>JAVRXN010000002.1:61070582-62315836 GCA_033556935.1 Timema podura | reverse complement strand
ATGAAAATTCGTCACGTACCGTCTCAAATCTAAATGTTTATATGCTTTAAGCGGACCTCTAGTTTCCCAGTAGTAATTCATCGTGACATTCCCAAAAAACTGGTTGCGGTTTGTGAAAATATAAAAAGTTATTCTTATTTATCACGAGAGACCACTACCCCCCGATTCTGTTTTAGTCAAATTTTAAAAACCCAAAATTTTTTATAGTTATTTGCCAAAATTTTATATTAAATGTATAAGCGTTCATTTCTCTGAAAAATTTAAACGGTTTTGTTTAACAATAGGGGGGCGTTTTTCGAAATTTATTTAAAATTAATTTGGGTCGGTTGATTTTATACCCAGAGGCGGGAAAAAAAAAAAAAATTTTTAACCAGATTTTGGGCCCCATAAAATCTGTATTTTTTATGAAGTTTGATTAGAATCTATCAAAACCCATTTGGGTCCCGGGGTGGAGGGGTAGGCGTAGAACGTAGCTATTCATCGTGATCTCGCGATTGATCTTCCTTTTTTTAATTCCCGATTACATTAATTTCTTTCGATACGAGAAGGTAAATAATATCGATAGCACCCTTTTATCCCCACGACTGTAATTTCGGGTATCCCCTGGACCAATTTTCGGGATACATCCGGGCCAGTTAGGGTCACATTCTTTCGTATCGTTAGGCGTGAAATTAATTTAGTCTGGAGATTTTCGATCTCTTTATTTTAAATGGGCCGTATTACAATTTTTACCTATACTCTAAACGCGATCTACCACTCGATGCGTGTTGGTGAACTGTTTCATCCTGGTCCTCTCTCCACGTGGCGCCAACTCGGCCAATGGGGTGTTGCCACATGACCTCCTTTAGCGGCAGGCCCCCGCCTCAGTCTTTACCGAGTGATTGAAAGAGTGAGTTGATCTCGTGTTCACGTGTGCCTAGTTCGGAAACCTTGCATCGCCTGGAAGATTGGTAAGTATTCGTAAACTTTTTACGTAGAGGGTTGCGTTGTTGATATTCTTTGTGCTATTCTAGTTAGATAACGTGCGTCTGTTTTTAAATGATATATTATCTTTGTTAAATATCTTATGGCTATTTTTTTGTGATCTGGTACGGCTTGATTTAATTTTAACTTTTTCCTGAAATAGTTACATAAGAATGCGCTTGGGAGCGAATATGCCGAGATACTCCATGTTTTGTTGAATATGAAGTACGGGCACTATTCGTTTCTAAAGCATTCTGATTTCGACTGAACTTAATTTCGCACGGATATTTAATTTTGCTCGTTTTTCAAAAGAAAATATCTGGTGTTGTTTGTTGATCATCCCTGAATGTTGTCGTCTGGGGTACTTTCGTACAGGTCGGCGCTCTTTCTGGAACTGCGTTGCGTGTTGTCGTGCTGCGTGTTTCTTTTCGGTAGCGTGTTTTGACATAAGTTACAGGGAAGAAACACGCAGCTCGATGGCACTATGTAACGGGCTTTTTTTTTTCGATATAGAATAGCGATCGGAGTTTCCCGTTAGCCCGTTTCACGACATTACTTGGCGTATTTGAATAAGACATAGGTAAGAAAGTTTCCAGACTTTTAATTCATTCGCGTCTGTTTTGTCGCATCGATACTCAACTGTGTTAGTTTATCACCGTTTGACTCCACACTTTACAATTAAGATTTTATCGAAGCTTAGGCGCGGGCGAGGGTTTCCGGATATGGGTAGATTTTATTTTATTATAAGCACTGTGGGGTTTCTGTCGACACATATTGCAGTTTTTACATCCAACTTTTTAGACTAGTCTCGTTTTCTTAATTATGTTTGACACAATATCTTAACTGAATCACGGGTGCTCCTTGGAGCGAATATGCTCAGTTACTCCATGTGATGTAGCGTCTGAAGTACGGGCACTATTCGTTTCTGGGTATATCCTTCTTTCGACTGACTCTGCATAGGATCTCGATTATTGTTTTCGATAGATCTGCGTATGGACTATCTATCGCTGCGTCGCGTGTCGGCATTCTGCGTGTTTATTTTCGGTAGCATGGTTTGACAAACGTTACAGGGATTGAATACGCAGCTTGCCGGGACTACCGTTCGGCTTGATGGGTGTCAGAAAGCATATTAAGATATCCTGTGTCGGCGGTCGCGATGATTATGATAAAGGTCTCCCGCACGTGTAGCGTTTCTTGTTCACCCCCATCTTTCCAAGTAACTAGGCGCCACTAATTTCGGAGTCTCTTTTAATAGACACGACCTGTTAGTTTATTTAATAGCTTATCTAGAGGGGTGTCCTAGCGTCCACGCGACATCGACCTGTCAAGGTCGAAGTCGGTGAGATGGGTTTCCGCGTTGGTATTCTGCAAGGTTTTGAAATCCTCCTAAAAGGCATATTTCGGAATAAGTTTGTCAAATGTACACGTTTTTGCTATATATGTGTTTTTATTGCTGCGATCGTTTTATATGCTGTTATGTCATATTAAATCAGTGACACCTATTGTGTAGTGGAGCTTCTAGGGAACTGTAAAGAAAAAAAAAAGGGTGTTTTGCAGTAAACGACGCTTGTGTAAATTTTCCTCATAAAAAGAACCGCGCCATCTTTTTGATCACGATGCAAATTCGTCACGTACACGTCTCAAATCTAAATGTTTATATGCTTTAAGCGGACCTCTAGCTTCCAGTAGTAATTCATCAGTGACATTCCCTAAAACTGGTTGCGGTTTGTGAAAATATAAAAAGTTATTCTTATTTATCACGAGAGACCACTAGCCCGATTCTCGTTTTAGCTCGAACTTTAAAACCGAATTTTTTATAGTTATTTGCCATAATTATATTAAATCGTATAAGCGTTCACTCTCTGTAAAATTTAAACGGTTTTGTTTAACAATAGCGGCGTATTTCGAAATTTATTTAAAATTAATTTGTCGGTTGATTTTATAGCCAGAGGCAGAATAAAAAAAAATATTTAACCAGATATTGGCCCATAAAATCTGTATATTTATGAAGTTTGATTAGAATCTATCAAACCGATTTGGGTCCGGGGCTGGAGGGGTAGGCGTAGAACGTAGCTATTCATCGTGATCTCGCGATTGATCTTCCTTTTTTTAATTCCCGATTACATTAATTTCTTTCGATACGAGAAGGTAAATAATATCGATAGCACCCTTTTATCCCCACGACTGTAATTTCGGGTATCCCCTGGACCAATTTTCGGGATACATCCGGGCCAGTTAGGGGTCACATTCTTTCGTATCGTTAGGCGTGAAATTAATTTAGTCTGGAGATTTTCGATCTCTTTATTTTAAATGGGCCGTATTACAATTTTTACCTATACTCTAAACGCGATCTACCACTCGATGCGTGTTGGTGAACTGTTTCATCCTGGTCCTCTCTCCACGTGGCGCCAACTCGGCCAATGGGGTGTTGCCACATGACCTCCTTTAGCGGCAGGCCCCCGCCTCAGTCTTTACCGAGTGATTGAAAGAGTGAGTTGATCTCGTGTTCACGTGTGCCTAGTTCGGAAACCTTGCATCGCCTGGAAGATTGGTAAGTATTCGTAAACTTTTTACGTAGAGGGTTGCGTTGTTGATATTCTTTGTGCTATTCTAGTTAGATAACGTGCGTCTGTTTTTAAATGATATATTATCTTTGTTAAATATCTTATGGCTATTTTTTTGTGATCTGGTACGGCTTGATTTAATTTTAACTTTTTCCTGAAATAGTTACATAAGAATGCGCTTGGGAGCGAATATGCCGAGATACTCCATGTTTTGTTGAATATGAAGTACGGGCACTATTCGTTTCTAAAGCATTCTGATTTCGACTGAACTTAATTTCGCACGGATATTTAATTTTGCTCGTTTTTCAAAAGAAAATATCTGGTGTTGTTTGTTGATCATCCCCGAATGTTGTCGTCTGGGGTACTTTCGTACAGGTCGGCGCTCTTTCTGGAACTGCGTTGCGTGTTGTCGTGCTGCGTGTTTCTTTTCGGTAGCGTGTTTTGACATAAGTTACAGGGAAGAAACACGCAGCTCGATGGCACTATGTAACGGGCTTTTTTTTTTTCGATATAGAATAGCGATCGGCGTTTCCCGTTAGCCCGTTTCACGACATTACTTGGCGTATTTGAATAAGACATAGGTAAGAAAGTTTCCAACTTTTAATTCATTCGCGTCTGTTTTGTCGCATCGATACTCAACTGTGTTAGTTTATCACCGTTTGACTCCACACTTTACAATTAAGATTTTATCGAAGCTTAGGCGCGGGCGAGGGTTTCCGGATATGGGTAGATTTTATTTTATTATAAGCACTGTGGGGTTTCTGTCGACACATATTGCAGTTTTTACATCCAACTTTTTAGACTAGTCTCGTTTTCTTAATTATGTTTGACACAATATCTTAACTGAATCACGGGTGCTCCTTGGAGCGAATATGCTCAGTTACTCCATGTGATGTAGCGTCTGAAGTACGGGCACTATTCGTTTCTGGGTATATCCTTCTTTCGACTGACTCTGCATAGGATCTCGATTATTGTTTTCGATAGATCTGCGTATGGACTATCTATCGCTGCGTCGCGTGTCGGCATTCTGCGTGTTTATTTTCGGTAGCATGGTTTGACAAACGTTACAGGGATTGAATACGCAGCTTGCCGGGACTACCGTTCGGCTTGATGGGTGTCAGAAAGCATATTAAGATATCCTGTGTCGGCGGTCGCGATGATTATGATAAAGGTCTCCCGCACGTGTAGCGTTTCTTGTTCACCCCCATCTTTCCAAGTAACTAGGCGCCACTAATTTCGGAGTCTCTTTTAATAGACACGACCTGTTAGTTTATTTAATAGCTTATCTAGAGGGGTGTCCTAGCGTCCACGCGACATCGACCTGTCAAGGTCGAAGTCGGTGAGATGGGTTTCCGCGTTGGTATTCTGCAAGGTTTTGAAATCCTCCTAAAAGGCATATTTCGGAATAAGTTTGTCAAATGTACACGTTTTTGCTATATAGGTGTTTTTATTGCTGCGATCGTTTTATATGCTGTTATGTCATATTAAATCAGTGACACCTATTGTGTAGTGGAGCTTCTAGGGAACTGTAAAGAAAAAAAAAAGGGTGTTTTGCAGTAAACGACACTTGTGTAAATTTTCCTCATAAAAAGAACCGCGCCATCTTTTTGATCACGATGCAAATTCGTCACGTACACGTCTCAAATCTAAATGTTTATATGCTTTAAGCGGACCTCTAGCTTCCAGTAGTAATTCATCAGTGACATTCCCTAAAACTGGTTGCGGTTTGTGAAAATATAAAAAGTTATTCTTATTTATCACGAGAGACCACTAGCCCGATTCTCGTTTTAGCTCGAACTTTAAAACCGAATTTTTTATAGTTATTTGCCATAATTATATTAAATCGTATAAGCGTTCACTCTCTGTAAATTTTAAACGGTTTTGTTTAACAATAGCGGCGTATTTCGAAATTTATTTAAAATTAATTTGTCGGTTGATTTTATAGCCAGAGGCAGAATAAAAAAAAATATTTAACCAGATATTGGCCCATAAAATCTGTATATTTATGAAGTTTGATTAGAATCTATCAAACCGATTTGGGTCCGGGGCTGGAGGGGTAGGCGTAGAACGTAGCTATTCATCGTGATTCTCCTTTAATTTGCCAGACACATTTTATCCAAGATTTATTTTAAAAGTGTTTCAAAATTTATTAAAATATTATTTTTAAGATTCTCGTAATCTATTTATAAAAATTAGACCGCCTTATTATTTATTATGAATGCCTACTAACGGATATCCATCTTGAACTCAACGTGTTTGGACAAATTTCAGTATATATATATATATATATCTCAAACTATATATCGTTTGTCTTTAGTAGACAACCATCGTCTCGTCGGTAAACAACCCTTAAAATAATTTTACCCCATGTTACATTTGTCATAACTCCCGCGTTCTTAAACTTCCGCTACACCTATTTTTAAAATAATTCGAGATCTGTACAATCGCACGTCAGTAAACGACCATCCGACGAAACTTTACACAAAATTCAAGTATGCGGTGTCGTTTGCCGAGATGACTGCTCCCTAGGTATCCATTTTAAACGAGATTTTTCCCGGTAATCGATTTCTAAAGGTTTGGACTTGGTAAATTCATTTGTCGGTTGATTTTAAAGCTTGAGGCAGAATTAAAAAATATTTCCCCAGTTATAAACCCATAAAATCTGTACATTTATGAAGTCTGATTAGAATCTATCAAACTGATTTGGATCCGGGGCTGGACGGGTACGCGTAGAACATAAAACTGACAGGTCCGAAGGTGACAGGGTGGCTACTAAATGTGAACTACTTTATTCTCTTACTTTTAATAAAATATTATTCAAATCATAGCCTCCTTCATTCCCAGAAGCACCACTTAGAAATCTCACGCTCTCAGATATTTCTGGTAATAAGGAGCACTGTTGCTACCTTCTTGCTAAATATTTATTTTTCGAAAAAACAATGGTTTGAGAAATACGGTGATTAATTGTTCAGTGAGTGGGTTTTGCCTATTTAATATATATAATAGTCTATCATTATATATTTATTAGCAAAAATTTAAAGTTTATTTTAAATAATAGGTATTTTAATATCTTCACTTGACTGGTAGACAAATATCTTACCGCTTCTTTTATCTTTTTTTATCGTAATACACGTCATGTCCTGTATAGTTGCATCCAGTTTATCTCGTAGCCGGTTGTTGACAAGACGTTTTACTCAGTCGGAAGTGGTAGAGTGATCTAGCAAAATTATATTATTTTAAACTAATGGCATCAGGTCAGTAACTCTTTTTTATACTAAACTAAGATTACTAATATTAGGCCTATTGCCAAACAAAAATCTACTGGGAGAAGATCAACTCTTCTTTTATTGCATATCTATTTTGCTTGACATTGTTATTATTTTACCAATATTTTATTTGACACTTAGAGTAAACAGCACCTTAATAAAGTAAAAATCAATTGTTTTTAAAAGGTCCCATCACCCATATAAATTTCACGTTCATATGCATTGAGTGCTATTTCAAATAATGTGTAAGCGTTTTTAGTTATTTTAACTTAAGGTCATTAAACTACTTACTGATTTAATTCTTCGTGGGTAACCCTTTTGAACCTGTTTGACCTCATAGTTTTGTAGCCTATGCTATGTGTTTCTACAATGAACAGTACATTGATTTCCATTTTGCTTATGGGCACACAAAGTTTGGCGCAATGTAGGGTTTCTAGGTATTCTTCTTGACAGGTTTTATTTAAGATTAACTTTCGAGACAAGCAACATTTTGTAAAATGTATTGTACATGAACACACTTTCCATAGAACATCATAGTAACTACCTAGCCGGGGGAAAATTTACATGTCGGTTTTTTAGGCTCCAGCCCAAGGTGGCAAATTTGTGGGGCGCAAGATACGGACGTCAATTCAAAAATTACAGGCTCGAACATGTATTAAGAACATGAAGTTTGTCGAATACACAGTGTTAAAATTGTTGAATACACATCGTGACTAGCCGCGCTCTCCTAATCAACCTCTAGCAATTTAAAGAGATTCACAATATAGATATAAACTGCCTCTTATCACCCCCAGTTTATTGTCAGAAAACCGACTTATTTAATTGCTCAAAATTATTGACATTTTTGTTAAGCCGAAGACATTTCATAAGGAACAGAATTCTCATACGCGTCTCTATAGTTCAATTTCCTTTAATTTTTAATATATTTATATTACAATCAAATCCAGTGGCATAGCTAATATTACGAAGAAGGAAAGAATTAAATGTAAATTCAAATTGTCTTGCCTTATATCTTGTATTAACTCTTGCCAACGGTTTAGTAATATTATGATAATCACTGTCACTGATTTTTGTTCACATGACACCTCATATTTAAAATGACACAATAAATATTAAATATTTATCAGCTTCTCCTTCCGTTTTAAAACTTAGATAGGCTAAAAACTAAACATATATTTTATATAATTTAACCGCACACGTTAAACTAATCATTGTATTGTCTTCAGAGTCAAAAGTTCAGGGGCAGCCCGAGGTAGATTTTGCGCCGGGGCGAGATTGTTTTTTGGCCTCCTTGTATAAAACTTGGGATAATAGGATAGTATGAAAATGATCCCCAAAATTAGCAACACTAAACCTAATGTAGCCTGGTCATAATAGGAAAAAAACAGGTGAGGGCCATTCCAAATATCTTTTAAGGGAATCAAATTTATAAGAAATTTTTTGATGAAACACCACCTCAAATAGCTCTTTTAGGGGCGTAAAGTTTTCAAAAATTTGCCAAAGGAGGCTCCTTAAAATATCCTCTAGAAGCATCCAAATCTCAAAATATTTCGAGGAAGCACTGTTCTAAATAGCTGTTAAAAGTTTATGATTTTCAATAACTCTCCAAACGAGGACTATTTCTAATAGCTTCTAGGAGCATACAATTTTCTAAATTAATTTGGGGAGAGGAGGGTAGAAAGTCCCGAAAAAACTTTTTTGGTTCTTGGCCCCGCTCCCTTTCTCACACAAATAAATTCCACCTCTATTGTCTAAAATAATAATGACCTGTAATTAAATGTATTATCTGTACGTGAAATAGTTCTTGCTGAAGGCCTATGTCGGTTGATGTTTAGGTAGCAGTACAAGTGGTCAACAGCAAAGCGGTCAACAAAATTAAAACAAATATTGGGAGGACTAGGTGGTACAAGTGGTCAACAAGAGTAGGTAAACCAGTCGACAAACCCAGTATAGAGGTTCAAGTGATCGACAAACCCAAGTATAGGAGGTTCAAGTGATCGACAAACTCAAGTAGAGGATGTTCAAGTTATCGTGTCAAACATTTGTGGAAAGGAAAAGCAAATAACAGTACTTGTAGCTATAATAACTGAAGACGAACAACAAACTATGAAAACGCATAACCGCTAATGTCTGTTTCGCTACTTTTGTTTATAAAATATAACGCATTGAGGAAAGCTTGAGCACGTGCTGATTGAGTTGATCTAAAGCGGATTTTAATGTAGAAGCGCTGTTAAGGCAGATATTGTCTCTGCTAGAGCATCGCGACCTACGCAGCTCACGCACATTTGTGATTGGTTTAGAGCTGCTACGTGACCACAGTCCGGTACTTCTCTTGTTTCTCGGTGAACGTGTCAATCAACATTAACTCTCATGTTGGACTGGCCTGTTGAAGACGAGATCAGGGTTCGATCCCGGTCGATTGCTCTGAGGGTGGTTTGATCCGAAATGGTTTTCCACTCTCACTCCCCGCAAATGTGGGTGCCCTTCCTCTAGATTCAACCTTACTCATCCTTAACATATTAGCTTAATTGGTACATAGGTGTATACCCTGAACCGTTAGTTATATGCAGCGCTAAAAAAATATCATGAACTGAAATATTGGAATGTTACAAGATTGCTTTCTTACCTATTTTGCTAGGGAAGGTTTTTTTACATACCTTCCAGGGTTCTTTTACATGGCATGGCATGACATTGTACCAACGGCTTTTACTTTCTTATTATTATTAACGGCCCGTTCGGATTATACACACTTGCGCTAATGTGTAATGGTAGGGTGAGGTGAAATGGGGACCTGCAGCTTAACTGGGAATCCGAACCACGATTGAGACCTGGCATTCCACACATTCACAAGTTGTGATTAATACGCCTATTTTCAGGGTGAAGGAAGGGTTTGGCAATTAGATAAATCTGTGCCAGGACCGATGATTGAACCCGGGACCCCTAACACCGAGGTCCAATGCCTTACCACTAGACTGTCAGGTCACCTTAGGCTGCACCTACATTGGACAATGAATCGATCCGGCCCGATCAGTCTCTTGATAAAACAAACTGCAGTGTTCCATAGGATCCACATATATGACGCCCGATGCCTGACGGAAGCCTGTTCAGATCAAACTGGTTTGTTTCCACCCGGCAGTCTGTTCCATTGTCTCGTTGATTTAATAATGGAGTTCGACAGTAATATTGATCTAGATTATCTTATTGAACTTGTTCGCGATGAGCCACGTCTGTGGGATAAACGTGTTAAGGCTTACCACAACCGAGACCTAAAGCCTGGATTTTGGGAAGATATTGGACATAAATTACACGTGAAAGGTAAGTTGTGTTTTGTTTATTTACAGAAAATACTTTAAAAATGTATTGGTGTAAAAATACATCACAATCAACTGATCATAGACGTTTGTAAACGGGTGTAGTTACTAATCAATTTATCGTTATTTATCGCAACGTATCCCAGATAGCAAATATCATATTACAAAATTGTTAGAAAAACTCTTCTTATTTTAATAATATTGCTTGAATATTAATTCCTAACTATATTACTAAAGTTTTGACAAAATTCTCATCATTATTTATAAAAACCTTGTGCAATATTACAAAATTGTTTCAAGAATATTTTATAGCTATTGTTGAGTTTAAAAAATATTTCAATTGATATTTGTCAAATTTTTTCAATATTTAAAATATATTTTCATAATAAGTAAGTCTTAAAAGCGTTTTAAAATGTTTTAAAAATATTGAGCAATATTTTAGCAATCTAAGATGAATATTTTTTTCTCAATATTTTAAAAACATTGTCTTTCTACTAGGTAGTAGTGCCAACTTGGTGCAATGTAGTTAATACAAAATTGGTGTAAATATGGCAAAGTAAGTTCACCGCAAAAATGACAAATGTAAACTTTGTTTCTTAATTGAATACGCAAGATTAAAGGCTTGATAAGTCAAGCTAACGTCAAGCTTGTTAGCTTGTTGTAGCAATCTTAGATAAGCTTGCAGCAAACTTACTGTGCTGTCTGGAATAAATTTAAATAATTTAGGCACATAAAGATTTTTTAAATCTTTGAACTGATATATGGCAGAATTAAACAAATACATCTTCACATTTTAAAATTAATAGGCCTACCTACAATAACTATTTGTCCTATTTTATGTATGAACATTCTTGCTCTGCCATGTGACAGCACCAGGTCCATTAAAATAAGCTTTAAAGGCATTTAGAATGTTGTGAGCCTCCTTTGTACATCTATTGAACATTCTAGCAGAGCCAGAGCAGAGCTTGTTGTTTCCTGTAACTTTCCAAAGCTTCTTGCAAAATTTAAGGGTTAAAAGTACCTTCCAAATCAATCATAAAGTTGTGTAACAAGCAAATACACTTCACAATACGTTCTGCTTTCTCCACTTCTGTTTCAATCACCTTACCAAGTAAACGCCATTTAGCAGTCATAATACCGAAAGCGCATTTTACGCATCTTCTTGCCCTCGACAGACGGTAATTGAACTCTCTTTCTTCGTGTAATAGTCCCCTCCTTGAAAAAGGTTTCATTACGTATACCTTAAGAGGGTAAGCATCATCACCAAGAGCAACAAATGGCATCTCCGATGCACTCCCTTCAAATGATGATGGTTTTGGTAACGTATCTTGAAAGTTTTCTAAAAATGTGTACATAGTAGAAGCAGTAAGCGTTCAACCATCACTCTGCTTCCCATAAACACCTACATCTATAAAAA
Source organism: Timema podura (assembly GCA_033556935.1). Classification (NCBI taxonomy): domain Eukaryota; kingdom Metazoa; phylum Arthropoda; class Insecta; order Phasmatodea; family Timematidae; genus Timema; species Timema podura. Next base: position 62,304,315 of record JAVRXN010000002.1, on the reverse strand, counting down.
TAAAACGACCCTGAGAGTCTGCGACACCTTGCAACGCTATGGAAAAAAACTGCTTGTAACAGTGATACATGATTCAACTATCTTTAGGTCACTTGATCCGGACATGTTTTCCGTCAATACATCCAACAAAGTTTGGAAAATTCCATCGCTTCTTAAATCCTGCTTCTATATTTATAAATTCTTCTTTAGAAGGAACTGCCATGTGCTGTGATGAAAGATGTTTCCATATTGCATCAGCAACCAAACCAACAATTTTGCAAACAGTATAATCATTCATTAGGAAAACTTGGCTTAGAGCACGAAATGACATTCCAGTTGACAAATAGCTGAAACAATAATGATTTTTTACTTAATGTCCTGCATTATTAATTCTTGTTTAAAATGCATTAGAAACGTTTCTGTGTTTCAGGAAATCTAGCCAAGAAAACATGGGAAAATCTGAGGGATTCATACAGAAAGAAACTCAAAGCACGTAGTGAAACTAAAAGTGGTCAAGAAGCGGACCACATTGATGAGAAGTGGACATTTTATGCGTGCATGGACTTCTTGAAGGATATCTTGATTCCTCGAGAAGGTTCAGGGAATCTACTGTCTTCAGCCAAGGCTGTCAGTAGTAGTCCTATAAATGAAGAGGTGGAAGAACCTGCTATACTGGACGACCAATTCAATGATTCTCCACCTTTTGGTTGTATAAGTATTCCCTCGGTGACAAATATACGAAAAGGAGAATCCACTGAATCAGTTAATTTTCATGGAAAATTCAGTGAGACACGAAATAAAGGCGCAAAATTACTAAAGAGAAAAGCAGATATTACCAAAGACAAAAAGTAAAATTGTTGGAAGAACGTTTCTCGAGGAAGACGAAAAAAGAGGATGATGAAGACTATTTATTTTTAATGAGTTTGCGGCCGTCCATCAAGCAACTAGATAGCTTACAAAAAATGAGATTGAGAATGTCAATGCTGGAAAGTGTCGCTCTAGATTAAAAAGAAAGAGTTTCAGAGGCATAAAGTCTAATGTAGGAGTAACTTCATCATATTCATGATCTTCAGGTTCAATTTTGACTACTTGATCTTCATCACCCCACTATTTTGTGCACTCTCCTGCTGATAGTTACAGTTATCAAAGCTCTTTGCTGCCGAAATCTGTTCAATATTTAACCTTCACATATAAAAAAGTTTTTTTAATAAAACTTTCAACGTACTTATTTTAAGAAAAGGACTTATTTTGTATTTAAATATGAGTGTTTTGTGTAATAAAAGAATGTATTGATTATACAGCATGAGGGTGTTTCATTTTGATATAAACATTTAATATAGGCTAATTAATTTAATGACTCACAAAATGTAACAAAAAGTATTTAAATAAAATAATAAACTCTTCATTTTTCGTTTATATTTCGTGAGCGTCTATATTGATTAAAATAAGTTGTACTAACCTTATAGTTATTGTAAGCTTTTTTCAGAGCTAACACAATCTCTGAAGTTAGAGTGTGTTGCAAGATCTTCCTTAATGACTTCTAGAATGTAGTCAAAAGTTTTAATCTGCATCCTATGGTAATCTTCGTATTTATCTGGATAATCTCTCATTGGTCACCTAGTTTTGAAAAACTCACTGTCACTTCTATCTTCATTGAAATCATGAGTCCACGTTCTTGTGTTCTCCTCAAAAAGGCAGTAATTTGAGTCTAGTAGAAGAAAAGTTCCAAATCTTCTTCCAAGTCACTCATTATGTAAAATGATCGTTTCACTTCAAATTATATTGAATCACTGACAAGAGTTCCAGCAAACTGTCGGAAAAGATATGTTGCCAATGCAGGCATAAGTGCCGGGGTAAATCTGATCAGGAAACCGTGTGGGATCGGAACGGAGGAATTCTGGGTCCAATGTAGGTCCAGCCTTATACTTCTCTCCCGAAGGAAATTGTGCTTAGGATGTTTATCTTTCAAGAAAAATCCATTGACCTCAACTGGGTTTGAACCCACTAACCACCTCAAATATATATATAAGACTATTGGTTTGATAAAATATATATTTCAAATCAATATTTTTACATTTTTTTAAGTGCTACTGTTACCCCCACCCCTTCTATTCGGTTGGTCCATAATACCATAGATAAAAGGCAGGTTGGTTTACAAGAGAGTTTATTAGATTTAATAAATAACAACACTCGAAGAGAGAGAGACATGCTCTGCGTTAGGCGCTGACAACTATACCAAATGGCCATAACAAATAAAGCTGGAATAAATGATTTGGGGCACGACCCCAGAACCCTACGATGGCCGACTACAGAAATTTACAAACAAAACATAATTTAAATTGACCCTGTTCAAAATGCGAAGTACAATGATTATAATTAAGTATTGAAATGATAGCCTGCAGACCCCAAAGAACTATCATAAAGATATATACTAGTCGCCATTGGCAACTCTCCAATTACTAATGTAAAAGACAAGAGTACCCTAGGTTAATGATTCATCTAAATAGACATTACAAGGCGTAATAAAAAGGAACAAGATACATAATAAAAGATCTTCAACGTTAACTAACCTAACGACTAACATAATTAACAAACTAAGAGCGTGGGCTCGCGGCCCCAGGTTTGAGTAACAAGTACAGGTCTTTCAATATATTAAAATTCTTAATATTGACAAGTAATGCCATTATTCAACAAGATCCCAAAATGTATCTCACAAATCAAAATGGCGGTGTTATAAATTTCGAACCCATTCGTGATGCAAACAGGCCGAGTTAGCCTATACATTATTTGTTTTAAGTCTGACTGCCCAACCATGCAGTCCCATAAAACTCGAAAGTTATGTCTTTGTTTATATCGCCGAAACAGTAATTTAGAGTCCATCATAAACCAAACAGAATTTTGATGTAAATAAACAAAATCTTAATTAAACACTAAGTGTCCTCAAAAAAAGAATGCAGAGAAATGTGTGTCTTGGCTATAGAGGTCTGCCATTATACACACATAGTTTGAATCACGTGTCCTCACAGCGCGGGATGCACGGAGGGGAAGAGGGGTGAGGGTAGTGCACTGTTTCTGGAATATACTCGCACGATCTGGGTATTATTTGAATTGCGCGCCGGTCAGTCCACTCAACACACTTTTGTCGGCCGCATGGATCTGCGCATTCAGACAGTCGTGTGTTCGTTTCTTTTGGGGGAGGCGCGCTTGGAGTTGGACGTCGAGTCACACCCCCTTAGTTGGATACAAGTTGAGCCGTGATGCGTACGTGGTGGAGGAGACTCGTTGCCGACCAGCCAGAAGGGGGTAGAATTGGTGAGCCAAAACAATCCTTTCTCTTTCATGTTGTAACGAGGTTACACTACAACTTTACAATGGTAAGTCATTTGGTATCTCAAATAGTTGAAGAGAGATGATCAAAATTGAAAATTTCCATTTCTGTAAAGTACCTCAAAGTCATTTTCCTGGAAGTTTTAACTATTTTTTAGCCCCTTAGTAAACAGGCATCATAAAAAGACTATATAAAATCCGCCTCTGTTAGATTCTGTCACGTGGTCTCCACTATAAGTTTACTAAGATACAACTTTCTTGATCATCTGAGGGCCTCTGGAGGGTGCAGAAAGACCCACACACACAAATTATATTTAGAGATAATATTATATTATAAAATAGTTATTGATAGGATGAACTATATTATTTTAAGAATCAAAATTATTTATGCTTTTAGTGAGGATTATATTATTTTACCTGTTCTCTTCCGTTTCATAATTTCGTTGTAAAGCACTTTGCTTACTGTCGGTTACTTGCCTCACTCTTAATTGGAGCCATCGTAATGTTTGTCTTCCTGGTCCTTTCGTGTCGGCCGCTTTTCTGTTGACCACTTGAATCTCCTATACTTGGGTTTCTCGTTCGTTGAATCTCCTATACTTGAATTTGTCGATCACTTGAACCTCCTATACTTCAGTTTGTCGACTGGTTTACCTAATCTTGTCAACCATTTGTACCAACCAGCCTTCTAAATGTGTGTTTGCATTTGGTCGGCCGCTTATCTGTCGATCGGTTGTAACTACTCATATCGACCACCTGTTCCGCCTAACCTTCCAACTATTTGTTTTAATTTTGTCAACCGCTTTTCTGTCGATCACTTGAACCTCCTATACTTGGGTTTCTCGACCATCGTTTAGCAGTTGAAGATATTTAGTCTGGTATTTTTGATGATAACTGTTGGTTTATATGTCTAATAGTACGAGTAATACTACCTTGTTTATTAATATTTTAACCCCCCACCTAAATACCAATCAATGTGACAACTCTGTAGAGTCTAGCTTCTTATTAAATTAAAGTTTTACTAACCGTTCAGGTTACACGCTTATGTATTTATTACGCTAATGGCTTTAGGGATTAGGAAAGGTTATATTTAGATGTAATGTACCCACATTTATGGAAGAATGGATAACCCTACCATGTAGTTAAAAGGATAGGCCACAACTTTGTTATATACGGCATATCCAATATTGGCATACGGCTTTGAAACCTGGACATGGACGAAGAGCAATTTAAGTAGATGGCAGGCAGCATAGATGAAGTTCTTAAGACACATTGATAATGTAACAAGTATAGACAGGATAAAGAGTGAAATAATTACGGATGGTTTAAAAGTAATACCATTAGAAGAGACACTGAAGAGAAAAAGATTGCTGTAGTTAAGTCATGTGATGAGAATGGAGGATAGAATGCTTAAGAGCGCCTTACAGAACAAAGAGAAGAGTAAAATACCTATTGGAAGCGGACTACATACTGAAGACCACGATGGTTGAGGCGTGTGTCTCACCTCCTCGCCTCAGAGGAAGCTACGGCGGATACAATAAGCAATGAGGGATAATGTAATCCATCGTAGAGTTTGAGCTCTATTGTTCTATGTCCATATTACTTAGTTTTTGTATGTCAGTATTACTGACTTGTTTCCCTATGCCCGTAAGACATAGTTTATAATATTTGACTTTATGCTCTATTTTTCTATGTCTATTACGTTCGGGCCGATTTCATAGTCAGCTCACTAACCTCTGACTAAACTTTAGGGCTTCACAACACCCCTTGCCGACGCACTCGCCCTAAATAATTTAGTACGTTTCATAGTCAAGATAGTTTGGATTGTTTTAGTCACTCGAAGCAATATGGAGCTTGTTCGGGGAAGTTCGTTTATGTCCGTAATGTTGGTGACGTCACTCCAGACAGCCATGATAATGCGTATAATTAGTGACGTAGGTACAACAAGACGAGAAAGAAATTACTTGTTGTTTGTGGTGTAATTACTCGAGTAATTTTTAGCGAATCATCCGGTCGTCCCGTGGCATTCCGTTGGACAACGTTACTTGGGAGTCTTGCAATGTAATTCTATACTAATAACATTGACATGTCAATCTCTTCCTGTAGTAAAACACTGACAGTGACCTCCACCCCCTTATTTCCAGGTTTCACGTTGCATGGAGTCAATATGAAGGAATGCGTTTTAAGAAGTATCTCACAAAAAAGTTTTGTGCTCTTTTTAATAAAATATACTTTTTCTACATTTATGTTAAAGAAATTGATAATAATTGTACCCTTTTAAATTGAAAGTTGTAATGATACTGATTTGGACCCCTCTCATTTATTTAAAAAGTCGTGGATGAAGGTATTTTTTCTTCAATAAATTGTATGTAAATCATCCTTTTAAGACTTCAGCCATGGAGAATCACCCGCTTTTCAGAAATAATGTAGAAAGATTGCACCATTAAAACTTATTTTTATTTCAAAAATTAACTCCGTAGTATTTACCAAACAAGCAAGTGACGCTAGCTCCCTCCACCCAATAGGAAGCTAGCCTTCAAGACACCTGTCACAGGGACGCTTTCGATTTGTTGGTTTTGACACTGGTCACAAGAGGTCCAAGGGCAAGGCGTATGTCATATATAAGCTGTTTGTACGTATGAACACACAATGTTCCGGTGACATAAACCTAGATTACGTTTAATATCACGACAATGTTACTAACTTAAATATATAGAGTAATCACATACATCTACACAGTGCCAGTTATAAAAATCTACAGAACGTTGTAATAAACCAATGCCATGAGATAAATAAATCATGTTAAATATAAAGGTTGCATTTATTTACTTAAATTATCTCACATAATAATTCCGTATTGTAACGTCCCTGTCTTACTTTTGACAAAATTGTGTAGGGTTACTAATTTTGTCTGGGTACCTGGTAGCCAACCCTACTCCAGCACTCATGGCACCGTAGGGACTTACATGGTTAGGATGGACCCCAAGCGGTAGGGGTTTGAATGGATTGTTCGTGGGGAGTGATACTCGCAAGCTAGTCCAATAAGATATATTTATTAATCTATTCAAATGCTTAACTACTACATGGGTAACCGGTTAGATCTCCCGTGACGAGGGAGCAGGCATGATAACGGTCTCGCAACTTTCCTGTAGACCTGCGATCGACCCTCCGGCGGAGTGAGCCACCAGATCCCATTTTATATCGTCATTTCGCCGTCGTGCTCGATACCGACCCACATGTACTCAGCATGGCTTCCAACACTCAATAGCCCTGTCTTATTTTCACACACAAACTTGCTGATCTCAATATTTCACCAGCCAGGAAGGTCCATCGGTCGCATCGTGCTCGCTCGTCAACATCTGCAATATCTGAGATATATGCTATTCTCAGCAGGATGGTAACTCAACAATCTTGACTTCCAAGGAAATGTACAATGTAGGTTAACATCTTGCCAGAATAAACCTTAAAATAATTATGCTCTTACAGTATTGCTTTAATTAGTGCTCGATCACGGGGCAATTATCTGCTGACTAAACGTTATAACTTTAACCGGCGCCCCAAGCAAACGTGGGGCATAATAATAATTCCGTATCATCATATTTGGTGCTCGATCACGGGGCTATAAATACCAATTATCTCACAATCAATTCAAGAACGTTTCAATTGGCTCCCAATCGTGGGACAGTTATCACAAAATAAACCGTAACGTTATAATTGGCTCCCAATCGCGGGACAATTATATGCCAAACAAATTCGTATCTCTATAAAGTTTTAATTTTTGTTCTACTTTGTAACTTACTATAATTAGTTTCAATTTATAAATAATCATATTTTGCTAAGGAGATCCGAGTAAAAAAATCGATAACTTTCATCGGTACTTTTTAAAAAAATCGGAAATGTGATACGCTTAGTTAGCTAGCATTCTTTTGGCTTGTGTACCTTACATCTGCGAGTATTTTGTATTGATAAGTGTGGTGCTATCACCAGATGAGGTTGTCAAAGTATTTTAAAGCTATCGTGCAGGTGTTCAAATTTGTTGTGTTTGTAATAAATAAGTACTTTAGTTCTAGACTACATATCTACTTAAGATACAAAACTGTAGCAATACAGAGAATGCATGAGAGGAAATAGATAAAAAAATTATAAAATAGCAAACAAATGTACTTGCATTTACTTAAATCTTCCAGATTATATACTAATGGTATCCATTTATATTTAATTACATTACTATATCATGTGGTTATCATTATAAAATAAATACATAGCTTTTTGGTTCTTATTTATATTAAAAACCACTGCACTGTGTGACGCTCTTAACTTGGTGATGTTACTCTCAAACAGTTTGATATCTATTGTAAGTTCAACTATCATGGGTCAGCTAATACTTGTAGTGTCAAGCCAAGCATCGGATATGTGAGTTATTTCCTGTGTAATCCACACGTAGACCCGTGCTCCCTGTGAGGGAGTCCTGACCTGGCGGTCGCCAAGGGATGTGAGAGACCTCAATTCATGTCACGTGATGATGTTGACTGAGAATGGGTGAACGATTGGACAAAACGTGTCATGAGTTCGACAGCAATGTATGAGAGCAGATTGCTTTGAGAAATAAACCAGACAATAGTGTATGTGATTGTGTTTTCTTGAGTGTCTCACTTAGATCTCTCACTTACAATATGATAACCAGCAGTCACGAATATTTTGGTGTGGAAGTGTAATAGTGAGCCCGTAACCTTTACATATTGGTGTCAGATAGTGCAATAATGTTGGCCATACCTCACAATTGTAACTTTTCTCTTCGGTTGAGTTCAAATGTGTCGATTCGTTTCGTCTGGATGGGAACGGTTCTGGCTGTCGTGCTTCTATTCGATTATATTCATCTAGAAGGAGCGAGGCTTAGGAAGGATAGCTAATAGGTTTTAATGAACGAGTACCTTTTTCTTTTTTTAAACATATAAATTATAATAACCAATTCATCCAATAATACTGTTCTTATGTTATAGATTGTAGTGTGGAACAAGTATGTTTGTTCCTTAGATCCCATCCTGAGGTCCTGGAGAAGTTTGTACTAGAGGAAGTTGAACTGGACCAATTAGAACAATGGAAGATTCTTAGGACCCAGCAGCCCAAGAATAATTCTGATGTGACTGCCATTAAAGGTGAAATATTTTGTATTTTCTTAAATTGAATGCTAAATTTCCCACGTGCAGTTAGAAAAACATTTTAAAGTTAACACCTATATTATTTCCAATATAAAACTCTCTGCTATTGAAACACACAGATATTACTAGATATGTATTTAGTTATCTTAATTTACTCTATTTTATTCCTATTTTATATTAAGTTTAACAGGGTTTCTTTCAATGCTAGTAATATACTATTGGCATCTCAACTAAGTATATATGCAATATGCAGAATATCTACTTGACATTGCTTGCAGCCTTAGCCAATCTAGAGCATGCAGCATGACATAAGCCTAAGACCTCACACTTTCAACTCTCCTGACTCAGCACTCGAGCAGGATCAAGACTAATATCTTACGGGAAACACTCCTCCTTTTTGGGAATATAACAGTGATTTTTGGACCTTAAGGAGAAGGAGAGGGGGTGGACAATTGTATGACAGTTGATAGTGAGGCTAGTCTAAAGTTATCGACAAACTCAGCTACACAAAGAAATATGTTTGATATTTCTCTACTGTTCTTCCAACCAAAATCGGGGTATACTAAGTCTAACCAACATGTGGGGAGAGTATCCTACAGTTTAATCACCGCTCTGTACAGCGGAGGACGCCTCATCCAATTTTAGAAGTCACCGAATTAGATAACGACAGCACAGTGCTGGAAGGTCGGGTGTTTGTCAACAGCTAGGGTTATACTATCAATGATAAGTCAGGGCACGGACTGCTGAGTATGTACATTGACGGAACGGGTGCCTTTTCCAAACTCTTTTAGCTAGCTCTAAATCCCACATAATTATTAGGTTATACACTATTAGCTTAATTAATCTATTTCAATAATCCAGATTAAACCAGCACTACAATTATTTGACACTACCAATCAATCCCACAAAGCTCGCCCTGATACGTTAGGTCCATGGGACCGGGAATGACAAAAGCTAGTTTCAAAAGTTCGCGATTTTCAGGGCATAAAATGTGGATTTGGGTGAAATCAAATTAATTTGAAGATAGGGGATTAAGGCTATCAGGTCAAATTCCACGTACAGGATATAAGATAAACTCTAAAAATTATGGCGTTATTGGACTGGATTTTCTGCTAAAGTGTTCGGAAATAGTGAATATAGTAAAGCAGACATTGCAGTTAGATTATGTTGAACGGGATATCATAAGGACAGAAGTAGCTATAAATCAGGGATTAATTGACGCTATATACGTCAATAAAAATGTTCAGGTTCCAAATATTTGAATGTTGCTTAGACGATGTGTTAAGGCACCAGAAAGATTATACAAGTTCCAATTTAATTACCAGAAATGTCGAAGGGGATTTTTTTAACTACTGTTAACGGACGACTATTTAAATAGCCAAAAACTCTACGTGCAATGCAGTATAAATGAGATAGTAATGCCACAGGGTCAACACGAGGTGCCGATAGGTTTTAAATAACCTCGTCTGAGCTGACTTAGAAATTCCCAAAAATCACAAGGTAGGAGATCTACACTTGCTAGCCGACAATAACGTCATCGAGAATTATGTGGATTCAGGATTAAAAGTATATATGTGAAGTTTGAACCCAAAACTTTCGATTCCGAAGCAAGCCACTAAGAAACCTCTATCCAGATGTAGAAGATATGGGAAAAGTTCTAATATGTGTCAATGAGAATTTGGAAGAAAATTTTTTATTCTCATCGAAACCAGCGCATTTATTGACTGAGCAAATAGACGCAATTGAAACAGTTTTGAAGGGATATCAAGAGATCTTTCGCGAGCGAAGCAACCTAGCGATAGCGCCTATTGTCCCACGTGTAATCCATACAGGGACTTTACCACCAACTACATAGAGAAAGTAATTTGTACCATATAGTCAGCAAGGGTTAATTCAGAATATGTTTGAGGAACTCTTCGGGAGTTATAGTTCCATTAGATTTTAGAGACGACTCAAGGACTTCACCGATCGTCATGAAATTAGAAGGCAAGAAGTCGCCATATGAAATAGATTAGGGAAGAAAAATGGTTACCCCATTTGACAGAGGTAAGCTTCCAGCAGATTTTCGAACAGTAATTATGTTGTATAGTTTCTCGAAAAGCTACATGCACTATGAAAAAAGTTTGCTAGTATAATAATTTATCCAAGCGTGGGAAGAGCCCTCCGGATGCTGTTGTGCATACCAGGGTCAAACTTCTCGTAAGAACGGTCGTTTTGGCGCTAATAGTTTGAAGAATTATTTGAGATTTACTACAGAAGATAACAGGCTTAATTCGCTCTCCATGCTGTATATAGAGTCATAAATTCTGCAGTCTGTAGACTATAGTGAAGTCATCCGTTGCTTTGCAGAAAAGAAAGTTCGCCGTGTTGCAATGTAAATCGTAAACTTGTAATTAAATATCAGTGTATATTGTAATGCTTACAAAGGTATTTGTCTATTTACTTTAATGTCGAAGTATGTTAACTAAAATTAAAATAAAGTTTTTTTATATTACAAAAAAAAGAGAGACTATTTTAACTGCCTAGGGGGCCCAGATCCCTTAATTTCAGGTCCGGCAGTATGCATTAAATCGTTTGAATGGTAGTTGGATGTATGTGGACAATTGCAAAGTGTGAAATAATATCGAAAGAGGCAAAAATGGCCGTATATAAAGGTGTGTTAGCACCAACATTGTTTTATGGATGTGAAGCGTGGGTTTGTCAAGAGAAACACAAGAACGAGATGAATGCGTTTGCATATAGACGGAGTCAGTAATGAATTGGTTATGAAGGATTGTGGTTTGAAAGGTAATCTAATATATCATGATAGAAACATATTGTTTGGGAATTTTGAGAGGATGAGTGTGAATCGAATTACGAAGCAAATATATTATGACAGAGTGTGCGGATCAAAAGGAAAGGGTAGGCCATATAAGACGTGGCTAAATACGGTAGATGAATGTGCGTAAAAGATAAACATTAATAAATTTAAGAATAAAAAAGCATGCATGACTCGGTGTTTGGAAGTTGTTGAAGCAAAGGGAGTATGCAAGGATAGGGAAATGTGAAGAAAGTTAGTGAGGATGGATTAAGTAAGGAGTTTTTTTATAGATATTTCTACGGTTTCTTTACTGTCTTCATAAGGGAACGGCGTGGTTAGTATTCAAGGTTCCCACTCATCATGGGAAACAATAGATTTCAAAATATTTTTCCATACTTGGATATGTTATGGGATTTCTCATATTTTCAATATTTTCCTGGTATTTTTAGGTTATTCTGGGAATTATTTGTCCCCCTTTGTTTTAAACAGGTCAGTAAAGCAGTATAAAACAGGACCGGGTGTCTACTATCCCGGAAAATCCAGGTAAACAGGAACTAGCTGGGAATTTGAAGTGGTCGGGGAAAACGGGAATAAGTCGAGAATTTGGTTGATTGTTTTATTTTTGTGATTGAAGTACAATTTCCCTCGTTTTTTTTATTATTTTGTATCACTTAGAGATAGCGAAAATCATACAAATGTCGAATTATGTGGGCCCTATCTATTTTTAAGTCTCGTAGCAAGATATTAGTGTATGATGAACTGGAAGATAAGAAACTTAGTGAGTCTTTCATAGCAAAAGGAGCTTATAGCAAGTTCGTGTTCAGCAAGAATGAGTTACCACCGGCACCTCGATGATCTAAAGAAAAAACAAGTCAGCGAGGAGAAGTATTTAAAGAGAAAATGGGTAAAAGAGTCGGTGGATGATCTAAAGAAGAAAAGGGCTGGACTTGTAAGCTCAACGAACATTATCATTTAGGTTGCATGGCTATCCTAGCTGAAAAGAAATTAGAAATCTGGTTTTACTCTTTTATCGAAGCCAAATGCTTACAGGAAAGAAGTTTGAGTAAATTCAAAATTTATTTGAATCCCTTTACTTTTTTTAATAATCAAGCTACTGAATCATTCATTAATATAAATCTAGTTTGTATTATTATCATTTTAATAGTTCTATTTTTATTTTGTAATTTACCTTGTACAAACTATCATACAATATATTATGAACAGTGAGAGTATATTATATTCAATGTTGACTAAAATTTATCTTAATATTTACACTGACACATTGTTTATCCATAGTTCCAGTCAGTTGAATTTTGTATTTTCATAGTTTACTCTGTTGTATTCTATATTATTGTAAAAACTAGACGAGTAATAATTGGAAAAGTTAAAGATAATAATGGTAATAAAAATAAAGTTTCCAAGTCTTAATCTACCAAGTTTTGAAAATGTATTTTTTCTGTTCATTTGTAATACAATGTGGTAGTTTGTTAACTTGAATAAACTTATATCATTTCATACCTTTGTATTCATTATGTATTATTGTAAAAATTAGATAACCTTTATTGTACTTACTTGTAACTAAGAAATAAAAGGTAATTAAAACATAAACACTATTTACAACTATTTGCAAGTGGTTTATATTGGGTATTAATTTTAACATGTATTTTATAAACCGACTAATTATTGTATCTGCACACGCCTTATAAACTAACTTATATATAGAATGGACACAACATCCAGCCCCCCAGCTGTTAAGATTCGGATGGACACCTACTATGTAAGAACGATATAGTCCAGTAAAAATACTCATTATTAGGCAAGATGAGGGAAAAAACGGAATATCAAGCTGAAAATTGGTGTGCATATAAAATTGTTTCATGGAAAACAGCACCATTGAGTCCCAAAAAATCCCAGTTGCGCTAAGATCCCTATGGCGGAAAACAAGCCAACATTTTGAATTTCTGCGTTTTCAAGTGTTAGCGGCTGGATAGAAGTAGATGCAGTTTGGATGAAAATGCATTTTATATTGTTGGTGAAATCATCACAGGAAGGTGTGGACACATTTCTGTGATTATATCAATGTACAGTCAGTTTAATGTTACACTATACCTAGTGGAAAGCCAAACAAATATTTTCCGAAGCTGTTTTCTTTTATTATAAGGGATGGGATCGAAAAATGTTTCACTTAAAAGTTATAGATCGCTAAAAATTAAGTATAAATACTTATTTTTATGAAAGTAATGGAGTGTGGGGAGTGTGTCAGAAGCGAAGAAAACAAATTCGGTTATGTCAATGGCTGGGCGAGCAGAATCTAGTTTGCAACGATCATAAATACAGAATAGTGTTATAAAAATTGAGAACGGCATTATTAACCAATGAATGATTCAACAATAGCGTCGTGCTCGGCGGGTAGGAGGTGCATCAATGCTCATAGCAATGCCTCGGTGGCGACGTCTTGCTCTTCCACTATATCGTTGCTTTCTTCTTCACTAACTTTGGTTGTCTTTTTCCGGTTGGTACACACTTCTACACCATAAATTCCACAAATACTGGTTCAGGGGAGAGCATTACGATGACATTCACAATTACGTTCACATTTGGATTTGCAATTACAAATATAAACCGATGTAAACACTCGGGCAAGTGGTAATGTGGTTGGTACTGGTAAAAGGTAGCCATCTTTATTCTCCCAACATTATGTAGTTGGGGAAGAGTCACGCCAAGCCAGATCTGAACACGTGGAAATCTCGTGCTATCTTGCTGCAGCAGATGTTGGTGGTTGGACTGACAAATCAAACTTGATGCGTATCGACTACTTTGCTATTGTGCTAACGTAATTTTGTATCTTGTCTTATACATGCCATTTTTAAAGTTACCGCCATACATATGAATAATAAAAAGCAATGTTGTCAAAAAAAGTTGTCCTTTGTTGAAAATAAGCAATTCTCTTCTGGGTTCCTTCTCCTTCAAAAAATTGAATGCAGTCCTTTTTCTATTCCTAAACATTGAATAGGTTGTATCACATCCCGTTATTGTATGAAGAAATATAATATTTCCAGTGACATCTCGTGGCCTACTGAATAATTTTCATGAACACATAATATACATTATTCGTGTCATCAATGATCTAACTAGTGTTTCGATGCAAATTTTATCTTTCTATCATGTTTTGTTCAGCCACTAGACTCGATACAGTAAAATTCCAATATGGAAGCCTATTTTCCGACATTTTAGATCTAGCAAATCCAGGATTTTTTGGGACTCAAAGGATTATTATTCCATGATGCCAGTTACATGAGTTCACACATTTTAAGCTTGATATTCCGTTTTTCCACCTCAATATGCTTTTGTACTGGACTAATCATGTTGTACAACCTATTTCTCAGTAACTATGTTATAATAACATGCGGTTTTTTGTATTATATTTAACTTGTAAATTTAAAATGAACTATATTAATAAAACGTTACAAGATCATATTTACTTTTTTACAATAAGACGTAATTTAAATTAAAATTAAATAAAACATGAAATATCAGAATATAGTTTTGGAGTTATCATATCACTATAGAGAATGAGATAATATTCTATCATACACGACGAATATTTATAATACATTCATTTTTACAAAATCCTGTTTTTTCAAATTAAATCATGTCTTAACTGTTGAAACGGTTCAGTAGTTTCCTGATAGATGGGTCTGTCATCGGAAGTACCTCTTCCTCTCCTCCCCAATCCCTTTTTGGCACTATCTATCTTTCCTTCTTTTTTCTAAGCCCCACTATTCCCCATTTATATCCTGTTCAGGTATAACCCTTGACTTGACACTAATTGTCTGTCACCAACAAACTTGTGTTATTGAAAATGTTCCCTGTGATGTATTTACATGATTTATGTTACAAGTTTGGTTGTAGGGTAATCTTGATTCTGTTTAGCTTATAAATAATTTGATTAGATATAACCTAATCGTATAGCAATGGTTTTTTAAGAAGAGATGAAAATACTTTCTCTAAATAGTTTTATTCATGTTTTAGAGACGAACCAGACCTTTTTGTACTTATAGCATTATTAATTTTGATTAAGATTCAGTGGTGCATCCAGAAATTTACTTTAGGGGAGGATGGGCATGTGTGTAAACGCTATTATTTCTTTCCCCTGAAAATATCACATTATTTTAGTTTAAGGCTTCATTTTTTTTAAAGAAATGACACAAACACATTTATATTATAGAGGTTCTTAAAACAAGGATATAGAATTTATGCATCTTTTTGTACACACTAACATTAGTAAAATATTTTTATTAATGCTACATAACCTCTAGTTGTGTCGTTGGTAAACTATAATAATAATAACAATAATAATAATAATGAAATTGTCTTAGAAATTATAGGTCCACAAACCATATAGGTAAAGGCAATTTTGTATTTTAGTGATAAAAAATTAATTGTACGGTACACCAGACATACCTTCTCTAGATTTATCTTGAAATAGACATTTACTAAAAACTCGTAAGATTTGTGAAACAAAATAATAGGTATACACATTGTTGTAGAAACACTACACCAAAAATCATAAATGAGATAATATAGGTCTACACTGTTACTTACGCTATGGCACTATGAACAAGGAACACTGTTCCCAAAAATTGAGGAAGTAGAAACATCTTTGTTAACCAAAGAGCATAAGAATCAAACTAGTTTTCAATGTCTTGGCTTAAAAAGTATGAATATTTGTTTATATCTCAGAACTTATTGTTTTTATAAAAATATATTTCAAATAAAAGATTTGTATCTTTAATGGTACTACTACTTTACAATGATAAGGGGTCGTCCATAAACCATGTAACGTATTGAGGGGGGAGGGTGGGGTACATCAAAGTGTTACGTAACATAAATCTTAAACTCAAATTCTAATGTTGAAAAATAATATTATTGTTCATGTTTTCACTTTTGGTAAACATACTTATGGATAACTTGTGGCGTTGAAAATGAAAGCTTAGCACTTACTTTTTGTTTATCAATATTTCTGCCCGAGACTATGAACATCAAACAGAGTCGAAAACACATATTTTCATGCGGATGACAGTGACATGTTTATATTCACAGAATTTGTTTAGATTTGTCCATCTACTGACCCACTCACGTGCAAAAGTTGGAAAACAGCTGTCAGTTAAAGTGGCCTTAATTTATAAGTATAGTTTAGTTTGAGTATAATTTAAATGCCTACTGCACATTCTTTTACATAGGCCGTGAATAATCACTTGGGTTTGTACAAAAACAAAAATTATTTATTCAAAAAGAGGATACTTGTTCATTGCTTGCGTATAAAAAGCGATATTAAGAAAAAATAGTGGAAGAGTCTCAAAAAGATGTAGTAGTGACGTGGAAAGAAGCAAAAGTACAGAATTATCTCAAGGCAAGTTTAGAGGAGTCCATCAATAGTGTTATTTCTTCATACCAGCAGCATGTTATGAAAAGTAAAGTTTCAAATATCATTAATTATTCACAAAAGGTAGGTGTATTTAAGCCTATACCTTTTCCGTTCTGATAAATCTAATGTGTATGCATATAAATGCAACTATTATACATATGCTATGGTGGCCGCATTGTCTAAATTGTCATTCTCTCAGTAGACTAGACGGCCGATGTTGGGGAGATGGGGTTCGTATACCAGTCAGGACTACTGAGAGTTGCTTTTCCTACATGGTTTCCCACTCGCCCTCTATGCAAATGCTGGTAAATTATCTTTAAAATTCTACCTTTTTAGTATACATTATGTAGGGTGGTATAGTCAAATTGTAGTTATTCTAATTATTGTTATTATATTTATCTAATGGAGTAGAAATAAGGACAGTAGAATTATAAAGGTATTCTACCCTCATTAACGTGGAGAGTATATTATAAAACCATTTAGGAAAAGCCATTTTGAGTATACCCGACAGGTATTCGGACCCCGATCTCTGCTTCATTGGCCATCTAGTCATTTTCAAGAGTGAAGTCAGGATCCAGGATTGATGTTGGAACAAAACATGAGTCTAGGTATTGATAAGTTAGTTAAAGTAAAGTTGTAGATTAATCCAATAATAATTTAGAAAAGTTGTATACCTAGAGTTATTTAAATATCTCTCTATCTGATGATAATATGACTATCATAAAAAGTGCACAGTATTAAGAAAGATGTCTTTCCCCAGCGTCAAGCATCTGATGTGGGCATTTTAACATCATCAAAGGGCCATTCTAGTCATCACATTGTAGTGCTGCGGCGTCTGGCTCTTGCTCAGATCTCAAACCTGACATCCATAATATAAATATAGCAGAAGTTTTTTCTCATGAACTTGAGGAATTTGAACTCAACGTATTTATGTCTGTACTTGTCTGTATTATCTGTTTGTATGTGTAGCTATCCATAAATAATAATACTCTCTGAAATCATTTATGTTCAGGATTTAAAATGGATTTTAGGAAGTATTAATTCAGAATCCCTCCTTTAGTATCACAAAACTTCCCTATGAAATAATGACATTCATTCTTGGTGAGAAAAGCTACATAACACGGGGGGGGGGGGGGGGGAAGCTAAATGTCTACATGGTGTTACATGGGGGAGTGGGGGCTAAAAAGGTAGGAAAAAAGCGTTATGTGGTTTATGGACGACCCCTAAGGGAATACGTATCTCGAATAGTTGCGGAAAAATTACGAAAATTTTAAAATCTCCCCTATGTGCCTAAAGTATCCTCAAAGTCATGTTCATGAGAAAAATTAAATATGCGTCGTGTTTATAATGATTAACAGTGTTTAGACATAAAATTTAATCAAAATCGATAGAGCGAATTTCGAGAAAATAATCTATTCTCTTTTTGTTTTTCAATAAAATACCCTTAAATTTAGTGTTAGTTATCTAATTCCAAAAACCCCTCGGAGCCACCTTATGAAAACCACAGATACAAAGTTTTAGCCCAATCAGTAAAATATTTTCGGCTCCATCCCAAGCCAAGGTACAAACAGTCAGACAGACGGCATTGTGAAAACCACTTTTTTTGTTTCAGATGGTCGTGAAACGTCGACATTTATAAAAATCTTGATCTCGAATTTTTGACGATCACAATATTCTCGCTCCGAGGTGTCAAGAGGAAGTTAATATTTGCTTACAAAGCTTAGTTACCCGCAGCGTTCTAGCCGTTGCTTGCCGTTGGTTTGATCGGCTTTGATAGGGAGGTCGAGGTTCTAATCTCGTCTGCGTGAACTGTTAAATGTATGAGTATATATGCATACATATATTTAACAGTTTTCCACAAATGATATGTCACTCTGGTTTTCCCATCTTCACTCCAAGCAAATGCACGTTCACCTCCTTCCTCATCTCTATCAAATCAGATTAAGCTGTTAAAAACATGTGTGCTGAATAAAACAATAAAAGAGAAAAACTTAGTTCTAGATGGCTTATAGTCATATTATAGTAATAAATTAATAGTTTTAGAGGGAAACATGGTTTTCCGAGTTTTATTTAATTCAGAGTTTTTTAGATCTTAGAATACAATGTTCTTGGTAGTATGGTGTTCAGAAAAAGTTAACAGTAAGGCCTATTTGTAAATTAGAATAGGCGTACAGTGTGTACATTATATTTAATTGAAATTCCATATAAAATGACAGTTTTTCACAAAATTTTGGCCATCTTTTTCTGACTCATTAAATCTTTTTAAATATTTCCATTTTTTTAACAGTCTATCATCTAGAATAAAATGTGGTTTTTGCTTTGATTTTTCTATCTTCTGTACAAACAAATTGTGGTGCACTTATTTTAATTATAACCTACTTATACCATGTATTTAAATAGTTTCGCAAGTAACGACTGTAAAAATTACGTCACTGAAAAACAAAAACTAATGACTATATTTTTTTTAATATAGGAAGGAAAATATATTTTTATATATTTCTACAGTAATAGATAAACTAAATAAAAAAGTCACAATTGATTGTAAATACTGATTTTCGAAGGTAACTAAGAAAAATCATACTTTGACAGGGAGTCGAGCCCTTGTCCTTTGACTTTGGACGTCATTCTATAAAACACCTAGATTGCGGCTCAAAGCTCAGCATCACTCCTAGGAGAGTACATCGGTGACAGCTTGTCTTTTGTGGTGTAGCAAGCAACAAAGTTGAAAGGATTAGTGGATTAACTGTGGAATGTAAGGACACTCTTAGAGGGTTGAAGTATAGAAGGGGTGAGAGGGGTTGGTTTTTAAGTAAAGAAAATATGTAATGAAATTATGTTTATTTTGCCATGATTATTTTATACAATTGTCCTGGAGGAGTTTAATAAATCCTTAAAGTGTCCTGGAAAAAATTTCATGGTTTTGTGTAGGAACCCTGTATTTATATAACGTACTTAATTTTAAGGGAACCTCTCCAGTCATATATAAATGATTTAAAATGTCTGTTCATAATACAATATTTCTAAATCATAGTTCTACTAAATATATGTTCTTCTCATTTTCAGGTAAAAATGATACGAAACAATGTTTGTCTCGATGGAAGGTAATATTATGATAAAATAATTATACACATATAAAACTATTATTATAACCTAAGTTTACACTTTCATTCTAAATTATGTAATATTTTCATGCCAACAAAGTATTCATTTATAGCCTTCCCCCTCCGTGGTCAGATAGCCTTGCACTAGATTAGATTGCCGATGACGGAGATATTAGGTTTCGATCCCGGTCGGATGTACTAAGAGTGTTTTCCCTAAAACTGTTTTCCACTCTCCTTCCACACAAATACGGGTACACTTACTATAAATTTAACCTTTAAATTATTATCACCGACACATTAGAGAAATTAGTTTATATGCGGATAGCCTGATCTAATAGTAAGACGCTGTGCTAAAAGATATTTATCCAAACTCAAACCTTTGTAGAGATATTATGAAATATGAGGTAAGGGATCTTAAGGCATACCACCACAAATTGCTTTTATCCTTCTCTGATTTGCTTAAACCGTTGGCCCCCCTTTTTATATGAATAGGGTGATAGCAGATTGCTCCATTCCACTCCTCCAGCCCTGCTAGTTAATCTACTCCTTCCACTTTCTTATTGCACCTAAACGCGCATAGGACCCCGGCTCATTAGCACACTGGCTCCTATACTTTAAGGTGGGGATGCAGGGAACGCAAGAAAAAGGTTCAGACCCCCTCCCCACCCTACCTCCTCTCCCCTCTATCATCCAATCAAATCATAAAAATAATCTCTATCTTTCCTCCTCCCAGACTATAGGCTCCGTTTGATATAATGATGTGAGACATGCTCTCCTCTCTTTCATGGGATCATCCTCTCGCTGCCCAAGTTATACATCCCCTAATTTGTTTAGGTATCCACTGGCGTCTTTCTTTTTCCTTCTAATCTATACACTGATTATTTATTTATTTTATTTTGCTTTTCCTGATTTTTCATTCTCCACCCAAGCCATATGCTCTGTTCGTATGAATACAGAATAATGATTCGAGACTAATTAAGGTGAAGATTCTTGCTCTCATTCCTCCCTCAAGCCAAACATACTGTTTATTCTTTTCTTCCCTCATAGGATCACCCCTTCTCAATCCAAATTACCTCTATCACTTCCTTTATAGGCAACCAATGACATCTTCCTTCCTCTATCCGGGTTATACTATCTTTTTTCTTCCTTTTCTAGCTCCTTTCTAGATTTTCCATTCTCTCCCCAAGAGATACAATCTTTTTCTTTACCCTCCTTCATATGACCTACTGTCCCTACCCCATCCCCTAAAGGCGCTTAATTGGCAGGGTGGTGGATAAAGGACATCGCCAATGGGAAACCAAGGGGTTATGAAGAGATGATAAGAGTCTGTACTGCAATTTAAGTTTGGAACTGGTATAGTAGGCTCTGATTGTGCTTGTGTAATGTCGATGTTGCTCTGTTACGCGTACGCGGTTCTGTATACGAACATACAAGACATCAAAAACTATTTTTCGGGAGGTTGTGTCTTAATATCATTTCTGGTAGGGTTGTATCATATTTTATATTACGTGTTATGTTCTGCGTGATTATGAACAAGATAAAATAAAATGTTGTGTTGTGTTGTGTGCTAAGTGGTAATATTATATTTAATTGTCAAGTATTATATTTCCCATGTGCAGTTCTGCGGGCAAGCGGACAGCAAACAAATGCTGAAAGATCTGGCAATGTCCTTGCAGCAGAATCCAACCCAGGCCCGCGTAGTGTGGGAACTGGCAGGTTGGGTATCTTCAGCTGTAGGGGCAGAAGAATACAAACTGTACCTAATTAATAACAGGGATCTTGAGCAACTGGAAGTGTATTTGGGAAAGGACGTCAGGTAGGAACTTTAAGATTCAATATTCAACTATAAAATAAATTGGAACTTATTATTATTTGTAAACTCTAATGGTACATTTTTTATTTTTTATAAACTAAATATTACTAACAATTTTCTATTTTCAGTTCATGAAGTTCATTACCTATAAAAAATTATTAGTGTATATTTAAAAAGAAACTGTAAGTGAAAAATGGACATGCGAGAATTTAATAATTGACACCATCCCCTACTGTTACCTATAACTTGGGCCTTAGAATCTGTCAGAATGTGCTCTGAGCGAGAATAGGGGGGTGATGATGGAGTATGTAAATAAGTCAATTTTGATATTAAAAATGCTGGTACAACATATTTTGTTAATAATATAGTATATATTTTGCAGCTTGAATTCTTAATTAACAATTATTTACTTTCTAAGTTCCGAGAATCATTAGACAAGACTGCCTGTAATTTATATTTGTCTTGGAAATAGTCCCTTTTTCTTCCCAAACCCTCAGTTTTCCTAGAAGGAATTCTCTTTGTTTCCTCGATATTGCCAATGATTAGTTCCAGCCTGTGTTTCCAAGTCAACAGGTTTCTCCCTAAGTCTGTTGATTTTCAGAACTTTCACTAAATAATTTTATTTAACCAATCCCATCGCTCAAAACCTGGCACCCTGCTGTTTTCAACTACCAACTGCGAGTGCTACTACACACACCTTAGTGAACCGAATTTGTTCTCAAATGTCAAAACGTTAGTTTGTCTGCTACTTGTGTTGCCAAGTCCATCTTGTGATGTAGAAATAAGTTTTATTTCATTGCATAGACAACAAACCTACTTAAGATCAAGTATGACACAAAACGACTAAATCATTTTGTAGTTTGGCATGTGCACAAATACATATTGTAAGGCTTCGCTATAAAATAAACAGGTGCTATAGTCAGAAAACTAAAAAAAGAGCCACGTTTGGATCATTGCAATAATGATTAAGGTAATTTATCTCTTTGATTAATACAATAGCTAAATAAGTTATCATATCACATATTTGTTATTCATTTGGTAAAAAAAAAATATTTTTTTTAATGTGAAGGGAAAATTGGTTATTTCCAGGACCATAACAAGGAAAGAAGGTTAGGTTTCAACCCCTCTTTTTCCGAAAGTATAATTAGTAATAAATATGTTTTGCTTCTCGTTAATGTATAGGCTTGTAGCTTATTGGAGTCTATTAAATTTTTTAATAGCTACAAGTTGAATTATGTGTTAGAACACTTTAAAATGCTCCATAAAAATTTAATGTAAAAAAAATGACAACTCGATTTGGGGAAGCACCGCGAGACACTGCAAGTACCCCTCCCTTACCCCTCACCCTTTCCACCCAAAAAACTGGGTATGAACCTGATTAAATCCTTCCCCACCCCCACACCCAATAAATAAGAGCGAGCGACGCCTATGCCTCAACTGGTAGCTTTATTAACCTGTTGAATAAATTCATTGCTCTTCGGGTTAGAATTAGATTTAGGGATGTACTTATTAACTTATGCTTCTAAATTTAAGAGAAATTCTATTGTTTGACGAGAAAAATATAAATTTTTGGTCCAGGACTTGAATAGGAGTATAACATTTCTAATATTAAGGCTAAAATAAAAACTTACTCCTTCATAACTCAAAGCTTATGAGCATTGTCATTATTATTGGAGAAAGTTGTCCCCCTTCATCCCAGTACTTAATGAAAATTATTAGTGTTAGTCTTACAAAAAAATTTAGTCCTTTGCACAGAAACTTCCAATTGTTCACTACCTATATCTACATAATTCGAGCAAAGTCATATCCCATATTATACTGATAGGGCTCTAGTTCAGTCTGTGGTTTAGTGAGTTATGTAACCTTTAAAGTGAAAAGTTCATTTTACTAAATAAATTTATTTTAATTTGTTGCAGTAGTCATTGTATATCATGGCAGGTCTTAAAGATTGAAATGCTAGGGATTGTGTGACTGCCTCATTCAGATGTTATAATGAGATATGTTTCAATAGATGTAATATTAGTGTGTATATCATGCATGGTATATCTATTTCATATACAAGGAAAATATAAGGCATAGTAAGTACGTGGAGCTTAGTAATTCTGTGAGAGTTTTTTTGTTTGTGAGATTTAAATGTGTTTTCGAATATTCTCATTCCAGATTTCCATTATTACCAATATAAGTTTTTGTGTGAGTTTTTTTTTTTTTTTTTTTGCACAGCGTCGTACCCGTTCGGGTTATACGCTTGACTCTTAGTAGCCATTTAAGTTATTATTAATTATATTTAATGTTGCCTTATATTATTCCAGATTTTCAAATGGTGAGCGAAAATTTCAAATGCTTGGCTCTGATGTGTCCCTACCCCAATCTGTGGCTCAAACTAAGAAACCCTTGATATTCTCAAGAGGAGATCCTGACCCCAGGTTTATAGATTGGCTTCTCTTAAAGGTATATATGATTCTTTTGGTGATTTTTAGATGCTGCCAATTGAAATCACTCTAATCAGAAATGTATTGACAATGCATTAAATTGACAAATTCTGTTTAGATTCTAGCCTTTTTTTTTTCCACGTTTAAGTTCAGATAATGTTTAGCTTCACCACTTAACGTATTAATTTATATAATTAAATTTCTATTTAAATGATATATACCTTATCAAATTGAATACATAAAATAATTATTGAAGTCATCTTAATACCAAAACGCTATCAAAAGTATCAACCCGTTATATTTTATTTAATACCATTCTAATCTAAAGTACCGGTGGTTGATTATATTTCTGTCACTCTCACACTCTGGCACTAAATCACAGGGAGCCGAGCAGTTTTACACCCAACCATCTAGGTGACATTATGTCGCGATTCTGGGTTGGTTCCATCTTTATGACTCGACTCTCCACTATTGACCTACCATGGATGCCTTGGTAGACCTGGGCTCGTTCTTCTACTTGGTTGTATGGATGCCATCTTGATGAACTAACATTTAGATTACATGCCGGGGAGGAGTCGGGATTTAGGGGAGAGTGGGGCAAGACGGGGCACTTAACAAAAAAAAATCTGTAGTGAATAAAAAACACACAATTGAATCTGAAAAGTATGTATTTATTAGTACAATGTTAAATAATATTTATAAAATTGAAATTAACATTATATTTTCAAAATGAAATTAAACACAAATTTTGTAGTTATATAAGTCAAAAACTTCATCTTGCTTGACCAGGTGGGGCAAGATGGGAAAACACATGGAGTAAGATGGAGTTAGTCTTTACATATTTCAAAAAAGATTAACAACTTCATCGTCTTTGTCTCCTCCCCTGCACACAAACAATGAGCCCATTTCTGGCATTGCCAACACTTAATCCATCCTTCATTTGATTGTGAATATAAATATCCACAATATAGACATTCGCCATCAGAAGTCTCGGACGATGATGAAGAATCATATCTTTTCCTTTTGAGTGGAGGCCTTGTTTTAGGTCTAGTTTTGTTCACTTTCTGACTTTTATGGTTTGATTGGTCAACCTGTTTCTGTTTGGTAGGTGATGGTGCAAAGTCAAAACTCCCTTCCAAGTTTATCTTAGCTTTGTTTTTCTTTATTTTTTTCTCTTGAATCATTCTGTTTTCTTCCATCTTCTTAGACTTGTCTATCTTTTGTTGTTCTTTTCCGCTTTTCCATTAATCTCACCTTGTAATTCATTTTTATAAGGGGATTCAGTTATTACCGCAGTTTTTCCGTGTTTTTGAGGCTTCTTGTTAATTTGGATCCCACCACAATAAGGGGACGCATGTATGCTCCGTCAGCACTTAAATAAACTTCAATGGTGATCCCATTGCCTCTCTCAGCAGATGTCAGGCAGCCAATTGGCAATTTGCTTACTGCCTTTCAGTAAGAGTATTTAAGATCTATTCTTTGGGACTACTGACACGCCAGTTTGTCACAGTTGTATATCCTGTCTGGGGTTAGTTTGTTTTCGTCCACAACTCGGGTCAAAAGATCAAAAAGATTCCCAGCATTCACTTTGTTAAAAGCAGCTTCTCTAGCCGCACTTGTGGCTTCTGGTTTTCTAAGTGTCAATTGGAGGTGGCGAGATTGTGATTGCTATCTGTCACTGACCTAACTAGTTCATTAAATAAAACGTTAGAAAACCCGATATTCACCATAAAGAGATCCTAAACGTGGTCATACCATTTAGGGAGTCATTATTATTTCCTAACATATATAATTAAGTCCAAAGACTTAGAAAAAAATTAGACACACTGGCCCAGTGTATAAAGTTGTCTGGACCTAGTTAAATAGATCTTTAAGCCCTTGAATCTAAACTACGCCATATGGGCATAGGTAAATAAAGTCAGACATTCTGACACATAAGCTATGTTTGATGCACATATAAAATAAAGTCGGTCATTCTGACAAAAAATTATGTCATATGGACAGCAAAAGAGGAGTTTATAATCTAATCCAGATTCTAAATTGTAGATACTTAAAGTCTCAGAAGAGGCTTCCTCTGCGACGGGACGGTGAGAGCGACGCCTGGTACATCGTAGTCACTAGTAGATTCTTAGATGATGTAGGTTTACGTCCTAGTTCTTTCTCCGTTAAATTGATACATTGAATATAATAAGTGACGCAGACACATATTAGCATGCTCTAATGGACCCTGAGGGCGAGCACGAGAGCAAATTCCAACACGTACCGACCAATTGTTCACACCGTGTGGTTTCAAATCCTAGGACAGACGGGTTGTCACATTTCACGAAGTTTCTAAAACAAAAAAAAGCATATTATTAATATTAGTGGGGAAAACAAAAGGTATGTTGGGAAACAGAATAGAGGGTTTTTAGAGTTACGTGCGGAGACACTGGTCTATGGGGGCTGGGTGAAAGCCTCCCAAACCACTGTTGACACATCTCGCTTATCCGGGCAGGGCTTTGGGACTTCGATGGCAACTCTCAGGGTCGATGACGTAATTCCCAGGATAAGAGGATTGGTGGCACCGGGAAGTCTGTCGTAGACGGACTGCGCCAGCTTACGGAAGTGGTCCTTGATGATAGGCATAGCCAGGTCGCGATGCAGAGTCTTATTCCGAACATACCAAGATGCGTTCACAATGATCCTAAGACACACGCTCTGGAACGCTTGCATCCTCCTCATAAACGTGTCCGCCAGGTGGCCCCAAGTGGGACAAGCATAGTCGAGGATCGGTCTGAGCAACTGCTTGTACAGTGTCAGACCATTCCTAGTAGACAAGGCGCTACGCCTGTTAAGCAATGGACCTAGGATTCCCAGCCTTTGCCTCGCCTTGTTCAGTCTCTCGGTGAAGTGTAGTTGCCAGGTCATTTTGGTGTCCAGCGTAAGTCCCAAGTACTTAACACTGTTCGCCCATCTGATCTGCTCTCCTAACAGCCGGAGTGGGGTCGGCATGTAGAAGTTTCTTTTCCATGTGAAGATCACTGCTGTGCTCTTCTCCACGTTAATACTTGTTCTCCAGGTGGTCAGCCACCCCTCTAACTGCGTCAGGTGCGTCTGGAGTCGCCTCTCCACCAGCTTCCCTCGCTACGACTGCGCTACTAGAGCCGTGTCGTCCGCATACAGTGCCAACTTGGTGTCTGGGATTTAGGAATGTCGTTCACATAGAGACTGAAGAGCACCGGGCCCACAAGGGAACCCTGAGGCACTCCAGCCCGGATGCTTCTGACCTGGGATGTGGCGTTCCCAAAGGTAGTGGAGAAGGTGTGGTGGGAAAGATAAGATTGAACAACCTTAACTAGGTAGAAGGGCATGTTCAGGGAGAGGAGTTTGAAAAGGAGACCTTCATGCCAAACACGGTCGAAGACCTTTGCCACGTCGAGAAAGACAGCTCCAGTCAGCCTGTTGATGTTGAAGTTCCTCGTGACCTGCTCCACGAGCCGGACGAGTTGATGAGACGTAGCGTGTCCCGCCCTAAACCCAAACTGCTCGTCCACCAAGATGCCCGCCTCACGAATATGTTGGGTCAGTCTCATCAGTAGAAGTCTCTCAAACAACTTGCCCAAACCGTCAAGCAAGCTGATCGGTCGGTAAGACGAAGCTAGGGCCGGGCCCTTACTCGGTTCATGGAACCAGAGGACGTTGGCGTGATTTCAGAGCTCAGGTAAATGACTCAGGAGCAGGATGGCGTTGATTAACTCCACGAGGAAGTTAATCGCCTCCAAGGGCAGCTTTATGAGGACCACGTTATTGATACCGTCGCGTCCGGGAGCCTTGTTTAGTCTTAGAGTGGCTAACGCCCGCGACATTTATGTCACCTCCGTGGGTTTAGGTTTATCCTAGGATCTGTATGAGACCACACCGATGACCTGAGCCACGTGCCCAATGTGCACCGGGTCTGGCGGATCGTCAGTCGGTACAAATTGTGCCCTAAGTGCTCAGCGAGAGCATCGGCCTTCTCCTGGTCGGAGTTGGCCACCCCGTTGCGGCCTTGGTGCAGGAACCCGCATCAAGTTCCTCGTCATGCGCCACAGGGACCTGTCCTGTACGCACAAGCTCTCAATCTTGTCCTCCCAGACACTTCCGATATTCTTGGACCATCTTGCGAACCGCATGGACTTTGCTGCTCCAGTTGGCCTTGTCCACTGTGTCCCTCGAGATTTACCAAGCCTTCCTCAGCCGATTTTTCTCCCGGACGTGCCTGAGGATAGAATCGGGCAAAGAAGCCTGTGGTGCCCTCTTAGGACGGTGCCTCGGCGTCGAAGCTTCAAGCGACCCTTTGATGGTGGAAGCTATGAACTCCGGACCACGATCGATTTCCGCTGCTGTTCGAAAAGTAGGGGTGGGTCCCAACCTCTCTCTCAACACATTCGTGAACTTGTCCCAGTTAGTGCGCTTAAGGTCGGGTTTTTCAGTAGGGTCTATGAAGGACACTGCGCGTCCCAGGTTCACAAGAACGGGGTTGTGGTCCGAGTCTTGCTCAGCTAGAGACTTCAGCACCAACCGCCTTTTGATCCCTCTGGAGACAACAAAGTCGAGGACGTCCGGGAAACCAATGGGATTGTGAGGGAAGTGGGTAGTGGTCGGGGGGCCAGAAGCCACCAAGCCGTGTATATCTATGGCGTCGCGGAGCAATCCGCTGCGAGCGCACATAATCCTAGAGTCCTATGAAGGCTGCTTAGCGTTGAAGTCGCCACCGATTAAAACAGGTGTGGTACCTCGAAGCAGCACCTCCATGTCAGCCCTCGTTGCCCGGTTGAACCATAAGTGAAGCGAGTAGTAACGCTTATATAATAACGGAACTGACCTACTCGGGGACAGGCTAGCATCAGGACATCTAAGGGGAAAAGGGGGTAAAGTTGTAATAATTGCACTGAATGACCACTAGCGCTCTTTGATGGTGTGGTGCCAAGAGAAAATTATCTGTTTTTTCTTGGAAGCGTGGCTTATGAGTAAGACGTCGAATTGCTGGTAGTGCCTGCATGGTCAGCTGGGGCCAGCTTTCCTGGAGCTAGGGCGCTTCCCGGTAACATACATCCACAGTGAGTTAACAACTGCCACATATTATTTGAACATGTTATTACTTGTAATCATTGTGTTAATTATATTTATAGTGTTTTTATGGTAGGTGTTAAACAGCTGGTTTAACATGCTACATATTTCTTAATATTTTACATTGTAAAATGTAAAGCTATCTAGTGTTAGAATGAGGCCATATGTCGTGTATTAGCCTAGAAGGCCTATGTTAATATTTTGATTTTTTTTTGTAATACTCATTTTTCAATGATTATTGTTTTAAAGGATAAAATATTTTTATGGGGCTTATGCATGTTCCCGGTTATTGTAATTACGCTACTGATTTACTACATTTAAAAACTTGTTGTTTGAGAATAAACAGGCTTGTAAAGCCTGTTGCCAATGTTTATATGTCCTTTTATTAAGACTTGCATATTATGATCCCTTACTCTATATCTGCTTAAAATCATTTTCCTTCTCTCCGCTATGTTTACTATATTTGTTAATGAAAGAACCCTCCTAAAGTGGTGGGCATGGATGCACCTCGACTATTAGCTCACTTTATGAGTAGAGACACGGATTACCCTCTTCCTATAGGACCTCTGAGTCAGGCTCGAGCGGCCAAACACTTGAAGGGGGAAGTAACTTTGATGTATCAATAAATCAACCACATGTAGTTTAGTTTCACAATTTACCAAAGGGAAAATTAACATTTCTAAATAAATATGATTATGATGACACATACGTCATTATGACACAGCTTTAACACATGGTAAATTACTAGTTATAAAAACAAATATTATCAAAACTAAGAATTAGGTATTTTCAAATTGCACTGGAAGTTCAAGCACGCTACTGTTAACTTCTTGTGACAGATACAATAATAGTAAAACCCTCTTCAATAAAACCTTATAATACCAAAATCAACTCAGTGAAGCACCTTTAAGTAACTGTTGTCTTCAAAGTCAGGCAAGAACAATAATCTTGTACCTGGGAGGGGGCTATAACTAATGGTAACCAAAACACAAGCCATCCAATACTACCCACTGTCCGATACTATACGACTTTCCCATAGCAGTAAATCGCTCTCATCATCGAAACTAGACGTGCTACAGAAAAAAAAAATTGTAATCAGCATCCCAAGCTCTATCTAGAACACCTAATTTTATTTCTGATGAAAATTATTTGTCACTTCTGTTGCATAATTATGACAGTAATGTTATTCTTCTTGATTGTTCTAGCAGAGCTACACTGCGCATGTAATGCTTCAGCCTGTGATGCAGTTGGATGGCACAGTGGTGGCAGTGATGGAATTGTGCAAACAGGAGGGGGCGACACCATTTCACCAAGAGGATCAAGAGATTGCCAGTAGCTACCTTGCTTGGGGTGGCATTGCCATACAGTATACGCACCTCTATTTGTCTATCAAAAATCAGCGCTGTTTGAAGGATTTCCTGTTAACCATTGTAAAGTGAGTGTATTGCTGCAGTTTTAATTATTGGGTGTTAGGTCTTTTGACAGGTCCAATGTATTTTCCAAACTGAGTCCTCCAGCATGTCCTACTAGCAGTTTCCTTTATTACATCCTGAAACTTCATCTTCTTTCTTTATTCAAGGACACCAATCAGTTGCATTTGTTGTATTTCTGGGCCCCTTCTCTTTTCCACCTTTCCTTCTACGTCACTCAATAAAGAAGTTATTTTTCTTTGTTCTATATCTTACTGCCTACTAAAGCATAAAGGCTTTTAATGATTACCTTTCTTACTGAATTAGTTGTTTACCGTTTATTTGAAATACTGGTACTTATTATAAAAATATGTTACTAAGCTATACCCGAATTTTTCTGACGTGTAAGTATTTTTGAAAATAAAAATAATGGTTAACTGCTGAGCGTACACAATATTTTAATTACGTTTGTGATATTTGAACTCTAAATTTTCAAACGTTTAAATTAGGGTTAACATCCTTAATTTTCTTCGACTTAATAATATATTTGTGATAGGCTTGTAGAGCATTGGCTATGTTTACATACCTAGTCTCAGCTATTTTTAGATGATGGCTAGAACTTACTCGTGATTTGAGACTAATTCCTGCGAATAAGAACCAATCAGCTCTGAGTCAGGTTGTCATTAGACTATCAGAATGACTTTGCTTGTTGCCAATGTCAATCATGCAAGTGCCTCGTTGTGGTTATATCTGGTCAAATTAGATGTATATAGTTGAACATGTGTTTGACTGTGTGTTGTATCCTAACATAGATCTGGTCAAACTAGATGCACATAGTTGAACATGTGTTTGATTATATACGCTATCCAGAGTCAAAACTTTCACAACAAACCATCTGTTTTCAAAAGTTTTTTTAATCGTTTTTATATTATTGAAATGCGAATTTATGAAAATAACCGTTTGTATGTTTCTTTTTTTGTTGAAAATGTTTAATGAACGAAACCTTCTCAAAGGTTGCCTTATCTTCTTAAATTCAAACGGTGAACCGGACAAACGAAATGAACGTGGCTTATGATGTCATACAAACAGTTTTCTGTTTTGTTCGTAAGCATATGTTTTCATAGTAAAAACGTTTTATTTTGAAACTAATAAGTTGTAAAATGTATTAAAAAAACATAGATTTATTTGATAATGTAAGGTGGACCGTTATAAGAAGATATATAATTATGTGAATATAGTACTGTCAGAGCTCGGCAATCTTTCACCTTGCTAAAAATTGTACAATCATGACGTAACCAAACCAGCCATTGCCAACAATTACTATTTCAACCATGTCGTGTGAAAAGAATAATGTGTTATTGTTGTCATCTTGTATTGTGCATACTTGCAAACTAATTATTAGTAATTATGACAAAAATCAGAGAAGGGGAGAGCTTATTCGGAGACATAAATACCCCAAGTTTTATCCATAGTAAGGAGAGGTGCCCAAGTTTTGTCCATAATAAGGAGAGGAGGGTCCTGAGAGTCGGAGGAAAGAGTCCGTCTTCTAGTGCTTTGTGACTTGCCACTGCCTGACCGATGGCCAGTCTGGGAGAATATCTCGGATGTAGATGGAAGCACTGCACGTGTGTAGGGTGGGGGTGGGGGCTCCCAGTACTCAAAATACTTGTAGTTTTCGAGCCGATGTATAATTGGCGCGATGCAAACTCTCGCGAATGTTATATTAGACGGAACATTTAAACTAGGTTAGTAAGAGGACTGTTGAGACTGATAGTACATTGACAGTGACTGTTGACCCTTGTTAAATATTTCTAAAACTAATTTGTCAACCCACCTCATACTCTGTACATTCCTGTTAATATTCATCTAGTTTCCAATATATTATCGTTAGTGAACCAAACAATTATTTATAACTACTCAACCCCAAACTACTATTCTATCCTCACTGATTTGCCCGTGGGGTGGGGTAGCGACAATTCTTTTGAATTTATTATTCCATGCACTATAATATATTTTCTGCTACAGCCATGAAATGAAAAACATGATAGATTTATTAATATTTTTTTGTTCTTTAAATTGGTCAAGCAAAAGCCAATTTAACAGTATCATTATAGACCAACTGTCTAATAGCAGCACGTTCATCTACTAAGTACTTTGTACGAGTCTATTATACACCATCACTAAATGCACTCATCTTTCATGACACTCTATGACAGCTGTCAACAACCAACTGTCTTAGAGTTCCTCTCTAGGACGTCTAGAATCCGGTCCACGCCATCTTGGTGTTTACTCCCATTTTTGTCTCGGCGACCAATCAAGAGACAGCAATTTAGACAGTAGTTTCCAAAGAGGTACAGTACATTTGTAATCAGCCAACTAACCAAACGATGTGACCTCGTGCCTGTTAAACAGGACTGCTAACGTTACTGTCAGCTAACACTGATCTTAAACATCTGCTCATAAAGACCTTTACGTTAAATGCAGACTAAGTTAAAATCAATGTTATTGATTTGATAGCTTTACATAAAAGTATCATCAGAAGCGTCTAGTAATACTTTTGATTGATGATGATAATAATAATAATAATAATAATAATTGTATTATTAAGAAAATAAAAACTATGTTCACATAGGGACTTAGGGACATTCAACCAATGCATGCAGTAAAAATTTTCTGCTAGTTGTAAGCTAACACCAGTCCTGTACTGGATAGCCATTAGTTTGTATCCAAAATTGAATAAAATAACTCTGTAAAATAAACTACTTTACATATTATGTTGTTGGACTTAATTACGTGGCTAATTATTTTGAAGTCCTGAAAATAACTTTTAAAATAAAAAATAGCTTTATGAATATTTATGTATATACCTATCATGAAAGTGTAAGTACAAATAGTAAGAATTATTTAGGATTTTGTTACAAAAATGAGGGGGCCAAATTGGTCGGTTTGCTTGTTTGAGAGGCTAGGTAAGAATTGCTAGTTTAGTAAGAGGGTGTAAGATTTATTGTATTAAGGTTTAGTATTTTTATCATTTATTTTACTCATCGTATTTTGATGTGTTAACTAGGATCTTTTAAAATATTATTTTCAACTGGGTCTTGATTTATCTGGAAAAATAGTATGCTAGAGCATTTATATGTTTCTTCAATCATATTGATTATCATCTCTTTATGAAATTGAAAATTACTTGTCCTTTTGTCCACTGAAAAAATATATGTAGTAATTTATTTCTGGTTTTTTAGAGGTATTAGTTCTGCTATTGATAAATTACACTACACCTCGTATCTATATATTACTAGAGAGTGTTTATAAACCTGTGTAGCAGTATTTCCCAATCTTCTAAAGAAGGCGATCACCCTAAAGCCAATTATAATTCACTGTGCCCTCAACACACAAATTAACATTAAAAACCTAAGCACAATTTAGCTAGTGCTATACGTAATCCATTTCATATCAATAAAGGAAATAACCAAAAGATATTATTATTTATTATTATTATCATCATCATCAGTTGTTTTAAGGAATCTGGATAAGAGAATTTAATACGAATTCAACACTCCCCTAGTGTGATGGATGGGGCTGTTTTTCTGTAGTCAGATTTCGAATGTCTGGATCAATGGAAAATAGTTTCTTAGGTCTGTCTCTACACCTACTATGTTTCTATATTTAATTTGAATATGCATAATAGCTGATAACGTTGTTTCGTACAGATAAGTGGTGGCAAATAACAAAAAGTACTTTATTGCCTTTTTGGACACATCAGGTTACACTGGGGGATCATGAAACCAAAAGTCCAACATCGGTATTGAAGGAAATGGCATCCACAATTTTTAATCACAAGACAATTCAATAAGTTTATCTCCTTCAATAGATTAATACTCGTAGATGATATTAATTGATGATGCAGCATGATATGAGAATAAGGATTTACTACGGACAAACATGTTACAGAAATGTAGACTCCATATCACCTGTTAATGAAGGGTGCAAACATAAGCCTATCTAGCGAAATTTACTTTTGTAGTGTATGCGCTAATATTAAAATAAGACATATTTTTCATGATCACATTTATATAGAATTGTGATGGTAAAGAAATCTGATCATACCATCTGTGTCACCCTTGTCCAGAATGTTATAATGGTCTTAGCATTAAGTTCAATCATATCCTATTTTCCATATATTCATATTTTATCAATTTTGTTTCTAGGTCAATTTTCCAAAATATCTTGAGCATGGATGCTCTCGTCATTAAAGTGATGAAATTTGCTCAGCGCTTAGTGGATGCTGACAGGGCGTCACTGTTCTTAGTTGACTCTAAGAATAAACAACTTTATGCTCGCATCTGGGACGTTGGTGTCCACATTCAGACGATAGCGCAGATATGGACGAGAAGTTTAATATTGATGCAAATGTGTCCACTCTTAAGGAGATTAGGTATGGTACAATATTATTATATCGAACACAATACTACATATAAAAATAAATTTCGGTATATTATTAAATATTGGTACATAATTAAACATGATCACATAATTTCAATAGCGTCATATATTTTCCAGAAACAGTATTAGTTTTAACAAACTGTTTTTATTTATCGGAAATATAATTTAATTGATTTAAATTAAGGAATGTATATATATTTATATATTTATATATATATATATATAATATTGCCATCAAACGCACTTGGAAGGCATGTTTGTGTAAACATTTTATGTTGTGAGTGGCAAATGACACGAGGATTGTTATGATGAATCAATAAACAAACAAACTAGAGGGACTGACGCAAAAAGAGGTGTCAGCAGTCCTAAGCTAGGAACCAAGCCAGCGGCCCGGTTAAAAGGGGGTGGTCTTGAGCCCTCAAGGCTGACCACAGAAGATCGTAAGCTGGGAAGTCACGTTATCTGTCATGGGGCCACGCAGGCTAAGTTATCGGGTTCGTCAAGTACCTGCTGGGCTGCCACTCTAGCCCAGGGAACTAAGTTCGACGACCGTGCAGGGACCACCTAGCAGTCAGACAGGTAATTTTGTAAACCTCATAACACCTCGTTTGGTTACTCGCTTCTCTATATTTATTAAGTTCTTCACTTTTAACTCACATTTGTAGTAGTCAAAGTAGTATTAATATAGCTTTTAAAAGTCAGGTCTAAAGTCAATCACTAACCCACCCAAGTAATCATATCATTTCCCCTTATTGGCCTACAGCTAGTACATATAGAACGAGAGGGGTTGATTCTCTCTCTCTCTCTCTCTCTCTCTATATATATATATATATATATATTATATTTAATATTGCGTCGTAGTACCTGTTGTGGCTATACGCATTATTTCCAATTGATCAAAATGGGGTTAGAAAACCGGCCTGGTGTACATCACTCCAAGAAAATTCGGGTACACTCCCTCTTAACTAAACCTTCCTCATCCCTAGCACATTATCATAATTAGTAAGTATGCTTATAGCACTAACGGGTAGTAAGACGCGGTGCTGAAAGAAACTATAAGGGTTACCTTCTTGTCTACACTGGATATCATCAACTGCACGGTTACTATTGGAAAACAGCGTTGTCATTCTCTCGTTTTTGTGTGGTCTCTCTTCCCTCAAATATAAAACAAGTTGAGCAACGTTGGTTAGTCGAGGTTGCCAGTAGCTTCTTCTTACCCCAGCATACCACCGCCCGACATAACTGAGAGTGAGAATATTTTGCAACAGTTAAATGGGAGAGAGTGAAGATCAAGCCTTTCTCCATAAAGACTGCAGTTCTCCCAGCAATGATATGGGATGTAGGTGTGTGCATCATATAATCTTACATATTATCATCAAATGAAAGAATAAAAGTTATTGGTCAAGCAGGTGACGCATGTCCAAACACCTTTTCCTTACAGCCAGTCCCGTCATACTTCTATAAAGAGCAAGCCACTCACTAGCGTTCTTTCCTGACGTTCCATCATTTCTAGTTCTGGAGTCAATGGTGTGACAAGAGGCTCTGTGTGCGTTCTTTTCGTTGTTTTTTTGCTTTGCCAAGGATTTTAATTTTTTACTGTTATGGAAGATTTGGAAATGATTCGGCTCATTTGCCCTTAGCTCACATGGAAGCTGCATGTGACTACATCTCACGCTGAGAAAACAGCTTTTTTGACCACATACGTTTTTTATTCCTTCTTTTAAATAATTAAACTGTGGCTAATCCGATGTAAGCTTCTTCTATTTGTCTTTTACAGCTCATTTTATTACTGTTCCTTCTGACGGACTATAACTCTTTCAGGAATAAGTAAAAGGATGATCTAGCGGGATAATTTCTTGAAACGCCGTGAAAACCACCCACTAACTGACGTTCTTTCCTTCAAGACCAACTTTGTTTAAAAATATTGGAAGATATTGGATAGAGTAACTGGGCCATGAGGGGAATATTTCCCCCACGAACATCAAGAGGATTATCCCAAAGGCATGCGTGACGGCAAAGCGCAGAAGAGGCTAATTATGTTAGTGCCCAACCTCAGACTTATTTTCCGTTCGTAAATCCGATAGGAAAAAACGAGAAATGATACGTCAGGACAGAACGCTAGTGAGTGGCTTGCTATTATCATGTTTAGATGGTACCTAATTGTTTTAAAGTATCCACAATGAAATTCAAATCTTGATCATTTTATGGTTTTAGATTCTCTTGACATGGCTATATTAAGACATGATAACTGAACATTCTGGTAGCCAGCATAGTCAAAAAGTGAGCTGTATGGAAAATTATAACAATGCAAGAATTACCTGAAAAATGTTGCTATATTAAATGAGAAGTTAGGTCCTAAACCAGCTTTCCTGAGGCTCTATTTTCCCCATGATTAATATTTACCCCCTAAATCAACCTTCCACATTAATGAACCAATAAAATTAGGACAAAGAATACATCAACAATTAGCCATTAATCATAAGTCATCTGTCAGTAATAGCAAGTAAATAAGAGGGGGGAACGTGCCTGTCCAATCAGGAGAGAGGAAGGCCTCTCATTGGAGAAGAAGTAAGAAAGAGTGGCCATTCAAATTTAAAAACAACACAGTACAGAACAAACAACGTATATTTTGATTCAAATAAAATAAACAGCTGAAAACAAAAATAATAATAATAATAAATATATTTACAATCATGATTGAACAATAACTAATGGTATATAGTATGATTGTTATATAATGCAATTGTATTTATTTTCTAGGTTCCCTCTTGGTTCTGGCATAGCTGGCCAAGTAGCGATGACTGGCGAGGTTGTCAACATCACAGATGCCTATTGCGACCCCAGGTTTAACCGAAATATTGACCAGTTGACTGGATATCATACAAAGTCTATCCTATGTATGCCCATCTTCATTAGAGATGAAGTGATTGGTGTTGTACAGATGGTCAATAAACACTCAGGAAAGTTCACAAAGGTAATATAGTTACACCCTTAATGATTTATGTTTACAAATGGGCTATAAAAATATAAAATCCAGTCAGCTAGGAATGAGATAAGTTCTTGGTACGGTATGAAATACACTATGATTCTCCTAAATATGGGTGGCAAGAAGCTATTAAGGATTTTTAACAACTCCTCGCTGTCCATCACCATGAAACATTCTGAGAGGTGTGAGGCTCTCAACTTAGCGACATCATTCTTAGTATAATTTGTACCTATCGTAAGAACTTCCCATCTCCAGTTGAATGTAAATTGGTGTAGTGTGTCTGTAAAAGGAGCCGTATCCAGTCAGAACGGCACATACGCCCGTGGTTCGCTAGATTAATTGATGGCAGCGCTATATCCATGTGAACCGCTGTGTTAGTTATCACGTGTTTCTATGGTGTGGCACAATTGTCTTTTGATTGGTGCTCTATGTCGTAATTGGAGGACTCTTCCAAGTTAGCGGAAATTAGTTTGAGTGTCCTAGAGCAGAGCCCTAGGCAGGATTTGTATAAATCACTTGTAGACAGTTGTTGTGATCAGTTGTCGTAGAGTGACTTGTGGACAGTTGTCCCAGGGTGTCGGGAAAATTTGTGAGTTCAGTGACTTAATAGCCCAGTACAAATACTCATTATTAGACAAGAAGAGGGAAAAACGGAATATCAAGCTGAAAATTGGTGTGCATGTAAAAATTACATCATGGAATACCACACAGTTGAGTCCCACAAAATCCCATTTGCGCTAAATAATCTATGTTGGAAAATAGGCCGCCATTTTGAATGTCTGTATTTTCAATATTAGCGGCTCTATAAAAGTAGTTAGAAAGATGCTGTTTTGATAAAAATGCATTTTATATTGTTGGTAAAGTCATCACAGGAAGGTGTGGACATTTTATGTGATTATATCAATGTACAGTCAGTTTAATGTTACACTATACCTAGTGGAAAGCCAAACAAATATTTTCCGAAGCTGTTTTCTTTTATTATAAGGGATGGGATCGAAAAATGTTTCACTTAAAAGTTATAGATCGCTAAAAATTAAGTATAAATACTTATTTTTATGAAAGTAATGGAGTGTGGGGAGTGTGTCAGAAGCGAAGAAAACAAATTCGGTTATGTCAATGGCTGGGCGAGCAGAATCTAGTTTGCAACGATCATAAATACAGAATAGTGTTATAAAAATTGAGAACGGCATTATTAACCAATGAATGATTCAACAATAGCGTCGGCGGTAGGAGGTGCATCAATGCTCATAGCAATGCCTCGGTGGCGACGTCTGCTCTTCCACTATATCGTTGCTTTCTTCTTCACTAACTTTGGTTGTCTTTTTCCGGTTGGTACACACTTCTACACCATAAATTCCACAAATACTGGTTCAGGGGAGAGCATTACGATGACATTCACAATTACGTTCACATTTGGATTTGCAATTACAAATATAAACCGATGTAAACACTCGGGCAAGTGGTAATGTGGTTGGTACTGGTAAAAGGTAGCCATCTTTATTTTCCCAACCCCATATAGTTGGGGGAAGAGTCACGCCAAGCCAGATCTGGACACGTGGAAATCTCGCAGACTGTGTTATCTTGCTGCAGCAGATGTTGGTGGTTGGACTTACAAATCAAACTTGATGCGTATCGTTCTTTGTTATTGTGCTAACGTAATTTTGTATCTTGTCTTATACATGCCATTTTTAATGTTACCACCATACATACGAATAATTTAAAAAAAACAATATTGTTAACAGAGGATGTCCTTTAGTTGAAAATAAGCAATTGTTTTCTGAGTTTCTTCTCCTTCAAAAAATTGAATGCAGTCCATTTTCCTTTCCTAAACATTGAAGAGGTTGTATCCCATCCCGTTATTGCATGAAGAAATAGAATATTTCCAGTGATATCTATTATAGCCTACTGAATATTTTTCTTTGGCCGTTTGTAAACCTAGAACAAGCAAGCTGAAATCTGAGGTCTTGTCTGAAAGAAAAGTCAGTAACACAATTAAGTCTGTGTCATCTCCAACT
The DNA here is from genome assembly GCA_033556935.1 of Timema podura. Classification (NCBI taxonomy): domain Eukaryota; kingdom Metazoa; phylum Arthropoda; class Insecta; order Phasmatodea; family Timematidae; genus Timema; species Timema podura. The sequence goes on along the minus strand of JAVRXN010000002.1, from coordinate 62,264,341 downwards.
ACAACTGAATTAGTTATTTCAGAAACCGGACTTCTCCACTTTTTTGTGGTTTTGGGTTAAGTGCACATAAGCTATCTTGAAAGGTAAAGCTATTGACTTATACAGATACCGTACTTATACAACCACTCCAAAGCCTCTATATTATGGTGTAGGATTTGATATTTAATGCAGAAACTGGACCTCTCCGGGATATGTCCGATTTCTGCGTGTAATGCCTTAGCTGACGGAAAACTAGTGAGTGCCAAGATGACTGGAGAAAATAGTGGGTAAGTGTTGACTATTTTGTGTCGTAAATGTTTTTCTTTATGGCATGGTTTTATTTATTCGAGTGTAATTTACAAAATTTCAATTAATTATAATATTAACTCTATTACCAGGTTACAGCATATGCAATTTTTTAAGCCAAGTTAAGAAATTAGTGGAACTATCATAGCAGAGATTACGGTTAAAATTAAGCTTTGGGGGAAAGAGCAACATGAGAATAATGACGTAAATTTTAAACGTTAATTTTTTAGTGATTTTAATTATATAATTACTTATGCCTAGTGCTACCAATATTATGGGATATAAAATGATATTCTTTAATATTTTTAGGTGTCCTAGAAAATGTTTTGAACGTGCTTCACCTGGAGATCAGGTAGACATTTTGAGTAGGTTTTATGATATGGATTGTAAAACAGTGAAGATGGCTCCTTGCAGTCACTTATTGAAATTGATAATGTTAAACGGAGGAGGTCTTTAAAGGATCCTGATGATGAAAAGATGAAACCTCAAAGCCAGAACTTCAAGTATTCTGTAAATTGCAGCAGTTTACGTAATAAGGTCTGCAAAAAAGCATTCTTGAGTATACACAGTATTTCAAAACATAGAACTGCCAGACTAGGAGCATTACTTGCTAGATACAAGAGTACTAACGACATGCGGGGTAAACAGAGGTCAGGAAATGCTATTTCTGGTGAAATTTGTGCCATGGTGTAGGACCATATCAAATCGTGTTCCACAAAAAAGAGACACTATATAACAAGAGAAGTGGAATTCCTTAGTGCCAAACTTAATGTTCGACTAATGCATGAACACTTTAAGAAGAAATAGCCAAATATTGCTGTCACCTACACTTTCTTTTTGAAAACATTCCACTTAAGGTTCAATTTGTCATTTGGAAGACCACAAGTGGACACATGCTGCAAGTGCTAAGATCCCAGTGTAAAACTGAAATTAAAGTCACTAAATGATGCAGCAAAGCGTGTCGCTGCAGCAGAGCTATTAATTCACAAACGAAGAAGCTCTAAGTTTCATAAGGTCATTGAAACAATTCGTGAAAAGTGTCTATCAAATAAAGAAGTTCTAGGAATTTCAATGGACTACATACAAAATCTTGAACTTCCATAAATACCTGTGCAAGAGGCTTTCTACCTGCGACAGATGAATGTCAGTGTGTTCAACATTCATAATTTAAAAGACAACAGTGCAAAGTCCTACATTTAACATGAAGGTATTGCGAGAAAATGTGCTAATGAGGTCTGCTCGTTTCTTCTTGATTACATACAGTCTGATATTTCTCATGAAGTGAAACATCTCTACATTTTTCAGATGGTTGCAGTGGACAAAATAAGAACAATACAGTTGTGAAATTTTTAGCGTCTTTATTATCCCTTCCTAAATTTAAGACTATCGCTCATTACTTCCATATGAGGGGCCATTCCTTCTTACCTAATGATCAAGATTTTGGACTCGTAAAGTGAAATATTAAAAAGATGGATAGAATATATTGTATTAAAGAGTATGTTGAATGTATTGTTCAGGCAAGTCTCAAGTTAAAATGATATAAACAGGTGACATTCTTGATTTTGGTAGTTGGTGGCCCAAGTTTTACCAGAGAAATTCTCTCTCGTTATGGTCACTAGGTCTCAATATGCCATGTGACAAGAAGATAGCATTTACTTTATAAACATGTATGGAGTTTAGTTATAATGAAAGAAACAACGATCATATGATTGCCAAGGACTACATAGATGGACTTATTAATCACACCTTCAAGTTGGAAATCACACCACCACCATCACTGCCAGCTAATATAAAAGCTTATCCCAATGGAAAAGTTCCAATAACTGCAAAGAAACTCAGTGACATAAAGCAGCGTCTTGTTTACATTTTATAGGAATACAAGGACTTTTACAATGAACTGTCGAACTGGTCAACCGTAGAAGTAGAAGCAATAATTAGTGAATATAAAAATTAATGGATAACCCAAAATTTCAGTTTCAGGTCTCAAATTTATTTTTCATCCACAAATATTTTTTAAAAGGTCTGTAATATGTCTCAGTAGAATGTCATTCTAGAGTTTCCTAGAGAAATGAAGTTCAAACAAGCCATAATTGATGAGTCAAAAAGTTAACATTCAGAGCAAAATTTTGGTTTATTACAGAAAGTGTACTTCTCCACTTAATTTATGGGTCTATATCCAAGAAACGAAGTTCCTAAGGCAGGCCTACTGAAGGCACAAAATGAACCATCATCTCATTAAGAACTGGAAAAAGCCTGAGCCCAATTCATTCAATTTTGAACAATATAAACATACTTTGTTGAATATCTCAAAATGCAGTTGTGTGGAGAGGTCCAGTTTCTGAAATAACTGATTCAACTGATTGTAAGCCCTCACGTGATGGATTGACGACTCTATTTACGATCATGGTTTATGCGTCAGTGGGAGCTTTAAATACTTGAATGCTGGCGCATCTTAGCTCAGCAGTGAGAAGATCTATGAATCTCAACTTGTTTGACTGCATGTTGCAATGTAGCTGCTATCATTGTAAGACTCAGCAATGTTCACTGATGTGCTATATTCCCGTCTCATAAGTTCACTGTCTTTAGTACTGGGTCCAGAATTTTATCAATCGAATAAAATATTACTTCTAGTGCCATAGCTCTTAGTTGCTAAATCAATGTAGCGACAACAAATTTTAGATAAAGTAGCTAATTTTGGCCAAACTACTGTGTGAAGCAAATCCTCACAGTCTATAACGTAAATAGGACTTTATGGTAAGCTTTCACTCATAGGACAATCTGAAAACTTATTGGTATACAGAAAACAAAACTGCAACACCTGACTCTAAATGACACGTCCATACTCTCACGTGCTCACTGAGCGCCAAACAAACTGAGCGCTGGGGACAGGCCAAGTTTTGTAAGGTTGCCTCGCAAGCGTGGGATTGTTCCTTATTGTATCCATTTCTAGTTCTCATGTCCAACTATACAAATTTCCTAAGGATGATTTCTGTGTAGTTTTTCTCCCTCCACAACTTTTGCCTTAAACATTTTTTGTCCCATCTCTTAATAATCATAAACAGCTCCTTAACTAAATTTTTGTCTTCATCTAGGAACCATACAATAGTAAGCAGTCTCTACAGTGTGATAAAAATGTGTCATGAACACATAATATACTTTATCCGTGCCATCAATGATGTAACTAGTGTTTCAATGCAAATGGTATCTTTCTATCATGTTTTGTTCAACCATTAGACCCGAAAAATTAAAAATCCAATATGGTGGCCTATTTTCCGCCATCGTAGATCCATCCCAGCCGGGATTTCTTGGGACCCAACGGATTATTATTCCATGATGCCAGTTATATAAGTTCACAAATTTTCAGCTTGCTATTACGTTTTTCCACCTTAATACGCTTTTGTACTGGACTATAAGCACCATGGGTACGACATGGTTATGACGTGGCTAAGCTAGTTTGTTGTAGATAGTTGGCTGTGTACAGTTGTCAGAGAATGTGTTAGTGTTAAAACGTCGTCTGAAGGCACTTGCCATGTGGGTGTAAACAAGGTGTTGAGTTGTGACACCTAGCTAGAGGATTGGTGGACTTAGACTAAACGTAGAATGTAGCGTAGATTCAAAGATACGGACTTGCAGGCAACCGGGTGAAAGCCGAAACCCGAACCTCAACACTATGACGACCGTTGTACTAATTCATTTATATTTAATAAACATAATAGAATAAATTGTTCGGTCATTCATTCAACCTATCCTAGACGAACCTTTCCCCTTGTAATCTCACTAGTGATGGATACTTAAGTGACAATTTTACACATGTCTTTAGACTTTAAATGACAAGATATTATATCTTGATGTAATAAATGCAAGTATTACCCTTAACATCGTGATATCAACAACTTGTTATTACAGAACGCTACTATACTGCATTGTAAAAATATTGCATTCCTCCTATCAAATCGCAAGCTAGAGAACGACTTAATTCCATAAATTATCACTTGATAGTGAGAATGAGAACATGTATCACTAATTATGAGTTTAAGTTTCGATTTATTTTCAGTTTTAATTAGATTTTAGACCATTAATTCACAGTAATAAATCGGTATGTGTGATGGAGCTTTAATTTTAGTACCATTTATTATTTTTTACATCTGTCCAATGATAAGGGGGGCTAGTTTCGATTGTTACTAATACCAACAGTTAAAACGAGAGAAAAAGTTTTTTTAAGAAGATTTGGGAGATCTCAACAATGAGAATTCATTCTGAACTCATTCTTATCAATCTCAAAATGGAGTGTATAAAGGTCGAGCATTTTGACCAAAAAGATTAGCTCAGGTTTTCGCATGGGCAATATTTCGCAACGCTCTGTGAGACGTGTTAAAAAAAAGGGGGGTGGGTATCTTACCACGCTATAATGTGGTTACGTTGTCTGGCCACGTGAGCCAACTGCTCGGGCACAATAAAGCCATTTACTTCAATGCTTCATACCACTTTGTGTTCAGGGTAGGGGGTAGTTCTAAATCAATGCTCCCCCACAAGCAATTAGGTATTATCCGTTTTCATTTTTTATTCTTGATTTTAAATTTATGAAGGAAAAAACAGTTGCTGTGTGAGAATAAATTATTCTGATCTATATTTTATACGACACTTTGGAAATATTTGAACCATTAAAAAGTTGGCAATTTATTTATGGAAAGTTACCTTTGGATAAACCTTTTTACTGACGAAATAAGACTACTCATAAGTAAATTAAGGGTCCCAAAAACTTTCTATAACCATAGTTTAGTGTACAAGAATGTATCTTGACATAACCATTAAATAATATTAAATAAGTTCCCTAGTGTAACAAACATTTTTCTCAAGTGTGTAAGTGCAAGGCAGTTCTTATGGAGACGTGTTTAAGATGTCACAAATCGTGCACTAGTTTTATTTTTAAATTAATAAGTAGGTTGATTAAGTTATGCGTAATTAAATAAGACGTGAGGTATAACTTGCTGTGCTGGAGTTTTAAAGAGATTGAAGCGTTTTAAAATAAGTTTATAGTTCTATTATTTTGGTTATTTCTTACATTTTTTTAGGCATGGTCCTGAGTAAATATGGCGTAGAGGCGGGTTTATTTCATGTTTTTTTTAAAGTGCCTAAATTAAAAAAATACTTATGAAGAATCCACTTGTATACATAGAAAATTGAGCTCGAGTTTCAGAATGAATTGTAAAAATCTGCATATTTGAATAAATATTAACATTTAATTTTATTCAATTATTTTTAATAATACCTGTGTGGTTTTGAATTGAATTATACTATTACCGGAAATTTATATATATATATATTATAAATAAATTTAGGGTGCCCACCATCCGGGAAAATCAGGGAAAACTGTAACTAGCCGGGAATTTGAGTTGGTCGGGAAAAAACGGGGAATAAGTCGGGAATTTGGTAATTTACAACAAAAAATCCGGAAAGATGTTGTTTTAATCAAAGTATGAAATATAATAATCATTAAATCAGTAATTTATAATATGATTCAAACTGTCTATTTTGTTGTAGCTGTGTAATATATTTTATAATTTTATAATTCCTAGTAGACTATGTTAATACAAATAAAAAAGTTATTTAAATATTAAAGCTTATTATGAATAGATTAAATAAAAAAAGGGGGGGTAGAAGTGTGTGACATATTATGAGTCGGTAATTTTAAGAAATGATCAGGGGAAATCAGGGATAAAGTCAGGAATTTCATTGTACAAGTTTAGTAGACAACCCACACCACACACACACACACACACACACGCACACACACACACGCACACACAACACACACATATATATATAAGCTACCAATTTAGCTATAAATTTTTTGTAAAAACCATATTTTAATTTTACAAAAGATACTTTATTTTGTGACTTGATAAGTGACTGGGTGTGTGTGGGGCAAGTGTACATTTTCAAAATTAAAGTTATTTTAATCAATTTAGTTTAGAATCACAAAACTAAATTAAGAAATCTAATTTTTAAACTTGTATAAGAGCATAATATTATTTTAAGATAAATATTTGCTTGTTTAGTTGCAGAAATTAAATTTAAAATTATAACAAAATTAATGTATACCTTAAAATGACTGAATAGTGTTAATGCTATACGTTATCTCGTTCAGATTCGAAATTAAACCCTTAGTGGTATTATTAAATACTGACACTATGTATAAGCTAATTGAAATAAATTATATTCTTAGTAATGCATCCAATAAAATTATCTTTCGACCTCCTCAGGAGGATGAGGAAGCATTTGAAACGTTTGCTGTGTACTGCGGTCTAGCCCTCCATAATTCTCAGCTGTACGACAAGATTGCCAACTCAGAACAAAAGTACCGGGTGGCCTTAGATATCCTCAGCTACCACAACACTTGCACGGAGGATGAGGTTGAACAATTCAGCAAACAGGGAAAACCTAATATCATCCCTGGCATCGACGAGTAAGTATGGACCTGTCCCACATATATTAAGAAACCACCACATCAAGTATCACTGACTACAGGACATCACTATTCAACTTATATAATATTACTATGCTTCATAGTCAATATTTGTGTAAACATCGCAGATATCGCATGTGATTAGTTCTGTATCTATATCTTCTTCCTTATTACATAGTTTTTTAATTTGATTTATTTAGTATGTTCAGTGGTGGGGGAACCTTATTTGACTAAGTTAGAGGAGGGTTAGCATAAACATTGTGTTTTTAGGGGATTTGATTCTCAATCCAAAGGAGGATCTGGAGACCCTCCTCCAGCAAATGTATGAAAATTAAACCTAGAAGTTCTTAAAGAGTAGTCCTCCCCCAGATTTTTTTTAATTGCTTAGAGCTTTCTTCACCTGTAACTTTTTCATACTAGATATCTCTAAAAGCTATTTAGAGTGGTCCTCATGGATATTTTTTTAATTAGCTGCCTCTAAAAGATATTTGAAGAAGTCCTCTGCTGATTTTTAAAAATTGGATGCTGTTATTTAGTGTGTTCTTAACCTGGATTATTTTTAAACTAAATGCTTCTGATTAATATTTACCACTGAGCTATAACGTTGGTGCTAACCCAAAGGTTTTGGGTTTAATTCCCTTGTCCAGATGCCATCTTTCAACTATTCTAATATGACTCAGCTACGGCTGATTCACTTAGTTATAATCATTCATTCCCTATGCTTAGCTTTTCATATATACTTAATTGTATAGTGTTGCTTTCCTCCATCTTGATTCGCTTGGTATGTACAATGTATTTTTACTATCGGCAGAATAAAATCACAACCAAGTCGCCGTTGGCTGTGATATCAATGATAGCTCTTCATATCTGATAATATCCACACTTTCATCACAGACTCTGCCTCAAAATATGATTGAAGAATGACCCTGAGTACGGGATGATCCCTGGATAGCTCAGTGGTAGCGCATGAGTGTGCTAAGACAAAGGTCCCAGCTTAAATTGCCTTGTTCAGGTGTCATTTTTTAATATATTCGAACAATTTAAAGAGTTAACATCCGTCATTTGTGGTCAGAGTTCTACTATATACTGTTCAGGAGCTTGGTATTAAATGACGGTTGTTTTATAAGAGATGGAATCGATACCATTCAGAGTGGACAATCGTCAGAATTCATGAACGCTGAATTGTTCATTTTGTAATGTATCCTTTTGATACAGTACGTTGTTTGCACTTATATCGGGTAACTCTGTTGCGCGCCACCAGCGGGCAATATTCGTTCCTACAGTCCAAGGACGGGCGCAACAAGGGATGGATTCATGCAGTCATTCTCTTTCACTAGACTTTTGTTGGCAAGGTTCCCTCAAATATATAGTTTCGTGATGTGTGACTAACGTTCATTCGTCAGAAAGAAATGATTATAAATACATTGCATTTACTTGCTTCAACCTATCAGTGTTTATTTTATTGTAATCATCTACACCAAAACTGAACCGTTCAATGAGCATTTATTGTAAACTAATGAACCTCGTACCATACCAAACTATCCATAGGAGTTACCACAAAAGTAACGTCATATTGTCAACGAAAGAACGACTAGCGGTTGATAGATTAAGGACGTTTAGCCCCCAAGGGAGATGCTTCATGTAAAGAGGGACGCAACAACCAATCACAAGGGAGACCCTTAAATTTAAAACAAAATCCTGGAAGGCATTGATTCCCACTTTTTACAGAACCAATGAATAATGCAAATCCTCAGTGAAATACCTGACCAATTGAATTGGATACTTTTTATTCATTTCTTAAATTATTGTAAAGCTCATATTTCACTATTTAAAAAAAATAAGGGTTTTGTTTTTATCATTTCAGATATTACTTTGATGTATTTTCCTTAGATGACTTTGAAAAGGCTCGTCATGCGATTTATATGTTCAAGGACTTATTTGGAGCGATCAAATTTAACAACAAGAGCTTAATCAGGTTTACATTGACTGTAAAGAAGAACTATCGGCGAATACCTTATCACAATTGGACACATGGGTTCTCTGTGGCTAACTCCGTATTCTGCATCATCAAGCACTCGCCCAACTTATTCACCACAAATGAGGTATCATTTAGTTCACTTAATATTATAGTATTTGAATTTTCTTAGATTGGGGGTGTAGAAGATATATAAAAAGGATAAATTTAACACAATTTCTACTAACAATTAATCATAGTGGGGAAAAGAATGGTAATTTAAAGGAATGGCCTTAGTGGCAATAATGCCATTTGGAAAATAGGAGTTACGTTGTGAGTCACTGTAGAGTCACAATTTCACCGAAATCAAAGAGCAACTAAGAAAATAAATCATAGGTACGACTAGCTGTAGATCAAAATCATTATTTCAAGGGACCTTTATGATATTACAGTAGAACATTTTTTATTCGAATTCCAAGGGGTATCTAGAAAAAATTCTAAATATCTAAAATTCGAATTAACCATTTTTATGAGAATTTACGTAGCTGTTACACAATAAATCAATAACCTAAATATGCTACAAATAAACATAAATAGGTTGTATCGGTATAAGTGTTACGAGTTTACGGGGGTTTTAGCTGAATCTAAATGGAACACATATAGCTAGAAAATCTAAGTTTAAAAAATACCCTCTTATGCCAAAAAACGGTGACGGTAGCTAGCAGGGGAGGTATGCAACCAATCTAAAGCCCGCGCCTACGCATCTTGTTTTCACGCACGTCATTGAAGATGGATGACTTGTTATTGATGTTGTCGAAGGCCACAACAATTCTGGTCTTAAGTTGGAGTTTGTTACCCACCGGAGTCTCGTACCCTAGTGTTTTTAAGTGGCCCCAAACGCTAGGTCAGGGGATTGGGATTGCCAAGAACGGGTGCTACCCAGCCAATCCACCGATCCCCAAAAGCAGTAGCTATGTGTTCAAGCACGCAATGGCCGTAGTGAGCTGGTGCCTTATCACACTGGACCACATTACTGGGACCACATTACTGCTCAAATAGCCAGACTCGCGTCCTCCAATAGGCCAGATAGAGTGTCCTGCAGAATCTTGAGACACAGTCAAGCAGCATTGATTTGGGGTGGGAAAATTTGTGCCCTATTAAACTGTTGTTAACTATCCCAGTCTAGAAATTGACAGATAATCTGTGCTTATGGCTCATTGGGTACGTCCTATGACTGTTTTCCTCAGCTCATTCGTGAGAGCTATGGGTATTGAATAAGCTATCCCTGATGAGGCAGGTCTCATCTCTAAACATGACAGTGGAGCTTTTGAGTGCAGTGCTGCAACAGCCATCTGCAGAAGTCCTCTGTGTAGGGAAGTTCACTGACGTAATGCCTGCACTTTCTGTACATGGTACGGGTGAGGCAGTTGTTCGTGGAGAGCTTCCCACACACTCTGATAATTGACATGCGTGGCGTGTGCTATCTCTCATGTGCTGATGGATGGGGTTGCCTCGATGCACCGAAACATTTCCTCTTTAAAACTGGGCATATTGATAAGCCTTCTTGCTCCAACATCCGGCTTCGTGACTCGCAGCAGACCTGTTTCCAGTAAACGGTGGTCAGTTTGTACGAACATTGTGAAATCGTTGATGGCAGAGCCTCTCTGCTACTCCACAGTTGTCGCCAGCTTCCCCGTGCATCACATGCATGTATGTCAGCTTCACAAACATGTAGCCTGCCACAGTGGTTGTCCTCGTGCGACTGTGAAAGCTGCAGGACTAACATGTGCAATGTACACCTGCAGCAACTCAGCGTCAAACGGTGAAGTGTGCATATAGATTTCATCTTCAGGTAAAACGTCAGGCAAGTGCCTTTACACTGATCTGTTGCCTACTTCCCCTGCACCCTATCGTCACCGTTTTTTGGCATAAGGGGTTCTTTCCGGACATGAGTTTCCTATCTAAAGATGTTCCGCTATGGCTCATCTATGGCACCTGTAAAATTTAGAACAAATTAACATGCGAAAATTACATAATTAAATCACTAAGGACGCGTACCATTGTCGCACAGAAGTGATAAAAGCCGAGCCAATACATCTCCTATTTTAAGATACCCGCTCACCACCGCACTGGTACAGAATTCCCCGCTTTCTTTTTTAGTATGCATCAATAAATCTCTTTATTTGACATGCATGTCCACTGGCGCAGCCAAGCGGGGGTTTCAGGGTTGAACCCCCCCCCCCCAGACCTCGTTACCCACCTACCTCTTTCTCGCCCCTAACTCTTTTGAAATCATACATGAGGAACTCTACAAATGAAGACAAACTTAATGGACTTGATGTACCCTCCGTCGAGATTGAAAGGTAGCAACTTACTGGCTCACCCCCGCGTGGTATGCTATACCTCCTCACATGACTGCAGAATAGTTTGCCTAGCTACGCCCGAGGATGGAATTAGAGAAGGCCTTAAGTTCTTAAATTATTTCTTGACTGTTGGGAAGAAGTGATGGGGGAGGGGTTATGTCTTTTAGCGATGCCCAAATGGGTTGATTTACTAAATTAATTTTAATTTACTGTTCTGATCATGATAAAAATCAATAATTATTATTTACATGCTTAGTCAATAAATTATGTTTGCTCTCATTTTTTAGCTATTAAAAATCTAACCATGTCAAACGTTATTTTGGCACTGTTGATTGATCTTACATGGTAACATAAAGCAAGTCTACGCTTTTCCAGAATATTCATTATTGTGTATAGCTAATTATAAATTTATTAATGATTAATTATTATATTCCACACATGTAACGTGAATAACAGATTAACTCTAAAAGATTTTTATTTTATTTGTAAGAAGCCGAGCTTAAAAAAACTTTTGTAATTTAAGGGTCTCAATACTGATTTAAATATTTTATATTATTTCCGGGTGGACAAAAAAAAAGATATTTGATAAAATCTTATCCATTGCACATATTTTAGTTATAAAAGTGAACTTATTTGTTTCTTCAAAGTTATTATGACTGTGTATAATTTTGTGGGACCATAGTTCGATTCCATACTTTATTTAATGTTACCATAGAGGCTACAATATAACTATTAGTAAAAAGCTTTAGTAATTAATACTTTTATTGAGAAATGTTGTAGTTTATTAAGTTTACGTTGATTATCATTTTCTAATAAATTTAATCTATAATGGTGATTATTATGTGTTTAATTTTGTTTATTTTTTTGATTATTTATGTGATTATTTTTGTTAAATCTGTTTTTTTACTAAATAAATTCTGGAAATTCAAACAATAAAACTGGAATTGTCGTAGGTAAGTATTAATACAATATCAGAGTTAGGAAATTTAAATAATAATTAAAAATCAAGGATAAATATTGTATTTGGTTTACGAGCTTAAAACCACTTTACATGATATCTCTGCTTTTTTAAGGTTTGGAATGTAAATATATTTAAGTAAAAAAAAAATAATTATAGCTCTGTACTGTTTTTAAGAATGTATGTCTATAGCCAAAGATACCTGGAACTTCATAACTGATTGCAGTGCATTTATTTATTTCAATCAGGATGTCTGCTAAGGGAGGCTCTCGCATACATACAGTCAGGGTTTGATTTTCCTTTAAAGATACGGCCGGATTTATTTATATTTGTAACTTAGGATCTCGGGAACCACTTAACCAATTGCGGTGCAGTTTTTACTTTTGTACTGAACCAATATCGAGGCAGGTTTTAGCATGATTTATGTGTAATCAGGTGTTTCGGTGTGAGTCCCGGGGAAGAGGCAAGCCGATTGCTTGTATACATTTATGGAACCACACAATTACTATGGGGTAGTTTTATTATTCTGTAGAGTATTTATCCAGGCATTTTTTACTATAATAATTGTAATTGGGTGTTTTGGTGTGAGTCCTGGTGAAGTTTCAGCCGGATATTTGTATATTTCTATGGAACCACTTAACCGATTGCAATATAGTTTTTTTTAGTAGAATATTTATCCAAGCAAGTTTTAACATGATTTAACCATGTTTTGTGTTGTGAGTCTCGGTGAAGAACCAGCCGGATATTTGTGAACAACTAATTCCGTAGTTAATTATTTTCCGTAGGATATCAATCAGGCAAATTGCAGCATGATAGACTTAGATTTTGGGGTTCGAGTCCCTGTTAAAGTTTCGAATGGATGTTGTGTATATAGATCAACGTAGTTTTTATATCCAGACAGGTTTTAACATTAGTTTAATCAGGTGTTTTTTCTGTGAGTCCCTGGAAATGCTGACAGTCCTATCTATAATGGATTTTGTGGGTCAGCCGGAAGGGGAAATTCTGTTCTTCCGCGAAGAGGATAATATAGTCCAGAGGGAACTATAGGAGAATATTTATATGTAACATAATATTACCTATTTCAACCATCTTTACTAATAATTTCTGGGGGCTAGTGATGAAAAAGATACAAATTAAAGATGATGGAGCCACATTGGCTTGGAAGAAAGTTGGGAAAAAATTTAGGGAAACTTGTCTCAATATTCCCGGCCAGGACTAGAACCCTGTTTCATCCATCACTGAAAATGGACCATATGAGAAATTTTCTGTCCGCATGACTACCGATGCAGTAAAATATAAATTATTTACCGTATTTCCTAGAATATTTATTTTACTTTGTAATTTTGGTTAATATAAGATATTGAATATTTTATTGTGTGAGTGTTTCGAGAAGATATCACACTGGTCTATAATCTATGATTAATTTGGGGCTTTCTTTTTTAAGTTCAATCAATAATGTCTTTATTACAATGAGATTATCAACAACTCACAGACCCACCCCGGTGGAGTAGTTAGCTGACGCGCTAGTTTCCGGTTTAGCTCGACTGATGTGGACAGGAAGATAGAGGTTCTAATCTCGCTCAGGTGAATTGGGGTAGTTTTTACTGAATGGTTTTCCACTCTCCCTCCACGCAGATGTAGTTTAACCTCCTCTAACTTCAACCTCTCCAATTCCTAACACATTAGAGTAATTAGTACTTAGGCGTATTACCAGAACGGGTAGTAAGACGCGGTACTAAAAAACACATAAAAAATCCAACCCTCAACAATTGCTTTAAACACTCTTTCCTTGTCATATTGATTCAAGATTGAATATATGAAAGTTATCTGAGAAACAGTGAAGTTTTCCTGGCACTCAAACATATTAATAAATAGCTCGTTCTGTGTGTGCTAGCTGGCCGTGAATGTCCACGTATAGCGTATAATAGTTCAATGGCGCTTGTCTAAAAGGAGGATGGATCACATTATTAGCTTTATCAAGTAATGCACTAGCAAAATACAGACAGTTTCTAATGCAGTTAACATTCATACATCTTCTAAACATTTATGTGTTCCATTAAGCCAACAGTTATTACTGCTTCCAAGCTAATTTCAAGACCAAATAAATTATGTATTTCGTAGTCTGCGCTACAACCTTTATGTTAAAATCTCATACGGAGTCTCATACGGAGTTTAACCTACGTGTGTTTATTTTTTAAATTATATCATAATTTCTATAGTTATATTATCATAGTTTAAAACAGTTGTGTACCAACAATGTTTTATTCTCTTGAAGGCTATATTTTTGTAATTCATGAGTATTTTAAATTCTTTGTAATAAAGATTGAGCTAAAACAAGTAGACTCCACGTTGCTATGAAGAATTAGTAGTAGCTTAGACCATTAATTTTCGTCCACATTTTTATTTAATCAGATACATATTGATACAATTTAACATGTATAGATAGGCCTACAATCAGTTACAATTATATTAATGTGACAAATAAGCTATAATAATTATGATTGTGTCTAAAATATTTACAAAAAATATTTCGAAACATTTTCTTTATACAGATTGATATCTTGGATCCTAACTATTAGTTAAAACCCAGCTGAGGTCGATGAATTTTTCTTGAATGTTTAAAATATGTAGCACAACTTCATTCGGAGAGGAAGTAAAGTCGTCGGTGCCAAGTCGATTGTGGCATTTAAAAGAACCCTGGAAGGTGTGTGAAAATACCTTTCCCGGCAGAATTGGAAGGCTCTCTCGCTATTGCTCATAGAAATTCTCGTTTGCTGATATAATCACTCGGTGCATAACGTGCATGTTAAATACCTCAAATAAATAAAATAAATAGACTATTAGTTATAAATTACCTATAGGCTAAGGCTCTTTCACAGTGAAGTAATAACCATAAATAACTTTTTTGGTTAGCGAGTTTTGTATATTTCGTATACTAATTTATCAAAAAATAAATGTTTCTTTGCTTTGCGTCTTATTTATTGTCCGGGCATTACACATTACTATAATGGCGTAGTCAGGAGTAATGTAGCGTTACTAGCAAACTTACCCGCACGTGATTAGGTTAGATTTGATAACAGTGTGAAATTATTTAATAAAAACCTCCCTTAGTACACTAGACCGGGATTCACCCTGCAGCCCAGGGCTCTAGATCTTGAAACGTTTGTGCTGTAAAAATAGGTGACGTCAGACTAGTGACTAGCCAGGCAGTTCTCCCCAGCCGAACACCTTGCGATACAGGTATTGTCTGTCAAGCAGGGTAGAGATGACCAACACACGACAATAATGGCAAGCAAAGTAATTTTAAGTTCCAACCTTAAGGTCACCGTAAATTAAATAAAATCAAATCGTTTACATCAGGAAACAAATAGATCGGGTTTTTCGGTCAACTTAACTTGTTGCTAAAATTTGAATAACTTTGTTCATCCCCTATTCAAATCTCCAAATAGGCCTATTTTTTACTGTCCACGATGGGGAAAAAGGGCAGTAGTCAGGTAAGTTTTGAGGTTTTGGACTATAGCTACACGCACAATGCCAACAGCGTGGAATGTAGATAGTGGTATGACAGAAAATAATGTTGGCCACCCCTGGACCCCTAATTTTGAAAGTTGTAAAAAAAAAATCGCTACTCATTATCTCACAAATCGCAGGCTGTACCAAAACAGTGCTAATTTTTAAAGGTTGCTAATCTCGTGCGAGTTGGTGTGGCGTTGTTTCACTTGTGAATGAGTTTTCAATCTGACAACACTGTAAAACCTTGACGTACCAAAGGATTAAAGCGAAGGGATGCCACAATCCGCCATAATAATAATAATTATACAAGATGCGTAACTGAAAGTAAACACTATTATTGTATTGAGTGTATCATGTAATTCGGTTTGTTTGGTTTTATTAAGAAACCATCTTCCATTTTATTGCATCTAAGTTTATTGTCTCAAAAATGTCTCGGGTTATATAAGTATGAGTTAAACTTTCAGAATATTTAATATATTATTTAGTTAACTTGTTAGCGTGCTTATCTGAATCTCAGAAATTCAATAGATCAATTCTAACTAGAGTACGTTATAATATTATTTCGGAATAAAAAATCATTTGTTAATAATTTGACTTCAGTAAAACATTATTTTATATTCGCAACTATTTTTAAAACATAACTATGCACTAAATGTTGTTACTATGCAATTAACAATTTGCTTGCTTAGCCTTATTTTTAAATATGTATATTTTTATATTATAAACCCAATAATTTTATTTTTAAATAATCAACAACATACAAAATTTCAAAATCAATATACTGATTTTAATTTACTAACCTATTAAATTATTTTTAAATAAAATTTTTGTGCTATTTTACATATGCTCAAATACCTTATATACTTCTATACAAAATTTTAAAACAAATTATAGACTGATTAATACAAAAATTTAAAATTAAAGGTTTTTTTTTCAGTCTGATAAATTAAAAAAAAAATTGAACTCCCAAGATTTGAACACTTGAACTATAGACCATGAAGATGTCACGTTGTCATCTGAGCCAAACTGACGGTTAAATCCATTTGAAAAGATTAAGAAATATACTATTACAATTTCACACAAACAAATATTTTGTTTGAAGTATTGAACAAAGTATCCAAAGCTCTTATTTTTTACTTTTGTAAAGCTCTTTTGTACAATAGTAGGATTATTTCAACCAAATCACTCTCAGAAGGTTTCAACCGAAGAGGGGGATGGCGTCCAAACCGAACGGGTGGTGAGACGCGAGGGTGAAAAAACAAATAATAATTTGCCTAAGATCGAATACTTGATACACCACATCCAACAGTAGTTCATGGAATGTTACAAGGCAAACCCATCGAAAAAAATTATATTTTATATCCAACTCAAGTTCAAATATGATTTCCTAAATCTCTCCCTTGAATCGTATCCAAGAACGATAAATAATTAGTAAGGACCTTATAGTAAAGTTAGACTCGCAAAGAAAACTAAATTCATACAACGTGGTGAAAATATGTTTGTTCAGAGAAATTATCCATAATATTCATTTAGATCCCTTTTTTTTTAATATGTCAATATTCTAACTACGCTGCCACATTTTCTCACTAAGAGAATAAAATAATATGTTTAAGTCATGTAAAAACGTAATTTGTAAAGAAAGTAGAACAAATATACAAAAATCGACGATGAGAGAGTGGTGTCAGATATTAACCAGAATAAAGTTAATTTTGATCAATAATCCCTGGTGACCTGGTGGTCTAGGGGTAAAGTGTCGAGCATCTGTGCTGGGGGTTCGGGGTTCAATCCTCGGTCCTGGCACAGATGTATCTGATTGCTAAACCCTTCCTTCACCTCTGACAAGACGTGTATTAATCATAACTTGTGAATGTGTGGAATGCCAGGCCTCCACCATGGTTCGGATTCCACGTTAAACTGTAGGTCCTCCATTTCATCTCACAATCACCCTTCCATTACACATTAGCGTAAGTGCGTATAGCCCGAACGGGTAGTAAGACGTGGTGGTATTATTATTATTAATAATAATATTAATAATAATAATCAATAAACAATTATTTTCAAAATTATGATGTATTTCATGTGCGTACTTTTTAACACAAGATTCGAACCTTGTCCTCCACGTCATGATTAACTGGAATACACCGCATGAGAAACCACTTAAGAAATGCAACCTCATCAAACCCAATCAGGATTTGTGCCCTGACCTTCTTGTCACAGGAAAAACGGACTAAATTAACTTGACATCCAAGCTAGTTTATACGTTGTCTTCCTCACACTTTTTCGTATAAGATCATCCCCTATCGCCACTCATTATTTTGACCCTCCTAGAAAATGCTCTTGTCTAATACCTCCTTGACTCTGGAAGCCTAGCCTGTAACATCCAATTGATAACTACACTCTAAACTATCGAAACGCATGGCTGGAAGGGACGTTGCTTGTATTGTGTTTGGTAAATGCCGACCACGCTGGTCTATTTAACCACGGAGCAAGATTGGTTTGCTATAAGCATTTCATGACAGCAAGCACTGACTCAAAGGCCAAACAAAACAAACTAAAAAATTTCATTTAATAAGAAGACTACGTATAACACGATTCAACCGTTTCGGTGGTCACATGTTCTAAGATGCTACCTTCTCAATAGACTAAACTGACAATGACGGGGATATCCGGGTTCACTGAGAGGGTTTTTCCTAAACAGTTTTCAACTCTTTCTTCACGCAAATGTGGGCACACTTCCTGTAAATTCAGCCATCCTTAACATTAACTAATAGTATACAGGCGTAAAACCCGAATGGGTGCGGTGCGGCACTAAATATATATAATATATTATTTGGTTCTGAACCTACATAATGCGGATTTATCTAAACTTACATATTAATATATTGCTTCCTTGAAAAAAAGGAATAAGCACATTGAAATTGTTCTATGCCACAGTAATGAGCCAGTAACTATTTTAAAATATTTAAACGTAGTATTAAAAAAATATAATTTTTAAAATAAATAATTTAGCGTGAAAAGCCCTTACTAGAAATTAGTGTAGACCTAAATCAATAAATCCTTACGTCTTTACTAACAGGGATGGGATATGGGTGGTGATAAGAATTTTCTAGTTAATTGTTTCCACCTCCTTGATATAAAACCTGTCCTTGAGCTTATGAACACACTTTTGTCCACTACATTGTAATGTATGGGATTGGTAAAATGGATATTGAGGGCTAAGGTCTGCTTATACAGACCAGCCAAGTGGAGCCAGCCTTTGGGCTAAATAAATACACTCTTATGTTTTATAAGATAAAATTATATAAACGCAAACAATCGATTAGTTGATAAACGAATCATATTTCACGTGTTTAAATATCTAGCAATTCTAGTCCAGTTTGTCAATTATGGGGATGTTAGGGCTAGAATCTCAGCTGAGACTATTGAGACTATTATTCCTAAATTGTTTCGAACCTTTCCTCCATGTAAATATGGTTACATCCACATTCAATCCGATCTTTACCATAACTCACTCACGTATTATTATGCTTATAGCACAGAAGGGTAGTAAGAAGTGGTTGTAAATTTTGTTTGATATATAAATATATTCTAACATCTTTTCTTGGCTATGTTATCCCTCTCGCTGTAGCACGGAAACTTGCAATAGAATAAATTGTCTACATTTCTTTAAATGTTTTTTGAATGGAGTATATTTTATTTTTCATTATCATCTCTGAAAATTCCGTCAAAGAGATGTGAAGTGGATATAATATTATGATGCTTGTTTGTCAATGAAAGGTTATACGACGTAGAAAACTAAAGAGCAATAACATATAAACAAATGACATTTAAAAATTAAATTTTTACTAAGATACAACCATGTCCTCACTAACAATATAGTTGGTTTTAAAAATACGATCATTCAAATAAAAATATTTCTATCGTCCTCAGAAAATTGTGAACGCCAAATTTTTCACTGTCAGGACTAACGGAACATCACCGGGAGACAAACTCCCATTAGGATCTCGGTTTTAAACCTACTCCACTACCACCGGGATGATTTATTAAACCTGGCTGCAAACCATCAAATTACGTCATCACATGTCAGGCCACTTCACCGGTGACTCTCAGCCCAATCTTATTGACATATAAAATCTATTATTGAATAAATGGAATTCCTTCAGATATAAATAACTGCACAAAAATGGGCTAAAATATACCATAAATACTAGGCAACATAAAAAAATATCCGGTTGGAACTTCTTCGGGATCACTCCAAAACACCTGATTTATTATGCTAAATAATGCCTGGATTAATATCCTACCAAGAAAGAAAAACTACATCCCAATCGGTTAAGTGGTTCCATATATATATATATATATATATACAAATATCCTGCTGACACTTCACCGGGACTCACACCAAAACACCTGATTATACACAAATAATCCTAAAACCTGCCTGGATATTGGTCCAGTATAAAAATTAAGTAAAAACCGCACCGCAGTTGGTTAATTGGTTCCAGAGGTCCTAAGTTACAGATATAAATAAATCCGGCCGTATCTTTAACGGAGATTCAAACCCTGACTGTATGTATGTGAGAGCCTCCCTTAGCAGACATCCTAATGAATATAAATAAATGCACTACAATCGGTTATGAAGTTCCAGGTATCTTTGCCAACAGACAGACATTCTTAAAAATAGTACAGAACTACAATATTTTTTACTTAAAGATATTTACTTTCCAAACCTTAAAAAAGCAGATATCATGTAAAGTGTTTTTAAGCTCGTAAACAAAATACAATATTTCTCCTTGCTTTTCAATTATGTAAACCTCCTTACTCTTATATTAATAATTGTCTAAGATATGGCCAGTTTTAATGTTTGGATTTCCAGAATTGATTTAGTGAAAAAAACAGATTTGACAAAAAAAATTACCATTATACGCTTAATTTAATAGAAAATTATCATCAACGAAAATCTTACTAAACTACCATTTTCCTCAATCAAAGTATTTATCAAAACTTTTTACCAATAGTTATATTGTGGCCGTTATGGTAACAGTAAATAAGGTATGGAATCGAACTATGGTCCCACAAAGCTATAGACAGTCATATAAACGTTGAAGAAACAAATAAATTCACTTTTATAACTAAAATATGTCCAATAGATAAGATTTTATCAAATATATTTTTTTGTCCACCCTGAAATAACATAAAATATTTTAAATCAGGTTTGGTGCCCTTAAATTATCTAAGTTTTTTAAACTCAGCTTCTTATAAATAAAATAAAAATATATTAAATTTAATATGTTATTTTCTTTACATGTGTGGAATATGATAATTAATTATTAATAAATTCATAATTAGCTATTCACAGTAATAAAGATTCTGAAAAGAGGGAGACCTGGTTTAAGGTTCCATGTAAAACCAACAAATGTGGGTAGCACTGCTGTTAAAATAATGTGTGGCGTGGTTAAATCTTTAACAGTTATAAAAAATCCAGTCTATATATTAATGAGACAAAACATAATTAATTAACTAAGTATTTAAGGAATAATTGATTTTATTAGGAAGGGAACCAAAAAGTAAAATTTTTTAGTAGATCAAACCATTAGGACATCGCAAAAAGACATATCCCCTCCCCCATCACTCCTTCCAGACAGTCAAAAAATAGTTTAAGGACTTAAGGCTCTCTCTAAATCTAGCCTTGGGCGTAGCTAGGCAAACTATTCTGCAGTCATTTGTGGAGGTATAGCATACCGCGCGGGCTGATTTATAAAGTTGCTACCTTACAATCTCGACGGAGTGTACATAACATCCAGAGGTGTCAGTTACGGACCCATGTGGGAAAATGCCAGATCTGGCCCAGAGTTGGAATTGGCCAGATCTGGGTATATCTGGCCCAGATATGGACCAACTCTGACCAGATATGATATTTCCACATGGGGGGGATGAAGTTTTCAATGAACTTTCTATGAAGCCAAGGAAAATTAACATAAGACTAAAGTGAATTAGTTCAAAAGTGCAAGTTGCTTATTTGAATTTTCAGATTTTATAAATCAAATTTCCAAAATACAATTTATTGAAACTTGCATGTTTGTATATTCTAACAGTAGGCATGGATAAAAATTTGTTCACAAAAACTTAATAGTCATAATAATTACAGAATTATGACAATTTTTTATAAATTTTAAATTATTTTGGCTATTATTGTATTTTTTTATGCATTTGCATTTTGCGGTACTTAAATTTTCAAATTTCCCCGCGGGAAAAACCAATGGACCCCGCTTAGTTGATCAGTGAAACTAACCCCCCCTTCTCCATAAACGAATCCTGGCTGCGCCAGTGTGCTTGTCATATGGAGTGGTTTAGCAAAGATCGTTAAGCTAGGTTTTAAATGAGCACAAACTTAAAAAAATTAACAATTTATACACTTAGAATTATCAAAATATTTCCCTCCAAAATTCGAATTAAATCTTATTTTTTACCAGTGCTTTAGATAGAAATTTCTTAAAGAATTATGGTGAGCTTAAATTATCGATTTTTTTCAAATCAACTCATTTTGAATTAACCAGATCCTACTGGACTTCATATACTTGTAAATATTATATTTTATTTCATTTCTACAATATTTTTAATGTATGTATTTTTTTTAATCTGTTAAAATTATTGCTACACCAGCTTTTAATGTGTACGTTGGCTCAACAGGCTGTTACATATTTGATTTTTACCGATGTTACTTACATTGATGTAAATATTATGAATGTGTTAATAGTAGTATTTAAATTATAAAGGCGAGGGAATAATAATTAAAATACTAACCAGGGGTGTCATTTAGGGGGGCAGGGTAGGGCAATTCCTCCGCCCATCCCCCGAATTTAAGATTTTTTTTTAAATAAAATTTAATGATTGAGTCGTACTACTAAAGAAAAAAGTAAGAACTGTACTTTTAATATTAAATAAAAAATGTGAGAATTGTACCTTTAATATTAAGATATTCTACTTTTATAAATGCTTAAGAAATAAAAGACGAGATTTGTTGGAGCTAAATGTGTCGTTAGAAAGGCACATGAAAATCCAGGAAATTTCTCGAGGCAATTACATATCACCCGATAGCGCCTTGTGCCGTTAGGAATGCAACAGTGCTTAAAACAATGACGTCGCCTGGCAACCAATCAGAATGTGGCTACATCACCTCATTTTCCCGCCAACGACTCACAAGCTATGACGCCATCTTTCTAGAAACATAGCACGCAATGATCACAGTCAAGTGACATTCAATCTTTTCAGTGCTCAGTCAGCTTGTGCTTTTAAGTTAGAGTGATTTTAGCTACGTCGTGCATTTATTAAACACGTTACCGTTACAATCATCAGTGTTTAATTGTATAGTGATTTTCAGTTAAATGTTTACTTAGTTTTGGAACCCTCACTCAAAATGAAGAGGAATCATAAAAATATCACGGATTTTTTTAAAAGGGCTAAAAAAGAACAGTCAGATATCATCTCTGACCTTAGCTCTTCGGCACCAGAACCTTCTACTGCTTCAAATACGAGTGCAGGTAAACCTATCGAGTAATTTTTTACCATTTTATAAAACAATTAAAACGAGTACATTTTACAGTAATGTGTATGGTATTCGTCGGTTAAATTATTTGTTAACTTTTATTTTCTAACTTAAATATGACTTTGAGTTTATAGGTACATTTTTTAAGACGGTATAGCTATATTTTATTTATTTTAGGCCAAACACCTAGAGAGACGTCTCAGCCTCTAGCAAAAACTCACCCACTTAATAGTGGACCATTGGAATCACCCGTTCAACCGATCATAATTTTTCCTCAGACCAAGAGTAGAAGATTTTCCGCTCGATATTATAGTGTTCACCAGCGGATAGAATATTCCCAAGCCGAAGATGCTGTGTATTGTTTACCATATCAATATTTATCTCCAAAATCTACAGTTCGCTCAGGTGAAACATTCAGGAACCACACGTTTATCGACAATTAAGGATCCAGGAAGTGGAAGGATGCTTTGGCCCTTTTTCAGTGACATGAAAAAAGCGAAAGACACCAAATGTCGATGACTTCCTGGGCTGAGCTAAAAATCCGAAGTTCAACGCAAATGTCAGTAGAATCTCTGTTAGATAGTGAACGAACATCCGAAATCGAAGAAAATTGAGGGCATGTGAAGACACTTTTGAAAGTGGTCAGTTTTCAGGGCCAATGACGAGTCGGAAGACTCTGTGAATAAAGGGATTTTTTTTTAAATGCTAGAAACACTCTGTGAAGACAATCCTAAATTCAAAGAAAGAATGAGTCATCAATACGAACATTACAGCGATCCAGATTATCAGAATGATTTGATAGCTGCGTTTTCTTCTCGAATTGTAAGGAATATTGTTGAAAAAAATAAAAGAATCCTGGTTCTACTCAATAATGGCTGACGAAACCAAAGACTTTTCCTAGGCGGAACAATTGGCCAATATAACTGGATATGTTGACTGCGAGGGTTGGAAAGTGAAAGAGAGAGCAATAGGTTTACATCATCTAAAAGATTGCTGTGCAGAGAATATTTCAAATGCACTTTTTCCCTTCTTTAAGAACAAGGGCTAGACATTAAATATTGTGTCAAGCAGTATTATGATGGTGCCAATGTGATGAGTCGTTGGGCAAGTGAGGTCCAAGTTAGGGTGAAAGATCAGGCACCCCATGCTTCGTACTTTCACTGCCATGCTCACCGTCTCAATCTGGTGTCAGTGTACTCGCTGGGTGTTGTTGAAGAAGCTAAAGACTTTATTTCTACTCTTCAAACGATCTACTGCTTCATATCAAACAGCTCTCCACGACAAAAGCTATTTTTGGAAGCCTAAAGAAAACTGAAGCAAACCATTTTGAGCTTAGAACGGTTAGTCCCTACACGATGATTTTATTGGTTTAGTGCAGTGAGTAAGATTTTTTTAAATTCCAAGCGATTTTAACTGTGCTCGATAAATTTATGAAAGACAGAGCTGAAAGTGTCGGTATCTGAGCTCAAATGGAGCAAAAATACATCATCTTTCTTCTCTGCGCAATGGATTTTATACTGGGCATAACATATTCCCTCTCCCAGCAACTTCAATATCAGAATTTAGATTTGATGGCAGTGAGGTTCCTGATAAAAAGCCCCAACGAAGAGTTGGTCAGGATAATAAGTGACGAGACATATGAAGAATTAGTGGAAAAGGCAAAAACACTGGCCAACAACAGCAAAATAGAATGGGCTGTGACAAAAAGACAAAGGACTGACATCACGTCTAGCAGATAGCATAGTCCTCACTTCGGTGGGACAAACTGAAAGAAACACAAAGTCCATATATTCTAATATACTAGATACAATTATGGATTAGTTCAACCTATGATTCTCGGAGTATTAGAATATTATTGAAGAAACGCGTACGCTCCAAAAAGGAGAAGTTACTTTCTTGGATGGTGAAGTGTTAAACCCTCTAATAAATAAATAAATATCAGACTTTTCTAAATGTTGACCTGTTGGAAAAGCAGCTCCCTCTGGCAAGAAACTTTCTTCAACTTATCAGTGATTCAACCTCTCCTATTAAATATTTACAGAGCCTACAGAAGCTTCCAATGGCATATTCAGAAGTAGTTTCTCTGTTTATTTTTTTCTCGCATTGCCGATCACCACTGCCTCTGACGAACGATTTTTTTTTCTGTTTTAAAAAGGGTAAAGAACTATCTCCGGTCAATAACTTCCAATGATCAACTCGCCACTAATGATTTTAGTTGTGGAGCGGGAAGAGGTTAAGAAAATCTCTCTGGACGAGCTAGTTAATGACGTTGCTAAAAAGAAATAAAGACGCTACCTTTTGCTACATTCATTAGTTTTATCTACTGTAAATAAAAATACAATTCTTAGTTAATTGAAATTAAAATATATTTATTTTTATATATATTACAAGTGTTTTCATTTCTTTGCATCTATATCATATTAACAACGAGTAAATGCATGTAATTTATGTATACCTAGGATAAGAAGTAAAAGCAATGTATGGAAACAGAAAATTTATGGAAAATAGTTCACTTCAGACTTTCAGAGGAATAGGAAGGGGGTACGCCAAACGATATAATTTATAAGGTATTTCCTAAAAAATCTTGCCCCCGCACCCCCTCTCACCCAAGCAAAAACTGAAATGATGCCCTGGTGATTCTTTCAATAGTAAGTTAAATAGCCTCTAGTATTGATTTCAGAATATCATCAAAAACTTTGCATCCATTAAGACTGAAAAAGCTGGTTTTTGAGTTGTGTAAAACAATAATAATTGCAAATTATAATTGAATAAAAAGAAACTTAATAGAATAGCTAAGCTTATTTTTTGTTTGTATTTTGTGTGAGTGGGTGGGGTAGATGTAATGGAGGTGGCAGCCATTTTAATATCTGTCCCAGGCGTCAAAATGCTTATTTACACCACTGCTCAATATCACATGCAATTTGAGCTTAAAACCCATGTATTCCTTTCAGAGGCTTTAAAAATCGCCATTGGAAGATGTCCATTTTGAAAAATGAATAAAAATTCAATTACTCCTTCTGAGCTTAATAGAAATTTCTATATAGGCCTAACTTACGTGTTTGTACAATAATATAAAATGTATTTGTTTCGCAGTTTTTCTGAATCAAGATAATAATTACTAGACTATTACGCATACATAAACTTTAGCAATAAACTAATATTAATTATTGTATATGTTAATATGCAGGCTCTAGCAATGTACGTCGGATCTTTATGCCATGACCTTGACCACAGAGGTAAAAACAATCAATTCATGCTAGAGACCGAATCTCCTCTAGCAGCTATTTATAGTACTTCCACCATGGAGCATCACCACTTCAACCAAACTGTCACCATACTGCAACAGGTACACAGTTAAACAGCTATCATATTGCAATAAATAAACAACTAGAGTTTAAACTAATCATCAGAGATAAATTACTGCTGGTTTATGGCCATAAATCTATCATGGCATGTAACCTGTTCAATTGTTAAATTATTATAGTAATGCAAGAGGATGCAAAAGGTAGGCCTACATAACTGACTTATTTTCATACTATAGCAGTTTTATCCACACATTTAAATGTTTATCAGTTATCTGCAGACCAGTGGCTGCTCGTGTATATGCACTGCGAAACTGCAGCACTCCCTATTTCCACTTGACATCATCGATAACATTTAATATAATGAGTCCATTTTTCTTTAATTCTTTCTTTATTTTTGTAGTACAATATATATTCCTTAAGCTTAATGTCAGTACTTCAGTAGCCATCCCTCAGTTTATGAAAAAGATACAAAAATCTTTGTATGGAACTGTGCGCTTCACAGTGCCAGTGACGTGGTGTTTGACTGTTGTGCGCATGCGCACATAGGAGGGGGTTGGGGAGGAAGGCGGGACTGCCAGGTAGAGAGAGCACTGTTGCTCTCGCAGTGCCGGCTCTGGCGTGATGGTGGAAGGAAGTTCTTTTTTTTAATCAGCGTGTGTTGTGCTTAAAAATCGTGTACTATATTCTTGAATGTGATAAAGTGTAGAATTATATTATTATTCTGCTTCCAGCTATTCTATTTTTTTTCCGGTTCTTTTATTTAAGAGAAAACTTTAACCATGGACTTGCATCCCCAAGAAATAAGTTCTGTGACTGTAAGTGAACTTCAACAGCTTAAGTTTTCACAGCTATCTCTCCATGAGAAAGTTACAGTTAAGAAAAGAGGTCGTTCAACACATGATATTCTAATATCTCAGCCAGGCAAAAGCAACAACAATAAATATATTCGTAGCTTTAATTCTGAATGGTACCAACGGAAAAGTTGGCTTTGCGGCTGTGAAGTAAAAAATGCACTGTTTTGCTTCCCGTGTTTGCTGTTTGGAGGTGATGTACCGTGGACAAAAGATGGTTTTAGAAATATAAACAAAATGAAAGAAAAAACTGAAAAGCATGAGAAGTCAAATAAACATGTTGATAATGTTGTTTCACTGTCACTTTTAGGAACCGTAAGTATTAAGGAGAAACTTAGTGAGGCATACAGACATTTAATCAATGAGCATAATATAAAAGTTAAAAATAAATAACCATGAAATATTGTCCAAAATAATAGACTGCATTTACTTTTGTGGAAACTTTGAAACTCCCTTACATGATGAAAAAGACGATTCAGTAAATCCAGGGGTATTTAGAGGATTAGTACATTTTGCATCTAAATTAGATTCAGATTTAAAGAATCACTTAGAAACCAGTGCAGTCTTCAGAGGTATTTCTAAGACCATTCAGAATGAGATACTTGACTGCCTACTACAAATATACCATGTGGAGATAAGGACAGAAATTAGAAAAGCTTCCTTTGTAGCTGTCATGGCTGATGACACAACAGATGTTTCGGAACACACTCAAATGGCCCTTGTTCTACGGTACGTATTGAATGGAGAAATATTTTAGCGTTTTGGGGGATTCTTTATTCCAGAAAATCAAACTGCAGATGGCATATCAAAACGTATTTTAGAACAATTTGACATATTCCTTCAAGGAAATGGACAAAAACTGATAGCTCAGACATTTTATGGTGCAAATGTTATGAAAGGCAAAAAAGCAGGAGTTCAAGCAAAAATACAGGCAGTTTATAGTAATGCACATTTCATTCACTGTTATACACATTGTGCCGTGCTAATGTGACATTAGCTCGCACAATGTCACTGTGACATTCTTTTGTTGTCACACACATTCTTTTCTTGTTTCTTTTTACTCCTGATTCTCTTCACTTATCTTTTCATGCCTCTCGTTTACGCATGCGCGACTCCTTCCCCTTCTGTGCTGGCGCTCTGACCCCCCCCCTCTTCTCGTCTCTTGTACTTTCTCCCCTCCATTGGCTGCGCATGCGCCCTCTGTCTTTTTTCCAACGCCCAACTCTGCTGACCTTTTTTCTGGCCTTGTAATGTACTCTCGTTTTGGAGGTCCCAAGGGACGGATCAGCTGAAAATCTAGTTGGACACTACGCCTGGGAACTAGGGGGAACT
Source organism: Timema podura (assembly GCA_033556935.1). NCBI lineage: Eukaryota > Metazoa > Arthropoda > Insecta > Phasmatodea > Timematidae > Timema > Timema podura. Next base: position 62,235,768 of record JAVRXN010000002.1, on the reverse strand, counting down.
TGTGATAGAGTCTCTCTATGTATATCACTATGTCTAGTGAAGGATCACAAGACTAATGCAGTCACGCTAGTTCTAGTGGACAACCTACACGTTCACTATGGCTCTTCAAGGACTGGGAGCTCGGCAGTTTTCCAGCTAGCCCCCGCCACATTCAAGCTATCTACATATTTTCAACCGCTGCCCGAGTCGGGCGAATACTCCGGTATTTCTCGCTAGCTCGGCGACTTCTTCGCGTCTGGTATTTGGGTACCGGCTCGTTTCCTGTGGGTGCTGGTTCCTGCCCAGCGCTAGGCCAGCTCATCCCACCTGGCTCACCAGGTCTCGCTGTGCGCGGGCCCATTTCACCGTCTTGGGAAATCTGAGGCTGGTTCTTAGTAACTGGCGGGTCATCTGAAGCGCCGTTACCAGGGACGCTCCAGGCCTGATTCATCGCTAATGGCTCACCTTGTGGCTCACCGCTCGTGGGCGCTCCAGGCTGGGTCCATGTGAAGTCCAGCCAATACCAGAACCTGAGGACTTAGCCGCGTTCTCGGCCCCCCTATACACTTTGATGCCACTTCGTGGGTATTATTTACCTCGTCTATGTAAGGTATGGTCCGAGACTAGTCCCTAGGGGAATCTTCCTTGGAAGGTTCAACGTGGTCGTTGACGCACGTGTCGTGTACAGTGAGTACAACGTGTGGACACGCTCTCTTGTAGCCGTTCGTTTAAACGTTTGTTTATTACATGTGCATAGACTCATATGGTGTCTAAAGTGTCGTGTTGCGCCGGTGGGTTATACAACCTAGCGTTGCCTCCACTCCTCTCACTAGATCTGCTGGCCCGCTCGGGGTCATTACATACATAACTGATGAATGGTTGTTTTGGCCACGAAACAGGGTGTTCCTCAGCGGGACAATTGTTGTCCATATGCTATTATCTCTAACTTAGTCTCCTAGTATTATTGTATGTATGGTAATTTTGAAACTAAATTGTATTGGCTGCCCGTAAGGCTATACCTGCACCACAGTAAGCATTATGTTTAGGGACTATTTTACTGGAACCCGGATATGAGCTAGATAAGTGTTGTACCGAGTTATGTGGTCGCTTGGGGTTTTGCTTAGAGCACCCCGGGTATTGTGAATACTGTCCCCTTTCGGGAAAGGTGGCAGATAGTAGTAAGTTTACAGTGGGTCTTAACTCCCAAGTGGAAATCAACTGTCGGCTACATACGCTGAAGAGTATTTCATATGTTATAGCTTCATCAAGCCGTTTGTATCCTCTATTAGCGGCAGCCGTCCCTTGGGGCGACTGTTGTGGGCGTAACGACCCTGGGCGGCATAACTGGCTAGCTCACCAGACCGTCCATGAGTCCTGTGACTTGGGATTAACTGAACATTCGCCAGCCTATTCAAATGTTATTTTATGGCCAGTGAACCAAGATCTTATATTTACTAATTTTTCTTACTATATATGTCAGGTTGGTCAGTGAACCAAGATTTTATAATTACTAATTTTTCATATTATATATGTCATGTTGGTCAGTGAACCAAGATCTTATAATAACCAATTATCTTATTGTATATGTTATGTTTATAAAGTCTAATAATAAAATCTTATGACCCTGTTCATTCTATGTTTGTTAAATTGTACCTATCCCTTTAACTCTATAGAGGAGGGTACAACATCAACTTAATTTAATAATGAGAAATGCAGCAAGTATTACACGAAACGCAAGAATTTTAACTCCAAATTATTCTCAAGATCACCACAACGTGTGTCCATTCTCAAGAAACATATGGACGTCAACATTCCACGTCCATCCTTTACAAGGTGGAATTTCAACATACGGACCATAAACAGAGTTCATAAAAATTTGCAACCTTTAAAAAACTGCCTTGCTGAAATTCAGTCAACATCAAATGCAGATCAAGCCATTGCAGAAGCAACAGGAATTTTAAAACACCTGAATGATGATAATTTCACGTTTTGGTTAGAGCTTTTTCATCATATTATGCCTCATGTTGAAATAATTTACAACCAAATGCAAACTCGAGAAATTAGTGTGTTTAAAGTTAATAAATATATAACAAATTTCAAAACTGCTATTTTAGAATTGAGAAACTCAAAGTACTGTGAGAATCCTTCAAAGACACTCATGGCAGAAGCTAAGGAAGTGTGTGACTATATATGTGTTGATATAATGGACAGATATTCTTTCACTAAACACTAAGTAGCTGCTAAATTGTTCAACAAGAATTGCTTCAATAGATTTAAGAATGAACATCCATAAAAGAGATAGTACTGACCACTGAAGCTTATCCCATGATTGACAAAGAAAAGCTTGAAAGTGAACTAAAAGTATTATATTGTAGGACTGATATTCAGGAATATTGCAAATTAATTGAGCTGCTTAAATTTATCTTGGAAAATAATCTAGATGATGTTTTTAGTGAAATTATGAAACTGATAAAAATCCTCTTGACAATTCCCCTGACTACATCAGAGGCAGAGCGCTGCATTTCAACATTGAAAAGAATAAAATCTTTTTTAAGAAGCACTATGAATTCGCAAAGACTAAATGCACTTCCAGTACTTTTAATGGAGAAAAATTTCCTCAATTGTCATCCAGAGATCAAGGAGAAAATTATTGAACTTTTTGCGCAAATTAAAACAAGAAGAATGGATTTCATTTTTAAATGAATAGATCAAGCTTGAACTGTAACAATTTAAGCTAAAGTAAGTAAAAAAGTTTTTTTTTGCTAAGATTTTATCAATTTCCTGAATAAATTTTCTTTTTATACATGTTTTTTTTCCTTTTACAAAATTTTAAAACAAAGGCTAAACATTTTCTGGAGCAGCACCCCCACTAATTTTAGCTACGAGCCGCCACTGTTGCAGACACAAAACCTTACTGTCATCAAAGGAAAATATATGTACTTATGTGTGGCTATCAAACTGAAGCAGAAACACATTTGAACTGATATATTGCAAGTATTGCTTTATTGCATCTTATGATGGTCAGTTTACTAGGGTTAAGTCAAGTTAAGAACTTTACCTTTTAGAGTACACAAAATATAGATATCTGAATGCGTAGCTATTTTACTGCAACATTTACACATTTTACTAACCACAATACTTCATCAAGTACACACCGTGATGATTATCACACATAATCATGTAAACAAGTGTATGTTTATAGTTAGTGCTCATTAGATATATAACCAAAAACATAGTATGCTGAAGCGGGTAATCAACTGAACAATTACTATACTGACCAACTGAACATTTATAGGTACATTACGCTTCCCCTATAAGGTATGCCTTACTTTAATGGATTACGCTATAATAATTAAGCACTATTATAAAAGAAGTCGTATTGTACTAAATTGAATTATCATTGTAGTGCATTAGGTAGAAAAATTAAATATACATCACAGTTTCTAAGATGAAATAATCATAACACTTTAAGATACTCATTTGAATATTTTCATAATTAGGGCCGGTCTTATGACTCCTGGATAAATATTAATCTGGTAGATAAATATTTATATCTGGTGGATAAGTTAAAAGTACGTCTTGTGACTGCAAGATAGCATTTATCTGCCAGATAAAATGTATTTATCGATCACATTTTTATCGGGAGGTTTAAGTACCTGATAACTTTTATCTGAAAGTTAAAATGGTTGTTGCCATAGTGACGCGTTGTTTTTAATGAAAGTTTCGCCAATCAGAATCTGTTTTTAGGTTAAAATCTTGGTTCACGAGTTTAATAAACACAGGCCCGGTCTTTAACTATATAAAGTTAGAACATTTAATTCACACTTTTATATAAACTGACAAGCTATTTGTAGAGTTATATTTATATAAGAACAAATTATCAAAATCTGAGTACAATAAATGAAATTTTGTAAACGTTGTACCCAACTATTGGCCACATTTTGGCAGACACCGAAATTACTACTTGCACGACATCTTAGCTTCTGCGCCCACGTCACGCCAACTGTTTCCTCGTTTAGCCGCCATTATTTAACAAATTTTGAACGTGTGAAACGTAGTCTCTTTTTTTACATGGCGAAAACAAATTTAGGTTGTTCGAAAACAAGGTGCATAGGAAGAATTTTGATCCAAAAAAGGGATGAGGCTACTAGTAAAGTAAGTCATGGAGCTTACATAATGATCAGTTGCATAGCCTGTACTCATCACATGACATTGTTAGGGTTATAGTCTCATAGATTACGATGGGCAAGTCATCAGCGCTAATAAGAGAATCTCGAACCATGTCAGAGTATTGACAGGCAAACCCAATGTGAAGAGACCATCGGAAAGACCTAAAGGCAAATGGAAGGATAACATTGGAATGGACCTGAAAGAGATAGGATATAATAAGTTTGGCTGGATAGAACTAGCTCAATACAATATAGGAATTTCTCATATATAATATGTTTAAGCACCACGTCATACTACCCATTTGGGTTATGCGCTTTTGTACTAATTACACTAATGGTTTTTAGGGATTAGGGAGGCTATATTTTATTGGAAGTGTACCCACATTTGCGTTAAGGGAGAGTGGTAAACCATTTTGGAATAGCCATCCTCAGTACACCCGAACTAGATTCGAACCTCAATGTCACCGGCAGTCTAATCTACTGCGAGAGTGGCGCGTTAGACCACGCATTCACTGAAGCTGTTAAGATAGGAATATGTGGCGTACTTTTATAAGTACGGAAATGAATTTTCAAGTTCCTAATGTTGTATGTCGTATTTAAAGTAAGTAAGGGCCTAGAAGACAATATTTTTCAAATTATAATGCTCACAAAAGTTTTTATTGAATTTTCAATGTGATAAGGAGAGCAATTGTCAAAATCTTTTATTCAAACGTCAGAATAGTAAGGGCCGCTGACGGGTACTATAAAAAATAATTCTGAGAGTTGCACAAGAGTTTGTGGTAACCGTCATTTTCTGATCCTTTACATGCCCGTTTATCAATATCAACAATAAAAATATCTTATTGACTTTTGTGTTCTCGGCCTCGGCTGCCGGACTTTTGAGATTTGTAAACGTTAACTCTGTATATTTCAGAAAGGACACAACATATTCAGCAAACTAACGAGCTCAGAATACAAGCAGGTCCTAGACAATGTGAAGCATTGTATTCTTGCCACAGATCTTGCCATGTTCTTTCTAAACAAAACTATTCTCGACGAGCTTGTAACAGAGGATCAGTTTTCTTGGAGTAACCACGAGCACAGGTAAGAAACCCTTACGTAGGATAGTCAAATAAATATGAATTATGATTTTAAGATTTACCCACGTGAAAAGTGGGATATTAAACTTAGCAAAAGCGTATACAATACTATACCTCAATTTTAGCTTTTGTGGTACTGACTGACAGCTCACAGCTGACTTCTGATAGCTTTGAAAAGTAACTATGTATCCTTCCGCCGAACCATATGATTTGCAAAAACATGTATTTATCAGCGGTCACTTCTGACAGCCAAAATTGAGGTCTATACAAGAAACATATATGACTGTTTTATTTATTTTTTATTTATATATATTAATTTTTTATTTATTGTTGACCTTGATATGTTGATTTTAGGGCTAGTATTAATTATTTATTTTTTCCATGATATATTTTTTTTTTAATTTAGTATTTAATCCCATATTGGTTTTTATTATTATAAATAAATAATTTTTAAAATTTTATTTATTTTACTAATAATTATTTGTTGATAGTTTTATTACTAACATTATAAATGTGATAATATATTACTGTTTATAAAATTTTAAAATATATTTTATTAAAAAAATTTAAATTTTGCATTTAATCCCATATTAGTTTTTATAATTATAAATAAATAATTTTTAATAGTTTTTTTTACAAATAATATTATTAATAACATTATAAATGTGAAAATCTGAATGTACTAGTATTCCTGTAGAAAAATATATAGATTTATGGTGATCGTTAGTACTAAACCAAATATTAATGCAAGATTCTTTGATGATTGAATAGTTTGGCTGAAGGATTATAAGTAGGCCTAACCAATATTTTGGAAGCCAGTCATATCAATTGAAAATTGGGCCTTTACAATGCTTTAATTATTTAAATATTGTATAGTTATGTGGAAAAACAACTTTTACTCACAGATTTAATTCCTTTTTTTGAGCACTTCATAAAGGTCAAAGCATATTTGTATTAAGTCCCTTAACCTAGTGGTAGCCTACTGTTTAAAAACTAAAACCTTTGTGGCTATGTAGGACCTTCTTGCAACTAAATGTCAACGCCGATGAGTAGTGTAATAATTAAAAATTAAACATTTTGTGCTATTGTATGAGTACTATATAACAATTCAAACTTTTGTTTATAAAATGAAAAATAATATTCTTACCTCTAGAGAAATTCTCGAAGAAAACATATTCACTATGCTCGCCTTTACAACCTGTTATATTATTTTGTTTTAATATGTAGGCCTATTTATGATAACGTTAAATAATTTAACAAACAAAAATCAATATCCAAGAAAATATGTTTAGGCCTATAAAATAAATGACAATGACAAATCAAAAAAGCTATCCTAACCAACAAAAATCTATTTTAAATTCACTACTTTTAAAGTTATAACAAAGTCTCTAATAAAAATACAATAACTTATAACTTGAAATCTTAGCCTGGTATTTTATTTATCAACACTGGAGAAACACTCGCAAGTATTTTTTATTACACTTCACAGATGTATTTGGAATAATATAAAAATCATAAAACTCGAGGTTTAGCCTAGAGGCCAACACAACACAATCTTGGGGTTAAAATATTTAATAGACTTGATACACTTAAATTTTCGAATAATGTATATCGATCACTCAGAAACACTCACTTTTCTTTTTACTACACGCTTTTATTTTATATTTAATAAATAATTATTCTAAGATCACTAAAAAAAAGTTTATTTTCTAAGGATAATATGTTCACACCGAAATAATATTCTCAAAAGAACATACAGACTAAGTAGCCGAATTAATATTCAAAAATAACACTGTATTATTCAAAGTTGTAATAAAATTATTAACGGTAGCAAAGATACGCCTGTAAATACTCAACTACAATTTTACAAGTATTAAATATTTTGTTCGCTTCCAATTTTTTTACTAACGCACGTGGTTTTATTAACTGTATTTTATACGAGAACTCACTGTTATGATGTCTATTTAAAATTGTTAGATTTTGGTTATGAAAATAACCGTTTGGTTGGTTGTTAAGTTTTGAAGTTATCTTTTACTGTTTAATTCAAATTAATTATTAAAAGCAAGAGAACGTTAAAAGTGGCCTTAAATGCTGAAAACAAATATGGCCACTGGATAGAAGCTATGCTGCCGGTGATAACGTAGGGAACTTATTTCAGTTTTTACGGCGAATCGTATCCATACACGGTGTTTACAAAATTGAAACTTAATGGTATTTCAAAAACATTTTGTATCTTTTTTCCTCTTTATTATCACAAACCATTTATTTATGTTAAAGATATGCGAGGCCAGTTATAAAAATATGAATAACTGAATATAATACCATTAAATGTAAAATTTCACGCTCTATTTAAACTGTAATGGCTACAAGAATTAAAAGAAAAACTAGAATGAATTAACTAGACTTTTTTTTCGTAAATTAGATTATGTAAAAGAAAATTATACTCTAATCCTTGGGGAAGCATTGTTAAAAGTGATTGATAATATTTTTAGTGATAATAATAGTGACACTTACCAAATAATTATTATTTACAAATATGTTGACAAAAGTTACTTTCAGACAATGTTGGCATTACTGATACCATCTGCTCGCTTCTGCTAGCTGTCATGTAAAACCACAAAAGTGGAAATCAGACTTTATGTATATCTTGTCTAGGTCATGTGTTGATGATTAAGGAACAAAATTACATTTCCCATCTCCTGTGGTACTTTCAATATGAATGTTTTGTTCCATTCAAACAAAATAATTATGAATGCATTTTGTTGGATCAGATTCATTGCCATAATATACGATGTGCTCTATATATTTGTAGCGTCTTGTGAATTTCAATTTGAAGCAAAAGGTGGTGGTGGTTGAATGGTCCAAGGTATTATTCTTGTAATATACTGGATTGTTGCCGATAGGGATATCAGGTTTCATATCCCATTCGGTTGTACAAAGGATGGGCTACTTTATTGGTTTTCTACGCTTCCTCCAAGTAAACGTGGATACACTTCTTCTGAATTCAACCACCATCGCCCCTTGCACATTAACGTAACTAGTACATATGCATAAGCCCCAAACGGATAAGATGAGATGCTGTGATAAAAATGTAAATATGAAACAGACATGTAAGATCGGGCGCTATGCTGAACTGTGTGTCTCTTCTAAAATTCAAACTAATAAAATATGGACGTCAACACAACTTGATAAGCACACTTAAGTGTTTTGTAAATATACACAACTATACATAGTGTATCGATTTATGTGGGAAGCAACTGGGTGTAGATAATAGACCTCAAAACAACACAAAAAGTCCTTATGGGAAGTAGCTCTACTTGGTACACCTCTGTTTGTGTAGTTACAAACCTGTCTATCATGAATTATGTCTCATACAAGAGGTTCAACAACAATGTATCAAGTAGGGCTATTAACAATTCAAGGAGATACTTGAAAGACCCTATCTCGGGAACTATTGACCATAGGACATATATCATAAGGACTTTTTGTGTTGTTTTTGAGGCATGCTAACCACACAATAGTTACTTTCTACATAAATCGATACAACCTTTATACAAACAAGTTTTTGAGATGTTTCAGTATTTAAAAAGTTCTTCCCAAATTACAATTTTATTGATATTTAAAGTTATAAAGAAAATTTAAAATTGTAATAGACTGTTGGTGCATACATAATATGTATACGTATATTTATATGTATATGTATATGTGTATGTATATGTATATGTATGTGTATGTGTATGTGTATATGTATATGTAAATATATGTATGTGTGTATGTATGTATGTATGTATGTATATGTATGTATGTATGTATGTATGTATGTATGTATGTATGTATGTATGTATGTATGTATGTATGTATGTATGTATGTATGTATGTATGTATGTATGTATGTATGTATGTATGTATGTATGTATGTATGTATGTATGTATGTATGTATGTATGTATGTATGTATGTATGTATGTATGTATGTATGTATGTATGTATGTATGTATGTATGTATGTATGTATGTATGTATGTATGTATGTATGTATGTATGTATGTATGTATGTATGTATGTATGTATGTATGTATGTATGTATGTATATGTATGTATGTATGTATGTATGTATATATGTATGTATTGTATGTATGTATGTATGTATGTATGTATGTATGTATGTATGTATGTATGTATGTATGTATGTATGTATGTAGTATGTATGTATGTATGTATATATGTATGTATGTATGTATATATGTATGTATGTATGTATGTATATATGTATGTATGCATGCCCTGATTTTGGTATAAAGCCCGTTATGGACCGTGTTTCATCCTACCAAAATACTAAGTATAGAGTAGGGCTCTGTTACGAAATAATTAAGGCCTTCTAGATCGGGCCTTTTTCCAAAATCAAGATAAACTTAAGCTTAAGTACTCTTAGCTTACTTTGTCAGCTTACCTTGAATTATCCTACTGTGGTAAAGTTACCTTCGAGTGTGAATGGAGTGTACGCACATACGTATGTATGTATGTATGTATGTAGGTAGAAAGTAAGGCAGGTAGGTGCATGGCTAATAATATAGTAAAATATTATTATTGTTGAACTAAAAAAAAAGTAGTTTCTTTCTACCAAAATCCTACAAAAAATAGTTGTGCAAAGTAACAATTAGAATGTATAACCTTTTTTCTCTTCTTATAATAATTTTAGTATTGATGATACTATGAATACAGTGTTGTCTTTCATCTTGGTTGAGTCTAATAGTCTTTAAATTTATGTTTTTTAAACATTCAGTTAAAAGATTTGGCTGCGAGCATAGGTTTATGATTTCTGTAATCAAATTTAAATTTTGCTAACAAACATAATTAATAATGTAGTAGTGATTATAACTCGATAAACACATAAAAGTAAACGTTTGTATTTTTTATAGACTGTTATTGAAAGCACTAACAATGACAGGCAGTGATCTGTCTGCGAGTGCTAAGCCATGGGATCTTCAGATGAAGACTGTGCAGGTGATATTTGAAGAATTCTATGAACAGGTGAGGCCATCGAATAACCTTGGAGAAATGCTATATCCATTAAAAATGCATTAAGTTACTACTGACGTTGAAACTTATCATTCCTGAAGGCCTATTGTAAAAAATTATATCAAATAAGAAGGCCACTATGCAAAATTTATCATTTGAAATCACATTCACTATGTCATAGTTTTAACATAAAAACATACATGCTAGTAAATATAAATATAAAAATAACCTCTATACTTCTGGTTTAGCTGAAATTAAAATAAATCTGCTACTTTATGATAAAAATTAATTTTGTTTTAAAAACGAGGTAGAGCTTCTTTCTCGTTCCTAAGATTCCTGCTTCGATGAATTTAACTAATTCGCTCTATCCTAAAACCCTACAAATCACCTCTTTATCATCTCCCTCCCAATTACTGACATAGCATATAGAGGATTCAAACTATGGATCTTCATTCAAAATGTTTAAATAGCTTTCTTTCATCTCTTTAGGTGAAAAATACTCTCAATTTAATTACGTTAAGCCACCATAACATTTATTATTTTAACGTGTATCAGATAGGATATGAACAAAAAGATACATCCTATCGTGAAAAACGTCATCATTCCTACAGTCTCAATCGACAAATCATTTGACAAGTCATTGCGTGTACTTTATGTCTATACTTAAGATGAGTAGCTCCTTCTGGGACTCTGGCTTGTGGACACGATGTTTATCAACTTGTAATGAGTTACACGTAACAAGTTCAAACAAATGGGGTAACACCATCTGCCCTGTTGGACTATATCGCGCACGTGTGCACTGACCTCCTCTCTCTAATACACCACTCCATAAACTGAACTAGTGATGGGTACAATCGAGTAAAAGTAATCGAGTAACTCGATTGTGTTGTGTAATCGGGAGTACTCGATTCTTCCGGGATTACTCGAGTAACTTTACTCGGACCTTGTTATTCTTTTATTTTCTCTTTTCTTACCAGCTAAGTGAGAATCGACCTTATTGGCTCTACTGTTTACCATGCTATTTACATTTAAAAGGCATATTCCCTTAGAGATCGTTTTTCACCAACAGTTTCTGCTGCTATGCAAAAATGACCCTTTATGGTTTAAATGTTACACATGCATTTTCAATACAAAATACTTGCAGATGTAAGGTACACAATCGAAAAGCATGCTACTAACTAAGCGTATCACATTTCCGATTCTTTTTAAAAGTACTCGATGAAAGTTACTCGATCTTTTTTACTCGGCACCTTGGCAGTCTTATTTTCACAATCGCATAAATGAAACCACTTTCAAGACTTGTTTGCGTGGGTGGGACGGAAAAGAGATCGAGCTCACTGCTGACACACTCTCAGGACTGGGGGTATAGAAACGACATTTCAACTGAAAATATCTTCAGCTTCTTTCTTGACCTTTTTACGTTGGGCAACGATAGAAGACTGACGTCGGTGCTTCTTACGACGCCCTTTATAGCCTGAGCCAGTCATCAGCGTGTCAATCTTCTGCTCCGCCTTGCGTTTCAGCTCTGTTCCAGCCTCACCGACACGTTGTCATAGGGCCTCTTTGAAATGACGACGCTGATTGGCGACGTCGGAAAGCACAACAATACCCGTATGAAGCGCCTGTTTTCCAATGGCTTTAGAGCCGCTTCTCAGCAAAGGTACGACGCTCTTGAAGAGGCCGCTGAATAAACTACCTATTGTATGCCCGCGTTGATAGGGAACACCGTGGTAGATCGAAGATATTCCCGTTCAAGCCTGGTTGACGTAATATCTTTGGTAGGGACAGTTCATGTTGAGCAGCGTCGGAAATGAAGTTTCACGCACACTTGTCCAAACTCGAATGGTACAGGTTCACCAGTGTCGGTCCTTATATTGATTTCCAGGCTTTCAATTTCTCTTCTAAGTACTGGCACGTAGTGCATCGGATCGTAGCTAACTGTCTTATGTATGCCGTAGACATAGTTTATGTTGTTGATACCGACGATACGTAAAATCGGTGCCACAATGTCACCCACGGTCTGAGGATCAATGATATCCGTGTAGACGTACATTTGCGAGGGCAAGCCTAGTAGAATGTTGGCGGCGTACGGTGACTTTGGGACTTTTATTAGATTAGTATTAGGATCGAAACCGAGCTGTAGACTTAGTTGACTAGATAGTTCCAGCAGCTGTATATTTGGTGAAGAAGAAACTACGTCCACTTTTTTGTTGGTGCTTGTGTACTTGAATACAACTGCGGAATTCCCTTTTAAACGCCTCTATTTTGTTTAGGGCTTTGACCAATTCTTGGATAGTGCTATAGTTTCCAGGAGGGATGTGATCCTTGAATATTTGTTCCACACCGTTAGCGTCAACCCAGTTGTACCATACAATGTTTCTGCCCTCGGGTACGGTGGTGAAAGAACACAAATATTGGAATTCAGCGAGAGTGACTTCCCACTGTACGTCATGTGTAAGACGGTAGGGTAGTTGCGTGGTTAAATTAGCGAGGGTTATTTTCGGGAAATATCCCATAGAGCTGCCCCGGACCCCGTCTGCCTCGCCGGAGCTTGGGCTCGAACACCATCTCCCTGTCTTGTTGGTGGTGCTCCTGCGGCGGGGTGAAGGGGTCTCACAGCCGGTGGCGGAGGGAGGATGGTGCCGCCATTTTCAGCCTCCATTTGAACTATAACATACAAGCACATGTCAAAGTAAACACTTTAAATATAATTTTTCTAAACATACGCGTCTTTTTTTCTCTTTAAAATAATACCACAAAATATATAATACTTTTAAATTTCAAACTACTTTTGGTATTTATATAATATGTTGTTATGATTTTTCCTAAACATAATTGCTTTAACGGATACAAACATTCTTATAAAGTGTGTGTAGTAAATACACTTGAACCCTATAACATGTACAAAATACAGTCCAGGGCAGTTAATTTATCACTATGAAAGGTTAAACCCACATTTTCACCTATGCCAGGGAATCGAACCCGGACCCCTGACTCAGAAAACCAATATATAGGGTTTTCTCTCTTTTTAATAATCGGCTAAAGCAACAATATAATTTCCCCAGTTAATTATTATGCCGGTATATATTTGAATATCTTTAAAAAATATATGTTTACAAACACTATATCTACATTACATTAGAACGAGCGCAACTTTTTTCGGCTCTAAATTGTATGCCAACGCTGGGTGGGCACCATTATATCGCATGACCATTACATCGCGTTTTGGGAACAAATACATTGCAGGTCCATCACCTCGCATTTCCCCCACCTCTCTACACACAGATAACCCTACTCTGACGTACAACCAATAGGCTTGAAGGGGTGTATATATACAATTACTTCGCATGTCCATTACATCGCGTTTCGGTACAAATACATTGCAGGTCCATCACATCGTATTTCCCCCACCTCTCTACACACAGCTAACCCTACTCTGACGTACAACCAATAGGATTGAAGGGGCGTATATATACAATTACTTCACATTTCCATTACATCGCGTTTCGGTACAAATGTCGTTTCCCGATCCTACCATCCCCGGTGGCGTTCGCGGTGACGCGCTCCGTCGAGCGATCTCTGAGCCTGTATTTGTACCGAAACGCGATGTAATGGACATGCGAAGTAATTGTATATATACGCCCCTTCAAGCCTATTGGTTGTACGTCAGAGTAGGGTTAGCTGTGTGTAGAGAGGTGGGGTAAATGCGAGGTGATGGACCTGCAATGTATTTGTTTCCAAAACGCGATGTAATGGTCATGCGAAATAATGGACTTGCGATGTAATGGTATACACCCGCCAACGCTATCTGTTATTTCGATAAGTAAATAAATCTACCATACAGCGCTAATGATTGAAGAAATCTAGTTTTAAATAAGGTATTGGGGGAAATATGTCTTAACACAAATTGGTAAAAATTAGAAGAAAGATATTTTTAATAGTCAGAATTAAGTTTTCTATTGGTAGAAATAATTTTGTTTTAGAATTAAATAAAGCCATTTTTTTATTGAATTTTATAATTTAATTTAAATTCTTTGCTCTTTTCCAATCTAAGGCTCGGGTCACTTTTTTATTCGTAAAATCCGTATAACTTAAAAGACTAGGACATCTACAAATCCAGCCCGCTGTCTGTTAATTTTTTATACTGACATTTTTAGGGCGTCAGTATGGTCCTGGGGGATGAAGCCTGCCACCGGCGGCGCGAAGAAATCGGTGCCTGGCAAAGCGCCAACCGCTTCTATAAGCGGCACAGCTACAGACCCAATCGCTTCACCGCTTTCAAGGGGCGGCGCCCGCACACACGCCGCTAAACCCTCTGCCGGCGCCATGTGATCCCTCAGGCATGCATACAGATTATATGAATCCCAGTAGTCTGAAATTTAATAAACACATATTAATTACTATCGTGGGAAAAAAAACACTGCCAATTCTCTATATCTATAATGAAAGCTAATTAATTACCCTTGGACCAGTCGCCATCAGCCAGGCAAATTCCATCCTCGCTAAAAAAAAAAGCTAGAGGGTCCGGGCTATCCAGCGCTACCGACGCTGTAGGCATCGGGGGTGCGTTTTCCTTACAGTCTATCAAAGGAACAAATACCATTGTACACCAAAGACGTAATAAGCAAAATAGTGACCATTAAAATATACAAAATGCTTTTAAAACATACCTGAATTTATCCAATTTTCCAGTGCATCGAAACTGACTATGATGTTTACTAGCAGAAATTATCAATCACAATGACATAATGTAATGATTTCAAGGTCTATTTATAGGCGCTTCAACGGGGGGTTGCCGCATGTAAAGTTGGCGGCTTCTTATTGGTCAGTAATATTGTTTCCGCATCAGTGATCCATCCACGTAAATAGGCATCTATATACCGTTATCTTTCATTCGCGTTAATTCTTCCGCCGAGGATGGACGTCTTTCTTCGGTGCTGGCTAGGGGGGATCCATGAAGGACCATCGGTCGTGTTTATATTTCCAGCAGCACAAATGCGGGTACACATCTCGCCTTGTGACGGGAGGGGGTAGGGGGCTCGAGTCCCTGCAAGGTCGACAAACTTTAATTATTTTTATAAATACAAACCCTATATTGTTGCGCCAAATTTACCGGGTTCGAATCTGGCTAGGGGGAATCCGAGGACCATTATCCACCCTCAGTGGTCGTGTTTATTTTTCCATCAGCACAAATGTGGGTACACATCACGCCCTGTGACGTAAGGAGGTAGGATGGTTCGAATCCCTGCAAGGTGGACCAACGCTAATTACTTTTATAAATGCAAACCCTATATTGTTTCTCCAAAGTCCTGGGTTCGAATCCCGTCAATAATATCTATCAGGAGTAAGCATAAATAATAGCTTTGACTGTTTTCACATTTCAACCCTGCGCAAATGACGGTACATCACTAATTTTATTATTCTGTCTCTCTCATTCGGGAAACGATATCCAGACGGCGTTGGAGGGTTTGGTTCCCCCCTCGTGTTCAGTTTTCAATGACCCGCAAATGTGGGTACACATCTCGCCCTGTGACGTAAGGGTTCAATTCCCTTAGAAGGCAATAAACGCTAATTACTTCACATTTCAAACCCTATCAGATGCTGCTACACATTTTAACCGGTCAAAATCAGCTCTTATCTCACGCTTGCCTGAAGAGCTTAGTTAGAATCTCTGTCGTGCGTGTGTACTGAAGCCAGTTTCCTCCCTCATCATCTACGGCTTGTTCCCCTGACGAGTAGTAAGAAACAGTTATAAATACCGATAATCTTAACTTCGTGGCTATTAGCAGGGAGGTAGGGGGATTGAATCCAGGTCGACCGTGTCACTCGGCCTTCACACAAATGCAGGTATATTTTATATCTTCCTCAACCCTGATATTACTTATTAATTTATGTAGTTATATATTATCACGTCAAAATATAGCTGCGAACATTAAATTCAGGTTACTCAATTCAATATTACCTATGAATTAATGTGAGAGTTATATATTATTTCGACAAAATATAGATGAGAACATTAAATGATATTTTCTGTTGTTATAAAAGGCTCGAGGAATAAAACGGTTGTTTCTTTTTCACTTTATCCTTGAGTAGCATTTTATAATAATATTTGTATACTTGCATCGATGGTCGCATGGTCTAAGGCTTCACTAGACGGCCAGTGACAGAGTGATTGACGCTTGAAGCAAATGCAGGTACACATTTTACTTGTTCTAGAAAAATCTGGTTGACCAGCAAAATGGTGAGGGTACAGGAAGTAAAGCCGTTCCAACAGACATTAGTGATGCTAAAGATATCGAGGTTTGAACCCCTGTGTGCACGCCGTCTAAATGTCAGGCTCATCTAATTCTGGCTGAGGGAAATCGAGAGGCGCCAAGGGGCTTTGGGGCTTGGGGAAAGAACATCTGAACCTGAGGCCTTCAAAGGCCATGGCCTATGGGCCGAGCGGCCTTGGGGTTCAAGACTCTTCAACAGGGGTTGTTGGCACTCTCTTTCAACATTTAAAACAAGTTAGAGTTGTTGTGACATCTGAACTGAACTCATGAGGAGGAGTATGATGAGGTGAGGGGTGGGGTGAGGTGAAGTGAAAGGCATATCAGCAGAGCGAGGGAGCAGTGTAGCTTAGTTCATTCTGGGCCGTGGCGATGTAAGTTGAGGTTCGTGCTGCTTGTCCCGGGAAGTGAACGGCCGGCAAACATCTGCCAGCTGGTCAGTGGTCGCATTCAACACTACTGGGAGATGTTCATGCTGCGTGTTCCCGCACCCGACGTGGACCGCACACCAATAAATAAAAAATAAACTCCAATGCCCATCCCAATCGTACCCTGACATAAAAAACCAATATAAAAAACCATTGATCACACATAAAAAATGGAAAAAGAACCAACATGTTTAGAACACTGGAAAGAGATCACGGGGGAGGGGGTCAGAGGGAGGTGAGGGGGTCAGGGGAGGGAAGGGGAGGAGAAAGCCAACAGCCAATCAGAGATCGAGGAAGGGCGTGGTCACGTGACCAAATCTGACCAATCAGCGTCGGTGTCAAAGGTCAAACTGGAACCATACGCCCCACTAGGTAGTGTGTACGTTTAGATGAAGTCTATTATGTTGGATTTTTTGTTATTTAGCCTAATACTGGCAAATAAAGTTCTTCAGAAGTTAGACAGTGCAATTAGGGATATGGCAGTAATTAATTGAGATGAATATTATTTCTAAATCAGGATAGAAAAGTTAGATTACTGGGGTAATTATTTGAATAAGGTTGTTGTCAAGACAGGCGTACAACAGATAAAGGCAATTAAAGCTCATGCTAAAGGTCCTCGCACACCGGCATAGTATCGTATACGTACGGTGCCAGGACAGTAGCGGTATGGTAGCAGTATGGTAGCAGTATGGTAGCAGTATGGTATCGTATTGACATGACGGTCCCACACACTGAAATCGTAGATACGACGTGTGCTCCAAAAGCTTTTTTTTCCCCACCTCACCCTACAATTCTCTTTCTCCACCTGAGAGCAGCGCAGTGAGAATAAGCAAGTGTATTGTTGTTCGGTTAATTATAATGAGTGATACCTTGTCTTATTCCTCTGATGAGGACACTGTGGTAGCGGCTATGTTGCTGGAGCCAGAGAAATAAAGTGGATACATGATAACAATAAGAAAAGAAAAGTGTTTGGAGAGTTTTTTACAATGTTTGAAAATTTGATCCACGACGATAAAAAGTTTATCGTGTACTTTAGAATAATAGTATAGTCAAAATAATGTGTATCAAACATTTCCAATAATACTTCCCTAAGAATTACTTTACTAAATGATTAAACTTCTATCACCACTCTTCCAATGATGAATATACTGTAGTTTATACTAGATTACATAAAAACTATTTTTTTAAGAAACATAAACAATAGACAATGTCAGCAAAATTAATTTAAAGGATGATATTTTTATTTAATCATGTTAATAAAAGCCTATAGCCTACTTAGTAGAGAATGGTTTTTGTTTAAATTGTATGGTCTGGTCTCAACTGACGTTCAGCAATAATTAAATTATATCATACCTGTACACTTTAGTACAAAACTTAAATATGCCTACCTGTTGGATGTATACGCTCGCTAATTTCGGCCCATGCGGTGTCCTTGTACTTGGTGTCATAATAAAATGGATCTCCAATGTCATAAATAGCTTTGTACTCTTGTACAACAATAATTAGCTCCTCTTCAAAATTGCCCATTTCACAACTTACAACTCGAATACAAAATAACAACAATACCGCCTTGCCAAGAGTGTAGACCTGAGTGGAAGAGAGGAGGGAGTGTTTGAGAGGGTGTGGTGGGAGGTACGGTACACCATGTACACGTACGGTACTGTCATGGCGGCCATTGCCTACCTCCCACTACAACCTCTCATACCCTCCTCTCGCACATCAGTAAGTTATTTCAGCCATTGAGGAATCATTTCAACAGTTGCCCAAATAATTTCATGTGTCTGCTAAGGCTGAAATATTTAACTTGGTCTCTCAGTATGAAAGAAAAGTATTAGAATACAAGTACAGCTATTACCTTGGACATTTTCCCTTTTACCCTCAACAAGCATTGAAACCCCATACATCCAACATACCCATGATACCTCTACCTCATCAAAATGTTCCTCAGTCCCTCCTCATAATCAATGTATCCTCTTGCTTCCCATCATCAACTTTCCATGACTCCTCAACCAGCTCATAATGTTTCTCAACAGCCACCGCTTTCCAATGCATTCAGCCTCCTATGCGTTTTTCTAATAATGTTCCTCAACAGCAAATACGCCAACCTCTAACTAAAGTAAACGAAAAACTATTTATTGCCGTGGATAAAATCCTCAAACAGTGTAAAAAACTCTCCAAACACTTTTCTTTTCTTATTGTTTTCATGTATCCCCTTTTTTTCTCTGGCTCCAGCAACATAGCCGCTACCACAGTGTCCTCATCAGAGGAATAAGACAAGGTATCACTCATTATAATTAACGAACAACAATACACTTGCTTATTCTCACTGCGCTGCTCTCTGTTGGTGGAGAAAGAGAACTGTAGGGTGAGGTGGGGAAAACCAGCTCTTGGGGCAAACGTCGTATCAACTATCTCGGTGTAAGGGACCGTCATGGCAATACGATACCATACTGCTACCATACTGCTACCATACCGCTACTGTCCTGGTAAAGTACATATACGATACTATGCCGGTGTGCGAGGACCTTAAATCTTATTTATAGACGATATAGCATCAAATATAACAGTTTATTCATGTTGTTTTGCAGTGCACATACATTATTTTGGAACATGACAACATAATAGTGCAACAGGAGGGTATAGGCATAAACAAGAAACATAATTTTATGACTGGAAATTGAATGAAAATTTACGCTGAAAGCTAAGAGTACAAGTTTTGTCAATAGTCTATAAGAATAATCAAAAGTAAAATGTTATTTGTCTGGATGCAAAAAAATGAAGAAGGTAAACAAGATTAATCGTTTGAGGACTATGTCTAATATAAACGCAATTTGAGGAGGGCTAAAGGTGAAGGCACTATTTTATCATAAACTTACTGAGAATGGATAGAGAAATCAAGGAAATGAAATAACTGATGCCTATCAAACAGGTTATAGTGTACGTTGAATCGGTTTGAAACATTCATTTAAACGTGAACATGAACCAGATTGAGAACGTAACAAGTATATTAGAAAGAAGCGTTTTGGAAAGATTGGGCAGGAGTGGAAATATTATAAATGGAAATTAAAAATACAGATAGTATGACAAACCCAATAATAAGTTGGGAGAGTTGAGTTGGGAACCTTTAGGTAAGAGAATAAGGAAAATTACTCTGAGTAATCTGTATAAAGCAATAATGAGAATGTAAGGAAGATAGAGATAAAAATAATTCAGTGTCAAAGCTTGCAACCTTAGTAAATATAGTGCATGCAAGGATGACGTAAGCCTAAAACGCATACGTCAACGGTCCTGAATCAGAAGTCATGTATTTGCACTAGGTCATGTTTTTAAAACAGATTGTTTTGCTGATTAGAATAACACAGTATTGGTAAAACTAATAAACTTAGGTAAACACCTCTACTTTTTTGGTATATAGCAGTGAGCTTTACAGGAGAGGAGGGTGGCAGAAGGAAGCAAGTTGTTAGGGGGATACTTTGAAGTATACTAAGCTACCAAGTTACAGCAACCTGTGGGAATAATATCTTTACAGCTTGAGTCCCTGTTCTGTACGGAGGAGGACACCCCAACCCATCTTAGAAGTTTGAGCTAGACAACAGCCACACAGCGCCGAGCGGTCGGGTGTTATAGCACCGAAGCTAGGTCAGGGCATGCAACTGCTGAGTAGGGACATTGATAGAACGAGGATATTATTCTAAATTAGTTCTAATACCTACATCACATTTATGCACTCGTATGGTATTTAATTTTTTTTAAAAAACAATACCCAAATGAACCCCGTAATTATTTGCTGCTGCCTACCCATCCCACTAAGCAATCCTGACACGTCAGCCCATGATTGGGGGGAAGTAGCGACAGCAGAAAGGGACATATAAAGGAAGGAGCAACTTTTACAGGAAATAAGGGTGTAGATAAGAACGGATTTTTTAATATTCTTATTTGTAAAAGCATCATTGATACATTTAAATGAGATGACCTTATAATTAGTGAAAATGGGGACAATTGAGGGCTTTAAATTAATGTTAGATTATATGATTATGTTAAGGATAGGGGCGTCAATAAATTGGTTCAGAAATGAAAATAATTGTCATTGATTATCCTTGTTAAACTAGACTTAAATCAAGATGTATAGTACGCGATATATATCAAATAGGTTTTAACAAATTAGTTTACTGCTGAGGGGGGGGGGAGACCTGGAGGTCTAGGGTTAAGTAGTCAGACTTCTGTGCTAGGAGTCCGGGATTCAAATCCCGGGCCCAGCACAGATTTATCTGATTACTAAACCCTTCACCTCTGGCAAAGTGAGTGTTTTCACGCTTTGTGAATGTGGCCAGGCCCCACCATAGTTTGTAACCCACGATAAACTGTAGGTAGCCTCTGCTTTTCACCATCATCATTCTCACGTACCAGCCTTCCATCTGGGGTTAGTGGAACTCACCTTAATGATGTCCCCAGCTCAGAAATGAATTCCTTCATCGCCAGGAAAGCAGAGGTAAGATAAAGTCTAATGGCCAAGATCTAGAGCAATAGCCCCATTCATTTTCCTGTTGTTGTTTTTTTCAATAGTGGATTCATATTCATTATAACAAATAGAATACATGATTTAACTTATTTAGCAAAATACTATATTGAAAACTCAATACATACAACTACACAAGCTTAATAAACTTTGTGAACAGTTTGGATGAAAATAAAATATTTTTGAGACGAAAACATTTGTCGATTCAATCGATCAACGTGCATATTATTATAATATATAAACTGAATGGTCTGGCGATGTTTTAATACTGTACACGCAAATAACTTCTACATAAAAGTGTAACTCATCATGGGCTATCCGGGACGTTCTAAACATCAGTGTATTTTATTTCTTTGAGTATTAAAGACAATAGTTAAAAATAATTAAATAGATCTAATTGTGAGATTTTCTATAAAATGTTTTTCTTATTGTGAAAATGTCATTCGACTTGACTTATAAATCTTATTTAACTATTAGACCCTACTGAAATAAATGTATTCGAAAGAATTTTAGAAACAATGAGGAGGAGCTTTTGGTGTAAGTTTGGCCATAAATATTAGTTTAAATAAGCCTCACATACTTTGGGAGTCTTCTCTATTAAACATAGTATGTTTGGTGTTGGTTTGGTCAATGCCGCAATGAAGCTAACGCTTAAGCTAATGTGTGGATTTAGAGAAATTAGTCTTGCACCAAGATTTGAAATTATTCATAGCATGAATTTATTATGTTTACATAGGGAGACGCTGAAAGAGCTTCAGGAAGAATTCCAAACTCTATGATGGACCGAACACAGCCTGATCAGCAAGCGGCATCGCAGGTGGGACAGAATTAATCTCATTCTACCTTGTCCTTTTATTGTTGCTATTCTATTTACTCACTCTCTTACTCCTTTTATTTTCTCAAAACACCACTTACGATTTTCTTCGTTGATGCTAATCGTGGTCTATCACTTTGAACAAAGATAATAAATTGAGTGTTGAAAAGAGATGGCTGAGAAACATATTTTGGCAGGAAAATGGAGAAAGGTGTATAATAAATACCCTTTATTTATTGTAACTATTGTACTGTCTCCCTTCAAGGTTTCCAAAAATATCAAACCACCCTTGAGACATGTGACATAATACAATAATAAGATAGTTAAGTTTGCTTAAGAATATATACGTACAAGTTGGTTATTTATTATTCATGCGAATCAATTCGCAGTCTCCAAGATGGATCCCAAAGTGACGCTTATAAGATTCAACATGGATTTTCTTTGTTCATCTTCTGAAAGTTTATCAATCATAGGATGATTAACCCTTTATTTTTAAGCTTCTTCCAATAATATATAAACGTCCACCGAGATTAGTTCTTTGGTGATACATGCACTCCACAAGAGTTGATAACCTAAAATAATATTCATATAGGTTCTACCGTAGTGGTAGAAACTTAGCAAACAAAGTTGCTTACCAGATCTGTTGATTATGTGGTTGATATCTTGGCAGGTTCACTAAGGAAAATGAAAATACACTTAAGGCCTTCCGAAAGCACGTCCTTCCTCGATGTAGAAGTTTCTATTCCTGAACTCAAGAATATATCGGGTTCCACATTACTTTTCATTTCCCGAGTTATCTAATGCACCAGTTTTGAAACAGATATTGGGTAGAGAGTTCTAAGTTACATTCTGGTATTGTCTTGTTCATCCAAACAGTCATTGACGCAATGTTCGTTAATCAACTTATTAATTGATGTTTATAAACGTCAACATGTTCTTTAAAAAATCTCAAACATAATAAATAATTTTACAATAAAACACACTAACCTACCCACAAACTTGCATTTATAATAGTCAATAAACAAAATTGAATATCAACAGAACTGACTAAACTCAATGCTGTTAGATCGTCTTTTTTAGTCGCGTCTCTCTCCAAAAAAAAGTCCCATTCCCTGCATCCAACCGCCTAAGGGTGGAAAAGTTAATGTTCGTAAACTAGTTCTAAACACAAAGAGAAATAATTACCACTAAACATATAAAAACCAAAGAGAAATTAATTTAGATAACTAATAATGTTTTTCCTTTTTCTTTTTTTTTTTTAAATAAATAAAGTTAAAGAAAATAGTTCTGATAACACGTCAGTGTCACCATCCGTCGATCTCGCAGCACACTCAAACCAGACACCTCCTCCCGCCCCCTCTCCTCTTCTTAAGGGTGCACAGCACAGTATACAAATGTGTTTCATAAGAAACTTCACTGATTTAAGTAGCTTTATTAAGGCATGTTTTGTATTTTTCCGTGTTTTTATGTATATATGGCATTTTTAAAGGTTTTTCGGTCATTTTAAGTTATTTTTTAATTTTTTTTGTCACGTTCCCGTGTTTAAAACATCTCTGCACACGTCATAGCAAATGGTGGTGCCGAAACGACGGTTAGACTACTTCCACCCCTCCCATGTCTTTTCCTTCATCCCCCCCCTGTATCTTCTTTCAAGCTGGTGATAGCTGGATAGCTCTTCTTCCCCTCCCCTCTAGCATAGTGAGGCTGTAAATAAACTCGTCTGTACTAGTTTGAGTGTGAAGCTCTCAGCTTGGTGATTTATTCTCAACATGTTTGATATCTATTGTAAGTCCAACTATCACCGGTCAGCTATTAATTGTAGGCTCAAGGATCCTAAATGTGAGGTATTTCCTTTACATCCACACATAAGGCTATAACTACTGACTCCATTGGGAGAGCAATGAATCTATAAGAAGCGATGTTCAAGCATCGCGTGGTTTTGGATGACGTGGATCTAGGCCTGTTGATTGGTGCTTAATGCCGTCATTGGAATCTCCTAGTTGGCAGATTCTAGCTAGTGTTTATCCTAGAGCAGAGCTCTGGGTGGTTAGTTCCAGATAGTTGGTGTAGACAGTTGGTTCTAAACAGTTGTCAAGTGTGTATTAAGATGAGTCCATTTAGCGATGGCCTGCCTCACACGCCATGAGTGTAACCATAACTAGGACATTGGTTAGACATTAGCTAGGTAATGGTTAAGACAGTGGTTAAAGAGTTGTGATCCCACTGCTGCCTAGGGAAGTTAGGGATCTCAAGTTATATGTTGACCGGGGATAGATGAACGAAGTATTCGACACGACAGAAGGTGTCATGAATTCGATGGCAATGTATGAGAGCAGATTGCTTTGGGAACTAAACCAACAGTAGTGTATGTGATTGACTGTGTTTTCTTGAGTCTCTCGCTTAGACCCCTCACCTACAAATCAGAGCTCGCATCACCCTTCATTTTAGTATCAGAATGGGATGATAATGTGTAAGCTCGGCCAGTCCTTACACTGAGCAAGTTTTGCACATAACGGGGGCTTATTGTCTCTCTACATTTTTCGGAAGCTGCACGTGTTGTTTATGTGAATTTCAATATTCAACATGCCTAATTTAAAGAAAGTGCCTCACATAAATTCTGAATATGTTGAAAAAGTATTATCTGCTGATGGACAGTTACTATATTCCAAACTCTGTGACGTGAGAATTGCCGCGGAAAAGAAATTTACTGTGCAGCAGCATGTCAAGAGAGAAACACACAAACGAGGTCTTCAGTGATTCCAGGATGAGTAAAAACTATATCAAATGCTCCATGGCCAAACGAGTGAGTCTTCAAAACATTCTGCATTTTATGAAGAATTGTGTGAAGCCTTCATGTGTGTCAATATTACCTTGATCAACGTTAAAACCCAAAACTGCGCGGCTTTTTAGAAAATCACACTGGGAAGTCTTTACCGGACTCCTCTACACTAAGAAAAAATTATGTCAGTCGTTGCTATGAAAACACCATGAAGAAGATACGAGAAAAAATATCAGAAAAGAAAATATGTGTGTCTATGGATGAGACAACTGACTCTCTAGCACGATACATAGCTAACTTAGTGGTAGGTACAATGGAAGAAGATGGCCCTGGTGAACATTTTTTCATCAATTGTGAACATTAGAAAAAGTTAATTTTTCAACAACAAGCAAACTCTTTGATAGGCCCTTGAGCTTAATATGGCCCGATGGCAACCAACACGACAATGTCCTGCTCTTCGTGACTGATGCTGCACCTTACATGATAAAGGCTTCTAATGCTCTGAAAGCGCTGTATTCAAAAAGGTGCACCTAACATGTCTAGTACATGCCTGTCACAGAGTTGCTGAAGAGATAGAAGTTGACCAGCTGATTGGGTGCGTGAAGAAAGTTTTTCTGAAGGCACCATCTCGAGTGGCATCACTCAAGTCGGAGGCCTTGAAAGTTTCTTTGCCGCCGGCTCCCATTTTAACCAGATGAGGGACTTGGATTGAAGCATGCAACTATTACTGTGAGAACTTCCAACTTGTGAAAAATATAATCGATTCGTTTGACAGCAATAAAGCGACCTTAATTAAAGTTGCACAGGAACTTCTTTCTGGTCCTGAAATTGCAGGTAAGTTTTCCTATCTAGAATCGAATTTTGGATTTCTGCCTAGTGCCATTACTTCCTTGGAGAAGTCAGCAGTGCTATTAGTGTATCAAATAGATTTGATAAAGAAAGTTGTGAATTACCTAAATATTGTGACTGGAAAAGTGGGAAAGAATGTGCAAAAGAAAATTGAACAAATTAAAAAATATATATGAAACGCTGTGCTTAGTTGTAGATGTGCTATCAAGGAAAAACTTTTCTCTTTGTTAAATTTTAAGAGACTTTGAACAAAGCGACGTAGTTTATTTCAAGTATGCTCCTGTGGTGTCATTAGAAGTGGAAAGGAGCTTCTCTATGTATAAATCTTTGTTAGCAGATAATATAAAATTATTTTCTTTTGAAAATCTGCACATGAATTTTGCTGTGCAATCCAATTCTGGACTGTTGAAATAAAAACTTTAAGTTTGCCATGTCAAATTAAACTGTCATAAAATGTAAGTTGAATTTTTAATCTTTTTCTTGTTTTATTTTATACGGAATATTTTTGTTGACAAAATAAAAACTTTCAGTTTGTCATAGAAACGGAACGTTAGATTACATTTTAAGTTTTTTTTCCTTTCTTATAGGACTTGTTTTTGCAAGGGAAAAAAAAATCTTTTGGTAATTTTTTTAGTTTTAAAGAGCTTTTTTTTGTCATAAATGCATTTTAATAGGGCATTTTATAGCAATTTTAGGTCATCAAAATCCTAGCCCTAATAATAAGACACGCAGACTTAGGCAGGTGATCATGTGGTGCGTGTGGGTACTGACAGGCATGTACACAAAATTTTAGTAGAAAAATCTGAAGAAACAAGATTCCTAGGTGGCCAAGACGTAAATGAAATTATAATTTAAAAACTTATTTTAAAGAGATTGTGTGTCAAGTTAGGGATTGGATGGAAGTTTATCAGGATAGGGGTTGCATGGCGAGCTTACGTCCTGGTGGCTATGGACTTTTGTGTTCCAAAAGTCTTATTTTTAATATTCTGTTCTCAACAGCAATTACATTTGATGTGTGGGTTTCCAACGTTAAATAAGCTTTGAGTGTAATCAAAAGCTTCAACAGGCGTAAGTAAACGTTTACTCGAACGTTTTTTAGTTATGGTGTACACGTGTCTTCGTATTAGTAGAGAGTTAAATAATGTTGTAAATAATGTTTTTCATTTCAGTTATGTTTCTTGGCCAAGTAAAAAGCTTAATCATTGTGTTACTTTTTTCTCAGGTTGGATTCTTAACAGGAATCTGCATCCCGTGCTACAGCCTACTGTATCGTCTTATTCCGACCACAAAACCCCTATTGGAACAGTGTGAAGCCAACTTAAAACGCTGGATTGAAATTAACGAGGATGTGGGAAGCGTAAGGAGGAACAACTCCGCCAAGATAAGGAACAAATTCTTCAGAGAGAGGAAGAAGACATAGTGAGTGAATCTTCAGGTGGTGGGGGAGAAAGTAATGACAGTAAAGAATATTCAACTGCCAAAACCAAAGTCAGTGGAAGTCGTGAAGAAAAAATAAACCAAGAAGATATTGACAAAGCAACTCGTAAAGATAATATAACAAACCCGACCAATACATTAGGTGAAATAAGTGCAGGGGGAGGAGATGATTTAGAAGATAATTCAGATAAGAGTTCCCAAAATAAACATAATTATGAGCATAGCTCTTTAACTAAAAATTGTTAGTTGGCACATGTCAATTGGAAAACTGCCAATAAAGAATAAAATGTATTGTATTTTAGATCCACACAATGGAGTATGTTCGTGGTTTCTTCACCTATACCGTTATCAGATAAAATACATAATTATACACTTATTTAAGGAATGGGCCTCTGAAAGTCCTATTTTACCACCAAAATCTTACTATATAGCGGTATTTTAGTAGGGAAATTGGAGAGTTAAAAATTTGTAAAGATTTTCGGGATTTCCCATCAGTATTAAAGGGAAAACAAGAGAGAAGCAGTGCCAGAATCCCCTTGGTCGTTGAGTATTGATACAGCGCCATTATATTATTATTATTATCATTATTATTATTATTATTATTATTAGCCTTGTTAAACATGTCGTGTCATGTTTGTGATTGTATGTGTATGTCACGGATAAAATATGAAGTATAGCCATTTCATGAAATGGCCCGTGAATTATAGCTTTGGCCATCAACATCAGCCAAAGCACGAAATATATATCATAATTCACCAGAAGGTCGGGGCTTCGACCGGCTAGATCTAGAGATGGCCGTAGGAAATTGGCCAGAGAAATTATTTTTCTCCATTCCACTTATATTTTACTATATGTGCTTGATTAGGTTAGGCTAGTTTTGGTTAAATTAGTACATCAAAAATAACGTTGGTACATATATAATAGAGTACACTGATATCTCCATGAACTGATGAAATAAGATTCCATAACCACTTACACTTATTACATCAAATCTCTTAAGCGTTTGATAATCAACACAATGTTTGCACTGTTACTGCTACACTGCCTTCAATTCTTGAATCAATTGAGCACACTTTACTTTCGAAAACACATTCGTGATACTGTTATCACTTTCGTTTTGTTCACTGAACAAATCAAGGTGAACCCGTAAACAAACATGTCTCAACTTGTCGCAATCACGTGAACCAGAGGGACATTTCGGGCACTGGCCACTGGCCAGACCGTGGTCAACTCAACTTGTCGCAATCACGTGAACCAGAGGGACATTTCGGGCACTGGCTACTGGCCAGACCGTGGTCAAATCAACTTGTCGCAATCACGTGAACCAGAGGGACATTTCGGGCACTGGCCACTGGCCAGACCGTGTTCAAATCAACTTGTCGCAATCACGTGAACCAGAGGGACATTTCGGGCACTGGCCACTGGCCAGACCGTGGTCAACTCAACTTGTCGCAATCACGTGAACCAGAGGGACATTTCGGGCACTGGCCACTGGCCAGACCGTGGTCAACTCACTCTTTTACTCACCAGAACGCGAGGACAAATGTTCTCCCATCGATATTTCGTGATTTGGCTGTAACATAATATAGTTTTATCAGGTCATCAATTATAACTAATTTTAAGGCGAATTAGTATTAAAGTGAACTGGAGAATTAAAAACCAAGGGTCAATATTTGTCTGCCACCTTATAAGAAAATATATTAATACTGTAACTTATTTAAATTATAAAGATCTACGTCTTTCTCAGAAAAATAAGCTAACATTGTATGGATTGAACTAACATACCTTTAAAGAGTTATAGTATTTTTAAAAAATATGATAAAGATAGTTTAATATTTATTCTATAGCTTATTGACATTTGATGGATGAAGGGAGTTCCAAAAACTGATAGATTATAAAATCTTGAGTTTTATTTGAAGATGGCAATATTCTACACTTTACCTGATAAGGTTATTAAGCCACGTTCACATAAAAAAAATTGATTAAAATAAAATAAACTAGTTAATTTATTTATTTAAAACGTAATTTCGTAAGTATCAATATCTAGAGCATTATTTATTTTATATTTACATTCAAGATCTATGTAAGAAGTACGTTGGATGAAACTTACTTTCATATTAGATTATTTTTCAAAATGAAAATTAGTCTAGCTCAAGCCAAAAAAGTTTCTGGAAGTAAAAAATTCTGAATAATTTATTTACTAGACATTACAAATTAATCCAATTGTACAGTTACAAATATAGTTTACTGCAATTCTGTAGGCTAATATAAACAAGAATTATTTTAGATTATATTAACTATAAAACCATGAAAAGCTTTTATATTATTAAAAATGTGAAATAAAATGGCATGTAAACAAAAAAACTATAAGACATAATTTTGTAATTATATAATTAAAATATTTTGTCTTACAAAATTTTTTTACATGCAAATAAAATTGAATGTGTATTCAAATATGCATTTAAATGAAGAAATAAAATTTTTAATAACAGCTGTTTAGCTATGTTGGATAGGAATATTAAAGTAACTGTATTTAGATATCTCAGAAAAGAAGACTGCTAAGTGATTTATTTAAGGTTTTATCTCAGAGGGTAACAAAAATGATTGTGTCATTAATATTTTCATACAATGAGTATAAGTTTTGCACCTGCGCTGTTTACTCCAACATTATACCAAAATAAGAATAATTTTATCCAAATCTGCTTATATCCAAGCAAGGGGTTAAATTTATGTTTAAAAAATACTATTCCTTCTTAGTTGATTTGTTCCAGAGTTGTTAAATTTGTTCTAAATGGCCTATCAAAAACTTTTTCAAGAACTACAATATAATTTTGAAAATTTCGTTAATATATACAAATGTGAGGCTTCAGTCTGATGTAGACACACTTACCAAGTTTGCTGATAGACTGTTAGAGCAAGCAGAAACAACAGGAAATCTAACATTTGTGTCGAAATCTAACAGTTTCAGAAGAACAGCCAGAGAAAAAACTGCTGCATTGGCTGACATTAACAAGCAGCTATCTGATAGGTTAAATGAATATAAAAACATTTAAATGTTATTTGGCCCGATATGTTTTTGTTTAAAGTGTTTGTTACTTGTTCTGCTGATTCTAGGACCTATAAAAAAAACTAAGATTTTAATTATTGTTAGTACAAACATTCATACATAGACTCCTGTATATAAAATACCGTAAATGAAAAGCATGTGCCAGCAGAAAACATTGTTAAAATATGAAATTCATACTCATCTTGTGGAATACTAAATCTAGAATGACTGCACTAACCAATAAACCAAACAGAGTGAAGTAAGTGACAACAAAGTTTGATTACTATTTTTATAGTCCTACCTGTTCATTAAATTTAGTGAAAAGTAATTTTTTCCATCTATTTAAAATTTGGTATATTTTATAATTTTTTTATTGACGTGTTTAGTTTTTGGTAGTACAAGAAATAACAGTTTTGGTCCTTAAAAAGTCCTTGAAAAGTCCTTAAATTTATGTTTCATATGTGTGTAAGAACCCTGGTTATGAAATTAATTTTTATGCTATGTGAAAGATTTTGAATATAATTTATTTACGGACTTAAGCACTAGTATCGCTATTGGTGTTTCAGGTGTTTGTTTTATCAATGGATTGTATTTTGCCCGACAAGATACTATTCTTGTTCTTAACATTGTTTGTATATATATAATATATATTTACAGAGCCGTAGCTAGAGTAATTGGCGCCCGGGGCAAACAGTAACATTGGCGCCCCCTCTCCCCACCCACCCATTTCCACCCAGTCATAACTGAGCAGTTGATGGTGTCATATCGTATTCTATACCTGTTTCAGATGTGATACAATAGCTCTATAGCAAACATCTTGCTATTACTAATGTGTCTTGAATTATTGTCCCGTTTATAATTTGCTAATTCTATTAAATAGTAACAAAAAATTTTTTTCCGTAAATATTTATTATAATTTAATATTCTTTTTATTAAAAATTAACTTATATAGATAATCTTATTCAATAGTCTGTGCTGATTATTTGAACTTAAATACATGTTGTAAATAAAAAAATTGTAAATAGTTTGAATTGAATGAAGAATACTTTTTGTTTATTATTAACTGCTAGCTCAATTACTTATGAAAAATGTAGAAGTAACATTATTTTAAAATAATAACAGAATTATTTTATACTTACAGTTTCACTTTTCTAGCTTTAACAGCAGCAAAATCATTGATTATTTCATCGTAATTAATATTTTTAGCAATATATTTTTTATTGATAGAATTTCCAAGTGTGTTAACCTGTCTTGACCCATTGATGACCTTAAGTAATTTTTTTATTATTTTCAGCTTAATAAAACCTCATTCACCAGATGCATTAGTAACTGGCAATGTTAAAAATAATCTGAAAGCAATTACTAAGTTTGGATAAGATGTGGCTATAGACATTTTGTGGATTAAATTTAATAGGTCAAGAGACGTTGCTTTTGAAATATCCTGACTTTTTTCAAATAAAGAACTGGCCTGAAACTTAAAACTAGCTATTTCCCCCTCTATTTCAGAAGCATCCAGATCCTTATCATATTTATTTGCTAAGCGTTTTGCACTAGCTTTTAAATCTTCTACAGTCATAGAATGCAAAGACTTGCCCGTTAAAAAATTAAAGTCATCCAACACTTCAATAAAACATTTAAAACGCCATTCCATTTGTTCTAAGACTTTGTCCAAAATAACATGAAAGTCCATACTGAACCTTTGCTTTCCTGTCAAAACAGTGTCCTTACTTTCTTCCAAAGTCAGTCTTTTCCTCTTCTTTGCTCTTTTCTCCTCGAAAAAGCAGTCAATTTCAAGAGATGTTGCAGCACAGATGTTCGATGCTTCATCCAGTAGGCTATAACATCAATCCCTGTATCTCGGAGGTCTTGTAAAGCATCTTTCAATCCAGTCAAGGGACTAACTGCACGGTCCACGGTCATATCTTTGTGCTGTAGCTGTTCATTCACGCGGGGGATCTGATTTAGTATTTTGTCCCACATAACAGAGTAACAAACAAACTTAAAATTAATTTGTTTAAGAACACTTTTAACCACTGATAAACAGTCATGGAATTGAGGGTTGTTAGAAATTTCCTCTAAGGCCTCGACGACTTTATCAAGCTGTGAATAAAGTGCATGAACAGCTGAATATTAGGATGCCCATCTTGTATCACAGTGACGCTTGAGAGTGGTAGAAAGTTTGTTGGATAATATTTCCCATCTTTTGACACTGAAAGCAAACAATTTGTACAGTTCTTGTACTGTTCCAAAAAATGTGATAACATCTGGAGAAACTCCAGCAGCGTGAACACCAACCAAATTCAATGAATGAGCAGCACATGGCATAAAACGTGCATGGCTGTTAATTGTTTGTATACGGGCTTGGACTCCTGAATACTTCCCAGCCATATTTGAACCATTATCGTAAGTTTGCCCTCGGCAATTATAAATATCAAGTTCATCGGCTTCTACTTTTTGTAGAATCTCTTCAGTTAAACCAGTTCCAGTCGTTTTACTAGTTTTGATGAAATCAATGAAACTTTCTTCAATAGAGTAAACACCCTCTGAAACTTTCACGTATCTAATAATCTGGCACATTTGTTCATGATGGGCTACATCTGGTGTACAATCAAATGAAATTGAGAAATATTTTGCCTCTCTTATATATTTTAATATTTCTTGGCGTACAGTGTCACCTATTAAATTGATGAACTCATTTTGAATTGTTGGAGAAAAGTAATTTGTAATTCCTTTTTTTTCTTTGCTTAAGATAATATGCTCTTTTAGCTGTTTATCATAATGAGAAACAAACTCTAGCAAATTTTAAAAAATACCACAATTATTGGCCTCACGTATATTTGAACTTGAACCTCGAAAAGCCAAGTTGTTGACTGCACAAAACAAAATACAATCAACAATAATTCTGAGAATGTGCCGCCATTTCTCTTTTTCTTTTATGATAATTTCCTGTAGTTCAGTATCAATTGTACTGCCCTATTTAATCCTTTTTTCAAAGTTTTTCCAAGTTTGCTGTAGTGGTAGCACAGTGGTTGAGGGATCCACCTTCTTTACCCAACCCAGTTTTTGCCACTGCTTGGCTTGGACTATGTTATCTGCCTCTGGTTGTTTTTTTCCGTTTTTTGCCTTGTGCTCCTGACAACTTTGTAGGCCCCATTTCGACACACACATGTGGCACAGTGTAATAATTCACACGCAACTCAATCGACAAAGTCATACAAATTTATAAACAATGTTAAATAAAAAAATGTCATTATAGTGTCACGGCAACGAGCAAATTTCATATTTCAAATTTATACTGTCACACGATTCTCAGATAAATTAATTACGTTCCGTTCCCCGTTCAAGCCGTTCTCTGCACGGCTCCTTTCACGTTCGGTCGTTTTACTTCCGTCCCTGCTGCCCTCCCTTGGCACGAAACACTGCGCGTACGGCACACTAACTGTTTGTTCACTGGCAGCTTGTCTTACTTGCTACCCCCCTTCACAGGTGCCAAAACAAAGAGACCACATTCCTAAGCAGACAGTCACAGCCCCTAATTACTTCCGCTTGGCTGTCTCCACCTCACTTGGAATGTTTGTCCTTCGTCTGTCACATATTCATAGTAGAATTTACTGTCAGTGTCACCCAAGCCAAATCTATACAAACATTTTGTGTTCGGATGATGGAAGTTTCATCAAGTCACCATTTTTATTCTTAAAGGAGAAATGTATACGTCTTTTTAACTGCGCGTTCGAATAAATTTCGCAATCTTACTTTTTACATTTTTTTAAATCTACATCTTGATGGCGCCCCTCGAGCCCGGCGCCCGGGGCGGCTGCCCTGCTGCCCCCCCCCCCCCCTCGCTACGGCCCTGTATATTTATAATACACACAAAATATATAAAATAAACCATACATACATATATACATTGTACATAATGAGAACAAAAGTATTATCCTGCAGAACAAAATACAATTAATTTCAGGTCCATGTACTATTACTGAGGCTAAAGAGTTGACAGCCCTGTCCAGGAAGTTCAGTTATAAGGCTGGGGAAGTCCAGAAATGTGTAATCTGTAGACCCCTCTCCTCCCCCTCCAACCAACAATCCTCACTCTTTAGCAAGTTTTTAGTCACGTAGGATACTGGCAACTGAATTGAGAGAGACAAATATAATCAATTGTTGTTTCCTTATGTCGCTAAAAGATAAACCTATTTATATATGTGTTTATCTTTTAGCGACATAAGGAATATATATATAGTTGTTGATCACAAGCAGCTGTGTTTGAAATTGTGTTACCACAACGTTGAGTTAATAGTTTTCAATCATCGATCAGTGATATACAAACAAGACAAAATGGCTAGTGTTTCTTCAATTCCGGCAGATCAACCCTACAGTGACGATTTTGTGACTGAGGTATTGAGTGGTCTTCCAGACACATTGGATGAACATGGTATTATATAGTATTGCGTTTTAACATATTCTTTATTCCTTTGACTGATCCTACCGTAAGCCATATTATTTTGAGTTTAATTCTGGCAAGATGTTAATCCACGCTTGAATAGTGTAAGTCAAGCAGTGTCGGGTTACTTCTTGCTGAGAATACGAGCAAGCATCATGCGATCAATGGACCTTGCTTGCTTGATGGAAATATCGAGATCACCGATTTTAAAGTAATAACTAGCATGTCATATCTTAAATAAAGCTCCTTATTTTAAAATGTTTAATGATTTTTTTAATGTATTAAGAACTTGTTCTCTAAATAGTAGGGAAGCCATTCTGGAGTGTATGACAAAGAGAGTCCGTCACAACCATAAACGAGGAGACTTGATGTAAACCGTTATCTCAAGGCTCCCACCGTGTGGGGGTTAAACTCTGTCCCTTAGGCAGCTCGAGAAGTCCCTCTCCAGCGTCGCGCAATAGTATTCCATGTTATCTGTGTGAAGTAGACCAGATACATATAATATGATATGAGTTAATTCTTACTATCACTTTAATCTTCCCTCCCACGTACCACTAATCCTCCAGGATTCCAACCCATTAACTCTAGTGGTCCATTCAGTCAATGTAACTCCCCGTGATGCCAGGCTAGTGTTGTAGTTAGGGGTAGCTATTGTGCACCGTGTAAAAAGGGAAGTCTAAAAAGTGATGTCCGAAGTGTGAATTAATTTATATCAAAGTAGTACAAAGTGGTGTCAAAGTGTGGATTACGTGGTACTGTAATGATATAGTTTTTCATTTCGTAATAATTCAAATTAAAAGTTCCCGCCCTTAATATATTTCAAGTTAATGAATAATTTCAAAATATTAAACTCAATGCATCTTCGTGTGTTCACACACCTGGGTGATACTTTACGTATTTATTTTTATGTTTACAACTACTTTTGTCACCTATCAAATTTGCTCTTTTGTTCACTGTCCTCCACCCCACTTGCGAATACTTGTGAAACAAAACAACTCCAAGAAAACTTTCTGTCTCTCTCCCTCCTTTAAGGGACCTGATGGAAGCAAGATGCAAACATGGCGAAATAGAAGGAAAGAAATAAGCTTCTAGATTGATTTTTTCGAACTACTGTATAAATACCAGCTAATATTCCTTTCCTCACTCGGCCCACAACCTTACTGTAGTACGGTCCGGTCTCAAATTACTCACGCAATCTTAGGCCTTGCAGTAAAACTGTCCACGACGCGCTACTATATCAAGTCTAAGCTGTCGTACATACAAATATAATAATTCTGTTCTTATTATCAAATAAAAATACATTTCTTTAGCATAACTCCATCCACATGTAAATAAAATTAAAACCTGACCTCTAATAAAATAAAAAATGACATCAATATAACGAATTAAAAGAAAGTTAGACTACAAGGGACCCAAAACAAGAAAAGAAGACAAACCTTACAAAGTATCTTCAACAACATCCTTACATTAGTTAACAAAGTGATGTCAAAAACCACGAAGAGTGTTTTCAAACTGGAACAATGTGGCAACCAAATTTCGCATCGTATTTTCTGTATTTTACTTTAGAAAACAGTGAAATTGGGACCAGTGTAACCTTTATATTATTTTTAAATTATTGTAGTTATTTAAAAAGATACAACAAAATTTAAAAATAAATATTTTTAAAATTTAAAGACTATGGAACTTAGCCCAATTTCACTGTTATTATTATTATCATTATCATTATATTTATTATCATCATCATCATTATTATTATTATCACCGCGTCTTACTACCCGTTCGGGTTATACGCACTTACGTTAATGTTTAATGGCAGGGTGGTTGTGAGATGAAATGGAGGACCTTCAGTTTAACGTGGAATCCGAACCACGGTGGAGGCCTGGCATTTCACACATTCACAAGTTGTGATTAATACACATCTTGTCTGTCAGAGGTGAAGGAAGGGTTTGGCAATCAGATAAATCTGTGCTGGGACCGAGGATTGAACCCCGGAACCCCAGCACAGAGGTCTGACCCCTTATCCTTAGACCGTCAGCTGTACAATTTTACTGTTTAAAAATAATAGAGAAAACTGCACTCTGATAATATGTTTGGTTCGAGCGTTATATTTATCAAATTTAAACTCTGTTACAAGATTGTACCAAATGGTTGACACAAGACGGAACATGTGAAAAGTACTAATCATTATTATTGTATGTATTCATTTTTCAAACACATACAAGGTTAGGCGTAAAAACTCCATTTTAAATTGCTAGGTCTAGCGATTATAATATGGAACGTATAAATTCTTCCAACACGTGAAAGATTGCGCACAGCTATTTGTGTCAATCGTAATAGGTTTACACTTTGTTCAACCTGTACAAGAATAGACCTACTAGAACTGTCACCCTCCTATGGAGCCCGCGCAGATGTTTGGGTTTTACAAAGTGTACATGATGGAAGCTACACTTGATAGGACAGATGTAAGGTTACAGAGGGGTGGGAGACAGGGAGGTGACAACAGCCATGAGGGTCCTGGGTCTTACCAGACCTACTAGTTCCGGGGTACCAGTGGGACAACAGATCACTCGCGATGCTGGCGGTACAAATGGCTCTTAATCGGGCTCCAAGGAGGCTCAACCGGTAACAAACCACGGGCTCCCACTTCACACACTTTGCCATATATCTCGCTCACAGCTGCCATCGACTCCTCTCTGCTTCCGCGCATCATCTTGGCCTCAGCCTCCTACCGTGATCATCCCAATCATTGAAACCAATTAGGGAGCTGAACTTTCACCCAAAGGGCTGAAGTACTGCTAAATTAGTTATTGTCAGTTGAATTGAGTGTTATGCACCCTCCTCAGTTTTCCACCAAATTATGCTGGGTTGCTAGTAATATGTATATATAATCCACGACCCAGTAGCATTCTGTACTTCCCATCTCATATTGATAAAGTAGTAGATACTGTATAAATTGAAAGCACTATCTACAAGATAAGTTGAGACACAATAAAATAATTACGTGCTAGTTTTTATTCAAACTTTATATTATATACACGAGTGATCATAATATAAACCCCAAACAAAGATGCGCCCCTCCCCAACCCAAACGCCAATCTTCGCTTTTGATTGTTCCAATAGTTGTTTTGATGTCATAATCCCTTATACCTGTATAATGTGGTAGCTTCCCAACAGAAACGCCCCATGACGGATGTCCCACGCCTGGTGTCATGCGGCCCTAACAGGATTCTCGGCATGCAAAACCCTATACTTGTGCCTTCACAACAGCAAGGCCCATTCCCCCATCTGAAGTCTGGCATGTCCGGCATGTGCGCGTGACATACACGCTCCTTCCTTATCCTGTCATAATATATCGCAGTATATTCCCACTTACATTCTCAATCCATACCAACACCTGCAATAGGCCTAGTTCCACTTTCAATCAAGCTCATGCGTGAAGAATAATTTAGGTTGAAGTTAAATAATAGAATTAAGCGTAAACCAAGTAAAGACCGGCAAATAATAATAAATAAATAATAGAATATAGCTTTTAACAAGCAGTAAAGTACGGATTCATCTCTGTCACATGTATATAATCTTTAATTCTTAGGATTGGGATTGAGGTGAAATAAATAGTGTACCTTCTTTAAATACATAAATATTCTTAAGATTAATATACAAACAACCCGCTTCGGTGGCTGCGTGGTCTAACGCACTAGTCTAATAGTAGACTTGACTGCTAATGAGTGGGATATCAAGACTCGAATCTCAGTCAGGTGTAGGACCTACTGAAGTTAGTTATCCAAAATTGTTTTAAAACTCTACTTCTATGCCAGTGCGGGTACACTTCCTAAAATATAACCTTCCTCGTCCCCCAAAGCCATAAGAGTAATTAATACCCATATTTAACCCAAACGGATATACGGACGCATTGCTAAACAAATTTATACAAAGAGAAAATGTGGGTTTTTCTATATATGAGACGCATTGCTAAACAAATTTATACAAAGAGAAAATGTGGGTTTTGCTTTCTCTCTCTCTCTCTTATCCTTAAAATCTTTCTATAATACTTTCGGTTCCCACTTCACCGTTTAAAATCTAGTACTCGACCCCTCCCAGATATATTAGTCCCCGTTGAGATACGTTAAACCAAAATTTGTACGCACGACTAAAGTTTGTCCCTGGCAAGAGAACTAACCCCACAAGTTTGAACTTGACAATATTGGGTCTATCAGAACCATCGCTATCATCCCTCTTCTTCTTCTTCTTCCTACTTCCTTTCCAAAAACTAAGCACATTATAAGTCTTGTACTTCTCGATCTCCCACAATCAATTGACCCGATCGTATTCCTCCCAGTCCAACGCCTCCAGAAGGTCCTCCACGGAATCCTCAACGTGTTGCATGCGCATAGTTCAGAATTGTCTACATTCTTCAGTTTGAAGATGGGCCAGCTATCGATGCAGCTCTTGATAGACTGGCTGGGCTCCCACATAGCTAAATATTGGCTTCCCGGCCAGTGGAGCGACCCACGTTTCGTTGTAGCCGCACTAGTCCTTCCCTATAAAATACGACATATCACCGCCACCAATTTCTACTCCCAACAAATCCTCCAAGCAGAAGCCCAATTGTATGAATATCTCGAATGCCGTGAAACTCTCCGCCAGTGCGCACCTTTATATGGTCAGTGAGAGTGGTGGGGGTAAATATTTTCCCATCTCTAGACAATGTTGGCCGTGTCGTTCTACGAATTGTGCTACGAGTCAAAACTTAGCCGTTTGACATAATCCCTATCTCCAGAACGTCTGTTGATCTTTTCTACAAGATACCCATCCAAATGTGATGTCTCCGCAAGCTCCTTGGCGATAGCGATAGGTTTACCTCTCATATCTTCTATTAGAAATGTATCAAGATTGGTCTCGATGACTTTACTTATCTTGAAGAGTTCTCCAGACCATTTTGCAGTATACCCTTTTGCGAACACGTCCTTATGTTTAATTATACGAATGATATATCCGAATTTAAACTTGTTCTGTGTAAGATCAATCATTTTAGCATGCAGATAGATGATACAAAAATACTATAGTCCTTAAGTTCTATCGGCCTCATCTTGATACACGAGTATACTGTTGTATTTTACCTGTCTGGTAGAGAATCGGTCATATCGATCCATTGATACGATCCTTTAGACGCGAATATTGTCCACATGTTCGTGATCATTCTATCGAATCGTTTTACGAGACTTGCCTTGACGTTGCTGTAAATCGAATTATGATTGATCCTCTTTATTGCCATAAGAGCTTTGAAATCCGCGTTATAAAACTCAGTTCCATTGTCTGTCTGCAGATGACGTATAAGGGGTCCATTTGTAGTAACCTGACCAAGGACGTTCATCCTAGCTACAGTGACATTCTTCTCTGTCTTAGCCTTGATGGGCACAGCCCAAGCCCGTTTGGAGTACACGTTAATGATAGTGAAAAGGTACTTGAATCCTTTATTCGATTGAGAGTAAGGTATCATATCGACCAGATCAGCCTATAGTAACTAGTTTAAACCTCGTACGCTAACATGTCTTCTAGCAAAATGACGTCTTGCAGAACTATGAAGTTCACGCGCAATATCCTCCTTGACGATATGGTTAGACATTGAGTCCAGTCTCGCGTATTTCTTCGATCATAGAAACACTCGTCATCGTGTGCTGAATGACCTGCTTCGATTGATGCGTGCAAGAGTATTTCTTAATAGATGGACCAATTTATTCAGGCCGTCTCTGTATGTATAGTCTATCCCTCTTCCTCTCTCCATTTGATATAGACCATCTCCCTCAAGCTCATCGTGAAACATAAGTTTTATTATACGTATATATTTTGATCCTGTGCACTTTCTTGAAACAGTTGTAGGTTCATTCCTGATTTGATGTGCGTTTGTCACCTTCAGATTCTTTCGATATAAATCATATGATCTTTTCTGAAGAGTAGTTCCAAAAGTCCCCTGTGTAAGAAATTACGTTATTATTGAGAATTACAGTTTTGTCACTCTCATCAAACACAGCATGTGTATCCCCGAGCTTGGTCGTGTTTCCAACGTAACGTACACCATAAGTTTTATCAAAGCATGCTTGAGGTGTATGAAGATAACTATACAATAAACGTATGTTATGCACTCTCTCAAGCGAGACTTCTTCTCGATCCTCCTCCTTCACAGTCATCTTCGCCATCTTTTTTAGTGGTTCAGTGATCGGTTTAAGGGTTTCCCTCACCACGATTTCAAACTCGTGTCGCATATCCTGTAATTGTTAGTACTTTCGTTTACTGACTTTAATCGCTTTGATGATATCCTCTGCAACCTTTGTCGGCATGATTTCGGGTACGAATATATAACAAAATATATATACACTGTGTTATATATATTCAGTTGAACGTGGGACACATCTGGACACGCAGTGTAAGAAGTACCATCTAAAGCTTCTTCAGCATGAAAGATAACAGGTCTCCTGCCCTCAACTGAACGATGGTGAGATGTAAATTAAACCTCCTTCCGTCTTTGAGTCAAAGTAGCATTTAGATACTGAATCTTAAATCAACTTTCATGAACAATGTTGCATATTGGAACACTTTGATCGTCAAACTAAGATCACTATTCGTATTCTTAATATACATAAGCCCTTTTGAAACTAGGTCATGCAAATCTTCGGATGTTGTATTCTGTAAAGCTAAAGCATTCTCAAGTCTCTTCCACCTAGGAGTTAAAGAATTCAGCTCTATGTAAGCTTTGACAACCCAATCTTCCTGCTGTTGTGACACGTTTGATACCTCCTCCATATTCTTAACAAGAGAATCTACGTGTTTATCGATCATATCTTAAGCGATGGAAGAATTATCTAATTTCTTCAACCTTGGAGTTAAAGAATTTAGTTCTCTGTGAGATTTTCCGGTCCGATCCACCTGCTGCTGTCACATTTCTCTCGATAATTCTTCTATATACTTAATAAGGGAATCTACATATTTAGCGATTATTCACTCAGTAACGGAAAGCTCCTCAAGTTTCTTCAACCTTGAACTTAGAGAATTTATATCTTTGTAAACTTTACTGATCTGATCCACATTCTTTCGTGCCCCCTCGATACCTCCTCCATACTCTCGATAAAAGAATATATTCACTTACCTTTCATATCCTTGACGGTGTTGAGAGCATGTGTCTTTTGGGATTATTATGTTTCGCATCCATTCTATCGGCGTAATACTTGTTACAACCATCCTTAGATACTATTGGAGCTTCGATGTGAATGCCTCTTCGATCTTGCATCGTAATATCCTCTAGGGCTTAGTTAGATTCTCTCTTGCCTCCCCCTGCCTGATTTATATTTGTAGAAACCATGTCAAATTTCGATATGGACGACATGATGATCCCACCATAAATTGAGCCTAAGCGCATCTTAATCGGATAAAATAAAGGTATCAAACCCACAGCGGTAAGTATCTGATATCATCATAAGACATGTTTCAAATTTGGGTGCGTCCATCTTGAAAAGAATGAGCAGATTAGTGTTATCTCTCAGCATATGCTTAGGGATTCAAGAGTAGGTCTGGCATGGACAGAAACATTATATAGCTCTATGCCTGTCCACACTGAAATAAACCTGTATTTTATAATTTTTATAGTGTTGACATCGTCGAAAATGAGTACAGAGTCTGGTTTAGGTTCGGATGGTGGAGTGATCTCATCATTGTCAGAAAAAATAAAATAGCCCACCCTCTCAACGAGTTCGAGGGCTTGAGATAAACGTTGATACTAATTTACGTCTAAAGGATCGTATTGATGGATCTATTTGATCAATTCTTTACTAGACAATGTATAATCCAACTTTAAAATCAACTATCAAGATGATAACAATAGTGTTTTATGTATCGTCTATCTGCATGCTAAAATTATCGAACCTACAACGAAAAAGTTTAAAGTCATAGACATAGTTTTTATCACCAAACATAAGGATGTCTTCGCAAAAGGGTGTACTTCAAACTGGTCGGTAAAACTTTTGAAGATAAGTAAAATCGTCGATATGAGTCCTAGAACCTTTATTTTAAAAGATATGAGAGGTAAACCTATCACCGGAGGATTATACGCCAAGGCGCTTGGGAAGACATAACATCTGGACGTGTATCTTGTAGAGATGAGCATCAGATGTGCTGAGATAGGACCTATGTCAAATGGCTAGGTTTGGACTCATAACACAATTCGTTGATCGTTATAGCCAAAATTGTCTAGGGAGGGGAGAACATTTTCCCCCAGCACTCTCAGCGACCATACAGAGGTGAACGCGGACAGAGAGTTTCACCACATTCGAGATGTTCATACAATCGGGGTACTGCTTGGAGGATCTGTCGGGAGTAAAAATTGATGGCGGTGAAATAATATATTTCATAGAGAAGGATTAGTGCGGGTACAACGAATCTGTAACGGGTCACTCCACTGGCTGGAAAGCCTTGATTTACTTATTTGGGAGTCCAGCCAGTCTATCGAGAGCTGCACCAATAACTGTTCCATCTCCAAACTGAAGACGGGGGACAGCTTTCAAATCCTGCACGTGCAGCATGTTGAGGATCCCGAGAAAAAGCTTTTGGATGAAAACAAGATGCGTGAGGGATTGGACCTGGAGGTGAACGACCAGGTCAGTTGATTGTGGGAGCTCAAGAAGTACAAGACTTATAATGTGCTTCGTTTTGAAGGGGAGGAGAAGGAAGAAGAAGTGATATCGATGCTTCCGATAAACCTAAAATTGTTGAGGCCGAACTTGTGGGGAGAGTTCTCTTGCCAGGGACAAACTTTGGTTGTGCTTACAGATGTCGGTTTAACACCTCGCCGCGAGGACCTACAT
The DNA here is from genome assembly GCA_033556935.1 of Timema podura. NCBI lineage: Eukaryota > Metazoa > Arthropoda > Insecta > Phasmatodea > Timematidae > Timema > Timema podura. The sequence goes on along the minus strand of JAVRXN010000002.1, from coordinate 62,192,090 downwards.
ATCTGATAGGTGATGGGTACGAGTTTTTTTAAAATGGTGAAGTGGGACTAGACTGTACCATAGAAAGGTTTAAAGACTAAGAGAGAGAGAGAGAGCCAAACCCATATTTTCTGTTTGGATATTAATCTTAAGAATATATATGTATTTAATTAAGGTATAGGCCTACTATTTATTTAACCTCGATACCAATCCTAATATTTAAAAATGTTATATGTGCGAGAGAGATGGACCCATACTTTTATTTTTGTTAACTAGGTATACCAATTATTTAACCTCAATCTTAATATATACTCCATTATTTATAGTATGAGCTTGATGGAAAAGGAACTAGACTTAATATGATGGCATGGTCTGGATAGAGAATGTAAGAGGGAATATAGAATGTAACTATGCTTAATGCAAGAGATTATGATACAAATTAAGAAGAAGCGCGGAGAGCACACGCACAGGCGCTGGTTACATGACAGGTCTGACTTCACGACGTCAGTTAGGGGAACGGGCATTGATGTTGTGAAGACTGCCACGTGATACAAGTATAGGGCTTTTCCGCCCATGCGACAGGCACCAACCCCTCTGATAACGCCAAGAACGTTTGTTGTGAGGGGACTACAGTAACATCCGCCAAACACAGGTGGCGGTGCTGCTGTGAAGGCTGTCACATGATTACAGATTTAGGGGTTTTGACGTCACAACAACCATTGGAACAATCAAAAGCGTCAGATCGGCGCGGAGATAAGGGAGGGGGCCATCGGTGTGTGGGGTTAGTTTATGATTACTTACACGTATACAATCGTAAGCTTCTTTGAGAAAAATTATAAGTGCAACTTAAAGTTTTATTAAATCAAACTTGCTGATATGTTACATTTGAGATTATATTTTAAATTATGTTGAGCGGTACTATGAATAATTTTACAAGTAACCTACTTGGATAAAATTCTGATTGCACTTTAATATTCTTGAGATAATAATTATCAGTCCCCAATTATATTACAGTCCAATTACACAATTTTTATTGCAATGCTGAAGTCACTTTTTAAATTACCACATATTTTAATCGAGCTAGTTCGGAATTGAGACATGTGAATAAAGAGTGAGTATTTTTTTTAATGAGTTGTATAGTTAATTCAGTCAGAAAGTCTGAAGAACATGAAAGTTATTTATTTATTTTAACTTTTTAGCACCACATTTTATTACCAATTCATGCTATACGCTGAAGGCCATCTTGTGTTAAAGATAAACCGACAATAGCTATTAATCAAGCTAGCTCGAAGTTTTGTTAAGATTGTGGTGTGTATTCTAGGATACAAGTTGTCCACAGGTCAACCTGAGGTGGATGAACGGCAACCATTGTTGAGTAACATTCCAGCGATCACCTGTAAGAAGTGCTCTATCAATGCCCTTTTGGTCCTTCTGCTGTAGTGCTGTTGTTCGGAGGCCTTGGAGTAGCTATCTGGCTAGCCATCCTGTCCAACACTAGTGAGTTACATTTATAGGCTTACTTAAGTTATACTATAATTGAAGCCTGCCAGGAGGAGGCTGTCTATTCTTCATGTAGTTCCACTTTAGATTCTTAAATGTTTACATGATTGTATGTAATGCTTCACTTTATTTTAATAACATTTCTGTTTGATAAAACAGTTACTTAAATATTATATCAGAAATCCACTATAAATATCTCAGAGATGAATCCTGTTTGAGGCATAAATATTTTAATGAGACAAGCATAATATTCGTATGGTGATGCGCATGCAATATTGTGTATTCACTTAAAAAGTTAGATCATATTATATATTATTATTATTATTATTATTATTATTATTATTATTATTATTATTATTATTATTTATTATTAGCACCCTGTCTTACTACCCGTTCGAGTTATACGCACTTACGCTAATGTGTAATGGTAGGGTGATTGTGAGATGAAATGGAGGACCTACAGTTTAACGTGGAATCCGAACCACGGTGGAAGCCTGGCATCCCACACATTCACAAGTTGTGATTAATACACGTCTTGTCAAAGGTGAAGGAAGGGTTTGGCAATCAGATAAATCTGTGCCAGGACCGAGGATTGAACCCCAGACCCTCAGCACAGAGGTCTGACACCTTACCCCTAGACCGCCAGTTCAGCCATATTATATTGAATTGTTTAAAATACAGCTACATTTTCATAAACTGGCCCTTTCACTTACTAAAGTTTATGGACATTCACAAATTTATGAAGCTCTTAAAATGAGTTTAAATACTCAATATCTAGTCTGAAGACAAGAACAATATTTTCTGTAAGTTCATTTTTTTTTTAAACCCACTATAATAACTTTTAAATTCAGTTTTAATGCCAAAAACTATTATAATGAACCCTTGCTGCCATTAGTCTTAAATATTACAAATTATTAATGACGCTAAACCCTATCTATTAAACCCTTACTAATAAAAGGGCAAGATTGCTAGTGGACTGTGACATTACAGTATTTTAGAAAGCAAAGAGATTTAACAGGTGATTTTAAAGAGAGTTAAGTTGTTGCATAATAGCTTGGACCTCACGTTTCTAGCTCAACGACAGACCCTCCCAACAAAATAATATTACTTTACTGCATACTTTCTACAAAGATTTTGGTGATCAACAATAAACTTAAATGGCCAAAGCAGATATGGCATGTAGGGGCTTATCAAGAACATTCAAAGCAGCAGTCGAGTGGCCCAATCCTAATAATTAAGAAAGCCTTAACTAATGACACAATTAGCAGGGATCAAAGCCCACAAGGAGATACATATAGGCTACACATTCAATGGAGTACTGGAAAAGCTCCGAGATACATATTACAAATCAAATGTTGCCCTGATAAAACCAGGAGAGCGTAAAACACTCAATATACTGACTTGGTGTTCAACCAGAGTAGTAGGGGAAAATCCCGTAGAAATAGTAGTCTAATTAAAGAGGCAACTATAAAATGCAATCAAGATAGGCAGAAGAATAAAGCTATTAATGCCATGCTCAATAGGCCTCGATTGCCACTTTGAACAGTCATAAATATCAATATTTGTAATTCATGTGCTGCCATAACCAGTTGGTTTAGAAAGTTTACATTAAATACCCCGAATAAAACAAAATTTTACTTTTTTCACAAGGTAATAATGTGAATCTTTGTAACAAAAACATTTGCGCACTGAGCCAAAGGTATTAATTTCGATTCCTATAATCAAGTGTAATAATTTTAAAATTAGTATTTAAACTACAAATTTACTTTACTTTTTATTATTATTATTTTAAATCCCTACGTATTTCTGAAACAATACTAATGTATCTAATATTATCTGTATTTTATTTATTCATAAAATAATATTATTCATTTTTTTTAATAAGCCCATACTTTCCTATTATCAAGTATTTGTTACTTTCGATGTTCAACATTATTTTAAAATATTAAAAACACTTATTATTAAAATTATTACAATAAATAACTAAAATATATATGTTTCAGAAAGTGGCGGTAACATCGGCCCAGACACGTATTTTGCTATAGTGAAAAGATCGTCTTGGGGTGCACGTACAGCTGATCTCCCGAGTGAGCTACGAATGCCTCACACTCCTGTGGATTATATCATAATCATACACACGGATACAACCATATGTAACACTAGTGCTTCTTGTGTGAATCAAATGAGAGCTCTGCAGAACAATTCAATGGACAAAAAACACCTATCTGACATTCCATACAATTTCCTAATAGGAGGAGATGGCAATGTGTACGAGGGACGAGGATTCAAAATCCAGGGGGCGTTTGTCCCAAAATGGAACATCAAAAGCTTTGGATTAGCTTTCATAGGTAAGACATTTAACGTTAGAAGTGTTAGAAGAGCCAGTTTGTGTGATTGTTGACAATCATGTCACATCTGGGAAAACATCAGGTTAGCTCAGTGGTGTTAGAACTGTTAGAAGAGCCAGTTTGTGTGATTGTTGACAATCATGTCACATCTGGGAAAACATCAGGTTAGCTCAGTGGTGTTAGAACTGTTAGAAGAGCCAGTTTGTGTGATTGTTGACAATCATGTCACATCTGGTAAAACATCAGGTTAGCTCAGTGGTGTTATAACTGTTAGAAGAGCCAGTTTGTGTGATTGTTGACAATCATGTCACATCTGGGAAAACATCAGGTTAGCTCAGTGGTGTTAGAACTGTTAGAAGAGCCAGTTTGTGTGATTGTTGACAATCATGTCACATCTGGGAAAACATCAGGTTAGCTCAGTGGTGTTAGAACTGTTAGAAGAGCCAGTTTGTGTGATTGTTGACAATCATGTCACATCTGGGAAAACATCAGGTTAGCTCAGTGGTGTTAGAACTGTTAGAAGAGCCAGTTTGTGTGATTGTTGACAATCATGTCACATCTGGGAAAACATCAGGTTAGCTCAGTGGTGTTAGAACTGTTAGAAGAGCCAGTTTGTGTGATTGTTGACAATCATGTCACATCTGGTAAAACATCAGGTTAGCTCAGTGGTGTTATAACTGTTAGAAGAGCCAGTTTGTGTGATTGTTGACAATCATGTCACATCTGGGAAAACATCAGGTTAGCTCAGTGGTGTTAGAACTGTTAGAAAAGCCAGTTTGTGTGATTGTTGACAATCATGTCACATCTGGGAAAACATCAGGTTAGCTCAGTGGTGTTAGAACTGTTAGAAGAGCCAGTTTGTGTGATTGTTGACAATCATGTCACATCTGGTAAAACATCAGGTTAGCTCAGTGGTGTTATAACTGTTAGAAGAGCCAGTTTGTGTGATTGTTGACAATCATGTCACATCTGGGAAAACATCAGGTTAGCTCAGTGGTGTTAGAACTGTTAGAAGAGCCAGTTTGTGTGATTGTTGACAATCATGTCACATCTGGGAAAACATCAGGTTTGCTCGGTGGTGTTAGAAGTGTTAGAAGTGTTAGAAAAGCAAACCGTCCACTGACATCGGTCCGTTGACATTTGCATTGACCTGTTCACCAACAACCTGTGGTCGATCCAATCCTGACTTGAAGGGCTGCTGGTGCGCTTTGCGTAGATCACATCCATCAAAAGATCCTCCTGTTTCAGCCACGCTTATATTTATGTCTATCTATTCAAACACCTTCTAAACCTGTCGTTTGTCTTGATGCCCAAATCACTCTTACCAGAGCTGCAGTGTTTCTAACGCCATTACAATAACCTCTGCTAGCTCTCGAGCAACTACAACACACAAATTTACTATGTACGTGTCCGTGGTCCACTCGCCTATTGCTACGACTTGATTATCACGTCGAAATATTACTTGTTGACGTTCCATAAATACACTAACACCACTTTCTGCTGTATAGGAACTGAAAAGATATGTCTACCGATTTATAGGAGATACCAGGCATTTTCAAGATAGCCAGGTGTTCACTCGTCAAGAACTAGCATCTCTACGTTAACACGACCAGCACCATAGGCCAATATTTTTCCTTTATTTGCCAAAGATATGTCAACTGGAGACGAAATCTTATTAAATGTGGCAAAATACTGCTTGTTCACCGTCATGTGAAGTGACGCTCTTGAGTCGCAGACCCACGTATCCACCAGTCTCTTGCCTCTGATTGCTGAAAACGCTGAACCCCTACATCTGTCTCTAAATTACGTGTCCGACGAGTTTTAGCTACCCATCACGTCGCCACAGACTTATACTTATAAGCCTTCAACGACAGCTTCCAACAATTCTTCTTCACGTGATCAGCTTTTCCAAAATAGTAACAGTTGTGGATTTATTTGTTGTTGTACATTGACTTCCTCTACACACCAAATTTACCTATTGTTGCTTTGGTCACTGTTGGTTGATGCTTCGTGATTAATGCATGTGCCATAAAATCACTCGATTCCTTCGTTGTCATATTTTCTTGTTGCCGTTTTTCAATTGTACACTGCCTCTCAAGAAAGCTTTTCATCATGCGCTTGTTTTCATCAAGAGACTCCTAATCGTTGCTAAATTCCTGGTACTCATGCCCAACTGTCATCAAAATTTGTCCAAGTAGCAGCTCAACCAGTATATTGTGTGACCCTCACCAACGAAGTTCTGTATTTATTTCTGCAAACAACTTCTCGTCCTTTGCTACCTACGCTGCAATCGTCATATCCGGATCACGCTCTAGCTTGAAAAATTCCGTCACCAGCAGATACCCTTGGCGTTGGTAAAGTCAATACCAAATCGGTAACCAGTTGACTAAATGCACTTTCGATAAGAGAGGGCGTCCACGCGTTGTCTCGCTTACATTCCGTAAACTTTTTATATCTTCCATCGTAGTAGCTTCATGAGAACAGGGCATTATCGGGGTCCGTCTATAATAGCCAACATTTGGTACTGTTCGAAGTAAATATTTATTTGTCACTTCCACTGGGCACAATTAAATGCGCCAACAAGATTTTCTATATTTATTTTAGTATCCATCACCATTACGATCGTTAGAAAGATACAACTACACACACGAAACTGAAAACAGATTAGGCATGTTGTAACTTCTAGCACCGAAGAAGTCTAGCACCAAAGAGAATGACACTTCACTCGGTTTGAGGTATTCAGTCTTGTAACAGGATGGCTTTATTGGTAGAGAAAGTCACTACACGATTTTTTGTGTGAAGATTCATCCTCTTTTGCATATGACTTAGTGATAATTTCTCTTATTGTAGTTATTTTGGAGTGAGCCAGGCAGAAGAATGAGATTGTACTTGCAAGTGTATGATGGTCGCTAAGGGGAGTCCTAGATGTCCTAGCTGTCGCTGTAAGGAGTACCGGAAGGGTAGATTGGATGGTACTTGCAAGTGTATGATGGTCGCTAAGGGTAGTCCTAGATGTCCTAGCTGTCGCTGTAAGGAGTACTGGAAGGGTAGATTGGATGGTACTTGCAAGTGTATGATGGTCGCTAAGGGTAGTCCTCGATGTCCTAGCTGTCGCTGTAAGGAGTACTGGAAGGGTAGATTGGATGGTACTTGCAAGTGTATGATGGTCGCTATGGGTAGTTCTAGATGTCCTAGCTGTCGCTGTAAGGAGTACTGGAAGGATAGATTGGATGGTACTTGAAAGTTATAGATAAGGAGAGATGAGGGAAATGGCTGCCGGGATAGTTTTTGTGTGTTTGTAAAGTCAGGGGAGGAATGAGAAAAGTGTACCGGTAAAGGTCTTCAACAGGCTTATGGACACTGTTAGAGTCAGACTGTGTCCTACCTCTCACTAATATACTCTAACCAGTAAATAGTCTTCTTAATTTTAAACATTAAAATTTACTCTCTCTTAAATATCTAGTATTATATGTTAATAATTAATATTAATATTATATAATAATCATTTAATTTTAATATATAATATTTTAATCTTGAATAAAAAGTTCAAAATTTATTGAGAAATGTAGCTTTTTGAATACCTATATTGTAGCTAAGCACCCCAAGGCAAGTTCAGAGCTATAGTACTTGGAGGGTTAGTTTGCTTGGAGTTCTCCCAGCGGGAAGTAGTTGCACTAGCTGCTTTCGAGACAATCAACTAAAACACAGCTAATGTGTCTTATAACAGGTTATAAAAACACAGAATCCTAATATATAGCTTATAATATCCTAATCTTTAAATTTATTTAACGAACAATATTTCATTTTATGTCTTGTTTCGCAGGTGACTTTGAAAACCTAAAGCCACCCAAAGCACAGTTAGATGCTGCTAAATTATTCTTAAATTATTCAGTGAATAATGGTCAACTATCTTCAAATTACAACTTAATTGGTCACAAGCAGGTGGCAAAAACGCAAAGCCCAGGGAGACAACTGTTTGAGATAATCAAGACTTGGGAACACTGGGAAAGATGCAACTACACGTGCTGACATCTGAAGCAATCAAGTATGCTGCAAGTAACTGATGGAGCATGGATTAAATTGACATAATTTTAAAACTTGTCATCGCTATTAGTGGTTGAAATGACAGTTCTGGCTCACTTTCTCCCATAAGGTTAACATTGATCCTCCACATGAATGTGGAGGATCACTTTTTACCATAAGATTAACATTGATCCTCCACATTGCGAAGTCGAGTCAATTTCTCCCACATTGTTTCACTTAACTGGAGAGGTGGGTCACTTTCTCCCATTAGAATAGCATTGATCAGTGGCGGATCAGGAAATATTATTTTGGGTGGTTGACATTAATACTACCAAGTTTTATCTTGAGCTCTCCTTACTATTGATGTGGGTATCTTTCACCCATACAGATTAGTATTAAGACTTCTCAAAGTGAGTAAGTGGCGAATCGAGAAATATTATTTTAGGGGGGAAGGGGTGGAGGGGGAGGAGAAGAGTGAGTAAACCAGGTGTTTATAAATTAGTTACACCATTAATTTGTGAAACTTTTATAAATCACTATCATTTTACTATAATACTACGTCGTATTGGGTGTTACTCGTTTAGCCGTTTATTAAAACGTTTCCCAGGAGGCACTTCGAGGAAGCGAGTAACGTCACCTCCCACCTATAGCTAATGTTGACCAAACTATTTAATTTTGATAAAGCCGTGCTGTTTCACCTGATGAAATCAGGCTATGATATTCACAAGCACTCGAGCTTTTCACATAATAAAATCTTTATTACAAAGGTTAATACAAAAACTTCATTTTCAATATAGTTACATACAAAACATAAAGGGCGAATTTCTTACGTCTCCATTGGTGAACACATTTGTCTTATTTTGTAGTGACCGTATGCAAGAGTGTCACATCCATTATCTAAAATATAACGTTTGTCATCTCCGGGGGAAAGTGCAAGTTTATTCAAGGAGATACTGTACAATTGATGTTTCTCACTTCTTATCATAGACATATTGGCGTGTGTACGATCCCCTGCTTTAAACATTTTTTATAATGGGCATGTTTAATTTTATTTTTGAGAGTTGTTTTTGACACACCTTTACCTACTTTTTTCTCCTCAAGACTCTCCTTTTGAATGGAGTAAAGCTTCGGTCGAAGTCCCACAAACTCTCGAATACACTCTCCATTCATCTCATCCTTCATTTTACCCAGAACCTTTTTATTGCACACGCTGTGTAAAAAATGTGTTTCTGGATAGTCTGAAGTGTCGAATCGATCTATATTATCAAACATATCCACATACACATTTTCTGTTTTCAGTTCGTAGCAGAGGGAATCTGTGTCTGTGAATAATAGCTTTGCATTTTGTCCATATATCCTTTTAACTTAATTATAATGAAAGTTATACATGATAACCTTGCTTATATCTAAGATAGCAAAGCCTGCATAGATAGGCTTATTCAAAAGTAGGCTTATTTTTCTCATGTGAACCCCAACTAACTCTTCCGTGAAGATCGTATAAGCAATAAATGCTGTTGAAGCAATACGCTTCTTCAGGCTCTTTTCATTATTTAGTAATTGGACATTTACACGATGTCTTTGATTCTCCATAGACTTCCCGAATATTGCATTGTTCATGAGTTTGAAAAAGTCCTTTTCAAATCCATTCACTGCTTTATTTCGTTGGGAAGTATTAAAATCAATATATGGCTTCAACCAAGCACTCTGATTGAAAGTGAGGACTCTGTGTATCTTTTGAAGCTTCATACCCAAAGAAATATACAGTTTTAAATTATGGTAGTGTACCACATAGTTCTGTTAATTATTTAGGTTGGGCACTAGCTTTTCTGTCTTCCCGCCGGCTGGAGAGTTCACCTTGGATTGTATATACTTAGAGAATTGTGATAACATCTCAGGAGTAACTATGACTTTTTCAGGAGCAAGTGGATAGTCACTGTGCTCGTCATGAATTTCTTCCGGGTACTCTAGATCTACTTCTAATATATAGCCCACAGGGCTATCATCAGCAACTGAAATTATATCGAGCTCTGCTATTTCAGTCTTGTTCAACCACCTAAAATTACTCTGAGGAAGGCAATCAGACATAACAGTCCCGTATAAATTATTACAATCCCAGTATGTGATGTATTTCACCTCCTTTTCAGGGTTAAAATCCATCATATCGGAGTTGTTTGCTTCAGAATGTCTATTAGAAATCATAGACACCCCACCACGTATCCCTTTTTAAAGAATAAATGCATTTCAATGTCAGTTAGTAGCTCCAACTCAACCTTGGTCATCTTTAAAAATGCTGCCCATGCTAGGCCGGGACTTGTGCAAAAATGTAGACAGTCTAATTTATAGTACTCAAAACATAAAGAGCGAAAGTATTCGAAGACATCTGCTAAAAGTAGAACATCACTTAAAACGTATAAATTTTGATAATCTTCCATAGTATTCATTTCAAAGTTTTCCCACACAGTTTTAGCATGAGCGTAGTCACTTTCTGAAATATTTTCTTGGCGCATCTGATTATAGAATGTGGATTTTGGTGGTAATTGACTATCTTTCAGTTTACTGCTGCAATCCATGTAGTCGTAAGGGAACACACCTTTTCTTAGCAGAAGATCTACCTTATCAAATGGGATATTTTCATGGAGTATTTTGAATTGAGTTTTCCCAACATGCAACAAATTTTCAACCAATGTTTCAAGAGATGTGCTTAAAAACTGGAACGAGTCAATAAATTGTAAATAGCCAAGACTGAATGAGATATACTTCTCCATATTGTTTGGAATACACGATATTCTTCTGTCTGTAAACTTCCCAATTTTCTGCATGATAATATGGGCGTCATAATTTTTTAAATTGTGTAATATGACGGGTATTCTCTTGGTATATTGAAACTGAATATTGCACTTACTATGAGCTGCACCCCGATAAGCCCCACTGAGATGACAATGATCACGAACGCGGTCTTGACCCAACTCCTTCTCGCAGATACTACATAGGCTAGCCGAAATAAATTCATTTTCTTGTTCAGGGGTTATGTGCATAGGGACAACATTTTTCTTCATCTCAATGATCATAGTTTATTCTTCGACAAGTTTGTGAAGAAAGGTATCCACAACATTTTCACCACTGTAGACAACAGGGGGTTTCACACATTTACCTTCTGAATTGACTATTACATATGCAAATCCTGATGGTGTATGCTTCGTCATCTTTGTAGTTGATGAGTGATCGGGGTTAGGTGCACACCCTGATATTTTAATATTAAAACACTCAAAATCTGCATAGATCACATACGGGATTTTTAGTATATGTTTATGTGTCGAAAATCTCAATATTTTATCTTCTTCCTCGGGCATCTGTATCTTCTGAGCATCGAAATCAGCACACCGCTCACTATGCTCATTCCTGAGATTTTCCTTAGAAAATCTATGCAAGCAATATTTGCAATAGTATGATTCACCATCGTGGCTGGTCAGTGAGCTTAGCAATCTGCTGAAGTTCTTAATAAGACAATAATGTCCTCCATCCACATTTGAAAGAAACAACAAATCCACGTGATTTTCACGACTAACCTTAGTTATCCAAAGGGAATATTTCTCCTTGGTATCCATATACATTAATAGATACGTTATTTTGTTTTTCAAACTTAGCTATTTGCGGTATTTGCACAGGATATTCAATACCATCCATATTTAGTTTACCTTCCAGTGATATATACTTATTCACTCGACCAGCGTTCTTGTCAGTTGGGTATAGAAATGCTAGCACGGACCAAAGAAAACATTTACTGTCAGCATTTCTTATATTAATTAGGGCATGTTTATTTCTCAACTCTTCTGGTAATGGAATATAGCTAGAAGCAGCCAAAGGAATATATTTAGCTAGTTTAAGCTCTAAGTATTTCACACGGTCCTCAGACCAACCACTTCCCTTGTGGTGGAAAGAAGAAGCTGCTTCAATCATGAAAGTACATGCACCCTCAATCTGCGATTTTAATGCGTCAGGACTTAGAGTGACGATACACTTACTGCGAAAGAAAGGAGTGATGGTTTCCTCTCCCTCCCCTCCAACACGAGAGTACTCTACACAAGCAGATGTATACCATTTTAGATTACCCATCACACTAAGTTTTTGAGCAAGCGTTGCTTCCAACTTCCTTTTAATTTCGTTAATAAAGACTAAAAATAGCGAGTCTTTTGAGGGAGAGATCTTGATGATTTTGACTGTACCATTCAAAGCTTCTGAAAAATTACAAGGGTCGTAATCTTCATCGACATCGAGATTCTCAATATATTCCTGCTCTCTTGACTTTGAAACGTTGGCAACATTTCCCAGTGATGTTGCTCCTGTTGCAGTGCAGTTCTTTAGCTTGTGTCGTAATAGACTATCCCGCCGTGAAAATATTTTTCTGCATTTATCACACTTGAATAACTTCACCTCCCGGCTATGTGCGGAAACATGTCGCTGTAAGTTGTCACTCCGACTAAAAACTAGTCCACACTCATCACACTTTTTAAGTCCACCACCGTGTTGTAAACGTATATGACGTGCTAGGTTAGTAAGCTTGGTAAAAGATTTTGAACAGTTCTTACATATGAAAACCATTTTAACCAAGCGTGTTATATTGAAATAAATAAATAAAATTTTAACTTAAAGCGTGTTGAGTGAGAACAAATAGATATCTTAATTATAGTTAATTGGATAAATATTCACTATTACTCTTCTAGACGTGGAATAGACGATTCACACCAGAGCAAACGACGAGAATTTAACGATAACCTTCGTATGTTGGGACAATAAGTTAAAGCCGTTATATAAAATTATAAACACTATTTGTCTGTGAGTAACAAGACATGTGTGTGCACAATTATTTCATCTCCAAATGGTACACCTAGAAATAAAATCAATAATCATGGTAAATAGTGTACGGGTAACACATGCGTTACTGTCTGAATCCTTTAATATATAGCTATTTACGAGTAAATTATTATGATAAGTCAAACTTATATTAATTTCTTAACAACTTTCATTTTGTGCCATCTAGTGAGGGAAATTGGTACTTACAATTTATCAAATGTCTTGTGTTAGCCCGTAAATATAAGTACTAAGAAATTATACCTATCACTACTCATAAAATAATTTAATTTCACTAATAGGGTTGGATAAGGAAAGTATATATATATATATATATATGGGGTAAGTGTACCCGCATTTGTGTGGAGGGAAAATTTGTAATAATGTTGGGAACCATACTAGATGAGCTCCACGTTTATATCTGCATATTCACCAATTTATATATAAGGATTTACTTAAAAAAAAACATTGGCTGATATATATATATTGAAAGAAAGTGATAAAAAAATCTTGATTAAATCATTACATTAATATCAATAGAAATAATATTCACCTGAATTTATGTTCTTCTTAGTTAAAAGAGAAATTATAGCAACCATTTACTATTCAAATATTTCACCAATCCTTTCTCTCCTGAGTTTCGATGTTGGGGGTACAGCTGCCACAAAATATGTTTCCTAATTAAACTGATGTTTCATTTTACACCAAGTATTTACGTTTATGTTTTATGAAAATACTTTAAAAAAATAAAAACTACATCAAACGGAATGGAATTTTACACAAAATAAACATTTATTCATAACTTATTATAACACTTTAGTAAATTAATATTCTAAGTCAATGCATTTATTTATTAATTTCTGGAATTTATAAAAATAAATGTTATTTAACTATGATATAATGGCAGTGTAACCTGCCCCCACTTCTATTGTAAAAATAACACACAGTGGCAGGTACAAGAGAGTTATAAATATTTATTATTCAAAAGTACAATATACCTCATTGAGGGAGAGGGGCACAAGTAAATAATAGTGCCGTGGTTAAGCCACATACAGACATTTAATTTTAAAGGCGAGCAGCCCCTTTGTAAACAATCATGAAAAATACTCAGGACGTAATGTCCAGGTACCCTCACCATAATAATGTTTTCCCTACACAAGATTCATGGGCCCAAACGGTCCCCGGGCCGAGGATAATAGCCACGAAATGTTTATAGCAAGACAATACTAACATATTACTACCTTTGAAAATATGCAGCTATACAAACTGGCAGCCTTAACTGGCTCGCGGCCCCTAAGTTGACTAGCATTGACGTCTACAAGAAATAACAATGTAATATACTCTAACATTAATAACAATCTTGATACACAAAATAGGTAGCCCTAGCTGGCTCGCGGCCCCTTGGCTAACTAGCATAAATATTTACAAGAAATAACAATATAGAATAATCTGACTTTAACAACAATCTTGCTATAGAAAACTGCTAGCCCTAACTGGCCCGCGGCCCCTAGGTTAACTAGCGTAAACATCTACAGGAAATAACAATATAAAATAATCTAACTTTAATAACAATCTGGATATACAAATAGGTAGCCCTAGCTGGCTCGCGGCCCCTTGGTTAACTAGCATAAACATTTACAAGAAATAACAATATAGAATAATCTGACTTTAACACTCTCGTTATACAAAATTGCTAGCCCTAACTGGCTCGCGGCCCCTAAGTTTACTAGCATAAGTATTTACAAGATGTAACAATCCGACCTACTTCCCGTGAAGCGGGCAACATATGATCCAGGGTAACCAGAGCGGTCCCCTCTAAGTTGATAAAGCCATATCGGCAAAATAAATAATCGCGATAAATCGCTGAGCCAAAGAATATACATGAAAGGTAATATTAGTCCGAGACGTATAATTTTGAAACATACATAGTTATAGCCAAACGGGAATTTTGAAATAGTAAAGCGAGCCTACGTAATAGTAAGGCTCTTACCTCCTAAAGTCCATAGTGCAAATGCGTCCTCATTCACTAGACTCTGTCCATTATATTCACACGATGGTTAAGTGCTCTCAGAGCGCACAAAGGGGGGGGGGGGATCTAGAACATCCCAGAAGCCCAAGGAACAATAGCCATACGTCGAACACCTTCGAGAAGACTTTCCAAAATGCGCACCGCGCATGCTCGGCGAGATTCACTTGTTTGGAGCAAGAGAGAGAGGGGGGTGTCGGCTGGCCCGACGAGCGGCGAGGCAGGAACGCTGGCTTAGTTGAATGGTGTTAGTGCTGGAAAGTGTTTCTTGGGAATTGGAGTCCCATCGTATCGCGTCAACAAGGGCAGGTTTTGGTGAGTGTACCCATTTCCTTCACGTATGGTTGTAACTAGGTTACAGCAGCAATAATATTTTCCTTGTTTTCTTTGTATGCTAGATTACTACAAAGTATGAGGGTAATCATACCATTTATTAGGCAGTCCTTTTGGAAAATAAGTGGAGCTTGAGCCAATAATTTACCATTATATAAATGTGAAGTGGAGATGAGATTTGGTCTCACTGCTCTCACAATTAGAAAGTAGCTTTTTAAGCGTGTTGTGATTTTAGGTATAAAACATTCCTTCATTGATGAAAAACAAGCAAAAGAAAGTAAATTTATGAAATAACATAATATTACACTGATTGCAAAGAAATCCACACTATGCTTGGGCACATATCTCGCTAATGGCCATTGGATTCCAACTCATATCATTTTCAAGGGAGTCAAAATGACTGATAATCTTAAACTGGATATTATTCCTGGAAGCATTGTGAAACTGTCACAATAGGGATGCATGGCTAGTGCACCAGGATCCCCGGTTACTCAAACTTACTAGAGTGTAAACTTGAGTAACGAGCAAAGTGCAAAGTATTTACAGAGAGAAAGTGAACAGCAGGGGAGTCTAATTTGACAATCTCACTATTTGAAGCCCGTCTTAAGCAAAGTTTTAGATCCTAACCATAATTTAATATACAAAATTAACAAGTAAATTAGCCGAAAATGACAACAAACTTCATTTATTCGTAAGTTCCTAACACTGCTCCAACATCAAAGAGTGTTTATCACAATCGAGTCTTGGTTTATATGCCACATTTTCTCAGCGGGGAAATAGGGTTGGGAGGAACCACATGATACAACTTTCACGATGTGATCATCAGTAGCGAATTAGGAGCAACACTCACTCTGATGCATGCGCCATACGTCTATTGTTTGTAGTTTCATTGTAGGAGACAATAGTTGGAACCACAATTCACTTTATTACCCTTAGTTCGTGCACTTGCACAGTTTACACTAAGTCACATGAACAACGCTCCTACAAAAAAACAGAAAATAAAAAACCTTCATACACATATGAGACCTACTTTTTTCAACGTTTTAAGTAGGTACTCAAAATATCTCAAGTTTCAGGAAGACTTAAATGTGCCAATTTTTTTAGCGTCAAATATTTTAATCGGTATTTCGAGGAAACTAAATAAAATAAATTCTCTAAGACAAGAATACTCGATTTTAAATAGCACTGAAAATTCGTATTCTGTAGTAAAATGGAGAGTAAATAAAAAAAATTAATGAAATCGCAGAAGACCAAGAAAAGAGAACAATGATGGGTGAAACTAGGATTTGTGGGCAACATTTTTATCATAACGTCATACATTTGGAGCTAGGTTGGTTTAGTGTGGTTTCTGAGAAGTTTGGTACGGTACCATACAAAATTCCATGAATGTGAAGATATGTTTATGTGTGATAGGTGTTAAAGTGATAATAATTATGATGAAGATTGATTCACTAAATAGTGTTTTTATTAATCTAATATATATTTATACCGTTTACTGTTCATATCAATGTCCCATTGCTGCATTTATAATTTAAGATGTAATTTAAGTATGTACTTTAACGGAAAAGCATAGAGTACCAAGGGCTATGAGCATGAGACGATTTAATTTTGAGCCATTTATAATGTAACTATGGCTATTTGCATAAAGTTTCCACACTTTGAAAGAGTCATTCATTCTTTCTTAATAGTGTGTTCATATTTTAACAACTAATTAGAATTTCCGTCAAGACAACAATGTACTGGACATTAAATAAAGCAAGCTCATCTTCCCAATTTGGGCATATTTTTTTCAAACACTGTTTTTATCACATTATGATTCATCAATTCCTATAAAATGTAGTGTACTGCCACATCATACCATACCGTAGAAAAAAAATGGCAGAATGACTTAGTGCAGTGTGGTCCAACTGGCAGCCCGCGGGCACACTCACTGAAAATGTGGCCCTCACCGTATCCTGGAGGAAAATTAGAGATAAATCCTCGGTGGCAGATGTGAAATAGTTAATGATTCAAATACAATTATTTATTTAAAAAGTCAGGACAGCACTTTACTGTGCATTTATTTTACTAATCAAAATTTGTATAAATATATATTTATAATGCTAGGTTGTTTTATGAAAGTGTGTGCGCGTGAATATTTCATCACACATTTTTTGGAGATTAATACACTTTTTTGGCAGTAAAATTTGAAAAATTCTACCAACAAAAAATACAATATATATTTATAAGTATTGAAAGCAAATTGTTTATTAAGTGTTGTTTGTAGGCCAATAGAAGTTGATGGAATTACTAAATATATCTTTGGCCCACGGTCCAAACTGATGGTCAGATTTGGCCCTCGGGACAGAAAACGTTGGACAACCCTGACTTGGTTGGGTTAGGGCCTCCAATGATGGTGTGGGTTCAATACAGTCGTTTATTGAATAGAAACTAGATAAAATATACAGTGTGATGTAGTTTAAGAAGTCAATCTAAAGTTGATTGAGAAAAGTCCCCGCTATTGTCAGTTCCCTAACATTCAACAGTCCACTTACTGACCTAGCCTTGATGTTATGTCTTTAACTCAGAGCGTTGACTCACAACGTTATGACTATAATGCGATTCGAGGGTAACTATAGGTTTTGAGAAGTTTAGGGAGACCGATCTGCCTCGTGTAGTGCAGGGACTCCGCAGCCGGAATATTCTTCCAGATTGATTATCAAGCAGGCAGCGGAAGTATGCAAAACTTTAGAAGAAGGACCCCTAAATCCGAGTCTCAGGTCTTCCCCTCTCTTTCTATGGCCAAAACCAAGGATTTTATATCCATCAAAATCCCTCTCTGAAACTGTCATTTATTTTAATTTACCAATAGTTGTGACATCTTACCTCCCCTCTAATATATAGAGGAGGTAACGGTATTGTGATACAAGGTAAATGTACAACAAGGGTGAGATAGGGTAGTGTTCCATAGGAGTAAGAGAAATCATTAAGTAACAATAATAGATTTATTATACAAAAACATAAAAGTAGATATCGGGTTACAATTGATAAAGAAGATAGAAAGTGGGACCAATGAATAATAAACAGTAATTAAAGTCCGTTAAACTGGCTAGGGAAAAAAAGTAGCTCTTAGGTGAGCCACCTTATGTTTTAAACTAACAGTAAGATAGGGTTTAACAACTCCAAACTTATAGGAACTTCCCGTGGCTCGGGAGAATACGTGTTCAAGACGACACGACAAGTCAAAAGGATGTTAAGTAGGTACAGAGTATTGGACTCCAAAACAGCCGGGCTAGCGCCAGACTTCCACCAGAAGGGTCTAAACATAAAACATGGTGAATTAACTACAAATAAAGATGTAACAACAGATCCTATAATTTTAGAGTTACTAACCTAAACTCGGCCTAGCTAGCTGGTTTGGCTTGTAATTAAGGACTGGCTCATAAAGAGCGTACATTATAAAAGGTAAGAGGACGGACTGTCCATTACATCAGCAGATGGCTAACAATCAGGTGTAATCACTAAATAGTACTATGGCCGGTCCTTTCCCAGTGGGTACTGCCAGAGCATTCAATAGTATATTTATGTCATTACCCGCTGCCTGGGGTAAATATCAAGTTTAGTGTACACCAACGTTAAATACTAGAACAAATAAGGTGCCAACAAGGGGTCAATGAAAATACTATCTGAGCGGGCCACTATACCAAAATAGCCGTGTTCCGCACTTTGCGCACCCAAAATAGTAACACAGATTAAAGAGATGCCAATTAGAAAGTTATGAGATACGGACCTAACTAGGTCCTCAAATAAGGGCTTTAGACAACCTGCTTGTAGCCATACACAATTTTGAACACGTGAGCATGACGTCCTCGGCGTCATGGGATATTGTGAAGTCATATGGACTTAATACTGAATAATGAACATGTGGAGAAGAGGACACATAAAGCCTGGGTTCTATTACATATGTTGAATTTATGACTCAAGTAGTCCAATTGCTTTGTTCATCTAGTAGTACGTCATTTCCGCCTTCATCTTTACTCTTGTACATGGCGTCAGTGAGGTTACAACGTGGCCTACTTTATACTGTATCATTTAACAATGTTATACCATGCATAATTAAATATTAACACATTTAAGTTAGTTCGTACGGTTTATCATTCTAAACCTTAACAGGTTATGGGCCCAGTAGTGCTGATAAATGTGTTAGTGAATAAATTACAGTGTTAAAATGATTTGCACGTTGTGAACGGACACGCCAGCACGCGAGAGACACCATTTTTCAATAAAGTCTTTTTTCTTTGTGAGTGCTCGGATATTTTCACTATAGCGGATTTGTTTTTCTGTGAAAAGAGCATAAAGGTTACTTACAAAGATGGATAAAGTCAAGAATTTCCACATTCAGAAATTTGATGGTAATAATTTCCAACTCTGGAAATATCAAATGGAGATAATATTGCGTGCGGAGAAAATTATGGATATCATAAATGGCAAGAAACAAAAACCAGCAACAACTGAGGTTGAGGAGGTTAAGACATGGAACGATGGGAACGAAAAAGGAATGTTGATAATTTCAACGGGACTTGAGTATAGTCAATTACAAACAGTCATCGCATGCGAGACAGCGGCTCAGATGTGGAATCGCCTCAAGAACGTTCACGAACAACGTAGCTCTGTAAACAAGGTTAGTCTCAAACAGCAGTTCTTCAGCTATAGGATGAACCCAAACGATAATATTGCTCAGCATATAAGCACGATCGAGTCAATGGCGCTGTCATTAGCGGACGTTGGAGAAGCTGTTTCCGATGTGGACAAAATTGCAAAAACACTTGAGAGTCTGCCAAGTAGCTTCAGTGCATTCATAAGTGCATGGGACTCGTACGCCGAGCCAATGCAGACATTTGAGAACCTAACCTCTCGACTTCTCAGGGAAGAGAAGCGGCTCATGCAGAACGATGACGTCACTACGGCGTTTGCGGCGCTGAACCTCCAGAAAAATTACAAAAGTATGAAAAGTCAAACTTCCCACAATAACGAGAAGAGAGAAAATCACGGAAAACTTAGTGATAAGAAGAATATGAAATGTTTTTACTGTGGTCGGGTGGGTCATATAAAAAAACAGTGCCGCAACTGGCTAGCGAAAAATAGTAGTGGAAGTAATCCGGACGAGTCAAAGCATGTTGCTTTAAGTGCTGAATACAAAAATGTTTCTGCTTCTGGATGTGAAACTGTGTGGCTGGCGGACAGTGCTGCGTCAAAACATATGACCTATCACAAGGAGTGGTTTTCTGTGCTAAATCCAATAGATAATTCAAGTGTCGTACAGATTGGGGATAATTCGTACGTTCAAGCGGAAGGTATCGGCTCTGTAGAAGTGTTAGCACTTGTAAATGGACAGTGGGAGCTTCGCACACTTGAAAATACTTTGTATGTTCCGAAACTTAAAAAGAATCTATTTTCATTGGGAGCAGTGACTAGTAAACAGTTCAAGGTGATTTTCGATAAAACAAAAATCGAAGTACAGATTCCAGCACAGAATCGAGTTGTTGTAACTGGAATTAAAATGGTTAACCAATGTTACAAGATGCTTTTTAAGAATAAAACTGTTGAGCAAGCCAATTCAACAGAGGAGTCAGTGAAGCTATGGCATGAACGGCTGGGACATCCAGGCATCAATAGCTTCAAGACCATGGCAAGTCAGGGACTCCTACCAGGATTAAGGGTGAACAACATAGACAAGCTGTTTTGTGAGTCATGTAAATTTGGCAAGACACATCGACTGCCGTTTAATGAAAATCTTAATCCTCGTGCAAGTAAACCTGGCGAGTTTATACACACAGATGTCTGTGGGAAAATGCCGGTTACGTCGCTGGGAGGGGCCAATTATTTCTTACTATTTAAGGACGACTGCACGTCATATCGTTTTGTGTATTTTATTAAGTACAAAAGTGATGTTTTTGATACGTTCGTACAATTCCAGCAGATGATAGAAACGCAGACTGGAAACAAAATAAAAGTACTCAAGAGTGACAATGGTCGCGAGTTTGTGAACGAAAAATTTACAGAGCATTTTAGGAAAAATGGGACTATCTGTGAGAGAACTGCTCCATATTGTGCGGAACAGAATGGGCGTGTCGAGCGGGAAAATCGATCCATTGTGGAATGTGCTAGGACAATGCTGATTGACGCAAAACTTCCGGAGGAACTGTGGGCTGAGGCAGTAAATCTGAGTGTTTACATTTTAAATCGGCGGCCAAGCAAGGTAAACGATAATGTGACACCGTTCGAGAAGTTTACTGGAAAAAAGGTAACTTTGAAGCACATGCGTAAATTTGGAGCAGACGCTTATGAGCATATACCCAAGCAAGCCCGTACTAAATTTGAAAGCAAAGTTAAGAAGGCCATTTTTATTGGCTATGACGGTAACAGTACTAACTACAGATTGTATCATCCAAGTAGCAGAAAAGTCACTGTAGCTCGGGACGTTGAATGTAATGAAGACGCTAGTAAAGGTGCTATAATTAATGATCCGGAATTTTTCATTTATAATTTAACTTCACAGAACGATGAACCAAAAGAGCAAGAAGACAAGGAAAGTGTTACCACATCTGAGAAGAATGTCAACCAAGGAGGTAGGCCTATACAAGACAAGAGAGATACAGGGCCAACACTTCGTAAGAGAGCTACTCTAAGGCCGCCAAAACGATTCGATGTTTGTCAAGTATCCATTGAAACAGCCTGTGCAGCAATTTATGAGGAGCCTCAAACATACCAGGAAGCTGTTACTGACACGTATTCTAAGGAATGGATCGCTGCTATGGAGGAAGAGATGACATCGTTAACAAATCACGAAACTTGGACCTTGACAAATCTACCTTCAAATAGACAAGCTATAGGCTGCAAGTGGGTATATAAGATAAAAAGAAAACCAGATGGGAGTATTGAGCGCTTCAAAGCACGGTTATGTGCAAAAGGGTATTCACAAAAGGCCGGTATCGATTATACAGAAACTTTTTCACCAGTAATCAGGTATGATTCAATCAGAATACTTCTTGCACTTGCAACAATTTATGACATGGAAATGATACAGTTTGACATAAAAACTGCATTTTTATATGGAGAACTGCTAGAAGAATTGTTCATGAAACAGCCAGAAGGTTTCGAGAAGAGTGATCCAAACTTGGTCTGCAAGTTGAGGAAGAGTTTGTATGGACTAAAGCAGTCTCCACGTTGTTGGAGTAAGAAATTCCTGGAATTTTTAAAGTCATTTGAATTCAAGCCTTTGGAATCAGATCAATGTGTTTTCAGAGCAACGATTGATAACGTTGAAGTTTGGCTTGCATTATGTGTGGACGATGGAATGCTAATAAGTACTTGCTCAGAAATTTTGGCACTTATTATAATAGAGCTTAAGGCACAGTTCGAGATGAAAGAAGAAAACTGCAATTATTTTGTTGGAATTGAGATCAAAAGGGACAGGAAAAATAAGAAAATGTTTTTAAGTCAACAAGGATATCTTGAGAGAGTACTGAACAAATTCTCTATGCAAGATTGCAAATCCCAAGCAGTACCAGCTGATCCAAATCTGATTTTACATAGTAATGATGGGAAAACTAACAAGGTTCTCGATGTACCCTATCGAGAGGCAGTTGGAAGTTTGATGTTTCTCGCTATAGTGACACGTCCAGATATTGCATTTGCAATTAATCAAGCAAGTCGTTTTTTTAAATGAACCACAAGACATCCATTGGACAGCAGTTAAGAAGATAATGCGATATCTAGCTGGGACTAGGAGCTATGGTATTTGCTACCAAGGAAATCAACCTGAGTTAACTGTATATTCAGATGCTGACTATGCTGGGGATGAAACTACAAGAAAATCTACGACGGGATATATCACTCTTTTAGCGGGAGCACCCGTCACCTGGTCATCTCATCGACAAGGGTGTGTCAGCAGGTCAACTACAGAAGCTGAATATATAGCAGCTTCCTCAGCAGCTCAAGAAAGTGTGTGGCTAAGAACGATGCTTGCGGAACTTGAGCTGATTTCCAGTGAGCCTACCACACTCTTCGTGGACAACCAAAGTGCAATTAGGTTGGCTAAGAACTGTGAGCATCATAAAATGACCAAGCACATAGATGTTAAGTACCATTACATTCGTGAGTGTGTAGAAAACAATGTTATAGTTGTCCAATATGTGCGTTCTGAGAACCAATTAGCAGACTTTTTAACTAAGGCTTTGCCACAAAAGAAATTTTGTATGAATCGTGAATCTGTGTCGATTAGGGATATCAATGAACAAAGAGTGGGAGTGTTGAATTTATGACTCAAGTAGTCCAATTGCTTTGTTCATCTAGTAGTACGTCATTTCCGCCTTCATCTTTACTCTTGTACATGGCGTCAGTGAGGTTACAACGTGGCCTACTTTATACTGTATCATTTAACAATGTTATACCATGCATAATTAAATATTAACACATTTAAGTTAGTTCGTACGGTTTATCATTCTAAACCTTAACAACATAGAGAGCTCAAAGCTCCTGTATTTATCCTATGTCATATGGACATAATATTGAATATATAGTCAAACTATCTGCCTAAAGAAATTAAGTCCGCTTGACACAAAAACTAAACTTAGTCACTCTGACTATAACAACACGTCTGATGGACGTACAAATAATATTAGTCACTTTGACTAAAGAAAACACGTCTGATGGACGTACAAAATATGTTAGTCAACTTGACTAAAGAAAACACGTCTGATGGACGTACAAAATATGTTAGTCAACTTGACTAAAAAACACGTCTGATGGACGTACAAAATATGTTAGTCAACTTGACTAAAGAAAACACGTCTGATGGACGTACAAAATATGTTAGTCAACTTGACTAAAGAAAACACGTTGGGACGTACAAAATATGTTAGTCAACTTGACTAAAGAAAACACGTCTGATGGACGTACAAAATATGTTAGTCAACTTGACTAAAAAAACCACGTCTGATGGACGTACAAAATATGTTAGTCAACTTGACTAAAGAAAACACGTCTGATGGACGTACAAAATATGTTAGTCAACTTGACTAAAGAAAACACGTCTGATGGACGTACAAAATATTATAGTCATTTCGACTAACAAAAACTAAATTCGTCTCCTTAACTATACCTCAGTTTTAGCTTATGTGGTGCTGACTGACAGTTCACAGCTGACTTCTGACAGTCAACATTTAGGTATATACCTAAATTTTGACTGTCAGAAGTGACAACTGCTAAAGACATGTTTTTTGCAGATCATATGGTTCGGCGTAGGGATACATAATTTGGTCTGGTAGCTTTTCAAAGCCGTCAGAAGTCAGCTGTGAGCTGTCAGTCAGCACCACATAAGCTAAAACTGAGGTATACCACAACAAGTCTGAAGAACTTGAACATTTTGTTGGATACTTGGAACAACAGACGAGATTCCCTCGGCGTGAAGGCGGTGAGACCCACGACTCAAACAACAAGACCATCTGTATCTCCTTCAGGTGATGCAGCAGAGGTTCCTCCTCAGAGGATATATTATGATGAACTTCAGTTTGTGAACCCAGAGACCACTCGTTATATACTCTTCTCTCTGACTCTTGAACAAGACCAAAAATGGGCATGAAAAGAGGAGAAAGGAAGGAAAGGGGGGGGTTGGAAAGAGTTACCAAGGAAGTCCGCTAGGGGAGCAGTGCTCGTAGTTCGCGGCATCGAACCAACGATAGTCAGGCCTTGCAAGGGTTTTGACGTGTGTTGGAACTGCCCCACCTTCACTTCCGCCATGTTTACAGAATACTGTATCGAAGCATGGTGACTGTATCCGGGACCATCCACTCAATATAAGTAGAACAAAAATTATATTATTGCAGAATATATCAGTTTTAATTCTCTTCTTTACATCACGGTTTGTAGATGTAATTTCACTTGAGTGACATGTTACAGTTGTTTTGCAAGTTGGCATAACACCATTTAAAAACAATAACAAATATGCGCGCGTATCAGTTGATGTAAAATAATCACTAATGATAGCGGTTTGGATTTCATCAGGCTTGGAAAATTTTTGAAAGACAAAAGATGCCAAAACTATGACACTACCCCCGCTTACATTTAAGTTTCTGAACACATTTACTAAGCTACTTAAAACAAAACAACTTATACCTATTTTAGTCACTCCTACTATAGTAAGCTTTTACATTGCATTGGTTATACTTTGTTATTTAGGAAGTAGCTGAGGTGTCACATACTAAGCTAGGTAGCAATGTTATCAACACATTTGGATCTACAGGAAGTGGGTTTACTATGGACTCTCTACAAAGTTGGTTTACTCTTACATTATAACAGGCTATTAACAAAACAATAACAAACATTACTAGCCTGGCTGGTATTCCTACATTATAAGCAAGAATAATATTGTAACGTACTTGTGCGCTTTGATTTCTAACTTTGTTTATTAATTTATTATAATTGACGATTGTATTACTAGCTTAAACATAATTTTTAACTCATTTCTTAGGTTAGTTTTAAAATTAAAACTTGAAAAATTATTCCTTTTATCAAGGACAAGTCTTCCAGCTCGTAAAATCTCAAAGTGTTCCATTGGATCTTCACGTGTAAAGTATTCTTGATAAATTTGTTAACTTAAAATATTTACTTATTAAATCACAATTCATAACATTCAGAATGATATCAGAATGCATAATAGTTCTGGCTATAAAGAGAATAACTCTAAGTTCCCTCTACACACAAACATAGCTTCTTTATCATTTTTTACTGCATACAACCACCCTGAATGTATCCTTCAAAAATTAAGGTGTTTTAACAAAGTTACTTTTCTCTTACACTTAGCATTATCTGGTTTTCATAAAAACAGAATATAAACAAAATTTAACAATATTGCTATAACCATGAAATTATTGGGACATAAAACTAGATTATTTTATCCTCTTACAACGAAAAAACAATTTTCCTTTAAGTATTAATAAAATAAATCCATGCTCCAGACTTTGTTTAGACTGACAAGTCTAGTGTACGAGGAAGATGATGTGTGAACAAAGTCGAGCTCAGAAATTTCAGCCATGCAACAAAAGGATTTGTTGATAGTGGGATAAGGATTGCAAATGGTGAGACTAGGGTATAAAATAGGTATAGGGAGAATTTTATTGATTCATCCTTGCTCCATCACTGCTTACCTCCTCCCCCATGACCTGCATCCCTACTGAGGGGCTGGTTAGCCCCTCCTGTTAGGGTCTGGGAGTAGGAGTCGAGGGTAGGTAGACCACCCTTAGCCTTCATGCTTGAAATCACCTGTCAATTGGATGTGATCATATAATATGTTGACAATGGGTGGAACAAGGACAGAAAATGTGTGTATTTAAGTTGGTTTTCAGGCATTAGGGGAGGATCAGAAGACTGCTATTCACTCCCGATTCCCGACAATTGGACCCAAAACTGTTATTTACCACTCAACTCACAGAGGATATATAAGCCTGTCACTGCTTTGTGAGGATCGCCATTCAATCTCTGTCTGGTGATGCTCAACGATGGTTATTCACCCTCTCCTAACTCCTTCCCACCCTCACCTCCTCCAGTGAAGTATGATGCAGTCTACCTGGCCGCCCTCCTAGGTGAATTGTCTACTATAACCTTAGCTCAAACATGGTCTAGAAGAAAAGTATGGAATCAATTAAAGTTGCTAAGAAGACATCGGGATTAGAGTATAAGTCAGTAATAAACAGTAGTAGTATGAGAAAGTTATTAGAGGTCAGTAAAAGTAAATGAAAGTCATTATAATGTAGTATAGGTGATGGAAGTTATCAGGATACAGTATAGTCAGTAATATACTGTGCTATCAATAGGATTTATTGGGTGTCACTATGGATCAGTAAGAGTCAGAAATAATCGAAGATAATATGAGTAAATCGGGAGATAAATGGAAGAAAGTAAGAGAGGATAGAAGTAGGTGATGATCGTTGAGAGTATGAGGAAATCAATTGTACATTTCTACACAGCCTGTCAGATACAAAACAGTATTTTACTCCTCTTCATCAGTACAGTACTAATGTTATCAAATGTAAGTCAGCACTATCTTTAACCTGTGCAAAGTCTGGAGAGATTAGTCATGTATAGTTCTCAGAAAGAGAAAGAACGCAAATTATGGAGAAATGAGCTATGCACAGTTCCCAGTCGGCTTCAAACATAGCTATGGCAATGATAGTCTGTTAACTTAAAGTCTAAAGTTCAAGTCCTATCGACTTATACAACTGTTGGGGATGTGTCTAGAAGTAAAGTTAAATAATACAAACACTGCCAAATATGTAAAGTAACTACACTCTAAAATATATAGGAAGAGCTCCATGGGACAACTAGATAAATTACTAGCCTTGACATATTTTGACGAGGAGTTCTTAACATACTACTCCTCCCAAATAGAATTATGAGCAAGGCTCTCCTAAACTATATTGTGTATGTATTCTCTAATTAAAAAACAATCCTGGTTGTTCATGACTAGGGACCGGATTCATAGGCAACAAAAATGTTTAAAATAGGCAGGCAAATAGGCAATAAAAATATAATATAGGCACAAATAGGCACTAAAAATATAAGATATAGGCACAAAATAGGCACTAAAAATATAGGATATAGGCACCAAAATATGCACTAAAAATATAGGATATAGGCACCTAAAATAGGCACTTTAAAAATAGGCACAAAATAATTAATGTAAAATTATTTTACTACAAGCTACTTACTACATGTAAATCTACAAGCAACTCACATTGCTCTGAATCACTATATACTTTTCTAAATTTTCACTAGTGAAATTTGTTCTGTGGTCCGATAAAATATTTTTATAGTTTGAAAAGCTTCTTTCAACTTCACAGGAAGTCAATGGACAAAATTTTAAATTTGACAATTCTGAAGAGTTTAAACTTATCTCCTGCAATGGCGTGCTTTGCCCTCCCAAGATTTCTGATACTGCTCCCATTGTTCTCCACCCGGGATCTCGTTGTAGTACTTGTTCAAGTTTTGTTGCGATTGACGAGACAACAGGTCCGGGCTTGTTACTTTCTTGTATTGTATGCATTATCTTGACCGATTCTATTAAAGGCAGATCCCTGGCTTCCAGTGACTACGGATAAAAAGCTCTTTACATAGGTCAAATCAGACACAACAGTGCTAGAAGATGTAGCAAGCTTTGCCTCTCTTATTGACACAGCATCCTCTTCATCAAATGTTTGAATTACCTGAAATTATTGAGAATCAATTCATAATTTAAATTTTGAACAAAATTAACAAGCTATAATAAAATTATATAGAAAAAATTATTTAAGTATTTAGCTCTGAATAAATAGAAAAACTGTTTTTTAAAAATATACACGTACCCTTTGAATTTTGTCCAGGTGGTCAGCATATTACACTGCTGCTTGTAACCAGGTACCCCGACGTGTTAGAACTGGTTGTGGTGGAAGAGGTGTTTTCGGCAAGTTTCCCCTAAATGTTGCTATGCGCGAAGGAGCTTTCAAAAATACTTTTTTGACAGATGAAATTACAGCATTTATATTCGGGACTGTGCACGAATGTGTCTCTGCGACTCTGTGAACGGCGTGTGCTAGGCAGGTAACATGAATTAGTTTTGGGTAGAACACCTTTAAACTTTCCCCAGCTTTTAACATTATGCTGCGCTATCTGTCAGCAGCACCATAAACTTCTCGTCATTGTTTTCTGATGGCCAAAGCACTCCTGTAACAGAACAGTAAAATAAATATTATTAGTCTCACAGAATAACATAGGATAAAGTTCCGAATGTAAAAACTTATATAAATTCAACTTACGCAGAGAATCGCGAACAACTCTGGCAATTGTCGAGCTGTTAGTGACTTCAAGCACTCTTGAGACAATCAAGTGCGGAGAACTGGGTCCTGTGGAGTCAAGTTTACCGACCACGATATTTGCGATGTATCTGCCGCAACGATCAGTTGTCTCATCGACACTTGCCCAAAAGTAGGAATCTCCAATATCGTCTTTCATCTTCTCAATGGTCTGGAAAGGAGTAAAAATTCACTTAACATTCAAAACAAATAATTATTTAAGTAAACAAAAGTGCACAGTTCCAATTAATTTAAAATATCTTTGAAATTAAAATTTAATAAATAAATAGATTTGTAACAAGTTACTATTATTGAAACAACACTCACCAAACCTGGGGCCAGCTCACGGATTACCAACGCACAACAAGAACACAAACTTTGACCTCAGCTCTCCGACATTAGTCCCGTCTGACTGATCGGTTCGCCGGAGTGAACTGGCTACGAGAGTCAAACCCGTGTCCAGCCGGCCAATAAGAAGGAGTTCCGTTTCCGGCCTCGCGACGTCTGGATGGTTCTACTTCCTACTCGGACCATGTGGATCTTTCCATTATTGTTTCTCCCACCTTCCTTTCCTTCTTCCCTTCCCCTTCTCTGTGAATTGATGATATATATATGGGATTGTTGGTGATCTAAAATCACTTATTACACCATTGGCTTCGTTGAAAGGAGGTGAGAAAGGCGACGTAGAACTTGGGGATCATTATTATTTATTATACCAAAATTTCTGTTTCGGCGTCATAGGGGGGGGGGGGGACACTAGTCAAAATTACTGTTTCGGCACTTAAACTCTTGAAGTATGTTTATTTATGTTATGTTATGCCATGTGCTTACCGCGGCAGTTATAGATGTCGTCGCCCTTCGATCTCCGCTTAGGTTTTGGGATACTAGCCCAATTCAATTGTCTAGTAACTTTGTAAAATCATTTTTTATGTCAAGCTCGCTGAGTCAACTTGCGTATCTCGGGATTACTGCCCGTCTTGTAAACATTAATATATTTTAGTTTCATTTAATGGCAGCCTAGTACATTAGTTCAGGAAAACAGGTTTTGATATGTTATAGTGAGACTTGGTCCATTCTTACATATGTAGGGTCGTTACATTTGAGTAACGTAATGTTAGTTATGCGCACGTCAGGTGTTTACCTTTGCGCGCTGGTCTTTAGTTCGTCTCCGGGAGGGAGTTACAGTTAGGAATTATCCTAGAGTTTATACTCGTAGATTACGGGGCCTAGGGGCCGAGTTCCTGATTGTTCAACACTAAAGATCCCTGACTATAAAGTAATAATATATTGTTGTTCTCAACACACTTGGTGTAATCTTGTGTAACCGATCCACGAGGGATTCTAGGGTTATTTGTTAATGATGGCTAATATGTTTTGATGATTGTGAAAGAGGCGCTTCACGCACTGTTTGTTTATTCTCTAATGTTTGGACTATTATTGTTAATTTCATAATAAAATATATTATGTTCAACCAGGCGACACTCTTGCCTGATTTTTAGCCTTCCTCGCCCTATAGATATTAAGGGGGGGGGGGGGTAGCAGATTAACAAACAAAAAACTCACGGAAAAGTATTGGGGATGTAAGTAATTCTTCCTCAATGTGGATTCATCGGGGATCTGCCTGTTGGTATCTTTTGTGAGAAAACCTTTTAAAATAGGATTGTTTAGCTTCGTCCATGGTATATTCGCGGCTACCATCGCAGCGCACATTTCATAAGAAAATTGTTCACAATTGTCAGGAAATACAACTTGCGAAATTAACATTTGCCTGCCAGTTTTTTCTTTTAAACTTTTGCAGTGCATCGCTGTTTGTTTGTGTTGGTCTAAATGATATTTCTTGTCACATTTTACCTAAAATACGTGAAAATTTTTACATAATAGGTAATTTTACCAACCATAATTTACTACGTCTAACCATTCTGAAAAAGCCTTAAAACCTTTAAAATATATATCAGAAAGTATAAATCTTAAATCTATGAAACAGTTTAAAAGTAGTTTACTTGTATTGAAAAAACCCATGGATAGCCAATGCTGTTTATTTTAAAGCAAATAATAAATTGCATGATAGGTTTTCTAATATTTGAAAAATAACTATTTTGAATCCTATTATTAAATTTAATGATATGAAGGGTCCACGGGAAAAGGGGGGGATGTCATATTTTATAGTTTTCCAGAAAATGAGTTTTTAACATTTGATCTAATGCTACTATTTTAATTAATTTTATATCATAATGAACTTTGCTTACCTTTTGTATTATTGTATTGTTCAACTTGTAAAACCATTTAACCTATATTTAAAGCTATATTCCATTAGAAATAAATAAGTATATTAAAGAAATACAATTTTTTTTAGGAAAAAAGGGGGGGGATGTCAATAAAAAGGGGGGAATGTCAGGAAAGAGGCCTTTATCATCACTCACTAGTTTTGTTTATTAAAAACTAATTATTGCTTTTAAAATTACACTGAAATAATAACATTTCCTTAGTAAAATCAAGTTTCTAAATACACAAAAACTACTGGAATCCAAAAACAGTTATAAACAAAAAAAAATTAGTAAAAAAAATAAATAATATAATGTGAGAACTTTTAAGTCGTCACCCGCCTCGGTGGCGTAGTTGGCTAACGCGCTAGTCGTGTTGAGCTCGACCACCGAGGACGGGGAGATCGAGGTTCGAATCTCGGTCGGGTGAACTGGGGGTGGTTTTTCCTAAATGGTTTTCCACTCTCCCTCCACGCAAATGCGGTTCACTTCCTCTAATTCAACCTACCAATTCCTAATCCATTAGAGTAATTAGTACTTAAGCGTATAACCCGAACGGTAGTAAGACGCGGTGCTAAATATTATTTAAGTCGTCCTTAATATCATCACTGTTTTCATATTTTTCTTCTTTATAAACTCTTCCGCTGCACCGCTTTTTGTATTTTAACCACTTTGAAATACTATTTAATTTTTTTGCGATCTTTCCTCTTAGATTTTCTCCTGGAGCCATCTTTGGAAGCTGAGAATAGAATGTTCTGGATTCCTCCCCACAGAACTTCTTTAGCTGTTGAAGGTCTTTGAATTTTTCGTACGGAATCGGCAGGGCATCTGTTAAAAACAAAACTGTGTAATTTATGGCTAATATGAATTTTTCTATAAATATTTTCTTTAAGTTAGTTTAGGTTAGGTTAGCTTATTATATGTTATGTTGGGACTTACTGGGGCAAGAAAAACTACCACAAGAAAAAATATTTCATTTTCTTAATACCACATGTTTTAATTAATCCAATGATAATATTACTCACCTTGGTATGCAACCTCAGGAAGGGTAAATTCTCCCTGTGGTAGTTTGGGACCGTCTGATGGTGGAAGTGAACCTGGCTCGTTGATCACGTGACCATCCCAGTGCCCATGGTATGTCGACCTGTATTGCAACATGCGTGGGTGTTTATTCAAAGCAGTTAATTCTCTTACTGGCCTGGACTTAAATGGGTTTTTCTTGAAGTAGCGTTGGTCCAGATATTCAGTCTATTTACGAACCAACTGTCTGTCAACCTCAACTACACGAAAAGGTGATGGCTTTGCACGATCCACCTCAAATTCTTCAATCCAATCTGTAGGCAATTCAACCCACTTGTTTTGGTTAACACAAGCCATATTATTGTCACACTCTAGGTATGAGTGTCCTCGGATTGGAAAGTTCATCTTAACCTTTTCCAATCGTTTAGTATGATGAACTATGTTGTGAGCAAGCCGGAAAAGTGTCCAATTCTTGTTTTGCCTACCACATGAATCACAAAAAATGTCACGTTCTTTTACTGCAGGGTCAAGCTGAACCATAACAAAATATAAAAAAGAAAGGAAGACACTTCATCAGCTCCCTTGCGAGCAACAGTCTCGTCGAAGGCATAAAAGAATGATTCACCTGTGGAGAGTACATGGATGTTGAACACACACACTGTCAATTGACGTTTATAATACACATCGTTTGTGGTGATATTTGGTACAAGTAGATTCTTTTGGAAGTCCATTGTAATAGACTCGTGAAATAGAGATTTTTGGCTATTCAACCGCGATAAACGCTTTCGAACGTAAAACATATTGGCTTTCATCAGGTGCAGTTTATTTTCTACAGACTGATTATGCAATTTCCTCTCAGATTTCGTTTCTCATTGCTATCATCAGGATACTTTTTTAGTCCATGTTCAATTGCACGAACTTCAGCGGCATAAAGGTCGCACGAGCTACAGGTGTCCTGTCTTGGATAACCAAAGCTAGCGTTAAAATTTTCGTTGAAAACTTTTCGGTATTTTTCATACGAAACTTTATTTTCCGGGTATTTCTCCTTGTAAAGATTATACATTTTCGTAATATTCAATTCCTGAGGCAAATATATTCTCTTTGAGTCTTTAAGACTGTAATGACTCATTTCACCTTTAAAGGATCCAATGTGGGTGCAAATAGCATCAAAAGTCTCTTTAGACAAGCGATTTTTCCGGTTTGTATGCTGACCACGACCATCTTTGGGCTGGCCACCTCCTTTAATGTAACGTTGAATAATCTCAACTTTCTTTTTAGAAATTCCATGAAGAGAATAAAACGCTTTATAGCACACAGGGACCTCCACAATACCTTATTATTTTTTTAACACGCACACGGTATGAATATGAACATTCATGAAGTATTTCATTTTCCTCAGCTTGCCTAGGCCTACGTTGGAAAATTGTATTCACTGTTATAAGACCACTAAACAACTGTTCTGTTCATTTACGGTCATTTTATTGAAATTGACTATTATAGACTTTCGGTCACTTTCCTCCACATTTTGAAAACATTTCAAGCGCATGCATTTACAGTCAGAACCTGTTTGATGAGTTGATGCAAGGAGCTTCTTTTTAACTTCACTCATTCTGCCAGTTATTTTACGTGTCTTTGTTGTTTATTTGTATATCACTGTCCTGTTCACTGCTCACTATTGCCTCTTCCATAATTTATCCACTTTATAAAGAAACCAGTGAGTGCTCAAAACGCGAACACAAAACCTCACTAGCTAACTCAAGAGACAAACGAGAAGTGAAAGTTAAACACAACAGTGTTGCGAAACTTACATTCCCCCTTATTTCGTTGTTCCACATTGACATTCCTCCTTTTTTCCGTGTTGCCTATATTTAAAACCTTCATAAAACCTTGACCATACCCTTTCTTGAAATTTACCCTAGCTTGCAAAAAAGAGCTTATTTAAAAGAACACGACAGCGTGCGAACCTCAAAAATTAAAAAAATTGACTTTCCCCCTTTTTTCCGTGGACCCTTCATATGGATATTAAACTTACCTCTTTGGTACACGATTGGCAGATGATTTTTCCATCTGTCGTGAAATTAGTATCACCATTGCTTAAATAAAGCGCTTTTGTTTTTTTGTTTCCTTGGGCATTTCCACTACAGTTAATATAAGAAGTGTTACCAAAAAAATCAGTAGACAAAGCCACCAAGACAGAAGTTGACTCTAAAAGACACAATCACGTACTGAAATAATGATAGTTAAACTGAGTGGTAAGCTATTCTAATCTCCACGCCAGTTGGGCTAAGGCTGTTGGAATGTAACACCACCCCCTCCCAACACAATACCCCTTATTATTGGGTGTGATGTTCTAAACATGGTACGTCAAGCTCAGGGCAAGTCACATGTTCCCCTCCCCTCTAAACCCTTTCAAACTAAAACTTTCATTTCTATAAACTAGACTCTTTTTCAGCAAAAAAAAAAAGTTTGCAGATAAAAAAGCCGAAATAGGCACAATAAAGTTCTTATTAGTAAAATAGGCAAAAACCAACAAAATAGGCAATTCTAGGCACTATAAAATTAACATATTTTACTTGTAATAACATGAAACACATAGATATCTCAACGGCCTATGATTTACGATAAAGGGAAAAAAAAGGCAAATAGGCAAAATCCAGTCTCTATTCATGACATTCATTTAAATACTAAGCCGAGGGGTTAGAGCTACATGATGTCAAGTCATGCAATCCATAACAGCAGAACCAGGAAGCACTCTATTTGGTAACTAGATAACTGACTATATCTATGTAATGTTGGGTCTTGCAATCTATGACCGTAGAACCAGTAAGAGTCCTATAAGATGACAAGATAAATTACTAGAGCTAAATATGCCAAAATATACATGTCAGATCTTATTGGATCTACATTTGCAAAATCATGCAATCTATAGCCACAGAACTAGGAAGAGCTCTATGTGATAATAGGTCATCAGAGAGAATAGTTTCACCTAGGGTAGAAATAATCTGGGGAACAATTATTATGAATAGGAAACATTTTGATTAAAGACATCATTGCATTATAATGAAGTTCCAAGCTTATATTGGTTTAAGGAGAAAATTATAAATCTAACACATTAACACGTCTTGTCACCTGTGTATTAAAATATGAATTAATGTAAAGTTCATTTAATAAGAGATTGTCCATACTGCAGTGAAATAATTAGTTGTGAAGTCTCTTATCATAGTTCATCACAATATACACATTGTCAACTCTATCAATAGGTACAGACAATACTAACACATTATCGATAGTTAAATTAATATATTTCATCGAAACCAGCAACATTTCTACTTAAATTTTTCTAACATTTTATTTTTTTAACCTTAGGGGTAGACGGTAAACTAGTAGGTCTGAGAATACTTCCTTAATGGCAGATTTTCCCATGGCAGGTCTGACAACAAAAGGGAAAAGGGATTCTGACACATGTATTGGTGAGTCCAACAAGCTGTATCTTGATGAAGGGAATTATGCCATGTATATTGGTGAGTCTACCGGGCTGAAGTGTTCAGAAGATGTAGCTGACACATGTATTGGTGAGTCCAACAAGCTGTATCTTGATGAAGGGAATTATGCCATGTATATTGGTGAGTCTACCGGGCTGAAGTGTTCAGAAGATGTAGATGACTCATGTATTGTCGAGTCCACCTGTATTCTGATTAAGAGAATTTGGCCCTGTATATTAGTGAGTCTGTCATATGTTTAGCAAGGTATTCTGCAAAATAATTTGAAAAATCCATATCCATGATTGCTATGTTAAGCCAGCTCTTCACGATGCGTCAATCGTCTTCCAATGTTGGACGTGAACATATTCAACATTGAACAGCTTGGGGACGTTAGCCAAGTGCAGTGCATCCAACGTTGTAAAACATGTTGTGCGCTGTGTCTCCAACATGGTGGCCTGTTGTGCAGATTTCATCATGGAGACATCTACTATGGATATTGCAGTAACCCTCATTGTGCTTTATTGTGTTAATTTGTTAAATAAGAAGAACAAGCAAAAACGACGCCGTAAGAGGTGGTGGATGTTGTCTGTGAACCGGAGTATATAAACAAAAATACATTTTATCCAGATGT
This sequence comes from Timema podura, assembly GCA_033556935.1. NCBI lineage: Eukaryota > Metazoa > Arthropoda > Insecta > Phasmatodea > Timematidae > Timema > Timema podura. The sequence continues at coordinate 62,155,774 of JAVRXN010000002.1, read as the reverse complement.
CTTGTATGTGTAGAAGTAGTAGTTCTAGCATACTGGTGGAACACAATTTGGCGCGCCGTGTAGAGGAGTCACGAATGTGGTGATGGGTAGCGTCAGCGCATTGGGACCCTCCCTTTGACGCAGATCAAAATTACCAATAACAGCCCTAACATCATCATGCCGACATTGGAAGCAAAGTAATCGATGCATGCCAACCTTCTATCCTCCATACAATGCGTCCAACATTCAAAGGCAATTGACGCATTGTGTAGCACCATCATATGTGATGCACTATGCACAGTTTTGGACATAGAATTACTGACCTACGTGAACCCATTTTTGAACTGGTGAATTTAGACTATAATCGAAAGGGGTAAAGTAGGTGAAGGGAGGTTCAACCAAATATATCCTTTCTATTTAATGAGCAATCTAGAACTATATAATATAAACCCTCTTATGAATGACTGACGTGTGAATCTAGGTAAAAGGAATTTCACACTACCTATCGATTTTTTTCCTTTCGTTTAAACTATTACTAAATGGTAGATCATTATTGAACGCTTGTGAAAACTGATATAGAATCATGGGAGTTATTATCGTGAGAAAGCAGTGTTCACACACTGGTCCTTTCCCAAATGTTTGTCTTTTATAGCTCATCTTATACATATAATAGTCTTCATCAATATAGACTAAAGTATAAAGCTTTATTTTTTCAGGTGAAAAAAAAAGAATGTTTTGTCATTGACAATAGTTTGTATTACCTGTCCGTTATTCTCTCACAGGTATTTCAAGGCCCCTATGAGAATACTCTTTAATGTAAGGACTAAGACTGGATGTTGACCAACAGTCTCCACCCCCCTCCTCTCCACTTGTTGAAAGAGATTTTGTGAGTTTTGCTATTTACTTGCGTTCAGGTAGACATTATGAGTGAATCCATGAGGATAGTTAAAAAAACAATAATATATAGACTTGACTGTGTCGTTAGCATTCTTGAGTTATGGAAGTGTACCAGGTAAGAAAAAGAGAATGAGAGCATTTCTGTCGAAAGTCCACATGAGTTTAAAAAGCGACTTTTCCTGGGAAAATCTGTTACAGAAGGAATAGTGGCGAAATTGGTATGGGGATTGAGCTATTTGTGGGAATAATTTAAGTTAAACTCCACTATGTAGTAGACTTCATCTGTACCAAATTGATCCTTTCTGCAGAGGTCAATCATTCAAAAATACCAGAAGAATAGCTGGTCCAGTACAAGACTGCTTTTCAAATGAGATTTTGAGGTAAATTAAACAACTTTGAAGTAATTACTAAATATGTTTAAATAATTTAGGCAATTTTTTTTAAATATATAAATATAAGATATATAGGTATTAGTTTTGTTATTAATAAATGTGATTAATTCCTAATTTTGGTTTCCCTTTTAGGAAGTTGCATCGCACATTTCACATTAACTCCCGATGATTTCTGATAGAATGAAATCCTAGTCAAGGGTTTGGGTGTCTGTGTTATTTTCGTTGTAAAAACCATATTGTGTTTGTTCTCTTTTGTTACTATCCTTTTTTCCTATACTTTCTTCTACATATAGCATGATTAATATTTTTTTAAATGTAGGCTTGTTTTAAAATCAATTTATTTTAAATTTTTGTGGTTCTATCTTGAGTCGAAGAAGTTTTTAAATAAAACAAATCCATATCTAGAACAAGTATAATATTCTTTATTGTTACAGAAAAATTGTTTCTAAGGGCTCTATGCAGAATAGGTTGCATAAAATATTACTATGAATATAAAAATTATGTCCATCACAAAACCAAATATTAAAAAGTTTACCTTATTTAAATAAAAGCAAAGAAAATTTTGTCATTACATTCATACTTTAAATTTATTAAGTGCTAAAATGTACACATATTTAAAAAGTATGTTCAACTGAAGTTTGGTCTGAATTTCATTCTTAATGCTCTGATAATTTGGTCAATAAAGATGGGGTAGCACGTTGTGCCATTACTTTAAAACACTAGCAAGGCAGATAATCATATTATTTATGTAAACATAGTATATAACGAGATCATCTTCTTTAGAGAGTAAAACTTGCATACTAAGCAGTTGTTCAAATATAGAGGCTTACTTGCAAGAACACCACCTAATAATGAACAGGATAAGGAAAAGACGAGAATCTTGATGTAATATCAAATGAGTCATTAGTGAATACTATCTTATGGCCATCAAACAAGAGTATGTGGCAGGTGAACCAATTAAAGCCAAAGTGTTAGTTCAGTCTTTTTGAAGCATGAGTATTTGGTGGTTAGTTAGGACTAAATTATAGTTTATAGATTTAGCAAGTTTAGATTTAATCTTGTGGCTAGTGACATGGAGATTGGTGTTTGAACCCTGCTCAGGCATAACAAGGGTGGTTTTTCTTAAGTAGTTTTCCAGCATTCCACCATGCAAATGTGGGTTGACTTCCTTTAAATTCCACCTTCCCCATCCTTACCACACTAGCCTAATTAATATATATGTAAAATGAATCCCAAACAAGCGATGGAGACACTAAAAAAATTGCCCTTCTGACTAGATAAAGTTACTTAATTATAAGTACCTATGTAGCTTGATTGCCCCCTTTGACTAGATAAAGGTACTTGACTAAAGTATCTGTGTAAGCTTGATACCACTACTGACTAGATAAAGGTGCTTGATTGAAGTATCCATGTAGCTTGATTGCTATTTATGACTAGATAAAGGTGCTTGATTGAAGTACCTGTGAAGCTTGAATGTCACTTCTTAATAGATAATGGTACTCGAGTGAAGTATCCGTGTAGCTTGATTGCCATTTCTGAATATATAAAGGTGATTGATTAAAGCAACTGTGTAATTTTATAATCAGTCTAGAGCATTTCATTGAAGGTCATATTATGCAGCGCGGTTGCCAATTTTGACTAAATAAATGCCTTTAATAAAGCTACAGGGCCATTTCGTGTTAAGTGATTCAATATTTTAACACTTTTGAACATAATACTCTTGAATTTTTTTAAAAATAAATCTCATTGTACCCAGAGATAATAAAAAATCCAAATTTGTAGATTTTTATATACAGTAGTTTTTAAGTTCTGGCCTTCTGATATCTCAAAAACATTGCAGCTTAGCATCACTAATTTTGGACAGTTTTTAATCCAAGGTTATTATATAAAATATTTGACCTTGGATTCATTAACAACATAAAATTTTAAATTCTTGGTAAAAAATCACACGTGAACTTATATTCATGTGTTTGTCAAATAAAATAAAATATATTGCAAAGGATAAACCACTCATGTGAAAAGAAAATTATGATTTTAATTTACAATTCCTTTGGACAAAGACCACTATTATTTTTTTTTAGAACAGTGCTATTATAATAGCATGCTAAAATATGTTAAGTAAGTTAACTATGGTGTGAGGGAATAGTTGGCTGAGGGGATGAGGGTTAGCTGTGGGGTGTGGTAGCTGGTTTAGGAAAATAACAAAAACCTTTAAAATAAAAGCTGATTTATTGAAATGTATAAATAATTGTACCTTCCTGCAAGTTAGCATTGCCACAATCCTCTTAAATGTTAACATCTTCCAACATTTCCTTGCAAATTAATTTTGAAATGTCGTGGTTGCAGCGCCCATCTCTTCCGTGTAAAGATAGTAACGGCCAGTGGGACATCCAAGTTCCATCAGGGTCAGGATTTCGCAGAGAGACACTTCAAATTTATCTTCAATGTACTGTGGGTTTGTAAACTGTAAAGTATAGAGAGGACCTTCAGGGCGCAGGAACTTCACTTCCACCATGTCAGTTGTTTCATTCTTGGCCTCAACTACACCATGTCACCATTGTCATACTTATATGATACATATCCTTTCCCTTCTGCTAGTAAGAGCGTCTGTTTCAAACCTTCTCTCGACAAAGAAAACATTTAGATTGTTCATTCTTTGAAAATACCTTTTTCAGTATCTCTTTTTCTGAGACAGGGAAGAAAGTGTGGAAGTTATGGATGCCTAGTATTGGTTTTGCAATTAGAAATTGCTCATTAAGTTTTTTTTGTCTCAGTGTTGTTTCTTATGACCAAATATCCATTGCTTGTAAGTAATATGGTCTATCATTATTTCTTCTTCCAGCTCTATGCTTAACTCTTGTTTCAAATATTCTGTATCTGTACATGAAGGACATTCATTAAGGTGGCATGCTGTATCTGGCTTGTTGCACATTTTTTTTGCTAAACTGAATTTACTATCACTCACTGCTATACTGTCATATAACGTAATATTTAGCCTCCTGTATCAACATTGTTATGTGTTGTGCAAACACAGACAAACAGTTTCGTAGCTCAGCAAACTTTCAAAACCATATCTTTCCAGTAGGAACAGTTCATAAAATTCCTTTAAATTCCTCAAAATTAACCTTTTTTGTATAAGAATTCTAGTCTTACCTGTTTGTATTTCTACTAAGTATTTTATCTCAGGCATAAGGTGACTAACATCATCATTGCTGTAGAAGTTGACTTTTTCAATAATTAGAGATTCATTTTAACTTTTCAGGCATCGAATTAGATGTTGCTCAAATATTCTTTCCTTTGACCAAAGTTTTTAAGTTAAGCTCCAAAATTTTCCTTTATTTTTTTACATGTCCAGTTTTTTTGGTATTCTTGTTAAAATATGGAATTTTTCAATGACAATTAGGTTTTCTTCTTGAAATCTTTCTTTCAACTGAGTTGGCATTCCACAGTCAGAATTATTTTTCAAACTTTCATGTACATCTTCACTTCCAGTCAATACTTTTCTAAATATATTTTTATTTTGTTTGAGTTTTTTTATCACAATATTTTCTTTATTACAGGTGACTCTTCGAGAGTGTCTGGAGACTTGTTGAGGTACTCTAAGCTAACATTTAACCCAGCAAAGTCTTCATCTTCATGACTAAGGCCTGGCATTGTACTACTTGCTACCAGTACTGAGCTGTATTCTGTCTCCATTTAAATTCTTTTTACAAATTAATTTGTTTCCTATAACTATCACAAATTGTCATAAACTTTTCAATTATTATGTCTGATACAACACACATCCCTTTTTTAACAGGCCCAAGACTTTTTGTGATATATTGATGTTTTTCTTTGTTAAAAGGATTAAAACAGAAAATCCTAGGAGTTTTACAAATAACGTTTTCAGCAATAGTGGAAAATATATATCCACAACCAACAGTACCACTATATACACATTAACTGAGCCTAAACACTCAGAAATGAATAAGGCTAAGATCTTAATGTAGTATGCATAGTGAACATTCACTCTAGCAGAGTCAAGGCATGACTGCGTACTGGCTATTGAATCCTCACTCTACAGGCAGCTATGCAGATTTCAACTAAATACTCAAGACCAGCGCAGCTTGGTGCTGACTCAGTGTCTTGCTTGTACTGACATTAAAATTACAATTTTCCTTTGCATTATTTTATTTCTAAATGGACAAACGCATGATCCCACACTGATCCCATGATAAAACTTTCCACAAATGTTCATGTAAGTTTTATGATTTTTTTTCTTTTCAAAACCTTAAAAAGTTATGTTTTTGAGAAATTTAGGAACAAAAATTTTATTGCATGACCTTGAAATTTAAAACTGTCAATTACTAGTGATGTTACTTTCTATGTGAAAGATTATAAAACAAACAGACTTTTTTTTTTCAATTTATATTTTTCTCATTTACAGCTTGAGAAATCATTTATTTTGTAATTGGATGTACACAGAAAATTTTGGTTTTTTTAAAAATTTATTTTAGATTTCAAATAAAAACTATCTGCTGCAAATAAACATCTGAAAATTTTGACTATTTATTTCTCTGAGGGTACATGCAAAAATTGAAAGAAATTTTTTTAAAAAAAATCCAAGAACGTAAAGGCTTTTTCGAAGGCTAATTGAATGGTTTGAATAAATTTTTTACAAATAAGAGCTTTACAATGATGCATATGTGTAAATTAGTTACCATCTGTGATATTTTTGAAACAATTTCTATTACATTAAATAGAAATATTCAGTGACTATGATCCAGATATTACTGTAGAGTATAACAATGACTAACATTGACTAAAATAGTATTAAATGAAATCTTGACCAACTGTGATAAAGCTAGTACAGTATAATAAACATTACAATAGTTCTAATAATAACTGGAAGGTAGTACAATTAAAATTTCAGCGACTGTTATCAAGATAACTTAATTAGGCCAGCTAATAAATTAAATAATACTGGAATTACACAATTAAACCTTCAGTAAGTCTGAACAAGATAACACAGTAGAGTACAAAGTTTTAATAGTTTTACAAATAACTACTAAGGGCCAGTCTTATGACTCCTGGATAAATATTAATCTGGTAGATAAATATTTCTATCTGGTGGATAAGTTAAAAGTGTGGCTTGTGACTGCATGATAGCATTTATCTGCCAGATAAAATGTATTTATCCATCACATTTTATCAGGAGGTTTAAGTACCTGATAACTTTTATCTGAAAGTTAAAATAGTTGTTGCCATAGTGATGCGTTGTTTTTAACGAGGTTCCCTACAGAATCTGTTTTAGGTTGAAATCTTGGTTCACGTGTTTAGTAAGCACAGGCCCGTCTTTAACTATATAAAGTTAGAACATTTAATATACACTTTTATATAAAGTGACAAGCTATTTGTAGAGTTATATTTATATAAGAACAAATTATTTAAATGTGAGTACAATAAATGAAATTTTGTAAACGTTGTAGCAAATTATTGCCCACATTTTGGCACACACCAAAATTAGTACTTGCAAGACAACTTAGCTTCTGCGCCTACGTCACGCCAACTGTTTCCTTGTTTAGCCGCCATTATTTAACAAATGTTGAGCGTTATCGCCACTCGCTAGTTTCTAGCGGTAGCGTCTGGGCTTATATGCATGCGCGCACCAATAAAAACAGTACCAACCTTGCACTTTCTACATAAAAATATATTTATCCTACAGATAGCTATCCACAGATCAATTCAGTTCATAATACGCGTAAAATATTAAAGTGGCTGATAATATTAAACTGTGGCTAACTTTAACCTCCCGATAGCAAATTTATCCCATAGTCATAAGATCGGCCCTAAAGAGAGTACAATAAAATATTGAGTAAATGTGATTCAAATAGTAGAGTAAAATAAACATTGTAGGTAATAACTATTATAACAATGTTCTGAAGGCCACACAATGAAATTTCGACTATTTATAAGATAGTACAGAAGTGTAGACATGGTAGTACTTGATCTTTTAAATAACAATTAATAAAAGTTAACACAATAAATCTCCAGGGATTCTTATCAATATTATTTTACATAATATTGATAATATTTAATAGTTTTAACTAACAACCAATAAAAGTTAATAGAATGAAATCTTCATGTTGTAATCAAGATTATTTTATATAATACTGAACTATAAAGCTAAGAAGTGGCGGACACACTCAAAAACAACAAAAAGTTAATAAGCTTCCAAATTTCTAATTAATTGTCAATACATGGTATTTTAAGTTGATTCAGACTTGCCTTAATATTATTTGAATATTGTTTTTATTATGAAGTTTAAACACAATGACAAAATTGGTAGGGATGTGCAAGAACAACATTTTCAATTCAAGACGATATCAAGACGAGAATATGAGAAATTAATGAGACGAGAATGAGACAACAAAACTTTCACTGAAAGCACAACTATGTAAATCATGTTTATTAAAATATTTATACAGTTTATAGTTTTAAAATTCCTTCTGACAATTTCACTGGCACTTGCTTTGGATGTCTTATAGTTTGTTCAAAAAGCTTAAGATATATATACATATTTTAAGTGTAATTAATAAAAAAATTATAGTTGCAATGTATAGCGTGTACCATTTATAATAAAATTTGGTAGTGTAACAGTTTATAAAGTAAAAGTTTGATTTTGAAAAATAATTTATGAACAAAACTTTTCTTAAAGATGCATCTACTCTTTAGAACACTTCCACAGTTTAGCAAATTAAGGTTATAGCTCATTAATTTCTACTTCTTTCAGGAAAAAAAAAATAGCTCACAATTATACTTAATTTATTGTATTGGCCCGAAAATAAGCTGCCATAGAATATAGACCACTACAAACTTATTCATGTCTTAAAATGAATCTTCTTTGAAAGTAATCAAATACATCTTCTTCCCTTAATACTTCCGTAATGATTATAGTTTTTGCATATCATATTACTAAGATTTTAAAATTTGTGCTGAAACTGTCTTGATCAATGCCAGGAGATGCCTTTTCCTAGATGATTGGTCATGCGCAGGGTTCCAAACTTAGTAAACAAATACACTAAATTCTTGACACGATAGAAGTGTTATAGTGATTAACAAGCCGCAATAAAAAGAATCGAAGCCATGTGGGAAATATAGAATGTTTGACCATTTAATTTCATCTGCCATTTTGGCTCGAGATAATGTTTTTACAATAACTGTGGATTCACACATTTGCCGAAAAACTAGCGTAGAATAGAAACGTGGTCACGTGACGAGCTCTATGCCAATCACAAAATTTCTGCCTAATTGGCGCGAGCTGTTCTGATGAAATTATACTATTCTCTACTTTGACCGCTCTGCCTGAGATGTTTGGCACAGGAGAACCAATCAAATCTCAGAACCAACCATCTCAAATCAATATGTGTGTACATTTGACAACGCATGCGCTCTAGAGCCAGAAGCAATCAGACAGCTTCATTGGCCTTTGTGAGGAGAATTGAAATAACCCGTTAATGTAAAACGTATTTATCAATGTTTCCATGACACAGCGTTATAATTTGAAAATATCCATTGGGAGAATGATATAAAATTTATGTGCATCCACTAGAAAATAAAATTTGTTGATAATCAGTTGTTTTAAGTTAGCATTGCAATGAATCATGGGTGAGTTGTTGTGACACTCAAGCAGATTCTGCTTTCTATTTATGGCAAACGTGTGAATTAAGCTTAAGAGTGTCAAGGTCAATATATTGTTAAAGAACCTTGTCGAAGATAAGCATCATCTGTAGCGGATATTATATACTATTTTAATATATATATAAATATAACTAACATGCGGTCCTCAAAGATGTGACATTTATTACATATTATCTCCTCAAGAGTACACATTATTATATTACATATTATGGTTTTGTAAAGGCTGTTTTTGAAAAAAGAGTGCGGCCTATTTTTGGTATTATAAAATATTATTAAAAATAATAAATTCTCGTTTTTGTTTGAAAATTTCTTAGGGTGAGTTATTTGCTTCTTTTTTTTCATACTTTATGTATTTTATAAAATCATTTTAAACTTTCGAATAAATCAAGATTTTTTTTTCCTTAGTCTTGATCTCAAATTTTTTAGTCTCACACATCCCTAAAAATATCCCTGTCACATTTAGTTATTATTTGTATTTTTTACTATTCCATCGTATTTCTATTTCCTTTTATGTTAGTAAATTTTTCCAAGATCAGGATTCAGGAATCAAAGGTAAATTGAAAGGAGTGGTCGGGCACCCGAAATTTCATGCAATAAATCAGGCATCTAAAAATCCTGGAATGTCGAGTATTTTTATCGGGCATCTCAAGAACTTGGTAGCTATATCTATACAAAATACCATGCTAGCACTAACTTCTAATTCAAACATTGAAAAAAATAGTGTCTACCTGATATTTATAGTAGAATTATTTCAATTCAACTAATATTATACAAAGGTAAGTATTATTTTTTATTAACTCGTAAATTATTATGTTTGCTTTCAAAAAAACTACGATAACGTTTCTCACAGGTTACAAGTCTACAACATAGCGAAATCAAGATTCCTCCGATTTAATTTTCTCTGTCAATGCCAACAACATAACAAATTCAACATTTCCACTTTGAAATTTTTAGGCCGTATGCTTGCAAAAATTTAATTTAAATTTTTTTTTTTACATTTCTTTAATTTATTATTTATTATTAGCCAGATTTGTTAGAATATTAGGGCCAGTTTCATAGTCAGATTTAGCATGCCTAAAGTGCGAGTCGATACTAAATACATGACGACACCTACCTAGAACAAAATGGAATGGGCGAGTTTCGCATATGAAACTGGCCCATTCCATTCAATTTCAGGTAGGTGACGTCTTGTATTTAGTATAGCACCGCACTTGAGGCGTACTAAATCTGACTATGAAACTGGCCCTATATATAAAACTATGCATCAAATGAACATTAAATAGGAAACTTCCATTTTGCTTTGAGTAAACACGTTTTTGATTTTGATTTATGTATGTTCCAAGTTACGTACATACTGTATCCTTTCAATTTTTTTAATATTTATTTGTAGTTATGTAGTTAATAAATTATAAATTGTGCTATAAAGCAAATAAATACTATTTATTAAATGTGCATACCTACTAGACAGCGGGAGCAAGAGCTCCAAGACAATGTAGAGAAACTGGGATATGCTTCAACAGAACTTGCACAAAGCAAAGCGAAATCTGCTCTAGTATTAACTATAAATTCTTGAGCATTAACTAACCACTAAAAAAAGTTTTAATCAAATGCGACTGTTTTAACTTGTAATTTGAAATTTTATAGGCCTGTGACAAAGTTGTTTGCAAAATGAAGTGCCCGCCCGATACAAATATTTGCTGCCCGACCACCCCTAGTAAATTGGAGATTCGGATTCGTAAAATAGTGAATTCAAGTCAAGGTGCATGTTGCTGTTGGAGGATTCTGGCTTTGTGTGCAATGGGTAAAGGTACAAAGTCTGTCGACAAAAATAAAAAAATAAAACTATATCATTTACAATTGAGAAGTCTGCATCGATTTTTCCTGATTTTGTTTGGAACCATATTTTTTTTTAAATTATAATTGGATACACAGTGTTTATATTTTGTATAAATTTGTACAAAAAAATAAATAAAATATAATGTGTGTGATAAAATAGGTGGGTTGTGCGCACATCCATACATATGACGCACATTCATGTACCAAGGAAAATGACTAAAAAACACACCACCAGCAACACCCACAGTTACATTGTTTAGATGTTATACTTAATATCCTCTCTTACATACAGTGGATACAATAATTTAGTTAGACTCTAACATTTAGTAATGTTACAAACTCTAATCAAAACTGAACAAAATACTATGTTATGATAAAAAAAATTAAAAATTTTCTTGAAAAAAGTAATGAATACAAGAAATATTTTGTATAACCTATTTATGAGTAATTAATCAGGTACGAAAATAAAAGAAACCCTAATTATCAGGATCGTCGGTGGACTCCCCTTCAAGCAAGACTCGCTGTTCCTCTTTTTTCTTGCCGACAGCCATTTTCTTTTTTCGTCTGTTCGCCACGCCATCCTCATCATCCATCATGCGCAGAATCTGAGTCTGGTCTGATGAGTCCATTGGGGCCACCGAGATGTCTCGCACTGCTCGAAACTTCCCGCAGTTGTTTAGATGCTCATTCTCCAGTCGGAAGAAATTCCAAACAAAACGACTGTAATATGAGATTTTATATTAAAGTTTAACATTTTAAGAGAATGTGCTATTAAGTAATGAGAAATACACATGCATATTAATATCAATACAACTTAACAGTACGGACACCATGTGAAGTAGGACAATAATAAAGAGCATATAAGTTAGATTGATTAATACATTAGTTTTGTTTTTAGATTTCTCCGAGTTTAGTTTCAAATTTGGCCATGTGTGATGTGTGAGGGTTTGCCGTCCCAAGCAATGGGTTGCCAGCCAGGTGAAAATGATAGGAGTGTCAACTGTTGTCTTAGGAATGTGGTCAGGGAGAAGGGTTGTTGGAAGACAGCAGTTGTGACTCGGTTACTGAGCTGGACAGTGCAAATCATTGCACAAGTAATGTACTATTGAGAAAAAGTGTATACTGTGTAATTAAGTAGCAAGGACTTAGTATAATATTGTAATTTACTGTAAAATAATCACCACAATTGGCATGCTACACATTTTACAAACATTAAAGTTATGCTCTAATGAAGGGAACAAGATGAGGAAAAATATTGCAAAATAACATGAATTAGAGTTTTTTTTTAAATGTCTAAATTGTATTTTAATCTTATACTTGATATTTCCAAAATAGCTAACGATTTTAGTGACTTTTTTTTTAATTTACCTAAATTTTTCCTTTTGAACCAAATTCCCTGACTTAGTTTTCTCTTTTCTTGATGTTACCAATCTGTACATTTCCAGGCTCTAGCTAGCTCAACGACTTCAATGTGTTACCGGTATGTACACAAATACAATAAAATTTAAAATATCTACCATATTTTGGTATTGCCACACTCATAGTTTTAATATTTTGTGTATCTTTCTATATCAAAATGTATTTAAAGTATTTTAAATGTATTTTCTAATTATATCATGTATCATTTTTGCTTTAAAGTTTGTTGCTATTATTATTGATTCATCCTAAGCTGAAACCTGATGTAAACAAAACCACGTGGAAGTCTATGCTATGGTTTGCTACTGAGCGAACTTCAATGGTATCCTTTCACTAAATAGTCTTTTCTATGTTTTGTATTAAACTTATTTTAAAATAACATTAAAAAATTATTAAAGCTAAAATTATCCCTTCATTTGATTTAGAAATTATACTTTAAGCTTTACAAGCGCTATTAGAATATCAACAAACTCCTGACTCAGCGTTGAGGAACCATCATGGTACAGTCCTTATCACTTGTTAACGTCAAGTCGGCAACAGTCAGTCGACAGTTCATCTCAGCATCGGTAAGTGTTGTTTGTGTGTTGAGTGGTTCCTGTCTATGGCTTTTGCTGACTCAGCTTGAGTTTTGTTAAACATAAGAGAAGAAAACCTCTAAAAAAAGTAAGAAAAGATTCTGGTTTTAAATGTTTTTGATAAATTTACTGAATAGTATCCAACGTTTTCAGTAAAGAAAATTGTGACATTAATATCAGAGTTTATTAGAATTTCTCAAAGAGTATTTTCAGGGCAAGAAAATAGAAACACAAAACCAGCAAACTTACGAATCCTGGGGAAAAAATAAAAAGATAAAAACCTGTATAGGGCAAGGTTGACCATTTAGTAGAGTTCACTTTTGTTCAGTGATTAGGTGTCTACACTCTTGTAAGTAATTTATTATCATTCTGCATGATTGTCGCATAGTATTTTAAAAGCAATATAAATACATCCATTGTGACTATTGCACTGGTGTTCCACCAATCATGTAGGTCCTTTGCGTCGTGATATGGGAATGTTTGTTTACTTCAGTCCTCAGCTTACCGCACAACTTCCAATGGTGTGAGAAAGGAGACCATCAAGTCACCATGGATGTAGCCCATTTCTATAAGGGACATTGACAGAACCCATCCAAACCTCAGAATAAAATCTTCCACGATAGCAAAATAATAGTATCCCTAGAACAAAAAAGTGAACCAAACTAGTAAATTCAATTTTACAATAGCAGAGTAATGGATTTTTAAAGAAAAACATAAATGTACATCGTATTTAATCATTTATCAGTGTCGTTCTCAAATAGATAAAGAGTATTAACAAACAAGTTTTCATATGTCCTTGATGAATTTTATAATTTCACATGTTCATAATGAATTTTATAAATCAGGGTTTAAAACACATTTTTAATTAACAAATTTCGATTCCAATATTTTTATCATATTTATGTTATCCTCTTTAAAAGTATAACAAACAAAAATAGATTTTAAAATTATAACCAAAGGATAGAAAATTGGGACATAATAAAAAGGTGGCTTACAGTTGAGGAATATACTATTTCTTCCCTGAGATACTTGTTATCTCCAGCTTTCTTGTCAAAGAGTCCCCAGTCCATGAGTACATCCCATGCATACGCATAGCATGAGCTAATTAGAGAAAACACCATCCAGAGGTACAAGTATGGGTCTTCAGAGGAGAATTCATACTTTCCTTGGAGGAAACAACAAACTTGATAAGAAGCAAGAAATGTACATCTCCTGTCACTGACAAAATATTCTATGTTCAGGTCCTAACATGACAGAAGATATCAGAGGTTAGAAATGTGTATGTTATGTTAGCGGCAAAACATTCCAAGAGTTAACAATTGGAAAGTATCATAATTGACAAACAATACTAGCAGTTAGCATTTTAAGGCCTTACAACCGACACAATATTCTAAGAGTTAGTATGGTAGGAGTTATGTCATTGACATCTTAAAATCAAATAAAATGTATAAATTTAAAACAAAGAGAGTGCAAATTTAGTATCTAGTTTTCATATATATCTATATACATTCAACATATGAACCTACTTGCTTGTAAAGTATGCAATGTTGAAAATAAGATAACAAAGAACGTTGTAGCATATTTGCAAGCATTTGCGAGATGTGGATGCGCTTCCTTTGTGTCCCTGTATCGGCGAAGACATTGGGCAAACCGCCACCAAGCTGGCAAGCATGTCACTACTGGTCGTAGGACCCACATCATGTCTGTACACACATTCAGGTCTGCAAGAAACACATAGGAACAATGGTACAAGTATTGAAATGTGATGTGGGGACTCAACTTTTCTACTCCCCTCACTCCTGTTCAGTCAGGAGGCCCAGCACAAGATGAGAGAGAGTAGCCCCCGAGGAGATTTAACACATATGGTTATTGTTTTATTGGCTCAAATTTATTTTCAGGAAATCTATTGTATTTCTATTGAGTTTACATGGGTTTATGATTAAGGTTAAGGTACAATAGTGTAGTCGAAAACTCGAGTGTGTCTTATTCAAAATTAAGTATGTCTTTGTATGGTGATCTAACTTCTGGCTCCCAAGACAAGGTACATCTAGTCTCTAAAACCAATAAAGAGACAGTTCTAAAGTATTAAATTAAATTATTAGTGTGTGAATTGAAGCTAATTGAATTGTTGAGACATGAAATACTCACTCCACAGGCTCGTTTAAGAAATACAAGTTTTTTTTTATTTATCAAATTGATTTTTTAACAATTATTCAATTTTTTAGTCTATAAAAGTCTAATTGTTAAAACCTTTTTTTATGGCTTATTGATTCACTATAAAGTTATCATTGGTTAATTTACAGTCCACCTTCTGATTGTTTTCTATGCCTTAGAAATAAGTTAGTTCTTAAGTCAGGGCAAGGCCGTAGCCAGCCAATAATTTCAGGGGGGTTTGGTGGGCCCATCTCCCCAATTGACGGAGGCTAGAAAAAATTCTAAATAAAAAATTGTTCTAGAAGCTATCTGAAGTGTTTTTTTATGACAACACTACCCCCTAACTATCGGAAGCTAGGACAAATTCTAGTTATTAAACGGCTATAGAAGCTCTATAAAGTGTTTTTTATGGTAACATAACCCATTAACTCCCGAAGGCTAGGACAAATTCCAAATATTAAACAGCTATAGAAGTTATCTAAAGTGTTTCTTTATGGCAACATAACCCCCTAACTGGTGAAAAATAGGAACAATTCCAAATATTAAACACCACTAGAAGCTATCTGAATTTTTTTTATGACAACATAACATCATAATTGCCAAAGGCTAGAAAAAATTCTAAATAATAAACACCTCTAGAAGCTCTCTGAAGTGCTTTTTATAGTAACACAGCCCCCTAATTTGTACTTGTATCTTAATTTTGACATTGTTTGAACCATAAATAAAGCCATATATATTTTGTTCATAAAATTTCAGGGGGGGGGTTTGAACCCCGAAAACCCCCCCTGACTACGGCCTTGAGTTTCTAGTGCCTAATTTAAAAAAAAAATCTTTATAAATTGAATATGTATTGTATGTGTATTCACATGGTATTTGTATCAGTACAAATTAGCAAAATAATAGCCTAAGGAGTAATTTTTTTGTACAAATCTGAAAGTATATACATCACTCTGAGGAAAAACCCCATGTTATTAATTATGACACTTTCTATTTACTAACCAAACAATCAATATCATCCATCAATTAATTTTATTTTATTTAGTGGAATGTATTTAGCTTCACTCAAAATAAATAAAACATAAACAAAAAAAAATCATTCATACAAGTATCAAGAGTACAGTGAAAGCTGACTGGGGTATAAAGTACCCCACACACCTGCTTGTGTTAAATATACCTGCACACACCTGCTCAACAGTTAAATGCACTCATTTACCCACACCAGTAGCCATGCATTCTAAGGTGTTAGACTTGCTTTGTATAAGGTCAGCAATGATGGGGGAGTTTGGTTCTAAATAATATTGTGTACACTGGTGGATAGTTTTACAAAGTAATTTATTACTTTGTTTTTTATCGTTCTCTTTGTATGTTAACCTAAGTGCACTTCATATATAATATTTGTCTTATCTCTATTACTTTGTTTAAATTATCAACAACCTTTGTATCAAATTTAACCAATAATTTTTAAAAATCACAAATTCATTTTGATTATATCTGTGGAAGCTCAATAGTTAAGAAAATATTGTTTTTCTAAATTCCAATGGCAGTAATTGAAAAATAACTATTTATTCAGTGTTTGGCTTTCAAGATAATCTGCTGTCATGATGTTGACTTACTGTCTCAATTAAGTTTTCTGAATGAACTGTAATATTTGAAACCTTATTGAACTATCCAAAATTAAAAATTGGAGAATATGTTCATCAGTATGGCTCAGTGTGCTCAAATAAACTGTTTATATTATGTATTTTATAGCCAAATGAGGTAAGTGTAGAGGAAAAGAAGGGAAATTCCAGCAAGGAGGAAAACTTGAATGAGTAAGAGGATATATTTTCTCAACTGGACTAGATTTTCAAGGTCAGCCACTTTGTAACAGAGGTCTGAAAGCATGAGGAGAGAGATTGAAGAGGTGTCAAAATTAGACCATGAATATAGAACATTCATCTCAATATTTAATTAGATTTATTTAGCGGTTAATATTTATTTAATTTATTTTAAAATAATTTTTGTTAATTTATTACTTTTGTTACCTGCCTCAGCGGTGTATTTAGCTAATGCGCTGGTCGCGTTGAGCTAGACTGCCGAGGACGGGGAGATCAAGGTTCGAATCTCCGCCGGGTGAACTGGTGGTGGTTTTTCCTAAAGGGTTTGCTACTCTCCTGTCATGCAAATGTGGGTTCACTTCCTCTAAATTAGCCTTCTCAATTCCCAATCCATTAGTTTAATTAGTACTTAATTGTATAGCCTGAACGGGTAGTAATATGCGGTGCTAAATACTAAATAAATTTTTTAAATATTACTTTTGTTTTTAAATATTAGATAAGAATTGATTATATTTTAAAACTAAGCTGAGTGTTGATTAAATATTAATTGCTACATCAAGTGTATACGCTCAATTATGGGTCAGCAAGCAAATCATATATAAGAAATGTAGTAGGGGCAATGATTTAAAATAATTAAAATTTCCATTAAAAAATAATTAGTATTGATCAAAGTGTAAAAAGCTAATTGATGTTTGTTTAATTGTTGCGCCCTAAATGATCATAAGTGCTAACTTTGGACTTCAGTACATTATTGGAAATGACCTGAGCAAATCGTTTGATCCAATATATTCTTATTGTTTGGATCAGTCCTGTAGATTTGATGAAAAGCTCTCTTCACTTACACCACTGTAGTTAACACAGAGATGTAAGTAAAGTAGGTTTTCAGTATTTTCATCAGTTAAATTCATCAAGGTAATAATTTAATGTCTACTTTCACCAATAAAGAACATACAGGAATGTGATGTAAATATGTCTCCACTTTCATCAATTCAGTTCACAAGATATGTTGGTAAATAATGTTCTTAAAGGAACATATTAATCAAGGTGGGGGTGTAGGGAACGCAACTTAATGGCAGTATTTTTGCAGTTTTTATATTAAAACTTTTTTTGGTCAAACGAAATCAAATAATTCTCTAGCAGAAACATAGTTAAATTTTCTTCACAAAGTAATCTCAACAGTTTTAATATATGTCAAGGGTGTCCTGTAATCTAATGAATACTTTTTCTCTTAATTTAAAAAGTTTCTCATCTAATGAAGCTTACATAACAAATCTTTAAGAATTGTTGATATCACAATATAAATAAAATTAAACTATGTTTCTATTGGAGCAATATTTTAATACTTTGGCTAAAAAATTATATTTTTCTATAAATACTGCAAAAACACTTCCCTTTACTCGTGTTCCCTACACTCCTCCCACATTTAGAGATTGGTCAATTATCCAAGCTATTATTTTTAATATTTAACATTAAACCCTATAGAGGATGAGTCTTTTTCAATAATTAAATGACACCATTAAAATGTTCATTTTAGAAATACTGCTATTTTATTTTTATTTTATTTTAATTATTCTTTGTGTTTTAACTTGACATTTTTAGAAGTGGTAAATCTTCTTATAAATCTTGTGTTAGTGTTCGTATAGATTTCATATTTATGCATTTGTCATTTCTAATATTGTATCTACTTGACACAGATAACAATCCCCATTCTATTAAAATTGAATTAATCTTGTATTGTTTATTCGTTCCTTATTACCATTTATAATGTTTTTAAGAATTATTTTAATTAGTTTGATTAGAGTATTTTAGTGACCAAAAGCTTTTGTTTTAGTTTATACCAAACCATAAATACACTACCCCTAGCCACTCGACATCCAAAGCAAAAAAATAATCAGTTCCTTAGCTAAATCAATAAAGTATTTTACCTGAGGAGATAATTGCAAGTGTTGAACATAATATTAAACATTTATTAGTAGCATATGTTAGTATTACACCAAAACCTTTGTAGATATAGCTAATTAATGAAAAGGCAAGAAATTACAATTGTTTCTACTTCTATTTCACTTGTGAATGTGACACATGCACAGGCCAAGATTTTAGGGAGGGCGACGGGCTAACGTCTCAGAGCTTTCCCAAATCAGTCTCCACAAACTGTTGCAATATTAGAAACTTTTGGGTCTATAGTATGAAGTCATGGTAAGGTCTTAAAAAATATAGATTAATTTACTATTATTTATTTCTGACCAAATATCACTTACTAATGGCACATACAGCAAACAAGTATTTCAGACTGTAATTTTTAAAACATAAATAACAGCCTAAATCACAGCAAGTCTCGTGGCTACATATTGTATTATAAAATATATATATATATATATATATATATATATAGTGATAGCAATATTCCCTTATTTTAATAATATATTTAACAGTGAGCTTTTTTTAACAGTTAATTTTGTAAGGAAAATATTATAATGTCAAAATGTTGGGGTTTCCAATTTATTACAGCCCCGGGGCCTCCACATTTATAAATTCTGCCCTGCACTTGCAAACCAAAAAGACATGTATAGTGTGGTCAAATGAAAAGTCTTGTTCTTGTTAGAGTTAATATCAACCAGTGCTACAAATGTTATTGACCACTAGAAAACAAGTATAAATCTTGTGCATACCCTTAGCCACCATCCAATCTGTGTTAGACATATAGAAGCAGATTGTGTACTGAATGTCTAACAAAACCACCACCATACTGTTTAACTGATCTGCAAGCCAAAAATCTGCAAAGTTGACATAGAACAGTGGAGCAAGGACAATTCTGCCCTAGAAGAGAAATCAAACAACAATAAACATAAAGAACTATCACCGAAATAAGCATTGTTATAAAATACTACTGAATATTGTAGGCAAATACAGGTACTTACATTTAACACTTCAATATTGGTATCAAATGTTAGCAACTTTTTAAACATTTCAATATTGTTAGCATACATAATGCACTTACACATTGTTTTAAATTTGTTAGCACACACTAGAAAATTAAATTCTATATTGTTATCAAATACCACCACCTCTCATATAATTAATATTGTAAACGAACCCTTGTCAATTTAACAACATTTCAGTATTATTACCCAACACTACCAACATTGTAAACAAACAATAGAAAATGCAACACCACTTCAAAATTTTATCATACCTTAACAAGTTATATACACCATTTAAATACCGTAGCAAAATTAAGGACACATCAATATTAATAGTAAATATTACCAACTCATACAATATTTTAAAATTGTAGGAAAACACTTAAATAAATACTTCAATAATTTGAGCAAACCCTAAATACTTTCACAACACTTCAACATTGTTAGAAAATATTATTAACTTATTTAAGACTTCAATATTTTTGGAAAAGTTTGGTACTCGGGAGCTATGTGAAGACAAGACTCAACTCAAATGAAAAACTTGATCTCAAACCTGTAACTTTTTATATTGCTTATCATCAACTGTTTCCTTACTTTAGTAAAACTTTTCACTAGTCCTGTGTGGGAATGAAATTTTGACTTTGGGAAATTTTCAGGCGGGAAATAACAATTTCTCGTGGGAACAGGACAAGAAAAAATTTTAAAATAATTTTCCACTTGAAGATTATATATATATTTTTGAAATTTGTAATTTTAGTCTAAACTTATCTTTCCCAATCATTTCATTAAAAACATAATTTGATAGTTTGAATTGAGTTAAATGTAGTGGTAGATGTCAAAAATAGTTTGAATAGTCAGGAAAAGGGACAAAAACTTTGATTTGGCTGCAGTAATTGGTATGAACAATAAATTTACTTTATGTAATCTTGTCAAAAAATATATTAAAGGAAAAAATTATACACACTTAATATTTGTATATTAATTTATTTTTAAATTGTAAGTTTTCTAAATAAAAAATAATATTTTGTCTAACAAGTGTTTAATAAGATTTTGTACCATTTAATTTGAATTTTAGAAGGAAATATTTGGATAATTCAAAGTTTATACAGTATATTGTTACTTTTTTGAGTTTCTACTCAGTTCAAACCTAACTTAACAATCTCAACCAAACCCAAAAATCCAGGAATGTGAAATACAGTTAAGAGTTATTGACTCATAGTAAAAGAGAAAGCAGGGAATTTGACACCAGCTGCAAATGGTTTTCCTAGAATAGGGATGTTTTGGCTTTGCTTTAATCGCTTCTGTGTGATAATGCCATCATGTGACGCCCAGCATGGAAGGGGTAAGGTTTATGTTGCTTGTCCTAACCTGGCACCTTTGTCTCTCAGTGACAGTCGCTCATTGTTATCTGACAAAAGTAAATTGCTGTGTTTTTACGATGTTTAAGCGTGGAACCTACACAATTTTAACCTTAGCCAAGAAGGCTGAAGTGATTAGAGAAATGGAAAAGGGAGTGAAAAGTAAATGTGATATTACAAAAGAATATGGAATACAGCCAAACATTTTATCAACTTACCTTAAAAAAAAATATAATAACATCATGGAGAGTTGGATTCACTGAATCTCAACTAGATGTAAAAGACAACATTTTTAATACGATCAGTGAAATAAAATATTTTTTTAATTGTGTCCAGAGAAGAAAGCTACACATGTACAAACAGTTTAAACACCCATTGGTTAATTCAAATTTTAGATATTTCAAATTTTTTTAGTTATCCCTTGGATTTCGAATTAAAAAGGTTCTATTGTATAATGTTTTTTTTAATCAAGCATTTTTGGTATACAAATCAATAAATTCTAAAAATATATTTTAAGATTGACTAAAATAGTTCTTAAATAAAAAAACTCATGGCATGAATTTTAATAAATACTTACAAAGTAAAATATCAAGATATTCAAACTAATCTGATTAAATATAATCGATCCACAATCTTGTCCATAAGAATAACAAAAACATTTCTCAAATGAGCCAGTGTGTCTGATTAACCTTTTACGTTTTAGTTTCTTAATTACTCACAAAAAGCACTATTGAAATGTAAAAAATATTAGCTTATCCCAACTCTTTAGTCTTATTATTTATGACATAAAAACAAATGGTTACATTACAAATAATAAAATTTAAGTAAGAGACGTGTCTTTATCCAAATAAGTCTGTTAAAGGTGTATTTTGTGCATGGTTTGATATTTAAAAACCACTTTCTTCATTATGTTATGCTAAACATATGATGTTTTTCTGCCTTAAATCTATTCAGGGATATACATTCAATTTCCTTCAGTGTAGTTATGTTATTTAATGGCACTCGGAGTTATAAAATAAAAGCAACTTTAATTTTGATTTTAATCACGTTTATTATTTTTTGATATAGAAAATACAAACCATAAATATAATGTGAATCAACACTTAGAAAGGTGGTAGAGTAATTGTTTGGGTTTTTAAACTTTTAATTATTTTATGCAAAACCACTTGTAAGTATCATATAATAAACTCTTAAATTATTTAGATTCCAAATTTTAAAACAAAAGTTTAATTTTTTTCAAATCCACTACTTTGAAAATGCTTGATGATGAGAGAGATTCCAATTCTTCCAGGTCACATACCATATTACATAATTATATCATAAATACATGGCTGGTGGAGAAATGATGATATTTACAAGCTTAAACAATATTTTGGGTATTCCAAAAACAACTTTTAAAACAAATTATATGTTAACTGAATATTTAGAGTCTAGTGTTATTAAGACAACACAATTATTACTTATTTTACAAGTTCTTTCTTCATAAAATAATTCAATTTTTATTTCTTGTTGTTCATAATATTATTGAGGTGATTGCTTCCTTTATTAATTCATATTTCCTTTTATTCCTTTCCTTTAGAGAAACCATTCTGAGTAGACAATTGATAATTTTCTCTTTATGTTTCCAGTGGGTTGATCGTCAGTGGGGTGAACTTCAAAGTAACAACATTCTTTATCTAAAGTGAAGTGCGCTGTTAGAAGATATGAGGAATTGTAAAGGAGGAGTTGCAGAGCCAATGGGAAAATTTAACTTTAGGTAAAGTGAAGCTTGATAGCTGGACAATAATATGAAGTAAATCAGCCATTCCACACTTGTATTTTGTGTTAACCATGCTTTTAATTGACTTTTCAAATCACAGGTAGACAATCCTCTGAGAATATGTTAAAAAGTTATTGTATTTTCTGATGTGAGATAAAACAGTGAAGAGATTTCCCAACTTCATTCTCTCATAGAAATAAAGTAAATAGATTATTCCCAAACTCCTTAATTTTAAGCGCTTTGTTAGAAAGTGTCCGCATAGACAAATAAAAATCTTTTCATAAGTAAATCTGATGCTCATCTGAGTTTATATGCTTATGCACTTAAAGAGTTTTTCTATCATTTTTAAATACTTGATATTTATTTACAAGCACAGGCCATATTTTAATTGGTTAGACATCAAATGACCAATACTACATAAAGAAGTGCTTAAAGTGAATACAAAAAAAGACAGTAAAAACAGTGTCATTGATGCAGATATGTCAATTTGTGTGTGGCAGCAGTGCACAGAAAGTTAATATAATATTTCTGTTTTGTACAATTTATGTATATTCCATAGTGTCTTAGAGAGTAAACACTCCACAATCAAGATGATTCCTACCTCATAGGACTAAGGTGAAGCATACAAAGATTGTAAAAACATTCAGGAGTGCTATTGAAAGGCAGTACCAAGCAAAGGGTGCAACATGTATAAGACAATTATGATGGTAGGTTGTACTTACCAGAACCCTTAGAGCCCAGAATCTTGCCTCGTGCCTAAAGGTTTTTGTAGGGTTGAACATGAAAGCAGCCATAAGTGTAATAAGCGCTAGTGGATTTACATACTGAGGTATACTCAAGTAGTCACTGTAGAGAAAGCTTAGAACACTGAGTGCCCAAATAACACCAAATATCATGGCCATCTCGACAATGTGCTGCTCGGGACAAGTGATTCCTAGGGTCCAACTCAAATATCAGTACATGGTTCACTCCAGACGATCGCCAGCCATACACATTGAGTCCCATCAGAAACATGAAGAGAGAGATGAGTAAAGGACTGCGATAAAGTCTCAAGATAATACGCCAGTCGTCTCTCTCGCGGTGAAACATGGCTGAAACATGACCAAAAACAGTTGACTAACATAAAGTGTCATTCATTTTGTCCTTATTCAATTATAAATATAAGGTCAAAAAAATTAAAAGATATCAAAAGAGTTGAGTGAATACATCCTCTTAGAAATTAAGTTTTGTAATATTATTTGGCTTATTTCAGCTAAATCCCCACCAATTAAAGAATAAAGAATAAATTCAGTGGCATAAGTTAATCAGTAGTTGTATACCTTATTAACGTGGTAGTAAACTAAACATTATATTTTAATTTTTACTATTGGTAGTGGATGAGGAAAAGGGTAAAATAAATAGGGCGGTGGAGTAAAGAGACATTTTTATAAGCATGTTTAGCATAGTAATTATGTAAGACAGTTTCATTTTAACTGTAGAAACACATGACAAGCAATATAAAATATTTTAAATTTTAATATGTAGTTAGACAAAAACAATGTGGATCAAGTTCTTTGCAGAGCAAGCTACTATATTATAACATTTTTAATTTTTATAAAGAATCAAACAAAAGGAAACATGTTTAGAATGATGAGATTTATTATGTCTTGAGAAATAAGAAAAATGAGATTTAAAACAACAGCATTTATAATTCAAAAGAATGGATCTAAATAAATAGGAAATGCTTATGTAGGTATAGCCATATAAACTAGTTGCCAAACTAAGGGGATTATAGTACACTGACCTGATAGTATTACTACGACGAAGAGAACTATGAACGCGCCTATAAAGAGTCCAACCTTGAAAGTAACCCAAGGACTCTGTTGCTCTCCCAGAGGGGGTACTCTGAGCCTTTTCATTGCTCTCTGCCTGTCTCCCCCCTCCAAGTCCTGCGTGACCATCGTCTCTGTCTCGCGGATCAACCTGTCAATGTCTTTGTTGGTGTTGAAATGGGAGGTCTCCACATGCTCAGTGCGCCACCTAGCTCCCACATCCACATTCAACAGCTGCATTAGAATAAAAAAATTAAGTTGTTATGCAGTAGTTCCCATTTTATTGGAATGCAGAAATGAGGATAAAAAATATTCACTTATTACTAATTATAAGCAATCAATTAAAAAATAGGTATGAGATGGCATACTAAGTTAAAGGTCCTGAGTTTGATTCCCCTGTCCAAGTGTCATTTTTCAATTTAAGGACTATGATATTTAAATGGAGCTATAACTGTAACTAACAGATTTATTAGCTTGTCTATTTAATCCATCATAATACGGCATCTGTACAGTTATCATTGTACTATTTATTGGCAGCATAAAGGCCTTCCAAGATGAAGGTGGCTGCGTTATCTGAGAGCTTGTGATCTTAATTGATCACTCATAATTATAGAGCTGACGATTTCAGCCCGTCCATCAAAGACTGCCTTAAAATATTAATAAAAAATTACTGTGGGCATGGAAAGACTCCTGGATAACTCAGTGGTTTAGAACATCGGCACACTAAGCTAAAGGTCCCAAGTTCGAAACCCGTGTCTAGGTGTAATTTTTAAGCCTATTCGAATATTATTCAGTTACGGTTGATCTTCGTAATTATAAACTTTCCTTTCATTTATATTTTATTGTATAGCGTTTCTTTCTTCCATATTTAGTTTGAATCAAATTAGTTTCACAGGCAGTCTTCCACCATTGTCAAACGCTGATGAAATAAAAATTAATGTTTTTATTATTTTTTATAGTTCAATCAATTTTAAAAAAATTGTTTTATTTTTAAATATGTTACTATTTATGTTTTATTCCAAAGTGTCTGTTTGCATAAAGTTGTTTTTGTTTAACAAAAGGTTGTGTATATTTATTTTGTAGCACTAAATTGCCATGAATAGCCAGAATTTGAGCTAGCTTCTAGTCACAATGTTGTAAATGTCACTACCCCTACTTCCCAAGGGCAAGTTGTCAAGATGGCGGAGAGGGATGGTCAGAGGGAACAGTGAAATAGTAGTTCTGGAGTTTTAGTGAATTTTATTGTAAACTATAGTACAAAATGTGATGTAGTCAGTTATAATAAAAGAGAGATTAGCCCAAGTCAGTCCTTTTGCCAAAACATATTTTCGTATGCTTATATCGGTGGTCTAACTCCACATAAAACTGGTCATCGAGAGTACTCATGCGGTGCCCCCCAGCTCAACCAACTCAACTAAACTAGTTTCAATCCTTCTTATAGTTTGAAAGTGTATATTTATTCCCAATTGTTTTTCCTAGTTCCAATACACCAAATTTAACTGATAGTAAAAACATCTTTGTTATATTACTAGGCCTGTTATGCATTTGGCAGGATGGCTGACTCAGGCTTACAACACAACAAAGAAGCATGTGTTTGTTATGTAACATTGTTACTACCTAAATGTTACAAGACATTGACATAAAGTGATTTAAACTATATTTGGAATATTTGTGTTTGACTGAGATTTCAGACCAGTACCTTGATTTTATGTGCCAATGATTCAACAACCGACTTACTTGACTAGAAAGGTACATGCTAATCCGTTAATGGATTTTATATAAACATTTCAACTACAGTAAAATCTTGAATGACATGTGCTTGATGTTTGGCTGTGTCACTAACCATCAAATTAAAAATAAATTATTTGTTAAGGTCAGATGAAGCAGATTGAGGGTTAGACACATTACCTTATATTGTTCATTTGATTGGGGGAAAATATCTGGGGGAAAAGTATAGGAAATTAATAAAACAAGCACCAATGGAATAAAAGGAGGAGTTTTCTGTTTACTAAAATTTTCACCTTCTTATATCAAGAAAAGTATTGTAATCGTGAAAAATTACAAATTCAATATTCTTATGAATTTTTACATTTTATATGTGTTTGAACCGAAAAAAGTGAATTCTAGTGTGTTTTTTTTTATTAAAATTTTTTCGAAAATGCCTTTAGCAATTTTGTTTAAAAGGTATATATATGGAGTATTTGACTTCCCAAATAACACTGTATACTTGGTTTTTGGGTAAATATTCGTTAAAGATAGTTTAATGATGAGAGATTTTCAGAAATTAGAAATATTTTGAAAATAGATAAAACAGTTTTATTTAAAATGTATATCTGGTGAGTGTTTCACATGACGTATAAAAATGTATAACTTACTTGCTTTTTGGGGGGAAATTAGTTTAAGGGTAATTTACTGACTATTGCTTTTTTTATTTGAATATTTAAAAAATGGCCTTAGCAATTTGGTTAAAAATGAGTATTTGTTAAGTTTTTTACATTACAAATAATTATATATATATATATATTGGTTTTTCTAAAAAACTTTATAATAGTTTAGTGATGACTGAGTTTTGTATAATTAGGATAAAAAAAATAGCTTTAACAATTTTGTTCAAAATTGGTAATGGAGGACTATTTTACATTATCAATAGTAATGTATGTATATTTTTCTAACTAAATTAAATTAAGGGTAGTTTATTTATGACAAATTGTAGAATATTTAAGATTTTTCAAAATTGGCCTTGAAGATTGAGTTCAAAATGGTTATTTGGGAATAGTTTTTCATGATAAATAATAATACGGTTTTATATTTACAAATTAAAAATAATCTAATAATTTGGTTTAGAATTTATACATAAAGAGTGTATAGTGTTATTAACAAGATGATTTGTTTGTTTTTCTGAGGAAAGTTTACTTAACACTTTTGCTGCGATAATCGGATATATTATATATATTATATTATAGCCATTGACTGCGGAAATCGAATTTAGCCCACGATGTGTAAACTTTACCTACCTTTGCTGCGATGGTCGAAAATAACCACAAGAGTGTTAGAACGCTGAAATTTTCATACTAGCATGCACGTGCGCCTCTGACATCTGTTGCTAGTTTCGAGAACTGTTGATTACCAGCTGCTAAATCATAATAATAGTAGCACTTGTTTACTTCTGCATTTCACTACTTGTAGCACATGTGCAATATTTATGTGGCAAAAAATATTGTTGAGAGATTTATTAGTGACCGGTTACTCTACTATGTTAGTAACATTTAATTTATGATTGATGAATTTGTGCCATGTGAAGTGTGATAAATATAATATTTGGTTGGTATGGCAAATGGAAAAATTCAATAATTTGATGCGTTTTAAAATTTATTTTATTCCTTTTAATTGCTATTTTATTTTTATTCTTGACCTATTTCCTATTTTGAAACCATGCCTACCACAAATATATTATGATCTTATAGACTACACTGAGGAAAACACCAATGTAGCACAAAATTGTTCAAGTTGTGTTGATGTAACCTAATTTTCACAAGTTTTCTTTTTATTACATAAGACCTATATTAGGCCAATATTAGGCCTGTCAAATCCTCATTTAGCGATTAGTTTGACACTATTGTGGGTTGCGAGTAAAATAAAGACTGGTTCTGATAGCAGAATAACATTGCATTTGGGTAAAATGTGACATAAATAATATGTGACATATAAAATATATATTATTATGTGATTTATAGACAATGTGGTGCTAAATTTCATATTTAAAATGTATTATTAGTTGAAAATCACATTATTTGATCATAATCATGATCATCATGCAAATTTTCAGATTTTGAATTTTTGACTTATAATTAGCATTTCTGAGGGTAAGTAAAAATTAAATACACAGCAAAAGGGTTAAGGGTAGCTTAGGCCCTAATGAAAGCCTAGTTTCGAAAATTGTCTTCCAAACTATAAAACACAATATAAGAAAGTTTGTGTGATTGTGTTGTACCATTTATATTTAGTAAATATCATTGCTACTTGTGTTTTACCTCCAGGGTCTATCTCAGGAAACAATTTTAAAAACAAAATATAAATTAGAGCTATAAACAATAAGTAAATGTCAATTATAGTGGTATGGTATGGTATGGTATGCAATGAATGAACAGAGGGGAGACAATACTTTAAAATGGAAGTAAATAGGACGAGATTAGCTGGTAGAGTGAGGAAGTATCAGATGTAGCAAGTAAACAAGATGAAGATCGAGAACACTATTCGTGAAGAGGAAATGTACAAAGACAGGGTAAGGTGGATAGCATTCACTAACCACATCCAGGAAACTATAGTTGGGATATAATGATGACTATGATGACTATGATGATAATGATGATGATGATCAATCTACAAGTAGGAAAAAGTATGGAAATAAATAAACAATGTTATGAGTTGAATCAATCAAAAAATTCTAGTGTTTAAATAAACATGTTCTGTTATTGTTAAAACTGTATCATTCTTCCTACCTCCCTTTCCATACACATTGTTTTAACTTTATTTGTGATGAACAAACCTTAACCAACACCATTTATAGCATATAGTAGCCTCTTTACACTTTCTCAATTAATTTTTTACCTAGCAGTGGCATAACATTTCCAAAGCGATTTTATTAAAATAATAAAAGTGCACCGTGCTTTTGTGAATATTGAATCCTACCTACAGAGTTGTATAAGAATTCCCATTAGATCAAAACGTGTAGAATCAAGTGGTGGCAAGTAACTAATTATGCTGGAAATAAAAGCATTTGTTCAGCACTATGTTGGCAATATTAATGCAAATAGATATTTATTCAAGAGATAAAAGCAAGCATGTTGGATAACTATTCTGGAAATAAAATTGATTAGAATATGATGTTTACAAATAAAGAAAGCCAAAGAATATGTTAGCTAATAAAGCAATTAAAACACATAATAAAAAATATTAGGTGTTCATATTTTTAATAATTTTTTGAGGATATCCAGCTGTATTTTGTTATATTTATTTGCACATAAAAGTTTTAAGGTTTGAGTCTGATATTTTTTTGGTAACAATACATTCATACACACTGTTTTTAACACATTGTCTCAGAATTAATATATAAATAATAGACATACCTTGTCATGTTTTTTAAGAATTTTCCGAAATCCTGTGAAATTGAGATTCTGATAGTTCTGTAGTAAAATGAGGCTAAGGTAAAATTCACTGAATGCCAGCTTGAGTTCTTGTATTTTTCGGGCCGGTACATCCCTCTTTCGCAGAATCTTTGGTCTACGAATCATAAACCCTTCCTTCCCTTTGAACTCATCATCTTGCGCTTCACTAAGCTCACTGCACAAGTTGGCAAACTTACGAGTTGCTTCTGCCAGTTTTTCTGCAATTTACAAGACAAATCTCTACTAACTATATATATAATTAAGTTCTGCTGAGATTCACAATTTGTTAACACCTTGGTTGAGTTGATATTCACAATATGTTAACACCTTGGTTGAGTTGATATTCACAATATGTTAACACCTTGGTTGAGTTGATAGCACATCTGTTTTTTGAGCCGAGTCTCTCAAGTTTAATTGTGTACAAAAAATAGAAAAGGATGTAAGTGCCACAAACTAAAATTTTCAGTATTCAAATAAATGTGTCTTAAATATTGGATGATTATATTAATTTTATGAAAAAAATATGTGTATATCAAAATATCTCTACAAAACATGCAAACAGTTTTTTTATGAATATGTATAAAGGGAACAAAATGTATGTGGAAAAAGAAGTAAGTGCCATCCTTTCGTTTTCTGGAAAACGCTGTAAGTGCCTTACTAAGTTTTTGAAAAGGATGTAAGTCAAGGGTTTATATTAACAAAAGATGGTAAGTCCATTGTAGTTTTGAGAACGTTTAATAACTTTACATATAACTTTACTCTTTCAATGCTAGCTAATATAAAAAAGGTATAAAATAAAATTTTGGATGGTTTTTTGAAGCAAAGTTGTTGGTCTTCAGTTTATTCCACTTCCTCTTTCATCGGTAGGTATAAGCCACCTGAAAACCAAAAACTGAATCAGAGGTCTAAATTTATTTTGGGTTTCTCAGCTATATACATAATATTTTGACTTTTTATTCAGTTTCGAAATTTGTTCTGAAACAGTTAATCGTTTTTGAGTAAAACAATTTTATTTTAAAAACACGTATATATACCAGAAATCAAATGAAAAAGTTATTTGCATTTAGTAATCGAAATAAACTTACAGTACTGTACTTCTTTCCTCCAAGCAGTCCTATTCCTCTTCTTCTTCCTACACCTCCATGTTGCAGGCCTCTTCATCTTTGTTCTCTAACAGGGCTCTGTAGAAGTCCTTGTCTTCTTCTTTCTCTATATAATCTATCATTCCCAAAAGATCATTCTTCTTTTCTCGTGAGATTTTGGATTTAAAGTGTATTTTTGGCAAGTCATGAATATCCGGTACATTGTCAAGATTAGCATTTTTCTTTAAAACATCAACTTTTTTCCAAGTTACCATAACATCACCTACAAGACCCTAAACTGATGCCACTTTCACTGTGCAGATATAGAAAAAATGTATTTGAAGGTTTTTTTTGCACACTTGTACATTTTCCCCTGTACCATCGGGGATGTTATAAGCAAAAGTACAAGTCCGCCTACTTTCTGCTGGACTTTCGTACGTCCCATGACGTCTGCGACCAATAGGTAACATTTGAATATGATTCAATAAATATGTTCCTTGGCTTTCTTCATCAACTTTATAAAACTCCAAAAACAATAGCTGTTTTTGTTCACTGCTTATGTTTTTACACTCGTACTTACAGGAGCAGCTTGCCTGTTCTGCTGGTGGTTGTTTTGCAGGTATCTCTTTCCCACGACTGTTAATGTACGGCTGGCCCTTTTCTCTTGCTTCACGTCTCTTACGAACAATCACCTTCTTCTTACCAGGCTTTTCCATTTTCTGGTAGGTACATTAAAAACACAACCGAAGCACACTCTAAAACACACATGTGAAACGAGCGAAATCACTGCCGTGTCAACGTACTGTCACCAACCCCGCGACTAGTGCAACTGCATAGCTTAGGCACATACATCATGGCGGTGGCACTTACATCCCTTCCCATCTCAGCCCCGCTGGCGCTTGCACAGTGCTACTATCTTCGAACTGCTCTTGAAAAAAGTAGGAATTTTTCTGGCACTTAAAACCTTTCTCGTTTCATTACGCTTAGCTTATACAACCCTTTTCACTGAAAAAGTCATTTTTTTATTTTTTGGCACTTACATCCTTTTCCATTTTTTGTACTCAATTAATAATTTAAGTAACATGTTTTTATTATCAGTTGGTTCGTGTATACTCGATACCTCTTATAAAAAATGTAACATGATACATGACTACTAAAGTCATCACCCTTATACCTTACTATTATGTTTACCTGGGACCCTTTTAGTTGCCTATGCCATTAAATATACTAAAAGTGCATTTAAAATCTCAGGGATCTAGTTTTTTCTGTGCATCTGTTCATAACATTTGAATATAGCCGTGAGCCATAAAAGTTGTTGAAGGTGATATTTACCTGAGTAGAAAGTATTTATTTTAGTCAATTCTTTGTCACAATAAAGGAAGAACTGTTCATCAAACTTGGTGAAATATCTTGTCAAAACTTCTGGTTCTATTAACTCGGCTGAAGGTGCTTGTTCAACCGCTGCATACAACATGGCTTTCATGTCCTGAAACACAATATAAATGTGGTTTGTTTAAAACAGATGTATACTAGATTGTAATATAACTATGGCTTGCTACACAGTAAAAGAATAGGTTGTTTGACTGCTGCATACAACATGGATTTCAATCCCTAATATACAATAACCTTTGTTATACTAGAGTGGAAAGTGTTTGAAGAGAACGCTAAAAAATACACAAAAACATCTTAAGGACAAACTTTCAGTGTCACACACAGCTTCATCAGGTCAGCTGAGCATCAGTCTACTCTCTTGACCTGATGAAACTGTCTGTGATAGTGAAAGTTTGTCCTTAAGATGTTTTTGTGTGTGTTTTAGTGTTCTATATAAACAATTTCTACTCCAGTTTCACTAAGAAAAGTATGTTGGCTATCCTTACTAATTTTAATCATGATTTAGCATAGTGCTCTGTTCCAAATAACCTTAATTTACAACAAACAATTTGTTTTAAAAACATTAACGGCTTGTGCTAAATTACTTAATGTGCTTAAGTTACTTGCAGCAAATTATGTTGTGATCCTTAAATGCAAAAGGAGTTTTATTTTTTAAATTTATGATATTTTGGTTGAAAATCATTCATAAAAAGTTTTGGCTAAGCCAATTCGCTATTTTGCCGATCAGGCCGCTCCCAATCATTTGATTTTTTTCAATAAAACAAAGATAAATTGCTTTAACAACACATTAAATTTTGACTTAAATAATACAAAAACATCTTATATAAATTTTGATAAACCATATATATATATATATATATATAACTAAAGAACTAAAATAGCCAGACTAGTATTTGTATTCTTCTAGATAGCTTGGACTAGAAGAGGGAGAATTAATTCCTAGAGATTTAGTGGTTACTTCTGAAAATGTGTCTGCTTTCCTCCGAGATGTATTTAGCAAATTTAGCAGTGTGACTTCTTTTTGCTATTTTAACAAATGAACTTCCTATTAGCTCATAGCTTTCATTAGGTTTTTCTATCAAAAATGATAGAAGCTGAGGTTGATAATCAATGTCTGATGAACTTCTCCTTTCATTTGTAGGTGTAGGCACAATATTTAATATTACCAATTTTCTACAGTATATGTATGCAAAAGGTATGCAAAGGAGTTTAAAAGAATGGTATTTTTTTGAAAATGAAAGGGTAACCGGTTTCAAAAAAATACCCTCTTCCTTTTTAATTCCAAGAAAGTTTATATTATTCTTGTATTTTATTTAAAATATGAAAAGTTTGATATATGTGATTTAGAAGCTATAATTAATATAACCCATGAGAAATAAATAATAGGGATTAAAACATGTGCATACATACATACCTAATCACGATCCCTTAAGGGGTAAGCAAAAAACTATGAATAGGGCTCATCAAACAACTCTGTAGGTATTTAATCATTCCTCACTAACTTTCTTCACAATTCCCTATCATTGCATACTCCCTTTGTTTTAAAAACATCCATACCCCAAGTCATACATGCTCTTTTATTCTTAAAGCTAATGTTTCTCTTTTTCACACATTTGTTTACAACATCTAGCCCCATCTTACATGGCCTACTTCTTCCTTTTGATCCACACACTCTACCTTCATATATTTGCTTTGTTACTTGATCAACATTAATTCTCTCAACATGCCCAACCCATCGTAGGATGCTTCTTTCATATTTACCTATTTGATTCCCTTTCAAACCGCACTCCTTCAGCAAACATTCATTACTGACTCTGACAATATGAGTATTTCCACATACATTTCTTAGATATCTTATTCCAATCGCATTCACCTTGCCCTTGTGTTTCTCCTGACAATCCCACGCTTCACATCCATAAAACAATATTGGTGTTAACACACTTTTATATACTGCCATATTTTCCTCTTTTGGTACTACTTCATTCTTTGCAAAAGTCCACATACAACCAACTATGCTTTCACCCATCTATCGATTTCACCATCTAATCTTCCAATATTACAGAACATTTTGCCTGGATACACAAAATCATACACTTGTTCTAACAGTTTTCCATTTACAGCAAGTTGACAATCGTTTCCTAATTCATCCTTATCAAAAACTATCACCTTAGTTTTGGAGAAATTTATACAAAGATACATTTTGCCCCACATTCAAATGATTTAATGCATTCTGCAAGTAATCTTCACTCTCAGCAATTAATATGGCATCATCTACATATAAAAGCAATCTCACATTCACATTACCTGTTTGTATACCAACCACATCTTCACAAGCATCCCTAATAACAAACCATGGGAACATAACATAGCCTTGTCTAACTCCCTGTTCAATGCCAAACCATTCACTCAAAGCTCCATCAACCCTAATACACATGTTCTTTACTTCTATGATACACCGCCATAATTGAATAAATACTAACCATGCATCAACACCATACTCTTAAAATATTACATAACATACTCCTATCTACCTGAACATATGCTTTCTCCAGATCAACGAATGCACAATAAACTATCTTCCTTACTGCCATACATCACTTGTTACAATGCAAATATCTCATCCGTGCAACCTCTACCTGGCATGAAACAACATTGCACACCCTGAATCATGTCCGCAGTTTAACAAACCCTCTCAAATGAAACTCCCAAAAACTTTGCCTGGAATACTCAACAAACTAATTGCCCTATAATTCTTACATTCACTCTTACTGCCTTTGTATGAAGGAACAATGAGATAATTCTTCCAGTCATTAGGAATGTTCAAATTCCCAGCACACACAATCTGGCAAGTAGTAATATGCCACCACACTTAAGTATTTCACTTGTTACACCTGCTGTTTTGCCATTCTTTAACAATTTCATAGCATTTAACACCTAGGCCTTGTTTTTGCTCTCATCAAAATATTTTCCTTGTTTTCTGCTAATTTCTCCAGATTTTCACCATACAATTGCTCAAAATACCTCCTCCATTGCTCTCTTAAACCATTTTGATCCCATATTATATCACCACATTCATTCTGAATGCCATCGTCTTTCCTTACACTCCTCGTTATATTCTCTTTAAACCCACTTCAAGAAGAGCTTCTCCTTTTTTTAAAATCATTCTGCATTATTTCTCTTTATTTAATCTCATTTTCTCTTTACCTTATTTATTACTTTTTTTTACATATATTTTTCTCTATATATATGTCCCACAACTTCTTACAGTCTGTTTCACTCTTCACAGCAATCATTTGTTTGTACACGTCTTTATTTTCTCTCACAGCTTATTTCATCTGTTAATTCAACCATGCATTGCTTTTTAAGTTTACCACCACCGCAGATCCACACACATCTTTCGCCCACTCAACTATAGCGTCTTTTGTTCTGTTCCAAGCACTTTCAATATCATTAGTATTTATTTTGACATTCCATTCATGCGCTTGTAAAGTTAATTTTTCACCCAGAAATCTTTCATATTGCGCTCTTAAACTTTTCCACTTCCACTCTTATTTGCTTAACACTCTTGCGCTGCTTCCTCACAAAACTCCTACCTAATTCAACTATGTACTGAAATCACTAGGAAGTGATATGTTCCACATTCAGCTCCATGAACAGCCCTAGTATTCTTTACTAAACTTCTAAGTCTCTCACCATACACCACAAAATCAATCATCATTCATGAATCGCCCCTTTGACATGTATACACGTGAATATCTTTGTGCTTAAACCATGTGTTCGACACAAATAAACCTTCTTCTAACACAGGCTCATTAACTAATTACCCTTCTCATCTACCATGTCATCACCATACCTTCCTAATACTCTCTCTGAATTACTGTCATCCATCCACATACACACTCTCAACATAATCTCTACTCTAATTCTTCACTAGCATAACCAGCTAACCATCGACCAACATAATTCTAAATGCCTATTTCATACGTACCCAAGAAGTCTAGATGACACCAACTCCAGGCCTCATAGCACATTTTGAGGGTAAAAAATTAGGAAATTTTGATCAAATAGTAGGAAAAGTAGGAATTTTATTTTGATGAAAAAGTAGGACATATTAAAAACACCATATTCACTTCATATTACAAAATAATAAAAAATAAAAATAGTTAAGGTGGAATGGAAGGGGACACGAGTAAAGGCCAGTGTTTTTGCAGTTTTTATGGCAGAGTATTTGTTTGGCCAAAACAAATAAAATATTGCTCCAGTACAAACATAAGAGTTTAATTTTCTTCACATGGTGACCTTAACATTTCTTGAATACCTGTCAAGGGTGTTCTGGCATTTAATGACAACTTTTTCTCTTTATTTAAAAAGTTTGATAGATAATGCCACTATGCTCATGACAGATATTTAGAAACTGTCGCACTCACCACGTGAAGAAAATTAAACTCTGTTTCTACTGGAGCAATATTTTATTTATTTTGGCAAAAAAAAGTTTTGTTATAAAAACTGCAAAAACAGTGGCCTTTTCTCGCGTCCCCTTCCAACCCACCTTAAGAACAAAGTTTTTATGTTATCAGGCCTGTAGCAAAAATAGAAAAAAATATTTTACTAAAGAAAAAAAAGTACTCAGCCATCACCAACCCTTTGAAATACTCCTTTTATCTTTCCATCCCCCCTCCCGAACCATCCCTTTAATCTATTTTCTCTTTAGAACCGTATTTATTTTACTTTATCATTTCATTACAAATACAAATTTGAAAGTACTGGTAGCGAAACAAAATAGTAATAATAATGAGAATTACTATAATAATGATGTTCATTATCATCCAAAGATGATATAGGTTAAAATAAAATGCCTTCCATCAAAATATGTTTAAAAAATAATCTGTGAAACATTATAATAAAAAATTATTCAGACCTAATTCAGTTGTTTTTGGGTTTCTTTGATTTAGATTGACTTGCACAAAAATAGTCCAACATTGTTGTCTTCCTCTTTTTAATATGATTTTGTTTGTTTCTTATTTTCTCAAAAACAGAGTCAGTGTATTCCAATTTCTTGAACACAACTTCTAGCATAGTTTTAGCTATTTGCAAACATTTTGGATCATTGATTTCCATTGAATTCAATCTTTTCATTAGCTTCTGCCACTAATGAGTTGTAAGATTGAACTTCTTTAGCTTCCGATTCTTACTTTTCTAACAGTTTCTCTTTTTATATTGCCTCTTTAGCTTCCTGCAATTTATTTTCCAAAACTTTCTACTTTGCTTGAAACTCTTCGCTTTGTTTATTTATTTTCTCTTTATCTTCTTGCTCTTGTTTCTTCTGTTCAGCCTCAAGTCTCTTCTCTTCTTCGAGTCTAGCCAAGTGCAGCTTGTAGGCCCCATGTTTCTTCTTATAAAAGTCCTTCGTGAATGGTACTGTGTAGCACTGATAGTTGTTTAGGACCGTTTTGGTAGACTGTATGCCGCTGATGGATGCTTCAAAGAGACACGTCCTGTTTTCAGTAAGATAGTTTGACATTTGTGAGAATTCTCATCCAACATCAGCATTTCCATGGGATAACACAAGGATAGCTTTAACAAGCCTTTTAATCTAGCCCATTAGAGTTGGAAATAGTTCATTATAACACTACCTCCAAACACAAAATTTACAACCATTGAATTTCAAAGACATTGTACAAGCTTTTGAACATATAATTCAAATTTATTCAAACAGCTTGACAAATTATGATGTGATATTTTGTTTCACTACCTTACCAGCAAAAAGGCAGATCCACATTTCAACACCTACAAACCACAGTTTCTTTCTTCTGTAGGTCAGGCAAATGTAGGAATTTTTCCTCAAAAGTAGGATAAAAATGAGCCCTGCAACTCATACCTATTTCACCAACAGCTTAGCTGTTGGGCTTAGGATTAAACCTACTCTCTGACTTCCCCTTATGCCAGGCTACCATCACTCGTCATCAAAATATATTTCCCTTTCCATTTGGTTTTACACACACAAAATTTTAATTTTTCTTTCCATCATTTCCTCTAACAGTTCCTTCTCTTTACCACACACTCCTCTCACATTCCATGTTCCAATAGTTCATGTTCACACCAGCTTGTGGGTCCTTCAGTTTTAACCTCAGCTGCCCATCATAGCTTTGGTCATCCAAGGCTATTATTTCAAATAAAGTAGACCGGGCTACTAGCCTTTATTGTACCCCCACCCATGACAGTCTTCACTGCTTATGTTAAGGATCCGTGTTGGCAAACTTTAACCAGTAAGCTCCTATACCACAAGTACAATCGTTGCTCAGTCTTACCCTGAGTGTGCTTGCATTATTCCAACAAACCAGTATCCCTACTATAAAAACTGCATGGATGTTATATTAAAATTATATTTACCTAAAATGTTGAAATTGTATTTTAAAGTACCTACAAAACATAATGTTTTACCTACACAGGAAAAATAATAATAATAATATTTAGCACCGCGTCTTACTACCCGTTCGGGTTATACGCTTAAGTACTAATTACGCTAATGGATTAGGAATTGGGATGGTTGAGCTTAGAGGAAGTGAACCCGCATTTGCGTGGAAGGAGAGTGGAAAACCATTTAGGAAAAACCACCCCCAGTTCACCCGACCGAGATTCGAACCTCGATCTCCCCGTCCTCGGCGTTCGAGCTCAACACGACTAGCGCGTTAGCCAACTACGCCACCGAGGCGGGTTACACAGGAAAAAGAAAATTAAATAAAATCTGAGATCCATGGGCACATGGTATTAGGTGATTTTGCATGAAATGAGCCTGGTGAACAAAAAAAAATTAGACTACTCGCTTTGAGTGATGACAAGGGTAGTGAGGGTAGGAGGTGATGGACACCATTGAGGACAAATTGGAGAGGGTTATTTATTGTTATTGTTGGACCCACTTATTAAGAACCATAGAAATCTGTAGGCCTACTTTTAATTTTCATTGTAGCCTACTTTTTAAGAATTCAGTCACCTCTGCAAGGGGGGAGTGGGACACATTGACCCAGAGGGGAAGATATCCCCATCCCTTTTTCTCTTGGTACATACACCCCCAAAAATCCCGGCACAAATTCAGCAAAAGAGCAGGTGCAGCTTATTTTTGAAAAAGGATTTATAGCAAGCAAACATTTTAAACAGCATAAGTAAACATAATAAACACATTTAGGTGTACTTGAATTCCAATATTACGATT
Organism: Timema podura; assembly: GCA_033556935.1. NCBI lineage: Eukaryota > Metazoa > Arthropoda > Insecta > Phasmatodea > Timematidae > Timema > Timema podura. The sequence goes on along the minus strand of JAVRXN010000002.1, from coordinate 62,116,330 downwards.
ACCTAAACTAGTTGAACGGATTAAACAAATAACTCCTTCTCACCTAGTGAACCAATGCATTATTGTTTTAGATATAAGTTCTTATGGAAAGTTAGGTAGGTAGTTAGATTGGATCAGTATATCTAATATAATTCATAACAATCAAACAAATTATATAGTTAACAATAAAATGTGTTTTATAGCAAGCTACAGTAGTACTGTACAGTTTTTTTTTTTAAGTTTTGTTTAAGTATTTTAGCTGAGTAAGAGCTAAGTTAACAATAACCATAGTATTGACATAGGAATTAACTTATACCCACTTCTGTGGCCGCATAGTCTAATACGTTACTCTCGTGTTTGACTAGACTGCCAAATACGAGATCAGATTTCGATCCCGGTCAAGTGCACTGAGGGTGGTTTTCTTAAATGGTTTTCCACTTTCCTTCTGTTCAAATGAGGGTGCACTTCCTCTCAATTAAACCTTCCTAACCCCTAAACTAATAGTGTGATTAGTACCTAGGGCCTAAGCATCTAACCCAAACGGGTAGTAACGAGTCACTAAAAAAAATTAACTCACTTTAATTTGTTTACTATTGTGATTAATAATGCAGTGCGATAGGCCTAGTGTTTTTTAAATAAGGTAAAAGCTTTCTTTAAGTCCCAATTCTTATAACAAAAAAAAACTAAGGGACTTTAGTTTTGTTGATTAAATGGCATTATTGAAAATAGCCTAGAGGATTGAGTTTGATTTGTAAATGAATACAAAATGAAATATGAGGTATTGTTACAAACTTAATATGCTTAGTTATTTTGATGGTGGAGTCAAAGCTGATATAGTTCAGTGGCAAGTAGGCTATTATTTAAAAGGCAATATTGTTGATTTTGAGTGTTGACTTTACTAATTTGATATTTTTATTTTGAAATTGTTATTTAAAAGAATCGCTTTTGGATTAATTTATATTGAGTCACCCAGCTAGAATATTTTATGACTTTCCTTGTTTTAAGGCCCTGACACAGACTCCGTAAGCTCAGCAACCTTTTAGTCCTCAAGTCCTTAATGGTCCTTAGAAATGTAAATCGCGTTTACACAGTCCGTATCCATAATCGCGTGACCGTGCCAACCAATGAGAAAGTTGAAAGCAACATCCAATAAAACGCTCCGAAAGGAAATTTTTTAGAGCTAAGTGCAAGCAGACGTTATATGTGAAGCAGACAATGTCCCAGCAGAATAATATTATAACATAAGTAACTACTCAACATACTTTTATAAAACATTCTGGATATTTCTGAAATAGCCAATTCCATAAAATATTTTATAATTTTGTATTTGTTTCCATAGCAACGGATCCTTTGGCTGTCATTGGTGCTTTTATTTCAATGGGCACTCACGCTTACTTTGGTGTGATTGGTAGTCCTTAACAGTTCGTATTGACTAGTCATTAGAAAGTTAAAGTTGAGTTAACTTCTACAGAGTGGTAAGGACTAAGGATGTGGGTGTGGATGGTGCAATCTATTAGTGTGGTGTCTATTTCTTACGGATACGGAGACTATAGATAGGCCTTTAGACTTAACTTAAATTTGAACCTAATTAATGTACATATTTAAATATACTGTAACTAATATATTTTACCTCGTAGTTTATGTATTGCTTCCTCCATTCAGGAGTTATATGAGCTGATAAATGTTCAGTAAACTTCATGATTAGTGTTTAAAATATCAACTAAACTTATAATATAAAATATTAGCAAGAACAGTAGTTATTCAGATTTAATATCACCTATTAGTGTATGACTAATAGTGACAAGGCAGTGTTACTCCAATTGATTCAAATAATTTCAATAATTTGAAACAAAGATAATAAACAAATCTTAAGGTGTTTAGTAGGAAAACATCCAATCAAATAGAATATTTATTATTATTAGACCGCGCGAAGAGAGTATAAACATTTTCCACATTTCACAGATCAATATAATCTTTAAATATAAATATTGAATACTCCTGTTTAAAACATTATATGTGGTTTCCTGGGATACTAGCGCTCTTAGTGTCCGGATGCCACATCAAAACAAGTGCTCTTAACCGATCTCAGTGTTTCAGTCAACCATTTAATCTGCATTACTTGCTGATCAAAACACACTTTGTTACCAATTAGTTGTATTTTATCTCGCATAGACGCTCTTTAAACTTGTAAAGCTTTCTTCGGCAAGATTTAAATTAATAATTTACCATTATAAATGGTTACTGCCAAACTCTGTCGATAGATTACAGGTTTAATTAAAACAATACCACCAATTTTTACTTTCTCTCTATCTTACAGGTAGAGAAAGTATGGTGATCGTCAAAAAAATCGAACTCGAGATTTTGATGAATTTTGACGTTTCATTACTCCCTGAATCTGAAAAAGTGGTTTTTGAATTTCCGTCTGTCTGTCTGTCTGTCTGTCTGTCTGTACCTCCAACTAGAGCCTAAACTATTTTACCGATTTAGCTGAAACTTGATATCTAGGGTTTTCATAGGGTTGCCCCGAGGGGTTTTTGGAATTGGATATCTACCCCTAAAATTAAGGGTAGTTTACTGAAGGAAAAAAAAGAGAAAAAGTCGATTTTCTCAAAATCGGCTCTAACGATTTTGATTAAATTTCATTTATGAACATTAATAAATATTCAAAACAAAATGGCTACTCTCAATATTTCGGCAAAATGGTTTTAAGGGCTCCGGTCTGATGCGTAAATTAACATTTTTTATAATAGCTCCGAAACTATTTGAGATATGAAATTACTTAGCATTACAAATATGTATATATATTTATAATACAAATATTTTATTCGAAACATATTTTTATAAAATCAATAATTTTCAATCTATACGCAATTATATATATATTTTTAACTTTTTGGACATTAAAGTTTAAGTATTGCGACCGTAAAAAAAAACTAACCTGAAATGTTGATGGATGTCGACGTCTCATGACCCCACAACCCTAAAAAATAGTCTTTGCAATGCCGTCTGTCTGTGTGTCTATAAAAACTTAAAATTAAGGGTAGTTTACTGAAGGGCGAAAAGAGAAAAATTTGGTTTTCTCAAAATCTGCTCAAACGATTTTGATTAAAATTCGTATCTAGGCGTTGATTAAGATTATAAATAAACTGGCTATTTTCATTTTCCTATGAAAATGATTTTTAGGGTACTTTACAGAAGCGTTAATTTCCGTATCTCCACAACTTTTTGAGAAACTAAACAACTTATCATTGCAAAATTGTGGGACTATTAAAAAAAAACTTTTATTTGACATATATTTTTATAAAAGCAACAGTTTCTGAGATATTTGTAATATATATTAATACAATTTTGTGAGCTTTAGTTGTAAACATATACTACTTAAGTCTTAACGCAATAATTCTCCATGTCATAGAGTAATTAAATATAAGTATCTAAAAAAGTATGTTATTTTTCCTTAAAGCTCTTAGGAGAAATGTTTGCACAGCAATGATCTATCTCCATTCTAGACTCAATAGTCAATATTTACATTTTTTATTGGTCAAAATGTATAAATGAATAATTAATTATCAATGCGATGACTTGAAGATCTGCAACACCTTATAAAATGTTAAAATTTTAACCAGAAATCGAAATTTTAATATGAAGTTTGACCCTTGTGGAAGACATTAAACTGTTTGAAATGTTCTTAGGTGGACAAAGATGCGCCTCTTTTCTCATTGATTATATATCATTGTATATTATTTAATGCGTGTTCTTATGTGGAGTGGTGATGATACAATGTACATTATTCCGTTCAGAAATCTTACGAGTTTATAGAAAGAGAGAGAAAGTCTGTGCGGTGCTCCGTACCATTTATTTTAAATCAAATGGAAACATCCACGCGATTGTGTTTTGACTGTTTATTTATGAAGATTTTAATTACTTAGTATTTTTATATAATACCAATATTTTTTCCAAACAATCAGAAACTTGATAACATTTGTGATAAAGATTTATTTTTTTTCCAAATCGTCAGAAATGTGAAAACATTTGTGATAAATTAATAGTTCTAAATTAGCTTCAATTTCCCAGGTACCAGAATACTAGAAAAGGATAGTAATAGTATCCATCTTCAAGAAAGACGACGAGAAGAAGTGTGGGATAATGTAAGGGAGTCACCTTGATGAGCCACTGTGCAAAGGTGTTTGAAAAAAATATTGGAGAAAACAATTAGAGGAATAGTAGGATGAGGATTAAGAGAGGAGCAATATGGCTTCATATCGGGAAGGTCAATAATTGATTTTATTTTTGCTGAGACAGCTGCAAGAGCGACACTATGAGTACGGAAAAGACGTGCTTATGGTCTTCTAGGAGGTTGTAAAAAGCTAACTATTGCGTGTGAAGAAGAAGAAGGGTAAGGAAAGTGCTGGAGAGGAAAGGTGTGCAGGATGAAACTGTAAACAGAGTAAATAATATGCACACGGGTAGTGTGAGTTGTGTGAAAGTGGGAGAGGAGAAGACAGATTGTCTTGAGTTAAATAATGGTCTAAAACATAGTACTGTTAATTTGTTCAGTTTAGCCAACAGACAGTGTTAATAATCACAGAGCTATTTTATGGTACATTTATTCCAAACCAAACTGTCCGATATCTTGGCTTTTCTTTGATTATGTCAACTAATAGATAAAACAAAAATTGCACATACAGTCAGGACATTGAGAACACAAAATATGGAATTGGTTTGTATCAAACCAAAGAGTAGGCCAACATACTTAGAAACAAGAATTCCAGCAAAAGAAACTATTAGGTTTTCACAGACAATTAACGTATTAATTATGTACAGGAGCGCCCATAGTGGGGAGCCAGGGTGGTAATTGTCCCCCTGAGATTTTGAGGCTATATACATATTAGAAGTTTGAAACCTTTTTCTTATGTTGTATCTTATTTTCAGGAGATAAGGATTGCCTTAAAAAAGCGTCTTTAGAGGCTTCAACTTAATAAATTTTCCTGAGGGAGAACCCTAGACCCCCACCGTATTAGGGGATATTTCATACCCCCAAGACTCCTGATTTACCCTCCCTTGGAGAAAAACCCTGTGGACGCCCTTGATTATGTATTAAGTTTAACACTTTCCCTCACTAAACAACATTTTAGTAGGTACTTGTCTAGTTCCATTTCGTGACAAAGAACTTTGAGTTTAGGTTTATGGAGTGGCTTAATAATTATATCCGCAGTATGAAGGTCAGAGGCCACCCTCTTGATATCTATAGTGCCCTCTGTGACAAGCTCCCTCACGAAGAAATGTCTATCTCAGATATGCTTTGTCCCTCGGTGATACTCTGGATTCTAAGCCAATTTTATAGCTTCCTCATTGTCGGCTTGAAGTTCTGGGTTCCTCTTCAATTCCGCGAGGTCTTCCAGAAGACGGCGTATCCATACCATCTCACTAGCTGCTTCACTGGCTGCAATGACTTCTGCTTCTGTTGTGGAGATAGCAACAGCCTTTGGCTGAGCCATAAAATTACTCCACCTGCATAAATACACAATACGCCTGAAGTTGATCGTCCTGTTGTCAAGTCACCTCCATGACCAGCATCAATGTAGCACTCAAGAATTCCTTCCTAGATTCTTGGCCTATAGACAATTCCATAGTCCTTAGTGCCCTGCAGGTAGCGGAAAATGCACTTGACGCTTCTTTAGTTGAGTTTTCCAGTTTTCTTGATAAAACTCCAAAAGCATAAGAAATGTCTGGTCGACTCCCAACCATCAGGTACAATAATTTACCCCCTGCCTGTCTGTATGTAAACGCTTCCTTCACGTTGTTTTCTTCTTCCTGTTCCACTGGATTCTCTCCTTTAATTATAAGAGTTGGAGCTGGTCTACATTCACTCATGCCAAAACGTTCTAATATATTTTTTGTATACGCTGTTTGACACACTTTGTCTGAGACATCAATCCTGCATTCCAATTTTAAGCCTAAGAAATATGACGCAGGCTTTAAAGTAATCTTAAATTCCCGTTTCAGTTCTTCAATTAATTCTACTGCCTCTCTTGGGTTTGAGGCAGCTACTAAACCTCTATCCACATACAAACCCACAAATAGCTTTTGTTATACTTTCTTCCTAGCAAACAAGCAAGGATCAGCATTATCTTTCTTGAAACAAAGTTTAACATGGAAATGTACAAAACGTATATTCCAACATCGAGGTGCTTGCTTAAGCTCGTATGGACTTGTATTAAGATTACAAACTCTATTAGTTCCATCACCATAACTTTCGGGATGTTGCATGTAGATTTCTTCGTCTAATTTTACGTATAAAAATGTGGTGAACACATCAAATTGAGTGTCATCCCTTCATTTGCTGCAACACTCAACAGTGCCTGAATAGTTCCTAGTTTTGCTACTGGGCTGAAAGTCTGATCATAGTCTTGTCCTTTGCCTTGAGAAAATCCGTTTATGACTGATCTGGCTTTAAGTCTATAAATAATTCCATTAGGTTCTTTCTTGATTTTATACACCCACTTGCAGGGTGTAGCCTTCCGGTTACTCGGTAATTTTTTCCACTACCAAAGTTTCATTTTTCTAAAGAGATTCTATCTCACTTTCCATTGCACGTTGCCAGTCTGTACTCCGGCTACTCTGAATTGCTTCATTGTACGACCTAGGATTATCCATGTCAATTTCTTCACCAGCTGCATTAATCACAGTCATTGAATCTTGACGGGGGTTGAAGCTTGAATTGATCTCTAAGAATTACTTCTGTGGTCGGAGCTATCATAATGTTTTGGTTTGCTTCAATGTGCTTTGAGATATCTAAATCATCTTGTTTATCAATAATGTCTTCAGATTCAATTTCATAATCTTCAATAATTGGTAAATAATAATTTTTCTTCGTGACTAGTGATTGTTCTTGGAATACAACATCCCTTAAACGGATTAGCTTATTCGTATCTTTTGACCAAATACGATAACCATCATTATTGTTACATACAGTCAAAATGCCTTTTTTGTCTTTTTATTCATTTTCTTTCTTCTTTGTCAAGGGATATGCACAAAGCATTGACAACTTATAATGCGAAGGTGTTTTAAACATGGACTCTTTTGAAGCTACAGCTCATACGGGAATTTCTTTTCAATACTTGATGGTCCTATAAGATTCAGTATATATGCTGCTGCGTTTATCACCTCTACCCATAAAACCTCAAGACTCTCTTCATGTGCATGCATCATATCACGAGCTGCTTCAACTATTGTTCGGTTCTCTCTTTCCCTGCAACCGTTTTGATCTGGTGTATAAGGCATCGTCAGTCGCTGTTTATTCAATTTCTTCTTAGAATTTCTTTAACAGCTTTACTATCGAACTCACCACCATTATCACTAAGAATTTCCTTCACATCCAGTCCAGCAACTTTAGCCTCAGATAACATTTGCTCCAGTTAAGATGGAACTTTAGATTTTTCTTTCATGAAGTAAATATAGCGAAAACAACTGTAGTCATCCTTGAACAGTACGAGGTAGCGATAACCTGTAAAAGATTGCCTAAATGGACCACACACATCACTACGGATAAGTTCTCCTGGTTGAGTTGTTTGGTCTTGGGTACCAAACTTGAGCCTATTAGCTTTACCATAGAGACAGCTTTCATATAGCTCATTATTTAACGCAATCTTGATTCCTAACTCAAGTTCAATAGTGGCTTTGACATGTATTTTATTCACATCAATTAACTTAATGGGAATCACGTTCCTCAAGGCAAGTCTAAAAGGTCCATCATTTCGACTTCCAAAACCAAGTTTCACGTTACTATTCACTTTCAAGGTACATACCTAAGCTGTAGCTGTGAATCCACTCGAAGGAAGTTTATCCTGAGTAGAAAGAAGAGAAAACAAATTCTTCTTTATATTAGGAACATACCACACTTAACATAGTTATTTTCTCCCAATGTCCATTGAGAGACGCCTCTACTATAATTATTGCCCCTTTCCCTAGTGCACTTATAGGATCTCCACTTGCTGTCATCACTGTACGTTGCTTTGAAAACTTCTCATACATTTCAATTAGGTCATATCGATTTGTCACATAGCTTGTTGCACCATTATCTACAAACCAACTATTTCAATCACATTCAGTAAGTAATACTCGTGTTGTGGTCATGAGTGTGCTGTCCACTTAATTACTAAAACTAGCCAACGTGGGAGGTCCTCCATCAGCTATCCATTTACGACCATTATTCTTAATCCTATGTCCTATATTAGAACAGTAATGACACTTCATGTTTATATAGAAAATTTAGGAGTTTTTGGCATACCACTTGACTTACTAAAAATTCTGAAAATTGAAAAATGACACCTGGACACGGGAATTGAACCCGGGACCTCTGGCTTAGTACGCCAATGCTCTAACCACTGAGCTATCCAGGATTCGTCCCGTGCCCAGGGTCATTCTTCACTCATATTTTAAGGCAGAGTCTATGATGGACTTAGCGGAAATCGTCGGCTACAAATATGTGATTGTATTAATATCACGAGCCATCGGATAACGCAGCCATCTGCGACTCGGTAGTTGGCTTTTTGCTGCCATTTTCACAATTATTAAATTGTACGGGATCGCACATATTAAGAATTAATAGCCAGAGCTATTATTTATGCTTATTAGTGGGAATTACTCCATCTAGATATCATATTCTGAAAATTGAAAAATGACACCTGGATAGCTCAGTGGTTAGAGCATTGGCGTACTAAGCCAAAGGTCCCGGGTTCGATTCCCGTGTCCAGGTGTCATTTTTCAATTTTCAGAATATGATATCTAGATGGAGTAATTCCCATTAATAAGCATAAATAATAGCTCTGGCTATTAATTCTTACTAAAAATTGTTGAGTAGGTTGTTTATTTGCTTTTGTAGTTAAAACTGGTTGATTTGCACATTGCTTATCTTTATAAGCTAAAGATCTTTCATAGGCACAAAGCTGGCATGTGAAGTTATCTAGTTTACGTTCATTTTTAGACATAAGCAACCAACTTTACTTGAATTAAAAATATTCTTCTGATAAGGTGTCTAAAATTTTACAAATAAGTAATAGCTCAGGCAATTACTCAGTCCTCGTCACTCTTTATAACCTCTTGATTCAACTCGTTCCATATGTTCTTTAACTTGGACATATGACTTTCAATGTCATAACTACATAAATTCTTATAGCCAAAAAATCTCATACATAAATTATAAGATTTCCCCTAATATCACGTCATATAAACGATGCAATTCCATCCAAACTTCACGGGCTGTTGAGAATCACATTATCTTTTGAAGAGAATCTCCACTCATATTGGTTGCGAGTATGAGGAGGGCATTATTATCTGCCTTCATAAACTTTGCTAAATTAGTCTCATACCTGAAAATTTATTCTGATCCTGCGCTTTCTAACAAAGGCGTAGGCTTCCCTAACTTTCGCTCTTCTACTTCCATGCCATTTACAATACCACGTGAAAGGGTGCATGCCTTGTACTTCCATGTGGACCAATTTGTTTTCCCTTCAAGATTACCGATTTAAAGACGAGTAGTGGTTTCCATTTTACGCAACAATAGACCTATTCTCACTGAAAAACTGGTTTGCAGAGTATTCGGGTTTAAAAGACTTTCTGCAAAAACCAAATACAGCAATATGCATAAACTTCGCCAAAGGCTTGAGACTAAACACTCTGTTTAGCTAGAAACGTAAGCAAATAAACGTGTTTTAGCCCATAACCTGTAAAGTTTAGCAAACAGACAGTGTTAATAATCACAAAACTATTTTACGATACATTTATTCCAAACCAGATTGTCCGACATCTTAATTTTTCTTTGTTAAGGTCAACTCATAGATAAAACAAAAACAACCACACACAGTCAGGACATAGAGAACATAAAATATTTAATTGTTTTGTATCAAAGTGTAAGTCTACATACCTATAAACAAGATGTCATCCCGGCTGTTGAAGTGCAAGAGTAGCTGGGGTACTCATTCCTTGATGTCCTCGTAGAATGGCTAGAACAGCTCTGTCAGCTTACAGGTGACCCCAGGTGTCTTATTGGCCAGAAGTAGATTTTCCGTTCCCGGATTTGGACTCGGGGAGGGGGGGGTTCCTTATCACTGGTATAGGGTAGTGATGAGGGGGCGAATTGGTAGGGTCAGGGTGTTGATGGGTTGGAGGTTATAACTAGGCCTCAGAGAGGAGAGGGGGGACAGGCGACCTGGGTGGTGGAAGGAGTCAAGGTAATGTCTGGTGGTGGGAGTGACGTTAATAGAGAGGGTGGAGTCGTGTTTGGTCCACGTTGTCGTGGAGGGGTGAAGGACAAGGGTGATCCTGGTGAGAGGAAAAGAGGGTAGGGTTTCTTAAGGTGGGAGAAGTGAAAGGTGGCTGTGGTAGGTCGTTCTAGAGTCCGGCTAAGGCCTGCAAAGGTGGTAGTGAAATACCTGAGGTGTTGGTAAGTAGCGATTTCGGGTTGGGGAGGTGCGCTGGAATGGCCCTTCTTCTTCTGCCCGGAACGTTGGGTGTAACCCATTGGGTGCTGGGACAATGGGTGGAGCTGGGTAGAGCTCCGTGAAGAGGGGAATGAAGTAAGGGTGAAGTGGAGGAACTCGGTGAAGAGTCACAATGAGCAGTGTGAAGCTGGAGTAGGGGGAAGGGGGAATAGGGGGTTCAGCGAAGAGTCATGGTGAACGGTACGGAGCTGGAGTAGGGGGAAGGGGGAATAGGGGCTCGGCGAAGAGTCGCGGTGAGCGGTGCGGAGCTGGAGTAGGGGGAAGGGGGAATAGGGGCTCGGCGAAGAGTCCGCGTGCGGAGCTGGAGTAGGGGGAAGGGGGAATAGGGGCTTGGACGTCGGTACAAAAGATAACAAACACACTGGCGTGGTAGACACCCGTTTATTTCCAGAAGGGGATGTTGCCAGCGAGGAGCTGAGGCAACGACTGATTCTTGAGCTGCTCGTGGCTCTCTTTTATTCAATCCCATCGGGTCACTTCGGCCCTAGCCGTGTGAACCCCTAGCAGGCAGCAAGGCTAAGGAGGGGTGTTGGCACAGGGTGACTGGCCATTAAGACGGGGTGGTGTTGGCAGAGAGGGCCGGACCTTGCCGACTGGCTACGAGGTTGCCATCCTTACAAAAAGGAGGTGAGGTGTATTGCGAGGTTAAGGGAGTGACGAGCTTTAGGGGTGCAAGAGGGCTGTAATACAGAGAGTGAACAGAGGGGGCAGCAAAGAATTCCAGCAAAAGAAATTATTATAATGTTTTCACAGATTGTTAACGTATTAATTATGTATTAACTTAAACAGTTTGCAGATGACCTACCTGATGGTGTGGGGTAGTGAGGATAAAGAAGTACAGAAGCAGCTGGAGGTTTTAGGAAGAAGTGGTGGAGTAGTATGGAATGAGGCTTAATGTAAGGTAGAGTGAGATGGTGATCACTACAAGGAAGAACGACAGGTATACAACTGGTTTGACAGTGAGAGGAGAGCAACTGAATTTAGTAAAAAGTTTCAAGTAGCTGGGAAGTATTGTAGATAAGAGTGTGAAGCCGTATTTGGAACAAGGATATGCCAGACAAGTGCAAGAGGGTGATCTACAATACCTATTACTTACCAATATTAACAAACGCTGCAGAAATGTGGCTAGTGAAGAAACAAGATAGAAGCAGAATTCAGGCGGGTTAAATTATTATTATTATTATTATTATTATTATTATTATTATTATTATTAGCACCGCGTCTTACTACCCGTTCGGGTTATACGCACTTACGCTAATGTGTAATGGTAGGGTCATTGTGAGATGAAATGGAGGACCTACAGTTTAACGTGGAATCCGAACCACGGTGGAGGCCTGGCATTCCTCACATTCACAAGTTGTGATTAATACACGTCTTGTCAGAGGTGAAGGAAGGGTTTGGCAATCAGATAAATCTGTGCCGGGACCGAGGATTGAACCCCGGACCTCCAGCACAGAAGTCTGACACCTTACCGCTAGACCACCAGGTCACCAACCGGGTTAAATGAGATTCCTGATAACATATTATGATCATGGTTTTTACACATAATATTTTCTACTTCATCCAGAAGTACAACTAAACTATATCCCAAATATTAAGTTTCATGAGTTGAGAAACAGCATTTCTCTAAAGATAATACAATTTTGCTTTTTCCAGCCTTTCGAACACATTTTCCAAGCGCACTAAATGTACCTGAAAATCCTTTTAAAACACTATGAAATCCAAACAGGTAAGTGCTTGGGATGGGCTAAGCCCCCTCAAAACAGCATCCATCAATCATTGGAACGTAGCTGGCGCATTCGGATAACGGATAGATACCCGGTGTTGTGACCAGGGGCACCCAAAAGGGGGTGGGGGGATTACCCCCTCCCCTGGGATTTTGTGGTTGTATAAAAATTAGAAATAGGCTAATCTCAAGAGTGTCCTTAACTAGCACTAAAACAGTGCCTCCAGCCATCAAATGGAGACTATAGAAAATAACAAACTAATTACTAACTAACTACCAGGCCACCAGCTGACTTTAGGGTTGATAGCTTAGCGCATGTGTGAGCAATTCCAACAGCATTTGCCATCCAAATAGTTAAGATCAAGTGTCCACCCATAAAAATTTGGATAAATTTGAAACATTTTTCTTATGTTGTATCTTATTTCCAGGAGACAAGAATTTCCTTGAAAAGCCACCTTTTGAGGCTTCAATTTAATGAATTTTCTCGGGGGAGGACCTCCGGACCCCCCTCCCCCTGGTTTCTCCCCCGAAGAAAAATCCTGCAGGTGCCCTTGGTTGTGACCTTGTTGAATGCTCTATAGTACACCAAACATGAACATTTGTTCTCCGTTTGCTGTACTATTTTTAACAATGACAATAGGTGATGTCCATGGTTTATCTCACAGCTCTTTTGGCACTATAAACCCTGAAGACAATTATTGTTCACCAATCATATTCTGCACTAATGCTTGCTGACTAAACGGTATGTGCTAAGCTTCCTAAGTGATGGGCTTGACATTACCAGTATGGATCACGTGTTTAACGATAGGTGTTATTGGTAGGTTACTTTGTTCCCTAAAAATGTCCTGATATTTTTTCAAAACTGACTCAAGTTTCTTCCTATGTACAGCTTACGATGATCTAATTTTTTGGATAAATCAATATTCTTCCCATAGGTTTCTTTGACGCACATCTTGATATTTCTTCTACCCCTTTAGTTATTTACGTGGTTACCCGTGGCTTTCCCCGGAACTGCGAGTCTTTGGTTCAAACTCCGCATGCTTCCTTCTAAAGTTGACTCCCAGTCAGCTTCTATGTTGTCACTTTCTTCTACTAAATGCAACTCTGCTATTTTGTGATTCCTGGGTATTTAAACTTTGTTCCCCCTTAGGTTACTCAACCCTAAGGGTATCCCCTGTTGACCTTGTGCCAACAAGCTCACACAGATATCATGTTGCTCCTTTAAGAAGTCGTCCATAATCAATGGATCGACTAACTAAATACAACTTCTACCCTTGATATTCTCTGGTAACATCACTTCAGCACTTACAGTCTTTTTCGTATCTGGGTAAAGACACTCACCAACGGTCAACTATATAGGGACTCGAAGAGCTTCCATAGCACAAACGCGGTTAATTACTCTCCGATTTATAGCTACGCTTGTCCTTACTGTCTCCATATCAGAGGCTCAATTTAGGTTATGCTTAACATCCCCTAAACATAATGTTTGCTTTGATATATATATATATATATATTATTGCTGAGAATTTCTTCAGTAAGTCTAGGCCTAATATACCATCGTAACTTGAGTTGGTCCGACATTCCATAACTTAAAATGCAACCCAATAGGCTCTCCCACCTATCTCTAATTCCATCACAACTTCCCCCCAAGTTCTGAATTTTGCGACCTGATATACCCGAGATCTCAAATCTTGGTTTGGTAGTAAATTCCACACTTTTCTGTCACAAAATTTAAATTTGTGCCCTGCTGTCAACTAAAAATCAATATTTTCTCCCTTGAAAAATACCCGCCAACACTTGCTCGCTAGTATCTTCATCCTTTTCTACTGACACTGTGGGGACAATTCTCGCTGTGAACCGTAATTCGTGGCTGCTACGATCCTGTTCTCATTTGGGTTCCCAAAACACTGGTTTGCTTGATGCCCCATTTTACCACACCAATAACATAACTCCCCATCATTGTAGGCGACTGTTGTCTTCCCTTAGTAGATATGCAATCCCTCATCACATGACCTTGTTTTTCACACTTAAAACAATGTTTCCCCTTGTCTATTGCTGCATCCACCGCTTCCTTTAAGGTCTTAGGTTTTACTAAACTTGTAAATCCTCCTACTTCTCTGAAAAGGCCACTTAGAAAAGAATCTATGGCTCTCTGGCCAGCCTCAAATTTAATTATTTCATTCCTGACTGCAGTATCCCCTAATTCATAAGTGTTGATATTAATTTTCTTGAGCCTGTCAGCGAAACTCTCTTACACTCTCTCCCTTTGAGTGTCTAGTTTTGTCAATTTTCCCCTGAAAAACTGGATTGTCTGTTTCTTCCTGAACCTATCCATCAAGGCTCCCTTCTACCCATTAAAACTGTCAGTTTCTATAAAACTTGGATCCGAAATTACAAATTCCAAGGTTTCTCCACCTAAACGCAATTTAGTTACAGCCCTTGGCTCTAAATCTGTCCAACCTGATCTTACTGAAGCTTGACTTCTCTTCTCAAAAAACTTTTTTTTTTTTTTGGGGTCTATCATGTAATACTGGAATAGTTGGTATAGGTAGAAAATTATTAACTAGTGGTATCGGTTCACTATCACTCCTATTCTTCTGAACAGCTTCTAACTTAATATTTTCTGCCTTAACCTTCTCCAGCTCCCTTGCTAATTTGTCAATGGCAGTTTGAAAGGAAACCTTTACACCCGTAGGGTGACCTGGAAGTATAGGGGTAAGGTGTCAGAATTCTGTGCAGGGTGTCCGGGGTTCAATTCTTGGTACCAGCATAGATTTGTCTGATTGCCAAACCCTTCCTTCACCTCTGACAAGACATGTATTAATCACAACTTGTGAATGTGAGGAATGCCAGGCCTCTACCGTGGTTCAGATTCCATGTTAAACTGTAGGTCCTCCATTTCATCTCTCAATCAGCCTACCATTACACATTAGCATAAATGCGTATAACTCGAACGGGTAGTAAGACGCGATGCTAATAATAACAATTTACCCCATAATTAAACTAAAGCCATGGTAATTGCACGTCTAATAATTCCTACCTTGGAAGTGCTCCACTGTTCTCCTCTGCAACTGGTGGTGTACTGCTGTCAGTTTGTACCTCCTCCTCTGGATCCTGGGTTCAGCGTCCTCGTTCACCCAGTACGTACCAATTGTTGTCGAACCCCTCCGCGGCTGTCTCTCAAGGTCATTTACTTCCAAGTCAACCCTCAAAATAGCGCTACTTTCGATATCAACCGTTGGAACTCTAAAAGTCCTACATCTGAGACCAATTGGTAAAACTCTCCAAATCCCACTTCTGACACCAAGTGTCGCCCTCCCGTCTTCCATGGGCCTAATTTGTAAGGATAGCTAGCAGGGAAGGGTAGGGATGGTGGCAAGATAGATGGTTGGATTCAAAATTATTCTGATGGCTCGATTTTTTTTTTTTGTTTTATTAGTAGCAATGAGTTAATAAAAAAAAATGTGATGTTACAAGGTGTTAGAAAAGATGTATAAGAACTTGACATATGCGCTCACGAGAGAAATGGCGTGGTGAGGAATACTTAACTAATGGTTTGACTGACACTACTCGCGACCCCCTTACAAACTCTAACCCCTATTCCCTGGGCACGCCGGCTGCCCTCTAGCACAAGTACCAATGACCCAATGTTCTAATCCATATAGTCCCAGCAACAGGCACAGTGACTGCCTCCAGAAAGATATTAATGTGTCAGCCCCGACATTAATAAATCAAAGACTTTTATAGCCCAATCCATCATATTTACAATGGGGACAACATTGTTGTGAGTTGTCAGCATTCTATCTTAATGTTTACTAATTCATTACAACAAGTTTGAATGGCCAATCCTTTCAGTAATGTTATTTCAACAGTGTTGTGTTAATATAAATAAACATCTCAATCTAGCTCAGGATTGTTACAATCATTTAGATTTTTAAAATTTAATCAAAATAGTAGTATAGATTTTGGTTTTTTTTATAAAACAAAATTGATAAATTTATAATTTTATTTTGATATTATGATTTAAATGTTATGGACACTAAAATTTAACATTGTTTCAAGATTTTGAACTATTATAAGTGAATGGTTGTTGAAGGTGTGTAGGTTGAAAAGGAATCCTATAGTTAAATGTGAAAGAAGCGTCCAACGATGGTTTGAGCATGTTGAGAGGATGAGTGTGGGTCAAGTGACAAAGCAAATAATGATAAGAGTGTGTGTGGATTAAAAGAAAGGGGTAGGCCATGTAAGACGTGATTAAATGTTATAGACAAATGTGTGAAAAAGAGAAAGATTACTAGTTTTAAGAATAAATGAGCATGTATGACTCAGTGTATGGATGTTGTTGAAGCAAAGGGAGTATGCAAGACTAGGGAAGTGTGGAGAATGTTAGTGAGGATGGATTAAGTACGGAGTAGTTGTTTTTTTACCTATATGCAGTCTCTTGCCTACCCTGTAAGGGAATGACCTGATTAGGTACGTGGGCTATGTATGAAAAATCACTCCATGGTGTTAGCCAGCAAGAAAGCTGTACCGACCGAGCGGCCACCACCGTTATTGTAGGTATATGTATTAAAATTAGGAATGAGCCCTCGAATCCTTAAGGATATTCAAGAAAAATTCAGATTCAAAACTCAAATCCTTAAAAAAAAAAAGATTTTTTTTTTTTCAATTTTACAATTGAAATTTGTTTTAGATCTCCTATACTGCTTATTGGTGGTTCAGAACCATTTATAATTAGGGGATGAACTTAAAAACCAGGCCCCAGACCAGTAATTTATCACTTAACTGAATGCATGAATGAATGGATTATAAGAAAGAAAGTTAACATTCTTTTACTATTTGTACTTTCTATTATTTCCTATTGTGTTCATAATTTATTCTAAGATTCAGATTTTAGATTTGGAATTCGAAGGTAAATTGTAGATTTGACCCAATTTTAACAGCCAATTTGTTTTCTAATTATTTTAAGTTTTGCCTCCCTGTAATTGCAAGGCCATGTAAGAAATGATATCTTAGCAAAGAAAGGTACTCAAATTAAACAATTGAAAACCAAAAACATGACATGTCACTGTGGATCAAACATAAATTTAAGACTTAAAGATGGGCTACTCGAATCTTCGAATCCTGACAAGTATTCAAGATTCGAGGATTCAGTGTTTTACTGGATTTGATGGTCGAATCTTTCTCCTCATAAGCAAAGCATAATATTTTTAAAAATTACTTAGTTAGGCTTACTTGAAAAGCACAACTTAATCCGTAATCTTTATTTTGTTGGACAAAAGAGATTTGCATGAATAAAATCATTATTTAAAATAAAATTGTTAGGTGTGGAAAATCTTACGTGTCTACTACCCTACCCTCCCACCTCTTTGGGAAACTTGAACTCGACCGTTTCGGCACATGCTCACTTCTAAAACTTTCACCTCACGAACAATCTTGAAAATATTTTAATGAACACATTAAAACTCTTCAAAAACTGACAATCAAAACTAGAATTACAAATAAACTCGAAATAAATAAAACAAATTATGGCTTTTTTTAACAGAAATAAGAACACATTACACATTATACAAAGTCGGCCGTCATGAAGTATATTATGTTTACTCGCGAGAGTGTTGATTAAAATAAAGATACTGTTAATTATTCTTACTACTCAACTGGTTTTAATTATCTACAACTATGCAAAGAACCCCAATTTATTGCATACAATCCTTAAGCTAGACATTTTGTTGGGTTTTTGAAAAATAAATACTGTCGACAATCAGACACTGATATAACTGTCTATTTATGCCAGTGTTTCCAACTCTATAGTCTCTGGTACATGGACCTGAAATGGATTGTATTTTTACCGGTAGGATACTACTGTCTGACATTATATTAATAATACCCACCAATTTTCATAAAAAAAAAATATGTAAAATTTTCTACTTTATAGCAGGACCACAGGAAATTACTTTTAGAAAATATCCTAAAATTGGATTGTACACATGGTAAAATTATATCAAAAGTAGTATCCAGATCATACAGTAGGCAACACTGATTTATGCCTACCGGCCTACGTATTGTATATCGATCGTTTGTTTAAAATCGATTCAGTTAATCTGATCACTTAGTAAGCGCTCTCAAGTTTTAAGAATCAAATAATGACTTGCTAATTCATTATTTGTTTTGAAAGTGATTTTAACTAAGAGTTTTTTTAAAATATGTTATTGAAGTAATTGTAAAAATATTCAAACTTAGTCCTGCCTTATATAATGGGAATGAACATATTGGAGTCGAAAATATGTTCGTGTTTTAAATCGAATGTATTCTTGGAAATCAATATATTGCAAGAATCAAATATATTTCTTGTTTTCTACGCGAAGATACAGTAGCCCCATGGCTTCTTTGGTGCTGACTGACAGTTCACAGCTGACTTCTGACAGTCAACATTTAGGTATATACCTAAATTTCGACTAACAGAAGTGACAGCTACTAAACATATGTTTTTTGCAGATCATATGGTTCGGCGTAGGGATACATAATTTGGTCTGGTAACTTTTCAAAGCTGTCAGCTGTCAGTCAGCACCAAAAAAGCCATGGGGCTACCGTAGATAATGGATATAATAAGAAAATAATAATAAAACATATTTAAGCATTATTGATTTCACTATTTCCAATGTATGTTTAATTGTTAAGCATGTTGTTTTAGTCTTTATTAAAAATATTTGTTAGTATTTTTATTTTTGCTTTCTTACTAAAATAAATTATAATCCTTCAATGATGATTAAAGTTGATCAACTAGGCCTAATTTGTTTATTTCACATATTTTCTTAGAAACTAAACTCATTCTAACAACACTTTTAAAAATAACTAAAAGACGAAGAAGAAGAAGAAATTTTGATTGATTTGATTTTTAAACAATGAGTCTAGATTGTTTAATTTGGCTGGATTTTAACATGTATTTTGCGAGGGGTGGCTGAGGTTGATTAAAATTGAAAGCATGGTTGAAATAAATCTTAATTTACAATTTAGGTCTATATTGTGTAATGTAGGTCTATTTGTAAATCATTAAGATTTCTAACAATTTGCCAGGATTCGGATTCGAGAATAAAATGTAGATTCGGATTCAAGATTCAGATTCGAGAAATAGTGGATTCGACCCATCTCTAGACTAAACTAATGGAAGAGTTCATAAACAATTGTGCAGGCAAAAAATGGAGTATAATTCTTGAAAATAAAAATCTGATTCCTGATTTCCCACGAAGAAGAGCTGTAGCTCTATTTTGATTAACCAGTGGACATGATTATTGAGCTGCATATCTACATAGACTAAACCTTTATTCCTCACCCCATCCCAACTTGTGAAAATTACCAGATACTATCATGAATGGAGAACAGATGCTTCAGTGTAGAAGGAGATATACCAACCTAGATCATGCAATACTATTGGGAGGCTAGATGGTTAATGGAAGAAATCCAAGATTCAGAGCATTATCAATTAACAACCCGTAAGAACTCTGTCTGAAAGACAGTATTTTACAGTTACAACATTTTAAAACAATTTTCATAAGTGTATAATTTATATGTAACCAACTTCAGTGGCCACATGGTCTAACATGCTGCTTCCATGTTAGACTAGACTGCTGAAGATGGGGAGATCGGGGTTCAATCCCGGTTGGGTGCACTGAGGGTGGTTTTTCCTAAATGGTTTTACCCTCTCTCTCCACACTAGTGCGGGTGCATTTCCTCTTAATTAAGCCTTTGCAATCCCTAACCTATTAGTTTAACTAGTACATAGATGTATAACCCGAATGGGTAGTGATATATATATATAAAGTTACATGCTCTTCAGCTGTCGCTATTGATAGATGCATTAGTAAGTACCTATGAAGGAAAGGTCGATAGAAACATATAATAAAAGGAATAAATACAATATGACTTTTACAGTGAAAAGAAGACCACAGTTCACACTTTACATTGCTGTCATTGGACAAAGAGGTAATAGCTCTCTCTTGAAGAAAATTGATCATCACCCCCTAATCCCTAGACCTAGGTTTCATTCTATCAGAACTCATCAGGAGGGAGTGTGAAATGCACAACACAACTTTCTAAAAATGGAAATCAAAAAACATAAAAGAGAGAGTAAGGAAAATTGTAAAGAATGATAGGACACTTAGATAGTAACATGTAAAAGGAATATCATAAAGGATAGAGGAAATGGACATTGAATGTGAATATATATAATATACATCTCTATAAGAAAAACCTATTTTTCACTTTATGAAGTAATTGCATTAAATTTGGACGAAGGTACAGGAAAGGTGTGAAACGCCTCTGCTACCCATGAAACGCCTCTCTTATGAAACGCCTCTCTCTCGTTCCTTCGTCAACAACATCGCTCTAGAAGGAGTGGGCCCATGTGGTCTTAATGTTAAAAAAATAAACCGTTTCTTTCCCAAGTTGATGGACAGTTTTATTCCACATTTTCAAACTAGCGTTATAGAGGTGAGCTTGCTCACTCCGAGCAAGCGGTCGTACGAGTGATGAGAGTCCGTGTCCCAGTGCCGGACGAGCCAGCCAACCCCAAACTCGGCACCGCTCTCGCGGCGGGAGACAAAACTACACTCAGAGCCGCGGCAGACCACTGCGCGTGCGCCTGATAAAAGTGGTGGGGAGGATAGCTCGTACGTCACTGGCACAGGTGTTAAGTGTGGTTTTATTTCCATTGTAAAAGCCATATTGTGTTCGTCCCTTTTATATGGTTCTATCCACCTTTCCTGTACCTTCTTCCAAATATAATATAAGTACCTATAAAATAATACTAACATAATATAGTAAATTGTTAGGAATGTTGACCCAAAAATGTGTTTGTATTCTTACTGTACAAAAAGTATTCTTTGCCAGGGAGTTGATTGATTAAAAGTTAAAGCCCATTTCATTTATCTTGGAAAAATCTGTTTTTTTTTGTATAATTTGTTTTAAATTCACAACACAATATAACAGAGCACTACCATAAGACAGAAAATTACTATGGGAAAACTGTAAAAAAAAATAGTGATAGCAAGGGAAGCCAACCTGAAGAGATATTTAGGTTAGAGCTTGCTAGAAACAAACCATCGTCATTTCTTTTGCACTCTTCACACTTAATTCTTCTGATCCCTTTCACTTTACATATACAATTAAATTCTTGGAAATAATTCTTTTACATATTAATAGAGAGGGAAAAAAAGGCAGCTACATAATTGAAAAAATTGTCAGTTTTGCCATATTTTAGGTTGCAGCCTATTTGAATTGTTAAGCAATAGTAGTTTTGTTAAAGTTAACTATTGGGAACAGTTCTATACCTGCGACGAGTACAGCTTGGTGTTAAGCCAGGAGCAGATGGAACAGGTTGTTCTCTCTGAAGCAATGCAAACAGCTTTTCAAATCTTTCACTTCTCTTTTTAAAGATAGATGAAGAAAACTTTGTTTTTTAATATCTCAATCAGTCACCAGTAGCCAGTCTAAAACCCTTTTCAAGGGAGAACATTTTCTTGTAGTCGATTCAAAATTGGTCAATTTTGTTACATCAATTGGAGATTTTAGGTTAAGACTAGTTCAAAAATTGTGCGCTTTTTATTATTTTTATTCTTCTTCTTCATCTTCAGTTCCTAACCTGCCACACTCACTCCCACTCGAAAGATGAAGCAGAAAAGGTAGTTATTTTCTGCCAGAGGTACAGTTGTGACGGTGATGAAAACAGCCAGGAAGTGAACCTGCTCCCACGACATTAATGCAAAAGAGCAGGAAAGTAAAGATATAACTGTTTGTAACAGGCAACCTGAACACAACTAATGCCTGATGTCTAACTTAAGTGTTTAAGAATCGGTTTGTTGTCAAGATAAAAATATACAATTTTTAAAAACATTCTTACTAAGAGAATAAATATAAAATGAGACCAAGAGGACAGTGTTTGTTAGATGGAACTATCTTCTCTTAATAAGTGAAGCAACATACACCCAAACTGAGAGGACATTGTTTGGGAATGGGTGGATATAGACAGCCAGAGCAAACTCTACCCCGGGGTTCTCGTTGTAATGAACTCCAGTAGCTCTCATGGCTTCTGTAACAGCCTCCATGTTTGTGTAAGACATGTTCAGAGGGAAACCAAACATCTGAAAACAAAGTACCAGATTATCATGTTATTTGAATGAAGGAACAAGGGGGTAGGCTATATTATATGTTTAGAGGAGATTTATTTAGTTGATGTGGACAACAAATTTCACAAACATAAGATTATTTATCTGAAGCCATTTCTTAAACACATTTTTAAAGTTTACTTAGGTGAGATAATATAATCATAACACAATAAAATAATAATTTATCATAACATTTTGATTGATTATTAAATATTTAAAGCCAGTTCTACACTGGTACGACAACTGTCAACATTTGTGTAGTATGGGTTTCCTGATGTTATTGCTTACAGGGAAACAAGTGGTGACAAAATAAAACATTGTGCACATACAGAGCTGAGCAACTTCATTCATAAACAAAGTTCAGACACAAATAGTTTGTCACTGATTATGGAAACAAGGCGCCAAGTCAATATTTCTTCTTGTCCCTTGTTACTAGCTTCCTATCCCAGTATCTATAAAAAAAAACTTGGAGCGAGTAAGGTGTGTGTTAGTTGATTCGGTGGCTTATAGATAAATAATTGGCTTGTGAACCTAGTTTTAGGGATTCCACGGGCATTCATGATTTTTATGGGCGTGTGAAGTCCAGAGAACGAGGTCAAATTGAATAATATAAAATATTCCCGAAGCCAAATTGAAGATCGAATATTAAAAAAAAAAGTATATAAGTTAGTTCATAACAACAGGACTTTAAGGTATTAAATATAGTTTACTATCACAAAATGTAACCTAATTATTTTAGATTTTTGTCATGTGAACATTAATTTGTGATGTACTCATCACTAACTCTGAAAGGTAGCAATCTTACCTTGCAAGTTTAAACTATGGCGCAGCTTATAAGATAAGGCCATAGTGTAGCTTGTTTAGGTAAGACTGTTATCGTTCAGGGTAAACTGAGTATACATAACAACAAAAAATAATTTCTAATATAAATATTTATTTTGACTTTAAATTTTTTATTGGCGGAGCTTTGTAGTTGTTAAATCTGAAATTTTAATTTTGTATCAAAGTCAAAGCTGACGAATATTTTAAGCGAAGTTGAAGCTTCGCGTACCCATTATAGTTTTTGTACAGTTTCAATAGATTAATTACATTGGTTATCCAAAAATCTCTATATAGCAAAACAATAAAGTGAATACTGGATTGTCTTGGCTTGGTAAATGAAGATGTGTGTATATGTAAAGACACCCAAATTTCATGAACCATATTTTTACAAACTTTTACTAGCGGATTAAAATAAATGTTTTAAATGTTTACTGTAGTATTATTTAAATGTATTTTACACACATGAATTGACAACTTTGCCTTTTATATGCAAATAGTGGTCAATTAGTTTGATACCATTTTGTAAGTATATGCACCTCATTAAGTTTGTAATGACAAAGAGAAATTGAATTTTCTATAAGAAGTAGATAACAACATCCAAGAGGTTAACCTCATGATAAAAGGGTGTGTATACCATTACATCGCAAGTCCATTACTTCGCATGACCATTACATCGCGTTTTAGGAACAAATACATTGCAGGTCTATCACATCGCATTTCCCCCACCGCCAATGCTCTACCACTCAGCTATTTTCATCCCATGCCCAGGGTCATTCTTCACTCATATTCTAAGGCAGAGCCTATGATGGACGTGCGGAAATCGTCGGCTACAAGTATCAGATAACGCAGCCATCTTCGACTCGGTAGTTGGCTTATTGCTGCCATTTGTACAATTATTATAATTGTACGAGATTGCACATTAAGAATTAAATATCCAAAGCTATTATTTATGCTTTTACAATTTCCGCACGTCCATCATAGGCTCTGCCTTAAAATATGAGTGAAGAATGACCCTGGGCACGAGACGATTCCTGGAGAGCTCAGTGGTTAGAGCACTGGCATACTAAGCCAAAGGTTCCGGGTTCGAGTCCCATGTACAGGTGTAATTTTTCAATTTTCAGAATATGATATCTAGATGGAGTAATCCTCACTAAAAGCATAAATAATAGCTTTGGCTATTTAATTCTTAACTGTATTAGCCTTGTTCCATTCAATTATCCCAAAATTATGCAAACCCAGATTTTAAAAGTTAAACTAATATGAAAATAAAACACGTGCCTCACCATGTTAGAGACTCATTCAACTCGATAGCGCATGCGCAGAACCTCCCAACTCGGCCAACATGTTGGGTTGGTCGTTTATTATCTCCAACAAATGATCCAAAACAACTTTTTTCTTTGACCGACTCTCCCAACACCAACAAGTTGGGAGTACGTTTATATTGTAACACAACTTGTTGGGGTCGTGTTGGCCAACATGTTGTGTTACAATATAAACTAGGCTTTAGAGGGGAAAGTCAGGCACACTATCCTTGTAACTAGCCTTATCTACAAAGTGGGAATTAGAATTGAGAGTCAGGCACACTATCCTTGCAACTAGCCTTATCTACAAAGTGGGAATTAGAATTGAGAGTCAGGCACACTATCCTTGCAACTAGCCTTATCTACAAAGTGGGAATTAGAGTTGAGAGTCAGACACACTATCCTTGCAACAAGTCATCTCTAGTTGTAGTCAGAGTAGGGTTAGCTGTGTGTAGAGAGGTGAGGGAAATGCTACGTGATGGACCTGCAATGTATTTGTTACCAAAACGTGATGTAATGGTCTGCGATGTAATGGTGCCCACCAATAAAAGGTATCTGTAAAGCTTGATTCACGTGTTCGCCGAAAATAGAAAGCATAATCTGCCTCCCAGAGGCGCAGCAATTTACACACTTTAAGTTGACCCATGATGTATTGCAACGCTAATGTAAAACAGCTGACTATAAACATATTTAATTTTCTAGTAGATAGACATATATTTAAGATCATTGTCCCGAAGGATGTTTACAAATTATAATGCTGTGTCATAGCACAATCCAATACATCAATACACACACTTTACATTAACGGGTTATTTCAAATCTCCTCGCAGTGGCCAACGAAGCTGTCTGCTAGCTTCTGGTTGTGGAGTGCATGCGTTGTCAAATGCACATGCGCACTTATTTAATTGGTTCTTTAGTTGGTTATTTTATTGGTTCTGAGATTTGATTAGTTTTCCTGTGCCTAACATCTTGAGCAGAGCGGACAAAGTTGAGAATAGTTGAACTTCAGCAGAACAGCTCGTGCCGACTAAGCAAAAATCCTGTGATTGGCTTAGAGCACGTCACATGACCACGTTTCTGTTCTGCGCTAGTTTTTTCGGCGAACGTGTGAACCCACAGTAATGCTCGGATCGGGGTGGAAAGAAGGAAGTTTGAGAAAAGGTCTGTAATAAACTATAAAAAACTGATGTAGAATGTGGGGAGAGACTACAGTATGGGATATTAAAATTATCCCCAGTGAGAGCCTGGGCAGTGGGCTGTAATCATGAGCTGTTAGTTACGGACCCATATGGTGTTAAAGTGGTAAGAGTAGAAGATAGGAAAAGGACAAAGATAAAAGGACTGGAAGCTGAAGGATATGGATGTAAAGCACGAGTTTCAGGATAGAATTAAAAATATGTTACCAACCACTGAAATACAAGATGGGAATGTAGTAGAGTGGAATAACTTTTAAAACCAGTCTATTCAACATATTTGGAGGCTTATAAAAAACTAAGGATATAACTCACAGACCTCAAACTTTTTCAGGAAGTAAACATATATGAAGCCTATACCCTCACAAAAACTTGGAGGTGAGTCTTTATGTTTTTCAGATAATATTTGGTTCCAAAGTTGGGTTTTTGTATCTTTTTAACTTAAATATTCAATAATTTTAAATATGAGCTTAAATATGATATGGGCAAAAAATATAGTATGTTTTATGCAGATTATTTTAGTTTTTATCTCATAATGATATCTTTGAAAACAAGCGCAATATTAAAGTCCCCGCAAACCTCTACAAAGTGCGAAATTGGCCAATGTGTCTGAACAAAATGGCCGCTCAATAGAATATAGAACATTAAAAAAATAAAATAATCCCCATTTACAACTCTCCAAATCTCATAAAATCTCACAAAAAATTATAACTAAATAAATTTTATCAGCAACTAACAGTGGGTGATATTAAATGGAATGACCTAAGACGCAGTGTTAAGAATTAATAAGTCAAAGAAAGTCAAGTATATAGAAAAACAGAAACAAAATGAGTGCCTGATAATGAAAGATGTTACAAAAATGGAGGAAGTAGAGCAAGAATACAGGGATAGAAAACTGGAAGTTAAAAGAGTTGTACAGAAAGAAAAGGACAGATGCTAGAAGGAGTTTAGAGATAAATTAGATGAAGACAGTAAAGGGAATATTAAAATGCTGTTTGGAATGGTAAGGAGTAAAAGATCTGACAAGGAAGCTAATAGATCATTACAAAAGGAAGATGGCAAAGTAGTTAGCAATGTAATGTGCTAATTACCCATTAGCACGTAAACTCAAAATACCCTATTTATAAGATTATCACTATAAATCCAAGAACTAAAAAATTCAAATAATATGTGGCATATATAAATTCACGGTGAAATCATGTTGCTGGAAAAGGCCAAGCTCAAGGAAACCTGCCCCAGTGGACAGCTACGTTCCTGGAGGAAGTTCTCTACACACAGACACCTTGCTCGCTTGCAAGACTCAACTGTTTTGACTGTTCGGCTATCTGGAAGGTCACCCCCCTGTTTGTTTCCCTTTCCTAACACGGCAGTGCATCTTGTATAAAACCACCACCACCCCCTGCTTCATATTTTCGAGTAGACATACAAGCGGTAGTCATGATGTTTGATGCGTCGGTCTCACCTCCTCTCTGCAGATAATGTAATATCTGAGACTATTTAATTTTATATCAAGTATTTTTGATAGGGTCTTCATAGACTGTTTCACTATGTCCATATGACATAGCCTTTAATATTAGGGTTCTAAACTGTTTTGCTATGTTCATTTGACATAGTCTTAAATATTTGGGCAATTACCCAACACCTTATACTGTGTGGCCATGTTCCATGTTCGGGAAAAAGTGGAGATCAGGTAATTTATAGCTTTGTTCCATGACCTAGTTGGGTCTTTGAGTGATACCAGTTTCTAATCCATCTATTGTTGTACTTTTGTACGGTGCTGGTATCGTGGTACGCTACTAGTCCAGAGTAGTGGCCCGCGTGGTATTGTTTATTTTGTCCAACTCCCTTCAGGTGTCACTTGAATTAGTTAATATTTAACTGTTTGCAATTATTGTTATAGTCAGTCTCCAAACTTATGTTGAAATTTAAATATACTATTGAATGACCTGACAGTACTAATGAGGAATAGACAGGCCATAGTATCTTTACAGCCTAGATTCCTGGTAGCTTGCCATTAACTATTTGTAGACTTATAGTTCCTGTTCTAGGAACTTAACCAATGTATCTCGTAACTCAATATGGAGTTAACTCAAGCTAGCTAGGCTGTTTAACCACCAACATTGTAACTCTTTAAACTAGATTTAGGTATTGTTTAACTATTGTTCTTTTCTATGCTTATTAGGTTAAAGTCTAGTAGCCGTAAGGCTAGAGTAATGTTATGTATTGTCCTTTAACCTCAAAATCTATAGTTCCATCCAATTTAAATCACTGTTGTGTTTAGGCAGACACACCTTTGTTTTAGAAAGTGTTTTTGTTTTTCTTTAACGAGTTACACCCTTTTCTAATCAAGACACAACCATACTTGTTGTGGTTGCAGGTAAAACCAAGGTGCTTCACATCTAACGCTCCCGATTGGGACAGCAATGTCTAAAGTAGCTGATTTGATTCCCATCAATAAACAATGGAATGTTTTATATATGATCACGTCAAACCATTTGTAATACTTTCGTCTTTTTCCAATTTAAATAACCTGATTTGTTAAACTTGTATATCTCTCTTATGTTTCATGAAACTCATCCTTCGTTGTATATCTTTGTTACTGTATTCGTCACTTCTTCTACCTGATAGGAGAAGCGGCGATACGGCAATATGAAGGAGATTAGGAACAAGATGGAAATCTATTTCGATCAACTACTAAATGGTGGTGAAGTAAGTGGAGAGGAGGAAGAGAACCATGAACCAATCAAAAAAGAGACACCGATTACACGGGCAGAGGTGGAAAGAGCTTTGTTGGGGATGAAGTGTGGTGAGTCAGCTGGGGTGGATGAACTAACAGCAGATATGGTAAGAGCAGCTGGAATACCCGGGAAACAATGGTTGTACCGGGCACTAACAATAATTTGGCAAAACAATCGGGTGCTAGATGACTCAAATAAGGGGATAGGGGGTTCAACAAGTAAGTGCTCTTTTGCCACTGCTGTTTTTAAGTGTCATGGATGCTGTGCAAAAAGACATGAAAAGAGAGAAGACCTAAATGGCCTGGTGTTCACGCATGATGTGGCGATTTGGGGAGAAACTAAGGGAGAAGCACAGAAACGACTGGATAAGTGGGTCTCCAAGTTCAAACAGTATAAGATGAATGTGAGTCAAACAAAGAAAGTTGCCTTGAAAATCAGTAAAGTAAACTCCAAATACCGCGTATGTCTGGAAGGATAACCACTAGAAAGTATACACGAGTTAAAATACCTGGGGAGTGTAGTCTCTTGTAAGCAGTAAGTTCTCAACAGAGTGACCAAGAGGTCAATATTCTTTAATTTGAAATGAGAGCTAATGTGGGACAAGAAGGTTCCAAGGAGAGCCAAGCCATACCTTGTCCCCATTCTTACATACAATTTAGTGACTTGCACAGTAAATAAGAAAGAGCCGAGTCAACTGCAAGCATGATAAATGAAATTCTTAAGACGCACCCTGCAGAAGACACAGAGAGATAGCGTAAGGAATGAGGACGTGAGAGAGGAGTTAAGAGTGAAGGAATCAATGGAGGAAAGGTTAAAGACTCAGATGGTTCGGTGATGTGAAAAGAAGAGAAATCACAAGAACAAGTATACATGGAAAGAGAAGTAAGAAGCAGGAGACTAGTTGGACGACCCAGAATGAGGTGGGTGGACCAGATAAATGAAGATGTAGAGAAGAAAGAAGAGAGATGGAGAAGAGTGATCATATTTCTCGAATCCAAATCTACATTTTATTTTCGAATCTCGAATCCGAATCCTAGCAAATTGTAAGAAATTTTAATGATTTACCAATAGACCTACATTACACAATAAAGGCCTAAACTGTAATTTTTTTTTTTAAATAATGATTTTATTCATGACAAAATAAAGATTAAGGATTAAGTTGTGCTTTTCAAGTAGGCCTAACTAAGTAATTTTTGAATTCAAAATATTATGCTTTGTTTATGAGGTGAAAGATTTGACCATCAAATCCATTAAAACATCAAATCCTCGAATCTCGAATACATGTCAGGATTCGGTGGATTCGAAGATTCAAGTGGCCCATCTTTACTTCTCTCCTTTTCTTCCAAGTAGGCCGCCACACACCAGTCAGTAATTTTTATATACTAAATATTAAAAGATAATTTAATTTAGTAATTAAATATAAAATAAATACAACATTAATCCAACACCTTAGCTCAGTCGGTAGCATGTATACTAAGCTAAGGGTCCTGGGAATGATTCCTATTATGGTCAAAAAATTTATCATTGGTGATATGTGGGTTTACCCTCTCACAGTGATGAATTAACGGCCGAGGACTGGATGTTGTGCCTGTCCCAGATTATGTGGCTTGAATAAAAAACTGACCCAGGCCACTGATGGAAACGGTAATGGATGTAAATAAAAAAAAAAATACAACATTCTATCCATCTATTAAAAGTAAAAACCTAATTTTGAACAGGCAACTGCAGAATTCAAGCCTAAACTTTTTTTTTGTGAATCAAGAAAGAAGCAACAACATCATTAAAGTAACCATGCTCCATCTACCTCTAGCCATGCTGTCTTTGTCCAGTCCATGTTTTACTCTCTTCTGCTGAAGAAAGGGACTGATGTAACCCAAAAATGTTGTGTTTTAATTGTAAGCTTTGAGGCCAAAAGTTTTCTGGTGTGTAGGCCTTACCCTTGTATCCTACTTCCTTTGTTTATTTAATACAGCCTTTTGGGG
Organism: Timema podura; assembly: GCA_033556935.1. Lineage (NCBI taxonomy): Eukaryota > Metazoa > Arthropoda > Insecta > Phasmatodea > Timematidae > Timema > Timema podura. Next base: position 62,085,930 of record JAVRXN010000002.1, on the reverse strand, counting down.
CCACTTTTCCTTTGTTTTTTAATGTCTAGTTACTTTTTATATTTTATATTATTACATTGTATTTATATTTCCTCTGAAGTTTATAATTTTTCCCAAAATTCAAATTCAAATTCGATATTCAGGATTTGAAAGTTAAATGAAGATTCGGATTCATAAAATAATAGATTCAACCCAACTCTATTTGCTAGTAATAAATAATTTTAATATTTGGTTTTGTTATACATGGCCAAAGTACAAGAAATAGGAATGGTTTTGAAATCACTCTTAGCAAAGATGACAACAAAAAGATTATATTTAAATGTTGAAAGTGGAAAAGTTGTACCTTGTGAGATCCGAGTAAATGTTGCATTTCCTGAATATGATCTATGTTTAGATGTTCATCCATTTTCCATGATGAGTATTCTAAGGCTGGCAACAGTTTACGAAGTATTGCAATGCAATATCGATTCCAAACAGTTCTGAAAGTTAAAAAAAAAAAACTATGATGCAAAAAATCCTTAATAAGTGTAAAATACAAGTTAAGCCAAAAAATGCGGCTCTGATTTTTAAATATCTATTGAAACTTTAAATATAATAGTATCTTTATAAACATGAGACAATTATGTAGCAACTCCACATAGTTCCCTTCAAAAATAAGAGTTTGTACTATAAAATCTGTGGAGTAACTGTATCCCTATAATAGGAAATTTTAATTTTGGAAAACCATGAGGGGCTACCTAGTGCAAATCAATCAAATTTACTAGCCCTGAAAATAATTACTTTATTCCAACTAATATTAATTATGTTTTTATTCAGTTCAAGACATTATAACAAAGCAATGAATAATTTAACTAATTTTAATATAAGCTCAGTCAGTCTGGTGGAGATATGGCATGGAGATCAACATCGAGAAGTCAAAAGTGATGGTGATTTCAAAAAATGAAGAGCCATTGAAAATCAAAATTAGAAACCAGGAGTTGGAAAACATAGAGCAGTTCAAGTACCTGAGAGGTCTGCTGAAAAAGGATGCCTACAGCACCGTATAAATTAGATCAAGGATCACCATGGTTAAGGAAGCTTCCAACAAGAAGAGGTTATTGCTGACCAGCAAGTTGAGTTGGGAATTGAGGAAGATAAACTGATAAAATGCTACATTTGGAGCAGAAACTTGAACTCTTAGGAAGATGGAAAATAAATACTTGGAGAACTTTGAAATGTGGTGTTGGAGAAGACTTGATAAGATTGGGTAGACAGACATGGTGAGAAATGAAGTCCTAAGAAGAATAAGTGAGAAGGGAGCCATTTTGAATGTTATTCTTCTGTAAAAAGCAAACTATATCGGACACATCCTTAGGAGGGCCTTTTATGCACAGCATCATAGAAGGAAAAGTCGAAGGAAAGAGGAGCTTAAGAAGAAGGAGGATTCAAATATTGAATAACTTAAAGGAAAGAAGACGTTTCTGGGAGCTGAAGGAGGAGGCTGAGGACCGGCGCATTGGCGGTCTAAGTTCACTGACAAAAGGAATGGACCTGTCATAAGACAAAATATCAAATAAAAATAAAATACAACAAACTTTGTTTTTACCCTAATCCTTTAATTAAGGGTAGTTTACTGATGGGTAGTAATAAAGCTCTAAAACAAATTTCACTTGAAAAGTTGAAAAAATTATTTTTAAAGGATTTGAATCTCAAATCTGAAATTCCCTCGAATTCTCGAATATCCTTAAGGATTTGAAAGATTTGAGGGCCCATCCCTACTTTCCACTGATTAACTGGAATTGAAAATCTGCCAATAAACTCGACCCACTGTACACATGACTACTCTGGCATAACCTTGGCATCCCACACCGGTGAGGTTTTAGCCTTTTTCTGCTTTAGTAGCAACTAGTAATTGATGGATATGGATGTATATATATATATATAAATAAAATAAATGTATGATGCCGCCAACTATGTTGTGAACATGTTCAAGTTTAGATACTATGGCCACAGCTGACAGAACAACGAACACGTTCTTTGGAAATGTTTACGATCAAGTTCTGTTCGGTGTTCTGTTCTATTCTATACCCAGCTTAAGGTGTGAGCAAGTAAGCAAGAAACAGCCTTCTTATGGTGGAATATTTCCAGAATGTGATCATGGTCACTTGAAAATACCACAATGGACTTATAACTATATTATTTTATCACCGCATCTTACTACCTGTTCAGGTTATTTGCATATATGATAATTGCTCTACTGGGGTAGGGATGAGGAAGAAAGTATTTTAGAGATAATCTACCCGCATTTGCATGGAAGGAGAGTGGGAAACAATTTAGGGAAAACCACCCTAAGGAGACCTTAGCTGGGATTCAAATCCCAATCTCTCCATCACTAGTAGGCCAGGCTAACAGTCTTAGACTGTTGGGTCACCGAAGTGGGTCTTACAGCTATTAAGTGAAAATATATATCGTGTAACCTAAAAACAATACATATATTGTCTGATATCAATGTTTGTGGAAAACGTGACAAATTCTGAAAGATGTCACCAACTCTCTTGTATATTACCTGCTCGCTTTCCTCCACTTCATCAAACTGTCTCTTAGATGTTTCTCCAAATTGTCTTGTAGTATTTGGCAGGAAGAACTAGATGTGTGTGTGTATTCAAGAACTGCAGGCTGGATACTGCCTGTCGGGGCCCCAACATTACGGCCAAACACCGGCAACCAGTCTGAGCGGCGAACAACATCAAACCTTGTGTGGCGTGCCTCTTCTTCCGACTGCACATTGGCCCAGATCTAGACAAACATTTTAATACTAATTTCTTTTGTAGAAATCAGTTAGGTGAGCTGACTTTTATTTATTAGTAAAATACCTACAGAAAAAACAATAATTAAAATGTTCACATATGCTGGAACATTGAACATTGAACATTAAAAACAATGCATTTTCTGCTTCTGTATTTTAGGATTTTAAAGATAGTTCCAATGGAATAAACTATGGTTATGCAACGCTATGAAACCTCAACTTAGCTTTGTAAGAAATCTCAGCTTTGGCGATTAAAAGCTTCACCAATAAAAATATTAACAACTGAAACTGAATTACATGTTTTGAAAATAGCTTGATTTATCATATTATTAGAATGAAATATTATAAACAAATGTGCAATAAAAAAATTATAAATGATTTTATTTATACACTTATATATATAAACACAATATAATATTTTTCTTAAAGAATAAAACAACTAACAAAAAATTTTACAATTTCAATTTGGCTTTGAGAATATTTAATATATTAAATTTAAGTTCACTTCGAATTGAAAAAGTGGACTTTGAACACCCCTAGAATAAACATTACAAATTTAAAATTCTCATAAGGTAAAAGTGTTTTTAAAAATCCAATACTGTAGGGGTGTGCGAATAGGATTATTTATCGAATCGAATAGCAAAATTTTGAATGCATTCCGAATATTACAAATCGAATAGTAGATTTTTCTCAATTTTTGATAAAAATTAATGTAATTAGTAAATTCCTATTGAAAATGTGGTTTTATATTTAAGTATTGATATAATACACAAAAAAAACTTCAATTGTTTCTACTATTCCAAAGTGTAGTTCTCATTTGTGTGATGATTAATACTCAACCCACAGTTTGTTTGGATCCTAAACAATTCCACTGTCAGTTGAAAGACTAGGCAGCACTGAAGAGGCTTACTAGTGAAATTAAGAGCGTAGTAATTTCTTGTTGCTTTCCTCACATTCCTTACACACTAGCCCACCAACTGACCCTACAGGTGACATCTTCCCTCCATTCATCACAGGGACTGGCTGTATACTGAATGTTATTACTAGTCTCGCTCATTCATACCTTTGCCACTTTCATACTATACAACAATAAATATACTAAAATATCACAATGAATTATAAAATTAGTTCTTGGCTCCATTTAAATGTTATCTAGGCTTGACACCCCTTGAATGTTAGCTAGATTTGAAACCCCTGAACTGTTCTCTAGACTTGACACCCCTCGTAATCTATATTCTGTCTGTGTTGTCTCCCTGTCCAACAACAGACTGCACTCAAATGGTTGACCTTGCAATGCTGCCCTTCCCCCTTTATTTTCACTTGCTGTCAAATATGGTAGAGTATCTATCTCTACCCAACTGTTGTCTCTCCACCATCCCTTAGGCAGGCCACACCCAACCTCTTGCTTTCTGCTAACAAAGGTATTCCCCTCCCCTTGTATTGAACAAAGGACAAGAGTATTTTTAGCTCTGAGTCACCAGATTATCTGGTTACTCACATGTCTCACGCCAACAACTGCTGCTGCCATAAACTTGGGGTCTGGACAGGACTTCTAAGAGATTTATGGCACTACTATCCATCTTGTGAATCAAAGTTCGAACCTAATATTCAGCCATTAATTATTCAAAATTATAAATATTTGCACAACCCTATAATATTGTGTATTATTAACGGGTGCATGCGCCTTTAGTGCACCATTAGTTTTTGGTTGGAATAGTGTTTTTTTTCTTAAGTTTTTCTTTATTTTTTTACAATAATTAAAGATTTTTAAAAAAGTCACCAATATTATTACTAATTTAAGTTATAATTTTCATTTTTAAGCTAAAAATTAAATGTTTTTTATTCAAAATATTAAGAAAGTTTCTTTATTGAGAACACACATGAATGGAAAAACCTTTGAGTAAACAATTAATGAAAATAATTATTTTTAGACTGAGTTGTTTTCTTCACCAAACTTTGCAGAGGTAGGTTATTTTTTAATGTTTCTTATACACAAACTTATTGCACCAGTCACAAAAAAATGGTGGTGGTGTTGATGTTCTTACTTCTTCCACGCTTTTTGTGTGCCGGATCTACATGTTCCAATTCATCCTGTGGTTGGTACGTTCTTAGAAAGAGCTTTATACCCACTAGAAGAATGGTCAAATATGCTCATTCATTAGATGGAGAGCTGGATTTTTGAGGAAAACTCTCCTGTCTTTAGGATTATCTTCATTGAACTGAAACACTATCTGTGTGTTTATACCAGTTACATTCATCAGTGCAAAATAAATCAGCAAGGGCCATATTTTTGTAATCCTAGATACTGTGTAAGAATAACATATCTGATTTGCATCCAGTCCTCCTTAGGGTTGCATTATAGTTGAAAATAGTGTCTGGCTTCTTTGATGTTTTGTCTACTTAGTCAGTTTCATGCATTTATGACAGTAAGATTACCGCTTTACTCTTCTTTGGCACACGAGAAACTAGAGTAACATCTTTTTGAAAGCTGAAAATCGATGAATCAACCTCTTTGTTTTTATGGGAGAGAAAATCATTATGCAATTTCTTCTGGTTTTTTTTGTAGTGTTTTTATCGAGTAACTCTCTAGCCAAAGGGGCATTTGTATACCAATTGCAGACAGTATGTTTGGAACTGAAAAGGGTCCATCTGGCTAATTTCCGCAATATACTTCTAGTTTGCTGGTATAAAATGTTTTATCGTCACAGAGAGCAAAAATGTTCACTCCGTATTATGCAGGTTTGTTTGGGATGTCCTGTATGAATCCACATCGGCACCTAAATGTTTCCACTGTTTCGTCCACAGTAATAAACTCATTCTAACTTGTTTTACACCTGTCACCTCTTGTCTAATTGTCACCAAACCTGGTGCATCTACATCTTTTTTTAACCACCACAGCTTACTACTGGTTAGGGTTTTAGGCCTATGTACTAGTTACACTAACAGTTTAGGGATTAGGAAGACTTAATTGAGAGGAAATGCACCTGCATTAGTGTGGAGAAAGAATGAAAACCATTTAGAAAAAACCACCATCAGTGCAGCCGACCGGGATCAAACTTCAATCTCTCTGTCTTCGGCAGTCTAGTCTAACATGAAAGTAGCATGTTAGACCACAAAGCCATCGAAGCGGGTATCATCATCATTATTCATACACACAACACGAGTAATGTAAATTATGTTCTCTTCTTGTCCCTGTGATCAACTCTATTAGCCTTATTTAAAGATCTTGTAGAAGAGATCAAACCAATGACCTTACCAATATAAATAATGAGTAAGATAGTAAAGAGAAAACTCACACCTAGTTACTTGTAAGCTGGAGCTAATTTATAAGATGTATATTTAAAATAGAGAAGGAACACTCGAATCCTGACAAGTATACTAGATTCGAGGATTCAGTATTTTACTGGATTCAATGGACGAATCTTTCATCTCATAAACAAAGCATAATATTATGAATTCAAAAATTACTTAGTTAGGCCTACTTGAAATGCACAACTTAATCTGTGATTATTATTTTGTTGGACAAAAGAGATTATCATGAATAAAATAATTATTTAAAAAAATAATAATTGTTAGGTGTGGAAAATCTTACGTGCCTAGTACCCCACCCTCCCACATCTTTGGGAAACTTGGACTCGACTGCTACAGCACATGCTCACTTCTAAAACTTTCACCTCATGAACAATCTTTTAAGTATTTTAATCCACATATTAAAACTCTTCAAAAACTGAAAATCAAAACTAGAATTACAAATAAACTCGAAATAAATCAAACAAATTATGGCTTTTTTAACAGAAATAGGAACACATTACATATGATACAAAGTCAGCCGCCATGACATATACATTTACTTGCCAGAGTGATGATTAAATAAACATGACAGTTAATTCTTACTACCCAACTGGTTTCAATTATCTACAACTATGCAACGAAACCCAATTTATTTCATACAATCCTTAAGTTATATATTTTGTTGGGTTTCATGAAAAGTTATGTTGTCAACAGTTATACACCGATAAAACTGTTTATTTATATCTACCGACCTACGTATTGTATATTGATTGTTTGTTTAAAATAGATTCAGGTAATATGATCACTTAGTAAACACTATCAAGTTTTAAGAATCAACTAACGGCTTGCTAATTCATAATTTGTTTTTAAATTGATTTTAACTAAGAGTTTATCATTTTATTTAAATATGTTATTGAAGTTATTGTAAAAATATTCAAACCTAGTCTAGATTGTTTAATTTAGCTGGATATGAACCAGTATTTTACAAGGGGTGGTTGGGGTTGATTAAAATTGAAAGTATGATTGAAATAAATCTTAATTTACAGTTTAGGCCTATATTGTATAATGTTGGTCTACTTGTAAATCATTAAAATTTCTAACAATTTGCTAGTATTCGGATTCAATTTTCAAGATTTGAAAATAAAACGTAGATTCGGATTCGAGAAATAATGGATTCGACCCATCTCTAATTTAAAATTATAATTATGATTGTTATTTACAAGCTTAAATCAAAATAATACATCTAGTTTGTAAACTAAGATAAAATGTACAACACACATTATCCAACTATAGATTATTGATAATAACTATTACTTACATTTTCATCATTCATGAGGCAGTAGACTTTTTGTAGAGGGCAAAAGTTGTCTCGCACATCAAAGTTGTGGCCAGTAGCAGGATCCCACAAGTGGTAAGTGACCAAGCGTTGACTATTCTCGTGCCTTGTCAACACATATGCGGAGGGTCCATAAGGAACACCATGTCCTAACATGACCCAAGCTTTCTCGCCAAGGTGGATTAGATAGCAATATAGGAGAACAGCAAGGTCTTCAGAATCCCCAGACAGAAGTCGTAGAACTTGCTAAGAGAAAAATAGTTCTTTGGTAAGACAAATGTGGCAACAAACAAACAAACAACCACTTCACCCTGAAAGCCCCCTGTCAGTAGTTAAGTATAGACACCAGGACAATCGTGGCATACTTTTTTAATTTCCACTAATCTGAAATATTTATTCAAAGGGTATTAATTTACTTTTACATATTAAAAATTTCAAGCATGTTTAGCAGTAAAAAAAAAATTGATCTAGGTATTAGGCCTGTGCGGGATCCTGAACTTCAGGAAATATGATGTTCCTGAAACTCAGGTGTAAAAAATTATTTCCTGGGATTTTTTGAGGAAAATTAATATAAAAAGGTTAAAACATCTATCAATGTGACATTTGTATTTTAATGCTCATTAGCAATACTATTAATTTATTAAAGTTAAATTAACCTTATCTTACGTAAGTAAACAGATACCCTAAATTTCAGCCGATTTTATTACGGCTATGTACCTAGTGAACACAACTGAGCACAATAAAATAACAACCACACTAGGCTTCTGAATAGATTCAAGGGGAAAAACATGTGTTTGGAAAAACATGACGATAAAAGTGGTTTTTAAATATCAAAATATGGATGAAATACACTTATTTTGCATTAAGAGATATCTATTATGATAAATGTTATTATTTGGATGGGTATCCATTTGCTTTTATATCTTAGATAATAATAGTTGGGCTAACTAATATTTTTTAGGTCCAAGAGCACTTTGTGTGAAATGTTTAGTAACTAAAACATTAAGTTAACCAGGCATACTGGCTCAGTTGAGAAATGTTTTTGATATTCTTATTGACAAGACTGAAGCTCACTTTTATTTATTCAGATTATCTTGAATATTTTGATGTTTTACTGAGTAAGTTGTTATTAAAATTCAATCCATGAATTTTTTATCTAAGAACTTTTTTGTCAATTTTAAAATCTATTTTTAGAATTTATTTATCTTTAGCCTATACTATGAATTTTTTATCTAAGAACTTTTTGGTCAATCTTAAAATCTATTTTTAGAATTTATTTATCTTTAGCCCATACTTAAGATGCTTGATTACACAATAATAATAGTTGCATTAGGCCCATGTTTTTACTTTACCTTACATAAAATCTTTACTCAACACTTGTTAAGACAAAATATTATTTAGCTTTTTATTTGGAGAACTTACAAAGTAAATTAATATAAAAATGTTGTGTAAATATTTTTTCCTTTAGAAATGTCTACAGGATTAAAGAGTTTAAATGTATTGTTCAGATCTCTAAATTGCAACCTAATCAGAGTTTTTGTCTTTTTCCCCAACACTAATTGTGATCAAATTGCCCTTGGCTTCTGATTTTAACATCAGTTTATTTTTATTTCCTTATTGGAATGAATGGGAAGGCCAAGTGTAGACTAAAATTATAAATCTGAAAAATAAAAATAAGCATAAAGTGGAAAATTATTTTTAAATCTTTTGCCGTTTACTGTCTCATTCTCACAGGATATTAATATTTCCCAAAGTCAAAATGTCATTCCCGCAGAGGTATATTAGCTCTATTATTAATAGCTTACTAATTACAGTGTCATTATTTGAAGTGAAATGAACTGTTCTAAAAATATCTGTAGTGGCTCAACTTTTACAAATAAATATACAAATGAAAAATGTTCTTAAAAAACATAAAAACCCACAATACAAAATGATTACTAAAATCAATATTTAATGTAAATAGGTATAGTAAGAGTTGTGTATCATTTATGACCATAACCCAGATTTTTATATAGTATTAACCACCAAATAATATATAAAAATGTAGTAAAAATCTTAAATCAGTTAAAATTTGTAGTAGATTATTTAATAATGTGAAACTATGTAAACTTAGATAAACAATTTTTCCCCACATTATTAATACATACATAATGTATTATTACTAGCTGTTCAGGTTATATGCATATATGATCATTATTCTAATGGGGTTCGGATGAGGAAAGAATCATTTAGAGGAAATCTACTTAAATTTGCAAGGAAGAAGAGTGGGAAACCATTTAGTAAAATAAATCTCAGTAGACCTGACCGGTATTCAAACCCTGACCTCCCTGTTATCAGCAGGCCAGTCCAGCACGAGAGTGATGCCTTGGCTTAGAGCATTCGGCCAATGAAACGAGTCATGAATCAAAATTTAATGTTATGACCTTGTTTGGATTCAAGTTGACTTATTGAATAAAAGTGAGTTAGACTTAAAAGATGTTTAATAAACAGCTAACTGAAAAGCGTGTTACACACAATGGCCAAAGGCGCAAACTAAAATGAGCCAAAGCTGTGCACAGGCACTGTACAATAAGGTCAAAGCAATAATAGAATACACAAGAGGCACACAAATTATTCTCAACACTCCCACTAATTCAATGCCTATTTTAACACAAGATATTTGTTATTTTAGGAGCTAAATAATCACTATTCACTTAAAAGTGTCCCACAACAAGCAAAGAACGAATATTTTGAAAAACAGATTTAGATAGTGCTTTTGTAAAAAATATTGGCTAATTGTTCCGAAGTCGGAACATCAATTACATTGTCACCGGCTTTAGTGGCCGGATGGTCTAAGGCGTCACCCTCATGTTAGACTTACCTGTTGATTACAGGGAGAGCAGGGTTTAAATGCTAGTCGGATCAAATGAGGGTGGTTTTTCCTAAATGGTTTCTCACTCTCCTTACATGCAAATGCCGGTAGATTACCTCTAAAATGCTTCCTTCCTCATTCTTACTCCATTAGAATAATTATCATATATGTCTATAGCCTGAACAAGTAAAAAAACGCGGGAATAAAAAAAATACATTTTCTTCAGATTCTTCTCTTACAAAGTGATAGGAAAGATCAATATATTTTGTACATTTGCTAAACACAGGATTTTGAATCAACTTTACCGCACTTAGACTATCCACATACAAAGTAGTAGCAATATATTGTTTTTCATCAATCTATGACAATAATTATTATCTTAACCATACTGCTGCTTGTGTTGCACATGATGCACGCACATATTCTGCCTTAGTTGTAGAGAGGAGACAGATAAATCTTTGGCATTGACACGTCCCGTTAACTAGGTTTTTAAATAGAGAAAGTGTCGGGTTTTTTAAATTAGGTTCATCATTAAGAAAAAAATGTGTTATTTAGTTTTTATCTCAGTATTAATCTTTGACATTATAAACCACTAAACAATGAAATTAAATTATAAATGGTACCTATACATTGCAACTATCACTATTTTAGTAATTAAATTTAAAATGCATAAGAATTATATCATCAGTGTTTTGAACAAACTATTAGACAAAGCAGTAGTGCCAACCAAAATGTTAAAAAAGAAATTTTAGTGTTTTATAAACTTTATTTTTATTTAAATATATAGGGGTGTGCGTAGGCCACTTTTAAATGCGAAGTTCAGTTGAAGCGAATCTTAAAACTTGCGAAGAAAAGTCGACGTCGAAGCTACCTGGGATTTGTTGTTGTCACTTAACACTAATTTTAATTTTTAAATTAATTATTTTTCAAGATCTTGTGAGTAACAAAGGCCAGGAAAATTTCCTCATCTGTTACTTAAGGACTATATTAATAATTAATGCACACAGGCTTACTGATAAGCTTAGTAACTTATCAATTAAATTTTAATTTGCACTTACATCATGGAGTTTATAATATTATTTTGCAAACTTTACACACGCATGTTTTTTATCTGCATTTCTCTGATAATAATTATAAATTAAAATCTGTTCTTGTTTCCTACTTTCTGTACCAGCCATTTTGAATAATAAAGAAAATGCGAAGAAGCTATGAAAACCTTCTGTGAGAAAATGCATTTGTAAATTTGTCACAGATAATTCCAAAGAAATAGAATATTAAGGACCAAACATTAGACACAAGCTACAATGATAGCACAACTAAAGTGCTTTCTCTGCTTCATATCAGTGAGCATGGTGTTATTTCTTTATAGGTATTTTTATTTTTTACAAAATTATGTTGGCCATACTGGATATAATATATTAACATTTATCAGGGTGTCTACTCAGAGGAACAAAAATTCGTAACTTTTTGGTGACCTTTTGTGACCACCAAATTCCTTCAGGGGCGTATAGCCCAAACGGGCAGTAAGACGCGGTGCAAAAAAAATAAAAAATTCCTTCGGTAAACAGTCGAATATAATATTGTACATCGAGCCTAGATATTGTAATAACAAACACAAGTAATAACTATTACTATAACCATACCAACAAGAAAACTTACTTGTAATTAATGATGTTTGAAGCTCACAGAAGCTGAAGTCTCTCAACAAACATAAAAATCTAATATTGTTCAAATTTGTCACCTAATATTTAGTTTATACAGAAAATCACAACATACAGGATTTACATCTGCCTCAGTCGTTTCTTCTCCAAGTCGATTTCAATTTGAAGTGCTGAAGCCTCTTCTTCAGTCTGTTGGAGAAGTTTTCTTTTCTTTGCCTCGAGTTTATTTACAGTTTCCAATGTTGTTTTTGATCTGTTAGCTTCTTCACTTTCTTTCTTCTTCATTTCTTCAATTGCTTCCCTCCTTTTGGAACATGCTCGCCTAGCTGCATGCAGCATCCCACTAGTAAATTCCAGATTCTTTATGCCACCTACCGACTGAACCACTGAATATATGCTGTGTTAGGAGATTAGAGAACGCTCTTTCATATTTTCAACCAAACACTCCTTGTTTACTGAAAAACCTCGTTCAACACCACTGTTTCCATGGAACATTGTAAATATCATCGTGCAAATTGACAGTAATGCCTTGCAAGATTTTGCATTAACCCTTTTGCTGCGTAATTAATTTTTACTTCTTACCTTCAGAAATGTAAATTATAAGTCAAAAATTTGAAATCTGAAAATTTGCATGATGACCATGATTATAATTAAATAATGTTATTTTCAACTAGTAATCCATTTTAAATATGAAATTTAGCACCACGTCTATAAATCGCATAATAATATATATTTTATATCAATAACATTGTATATGTCACATATTATTTATGTTACATTTTACCCAAATCCAATGTTATTCTGCTATCAAAACCATTCTTTATTTTATTCGCAACTCACAATAGTGTCAAACTAATCGCTAAATGAGGATTTGACAGGCCTAATCCTGGCCTAATATAGGTCTTATGTAATAAAAAAGAAAACTTGTGAAAATTAGGTTACATCAACACAACTTGGAACAATTTTGTGCTACATTGGTGCTCTTCTCAGTGTAGTGTAGTCTATAAAATCATATATTTGTCTTGGGCATTATTTCAAAATAGGAAATAGGTCAAGAACAAAAATAAAATAGCAATACATTAATCCCTCAACAAAGTTTTCCGCCACATAAATATTGCACGTGTGCAACAAGTAATGAAATGCGGAAGTAAACAAGTGCTACTATTGTTATGATTTAGCAGCCGGTAACTGACAGTTCTCGAAATTAAAAACCAGATGTCAGAGGCGCACGTGCATGCTAGTATGAAAAGTTCAGTGTTCTAACACTCTTGTGGCTATTTCTGACTGTCACAGCAAAGGTAGGTAAAGTTTACACATCGTGGGCTAAAGTCAATTTCCGCAGTCAATGGCTATAATGCTGAGATCGGATATATCCGATTAACGCAGCAAAAGGGTTAATGAAGATATTGAAGAGAAAAGAATCTAGTCTGGTTTCATTGAAATCAAATGTCTTCAGCTCTTCTTGAACAGAAGACTGCTCACAGATTTCAAGGTAGTTTTTCCTTATATGTTCAGCTTCAATGTAAGCAATGTGGTTGTTTGAAATGAGTTGTTCGAGTGCTATGTTAACACGATGTACTCTTAGAGTGCCACTAGTCATTACTGCTGGTGAAAGGCATGAAGCACCTTTCACCATGCACTTTCATAATGGAGACCTAGGCCCAGTCAATTTTTGAAACATTTCCACTAAAAAGTGTATGCAATCTTTTCTAAAGAGTTGTACATCAAGTTCTTTCACATTTTTACAAAATTTCTTCGCACCAAAGCCTATGTCTACATCCGAAAAGCTCAAGAGATTTTCATTTTTTACATCAATTGCCAAGAGCTGTCCTGAGTTTTTCACATTGCTTATAACCTTTGCCTTAAGGACGCGAGCAGCAATGATACGTGCCATCGGGCACCATACAAACTGCTAGACAACAAACTGCTCGACAAGCTATAAAAAAATATTTTGAAGGCTGGGTGGGTCAAGTGGCCGACACGACTTGGACCAACTGCTAGACAAGCTCATCTATAGGAGTACAAAGTGATAGACAACCAAGCGGTCGACACGAGAGAACAAATCTGTAAACAGACCAACTGCTAGACACGCAGAAACGACGTGGACCAAGTGATCGACACGAGTTGGACCATGTGATAGACAGCCAACCGGTAGACAAAATGAAAACAATTATTTTGATGGCTGGGTGGGTCAAGTGGTCGACACGACTTGGAACAACTGCTAGACAAGCTTATGTATAGGAGTACAAAGTGATAGACAACCAAGTGGTCGACACAAGAGGACCAACTGCTCGACAAACTTTGATATCATCCAGTTAAGAGTGGGCTAAGTGAAGAACAGTTAATTTACTACACGAGTGTCCTTGTTTACACTCAAATAATTTTTCTCCCCAACCCGTCAGCTTAACCTCACACTTCTTGACATATTTTTTTGTAGGGTTTGCTAAAGTAAAAATGTAGGTGAAAATAACTCGAACTAATGATGACCTTATAAAATAATATCATGAATTGAACAGTCGTAAATAATTCTGCAACGCTGGCTGCAACATTAAAGAACAGTGAGCGCTGGTCCACACTTATGAACTATCTTATTTTTATATTAATAGATTAGAGGTGAGGAGGGTATAATTTAGAGAAAATATACCCGCTTTTTCATGAAGAAAGAGCTGAAAACCATTGAGTAAAAATTCCTTATTGGCCTTTATTAAAACTTGAAATTTGACAACAGTTTTAAAATAGTATGTAAAATTAGTAACCGGCAATAAGCGACAATAAAAGGGATTTTTATTGTTTTTCAAACAGATAATTTTAATTTATTTAGTGCTACATATTTTTGGTTTTAGCACCACGTTATACTAGAGCATTACTACCCGTTCGGATTATACGCCTATATACTAACTACGCTAATATGTTTAGGGATGAGTAAGGTTGAATTTAGATGAACTGCACCCTATTTTTCGTGTAGTAAGAGTGAAAAGCCATTTATGAAAACCTACTTTCAGTCCACCCGACTGGGATCGAACCCCGATCTCCCTTTCATCAGCAGTCAAGTCTATTGCGAGAGTTGCGCGTTAGACCTTACGGCCACCGAAGCAGAGGCTACTTAACTCACTGGCCGTTAAGGGTATTCACAATTCTTCTAACTATTCAACCAAGGATATAGAGGATAGGGGAAAGGTTTTATCTATATTCAAGATAATTCACCAAAATTCCTCTATATGAATAATAAGTAACTTTAACAGAATGTTCAAATCTTCATTTTATTGACTTGTTAAATTATAATAATATCTAATTAAATGATATATTTTCTTAAGGATTATATCATATCACCTAGGTTAAGCTTATAAATATAGTTACCATAATATATAATGATCAAGTAATTATCTCCCGCTAATAACATAATACTATAAAAATAAACTTACAAAATGCAAGCATGTAACAATGGTCATTGCTTTATTCCCTCATTCACTGCAGTGCTACCCGCGCCGGTGGTTGTGTGATCACAAGGCATCGCTGGCGTATTACATTGAATTGCCGGTAGCAAAGAGACCTGGTTCGAATCCCGGCTGGATATACTGACACATTAAAAAAAATTCACCACACCATTGCATTAGAGGTGATACAAAAATATGGGTACATTTTAATATTAATTTAGTGTTTCTACAGTATTTTATATCAACAAGAGAGTAGGTATATTTATTTTAGCTACATCCTAAATTTATTTATTTAGTTATTTTACCATTGTGTTCGACTACCCACTCAGGTTTCGGATTATAAGCATATGAACTAATTACGCTTATGGATTAATGATGACAGTTTATTTAGACAAAGTGAACCCGCATATGCATGGAGGGAAAATGGAAAACCACTTAGGAAAAACTACTATTGGTACACCTGGCCAAAGCCATTTGTCAATTTTCAGAATATGATATCTAGAAGCGAGTAAATTCTCACTAGAACTTAATAATAACTTTGGCTATTTGATTCTTAAATATGCGATCCCTTACAATTATGTTAATTGTACGAGTGGCAGCAATAAGCCAACTACCGAGTCGAAGGTGGCTGCGTTACCTGATAGCTCGTGATATTAATAAAATCACACATTTGTAGCCGACGATTTCCGCACGTCCATCATAGACTCTGCCTTAAAATATGATTGTAAAATGTCCCTGAGCACGGGATGATTCCTGGATAGCTCTGTGGGTAGAGCATTGGAGTACTAAGCCAAAGGTCCCGGGTTCGATTCCCGTGTCCAAATTTCAGAGAAAATCAAGTATTTTTCTAGTGGAATATTTATATAGATTTAATTATTAATTTCCATATTTTCTCGCTGCACCGCTGCCTTGGCACCCCATTGAGAACGTCTAGCTTAGACTATAGAGAAGTGTGGTACGTGTACCTCCAGAGATACGTGACGTAAAACTGAGTCTTATGAATCATAAATTATTATATGACAGTAGTAAGTCTGATAGACAAATTAACGCAGATTTTGACGTAAAGTGATGGCATTTATTAGACTTTCTTTTCATCTATTAAGGTTTTGTTTAATTTACTGCTAGAGCTTTGTTAACATTTGGATCGACCATTTATACTTTGCAAGACAACATATATATATATATATATATATATATAATATATATATATGCGTGTATTTCATTTCATAAAGAGCTGGAAAGGGTATGTTGGTTAGGGGCCGTCCTTAAATTACGTTAAGCCTTTTTTCATGATTTTCGACCCCCGCTTTCCCTCCCACACCCTACGTAAGGTACCGTAAGATTTTCCATGACACCCCCCGATAAAAATCCTTACGTAAGTTAAATTCAGACTCCCCACCCCCTCACAAGAAAACGTAGTGAAATACTGAACCTTCCTCCCTCCCAAAATCCCTACGTAATTTAAGGACAGCCTTTTAGGCCATGGCCTCCAAAATTGGCACACAACTGACCAAAGCTCGTGAAATCCTATATAACTATTATAAATGTGAATGTGAGTTTGTTTGTTTGTTTGTTTGTTACGCTTTCACGCCTAAGCTACTTGACCGATCATCATGAAATTTCGCATACACGTTGTCATGGGTACAGAAAAGGACATAGGGTACCTTTCATCCAGAAAAAAAATGCTAATGTGAGTTTGTTTGTTTGTTTGTTACGCTTTCACGCCTAAACTACTCGACCGATCATCTTGAAATTTCACATACACGTTGTCATGGGTACAGAAAAGGACATAGGGTACCTTTCATCCAGAAAAAATGCGAATGTGAGTTTGTTTGTTTGTTTGTTATTGTTTGTTACGCTTTCACGCCTAAACTACTCGACCGATCATCATGAAATTTCGCATACACGTTGCCATGGGTACAGAAAAGGACATAAGGTACCTTTCATACAGAAAAAAAAATGCGAATGTGAGTTTCCGACAAACTCTACCGGTGATCCAGAGGGGCACACATGCAGATGAAATCAAAGCCTGTCTCAAGTCATCAAGATTGTGGGCAAAAGTGAAAAACATCAGCCTAACAACGAAGATGAGAGTCCACCTTTATAATGACGTAGATTCAGGACATTACGCAGAGACACTATTGAAAATTGGCGATGGACGTTTGGACAAAGATGCTGAAGGTTGTATTTACTTACAAAAAAATTCTGTAATTTGGTGGAAAATGATGTGGAGCTCATTGCTAATGTTTACCCAGACTTACAACTAAATTTAATTTGTGATCATTGGTTGTGTGCAGAGCAATTCTTGCACCAAAATATGAAATCATTAACAAAATCAACACTGACATTTTGAAAGAGGTGCAGGGAGATATAAAGGAGTATTTGTCAATAGATACAATCATGGACACAGAACAGAGCACTTCATATCCCGCTGAGTTCTTAAATTCTCTGGAGCTATCGGGTGTACCCTCGCATAAACTACAATTGAAATTAGGTGTACCAGTTATGCTTATGCGAAATTTAGATCCACCCCGTTTATGTAATGGGACGAGGCTTCGAATTACACAATTAGGGCAAAATATAATCTGTGCCACCATTTTAACAGGTGTGGGAAAAGGGGAAAGTGTAATCATACCTCGAATCCCAATAATCCCCACTGACCTACCATTTCAATTCAAAAGACTCCAGTTTCCAATCAAACTTAGTTTTGCTATTACTATTAACAAAGTGCAAGGGAAAACATTGCAGGTCGCAGGGGTGCATTTGGAAATGCCATGTTTTTCCCATGGCCAGCTATATGTAGCCTGTTCGCGTGTGTCCAATGCCCAGAATTTGTATGTATTTGCACCAAATGGAAGGACATTCAACATAGTATATAGGGGCGTCCTAAAATAATTATCTATTCTGTGCCCATAATTGCAACGGTCAAGAACAAGCGGAGTAAATAAGGGATGTTAATTAACTGTAAGTAAAATTTAAGATGGAGTAGGATCTTCCAATTCGTGGCAAGGCATAGCCTATGACTCTACTGACACACACTCCGCTACTTCTTTTCTACTCCTACACTTAATCCTGATTTATATTGTGTAGTTTGTTTTTTTCTTTATCTCTTCCTTTATTGACTAACAACCTCAATATGTTCATCGTTTTTATTGTCATACTTCCTGTGTCAATCGACAACCTGAATTTATTGATAAAATCTACATTAACGCGAGCGAAGCCGCGGGCAAAAGCTAGTACTGGTATACATCTTTTTACAGGTTTTACAAGCTAAGAGATAATAGCGCCCCGAATTGTACCCAACCTTAATTCACATCTAGTTAGGATTTAGGATTAAGATAACTCAACTCTTTTGGGATTCAAACTGACCAACTAATCACATGTGTTTGGTCAAAACGATTTGGCGTACTTGACACTGCCCGAGGCCTCTAATAGACCAATACGCCATATTTTTTCCACCCTAGTCTTTTGTAACTATTGATAATCTCCAGACCAAAGGTTCACTTTTATTTGTTGTGACCCTTTTTCACTAAGAAAAATAACTAGCGAAACCGAGCAGTAATAGTGTTATGTTGAGATTTTTTATACTCTAGTGTCAGTAGTTTTAGATCAAATGAGAAATAAAAGTAATCAACATATATATGACAAAAAATCACCGCATTTTACTTCCCGTCCGGGATGAATTCATGTATACTAATTACGATATTGGGGTGGTGGTGATGAAGGTAGAAGTAATTACAGGAAATGTACCCACATTTGTGTGGGAAAATAGAAGGAAACAACTGAATAAGATACATCCAAAATACCTTCAGCAGGGATTTAAACCCCCACCTCTCCGTCAATGACAAACCAGTCTATTGCGCTAATTCGAGAAAGACGCCATCTTAGAGCATGTGACCACCAACAGGGTAAATTGCTATTTTTGAGAACTACCAAACTACCCAAAAATGTACACTAATGGGAGAAATAAGAAAGTCAAGTGTCGCCGTATGCCGGGAGGCATGTGTACAATTTCAACAGACTGTATATTTCCACAAAACTATGATTTCACTCTCTCCCTTTATATAGTCTAAACATTCATACACATAAATAAAATATTGTAATCGTTAATATTTTCGGCCTCTAGATTCTCCGACTGGTTTTTGGCTTATTTTGGACGTGTCAGACCGAAGCGTCTTGCTGGCTGGGATGGCTAGGCTAATTTTTCTGCTCGATAGTATGAGAGTAGAGTATCTTGACGTTTTATCTCCTCACATTTAGTCCAACTTGTGTCGCCCACACATTTTACAGTCCGATGGGTACACTACACTTCGTATCTCTATCAGTTCTAGGAATAGTTTGCTTGCGGCCTTGACTGATTACTGGTCAGCCAGCCTCCCATTGTTTAAACCAGTGGTTTTCAAACTTTTGCATGGTTGTCTTTGAGATTACCCCCCTACGAGCGTTCATATCCTAGTTAGCAAATTATTATTTTTACTGACTCTTACTACTACCCATCGGACTATCCGTATTTATTTACACTTTTGGGTAGGTTTAGTTTAGATGAAATGTACCTTTATTTGCTTGGATAGAGAAGAGGGAAACTGTTTAGTAAAAAATCAACCCCGGTTGATATTTGAATTCTGACCTCATCACCGATAAACCACATAAGCTAGACATGGTTGAATTAATTATTATAAATTGCTTATATGAATGATTATACGAATTCAACTAAAATGTCTCAAAAGCATCTCAACCAGCCCAGCGAGTATTTTTGAAGTTATTCTGGCAGCGCCCCTCGCCTGAACACAAGATTGTTAAAGTAAACTAAGTCAGCAAGCTAGTGTAATAGAAACCTAATCATAAACTCAACAGTTTTTATCATTTTAACCACTTCCATCTCTATTTGAATTTCGCACCTTCCTATAATCATTATAATCACTTTAAAAAGTAAACACAAAGCTATTCCCTCAACAAGCTTTACGACCTCGCCGTAAACATATCACGACCCCGAAAGGGGTCGGGACCCCCAGGTTGGAAACCACTGGTTTACACAAAGCAGTAATGCTGCCAACCTGATGGCTGCAATTCACTAGTTTGTATAACGTTAGCAACGCCATCTATTTTGAGAGCTGAAAGCTCAACACACCGCCAGAGAGGGTAGGCAAACCCTTAAGGGTAGTCTATAGATGGGTGATTGTTTTGAATTCCCAAGTTTTCGAACGGATCTAACGATTTTGCTTAAAATGTATATGTAGGTGTTGTTTGACCTCATAAATAACATTGTATGCCTGGTGTAGACTACCCTCATTTGCATGGAGGGAGAGTGAATACCATTTATGAAAAACTACCCTCAGTACACCCGATAGGGATTCTAACCCCGATTTCCCTGTCATCGGCAGTCTAGTCTAATGCGAGTGTGATGCCTTAGACCATGCTACCTCTGAAGTGGGTTGTATAAAACCGATCAAGAGGAATGGGGGCGGAAAAATGTTAAAATATGCACCTAATTTTCAAACGCGTGAGCTATATACTAATAAAATATTTATGCTAGCTTTCTTGACATAATAGATTTAAAAACAAGTTCACACACTTTAGATTTACAATCTTGCGAAATGACAGGAACATTATTATTTGGTGGACTGTACTTGATTCAACAGAATACATACACAGTATCTAGTAAAATACATCAAATGTAGGCCAATATCCGCATCGAAATAACTTCTTCTCGTTTAAAAACCTTTAGCAATACTCATATTTAAATAAGAAATGTAAAATAACTTTGTTGAGTATTTTATTTGCCGTTATAAGTTGCATTTCAGCGTTTGTAACAACCATAAACTCATACCGTTTGTCACACGGTCTAATAAGGCTTCAGAGTAGCTTGAATAAGAGTAAGCATTCCGACTGAGTGGATTGGGCTGATAGTTACAACCCTTGGGGTTTTTACATCTTCCTTTTACACTAATGCGGGATTATTTCGTCTTAACTTAGCTCCTTATTAATAAACCATTAATAAACCTGGTGCTAACGCAACATCAACAAAATGTTCTTAGTTTCGGTGTTTGATGGTCTAAGGCATCACTCTCATAATAGACTGGACTGCCAATGACGGGGATATCGGGGTTCAAATTCGGTTTGGTGTACGGAGGGTGGTTTTTCATTAATGGTTTACACTCTCCCTACATGCAAATGAGACATATCTCATAATAACAACATTCTTTCTGTAATCTATTAGTTTAATTATATTTTGTTTAGCACCGTGTCTTACCACCTGTTCGGGTTATACGCTTATTTACTAGTTACGTTAATGTGTTAGGGATGAGGAAGATTGAATTTATAGGTATTGCACCCGAATTTGCGTGGTCGTAGAGTGGAAAACCTTTTGAGAAAAATCACCCTCACTGCACCTGACTGGGATCGAACCCTGATCTGCCTGTCAATTGCAAAGGTAGTGCTTAAGACCATGCATTCATCGAAGCAGACTTTAATTATTTCATATGTGTATTAACTGAATGGGTACAAATAAACGATGACAAAAATTACGGGAAAATTTTTACAATCTTTTACTAACTAGTTATACTTTTAAACTTTTTTGAATGATTCTATTTTGTTGAAAGTTACAAAATAATGCTTTTGGTAAGAAGGTATGTTGAAAGTAAGGGTGGAGAGAGCCTACATAATCTACCAACTTAGTTTCTGGCAGTTGCTCTTTTATATAAGATGGTATTTAATCTTGTTAATTCTTAAGGTATGATTTTACAATTTATAACAAATATTTGTCTCCTTTCTTCAGATCCGATAACTCGTTTCATTCAGTAAAACGTTCTATATTCTCAGATACCATATTGTATGTATCAAAACCTATTATTTATTCGAAATTATAACAAAGCTAGCGTTAAAAAATATTTTTTGAAGAGTGCAACGTGAAAGTAAGTTATTAAAATTAAAAACACTATGGTTTAATAAGTGTAAATAGCCGAAGCTATATTAATGGTAGTTGGTTCAGTTAGATATCATTCTGAAAATTGAAAAATGACACCTGGACACGGGAATCGAACCCGGGACCTTTGGCTTTGGCGTACTAAGCCAAAGGTCCCGGGTTTGATTCCCGTGTCCAGGTGTCATTTTTCAATTTTCACTATGGTTTAAGTTTATACATGTATAAGTGGACCTCACCCTTTTTGGGATAATTAAATCCAGGGGGTTGGGAGGGCAGAAATTTATAGGAGGATCAAGACCATTCTAATACACAGCTTTCTACGTCCATGTTTATCACTTTGTTAGCTATGAAATAACTTGTCTGTCACTTGAGCCACTCTTAGCTGGATGATATTGAAGTTTGTCGAGCAGTTGGTCCTCTTGTGTCGACCACTTGGTTGTCTATCACTTTGTCCTCTTATATGGGAGCTTGTCTATCACATGGTCCAGCTCGTGTCGATCACTTGGTCCACGCCGTTTCTGCCTGTCTAGCAGTTGGTCTGTTTAGAGATTTGTTCTCTCGTGTCGACCGCTTGGTTGTCTATCACTTTGTACCCCTATACATGAGCTTGTCTAGCAGTTGGTCCAAGTCGTGTCGGCCACTTGACCCACCCAGCCTTTAAAATAATTGTTTTCATTTTGTCTACCGGTTGGCTGTCTATCACATGGTCAAGCTCGTGTCGATCACTTGGTCCACGTAGTTTCTTCGTGTCTAGCAGTTGGCTGTCTACCACTTTGTCCTCTCGTGTCGGCCACTTTGTTGTCTATCACTTTGCCTGCTCCCGTGCCATCGAATAAAGTTCGGCATGTACAAAGGGTAACATTGGATTGTCATTTTGAAATATTCTAAGATATGGTTCCACTTCTCCTGCTGCTGACTGCAAGAAAAAGAGTTTTGCTTCAAGAAGGTTATTTTTTAGGAAGGCTCATACAACACCGAAATTCTTTGTTTCAGGTGGTTTGGAACACACAAAAGCCACATATTTCTTTAAATGCGGAATCATTTTCAAGGCTCTTTCAATTACTTTTGAGTTTTCCACCCATCTGATGGAACACATTTTAAGTGGAAAGAGGTCTGATCCACTTGAGAGGATGTAATCAGATCTTCGAGATTGAAAAATCTTTAAACATATAATACAACGAACGCAGAAAATTGTGAACTTGCCATTCACATTTATTATGAGCTGTCTTATAAGCCCCATGAACTGTATGAAGAGAGCATGTGCCAACATTAATAGGTTTCTTGTCTTCAAGGTCATCTAAATTTTTTCCCATCATTTGATTGAAGTCCTTAAGGAATTTTAAATTTACATTAGGTCCATCAACAGCAATTTGTAGAACATTCTTTAAAGGCAGTCCTAATTCAGACATACCTGACGTAAAGGCATCAAGGAGGTCAGTTGCAGTAGAATGCCCTAAAAACACAGAGTTCAAGTATTGGGTCGAAACAACATTTAAACTTGAGTTCCAATAACGGACAATGATGTTCATTTGTCCTTTTTGGGCAATTCTATTGAGACTTTCATCAAGTGAAACTGCAAAAATAGCCAAGTTTGTTTTTTTGCATTTTGAACTTCTGTGCTATTACACTGTCAGGAAACATGATTGAGTAAAGATCACTTGAAATACATGAACCTCTGTCAGAAGTATGAGTCATAACCTTATTCATGGACTACAGAATTTCTGCCTTCAAGGTATCATCATTTACACAAAATTTACTTAAAGGTCCTCCAAAAGATGAGGAAGATGAAACAACTAATGTAGACGAAGATGCAACCAAATATACACCATTTTCAGAAGTAGGCTTACTTGTGAAAGGTAATAATTCTTTTGCCGGTTCTGGCTGTTTACATCCAACTTTCTCAGCAGATATAAAGCTGAGCGTATTTTGCTTTCCTTGGAGTAGGGCAGAGGTTAGTTCCAAATGCTTCTTAACTTTTCCATGAATTTTCACTCCATTCAACCCACTGTGGCTTATATCAAATTTTGATTTACAAAATGTACAATAAGCCTTACACTGGTCATCTTCAACAGGGCGCAACCACTTTGAGTATTTATTTTCTTCAACAGTCAGCCAAAACTCTTTGAACAAACATTTACCAGGTATCTTTTAACAGATTAGCATAAACTTAACACATAAAATATTTGAATGCCCCCAAAAAAATTATGTATTTTTTTCGCAAAACACGATTAAAAATAATTAAGGCCTAATATTTTATGTGCCCATAAGTCAACGAAAATCATTTTAAAAATCGGTAGATTTCAACTGTTTTGAATGAATGGTCTTTAAAATTAACTGAATCACGTCAAGGATCAAATATTAACAATAATAGTATTATTTTATATTTTATAAAAAATACGCCATGCTACCTCCCCTTTTATATCTATTAATATCTATAGTGTGAGGAAGGCTGAAAATCAGGCAAATTAATCACCTGATTGGACCAAATGAATTTTATTATTGAAAACAACAATATTACAATATTTGAGAATACACACATCGTGCGTGAAGCGCACCTCTCTATTATTCATCAAGATCATTAAGATACACAAACAATTAGTCTCAAAATCCCCATCAGAATGGTTACAAAAAACAACACTGAACTTGTTGGGCTCAATATTCAAATAACATTATACAAAGTCTGAGATCTCTGGCATCGAACTAACTTTATGGACCTTAGCCCCTTGGTTCCTTAACTTAATACTTAGTATATTGATTTCCAAAACAAGACATAAGGCATAACTGCATCATCCAAGTATAGTGTACAGTTTAATATTTGAAACGTTCATAATTAGCTTGGTGTCACATCAATACAATAACCCTCTAATGCAAGGGTAAGCTAAGTCTCGCTTCATCATACTACTTTCAGCAATTAATTTGATTCAAACAGCTGTCATTAAATAGAAGTAAGAGAAGTGTATAAGAAGGGTTTCGAACCCGGGGCGCGCTGACACACTCAGAACGCTTTAACAATAAATAAGTATTTACAATTGTAACTAACAATAAGGTTTGGGTTTGAATCCCAGCTTAGATGGGTGACGAAGGGTGACGACTATTCTACATGCCGCGGGAAGCGCATGGCATAGCAATTTCAAATTAACAATCAGTTAAAGTATTTAAAGACCAAACGGTAATTTTGAATATAGTCCCCCCATGACGCCGAAACAGAATTTATGACTTGAATAACAACAATCCCCGAGACCTAGTCGCCGTTCTCACCTCTTATCCATAAGATCGTGGTGTAGTAAGTAAGTTTACATTACCGGCGTAGCCGTATATATACAACAGATAGTTCTCAGAGGGGGGGGGGGGAAGGACCGAAGGAAATGGAAGGTTGGAGAACATAGCAATCGAAGGAGCCAGTAGGTTCGAGTACATAGTCGAAGCGCCCAGACGCTACGCGTGACCGGACACGAAACTCTTCTTTCTGGCCGGCTGGACACGTGTTCGACTCTCGTGGTCAGTTGACTCGGGCGCGCCACTCAGTCGGACGAGTATTACTCTGGAGAGCGGAGGTCGGTGTTAGTGGTGTGAGTCGTGCGTAGGTCTTCCGAGAGCTGGCCCCTTGGTTGGTGAGTGTTTGTCCCATTTGATATTACTTGTAAGTTGTTACAGCCATATTTCACTGCGAAAACGATTGCTATTTGCTGCCAAAGTTAATTTGAAATTATAATATACATTTTACACCGCCTTCAAATTGCAGTCGGATCACTGAAAGCGTAAAAAATTGATAATTGCCGCCGACATCTTGATCCAGATCCACAACACAGAAGAACGCACAGTTAGTGTAGAAAATGTCCTGGTATTTTCCCATATCATCTACAAAACCTGAATTTCAATTCATTCACTCAAAAACCATTATTTGTAGACACACTCAAGGCATAATGCACTCCCACACCCCACGAGACAAGTAGCATGCCACATTAAAATTTAACACAAGATGGCAAACGTTAACCTTGTCGTTGGAATCACAGACAAAACAATCAGGCAACTTCCGGCTGGTGCAAGCCACGTGGCATCACGTGTAGTGGATAGTGCTATCTTTGAAGCGTTTGCGTTGTTATGATGTGCGGGAAATTCAAACTAAAAGTATGTTCATGACTTTATGACCAAAATATTAAAAAATCGTGACTTTTTCATGACTTTCGTGACTTTCATGACCCAGTAGACACCCTGTTTATTTATCTGTTTTTGATCCATGCTTACGTTGTGTTAGTTAAATTACTATTCAGTATTAAAATTCTATTTAGTAATGGTTTTAAAATTATCAAATATTGAAAAATGTAATATTTAGTAAGATAAAATTAAACCGTTTGATAATTTATTAAAGTTTTATCCTTCCTTCGAAATTTTTCGAATATGCGAAGGTTATTGTAGATGTCCAAGTTGAAGCTGAAGGAGATTTGACCTTCGACTTCGACTTTTCGAAGCTTCACACACCATTATAAATATATATTTATTAATCCACAAGAACGAGACCCACCTATGTAAACACAATTTATATTTTGGTACCTTCAAAGGAAGTTTTCTTGTCTCGTTATTGTGGATTAATATTTTTTTCATATTCTTGTATCAATATCATCTTGAATTTAAATGGTTAAGTTATGTGACACCTTAATTACCAAATTATTTGGTGGGATGATCGGTACAATTTAAACGGGTTTAAGTGTTTCTCACACAACCCTAATTTATAGTGAACAATAACTTAATTTCCAAGTGACTAATGCTTTCTTATTTAGTAAGTAATAACTCACATCACTTATTAGCCAGACATCAAAGAGACCAGGGAACAAAGTGGTGCCAGGAATTTGTGGAATCATGGATACAAACCGTGCAGCCATCTCTGGAGTTGTGGGCTGATCATCTACCAGTACTAAAACAATTAATTTTTTTTAAATTCAAGTAAAATTATTTAGCCACTGGGCCACTTCATTTTTAAACATAATATTAACAAATATTTACACTATAACATATAATAAGGTATCCACGAGCACTAAAGCACACAATAGAGTAAAAAGGTATTTACACAATTTACCAGCAGCAGAACATGTAAGATATAAAACTATTTACATCATCTTCCATTACTAGAACTATAAATATAGCAGAAAAATGTTAAAACAATAAACCAACATTAGAAATAAACATAATAGAGCTCTGTAAGAACTCATATTTCAAGGTTCGAGCCAGCTTTTAATAAATATTTAAGCTTGGGCTTGAAAGATTTATAAGCTCAATATTTTGAGCTCCGTGAAAAAGTTATTTGTTTGTGTTGTATTGTCTGGTGATGAATGACTCATTGTTTACTCTTCTCTATACTAGTCTGGATGTTGGTTGTATAAGACTGTATTGTGTGTCTGGTGATGGATGACTCATTGTTTACTCTTCTCTATACTTGTCTGGATGTTGGTTGTATAAGACTGTGATGTATTGTGTGTCTGGTGATGGATGACTCATTGTTTACTCTTCTCTCTACTTGTCTGGATGTTGGTTGTATAAGACTGTATTGTGTGTCTGGTGATGGATGACTCATTGTTTACTCTTCTCTATACTTGTCTGGATGTTGGTTGTATAAGACTGTATTGTGTGTCTGGTGATGGATGACTCATTGTTTACTCTTCTCTATACTTGTCTGGATGTTGGTTGTATAAGACTGTGATGTATTGTGTGTCTGGTGATGGATGACTCATTGTTTACTCTTCTCTCTACTTGTCTGGATGTTGGTTGTATAAGACTGTATTGTGTGTCTGGTGATGGATGACTCATTGTTTACTCTTCTCTATACTTGTCTGGATGTTGGTTGTATAAGACTGTATTGTGTGTCTGGTGATGGATGACTCATTGTTTACTCTTCTCTATACTTGTCTGGATGTTGGTTGTATAAGACTGTGATGTATTGTGTGTCTGGTGATGAATGACTCATTGTTTACTCTTCTCTATACTTGTCTGGATGTTGGTTGTATAAGACTGTGATGTATTGTGTGTCTGGTGATGGATGACTCATTGTTTACTCTTCTCTCTACTTGTCTGGATGTTGGTTGTATAAGACTGTGATGTATTGTGTGTCTGGTGATGGATGACTCATTGTTTACTCTTCTCTCCACTTGTCTGGATGTTGGTTGT
The DNA here is from genome assembly GCA_033556935.1 of Timema podura. NCBI lineage: Eukaryota > Metazoa > Arthropoda > Insecta > Phasmatodea > Timematidae > Timema > Timema podura. The sequence continues at coordinate 62,057,512 of JAVRXN010000002.1, read as the reverse complement.
ATAAGACTGTATTGTATGTCTGGTGATGAATGACTCATTGTTTACTCTTCTCTCCACTTGTCTGGATGTTGGTTGTATAAGACTGTGTTGTATTGTGTCTGGTGATGAATGACTCATTGTTTACTCTTCTCTCTACTTGTCTGGATGTTGGTTGTATAAGACTGTATTATGTGTCTGGTGATGGATGACTCATTGTTTACTCCTCTCTCTACTTGTCTGGATGTTGGTTGTATAACACTGTATTGTATTGTGTGTCTGGTGATGAATGACTCATTGTTTACTCTTCTCTCTACTTGTCTGGATGTTGGTTGTATAAGACTGTGATGTATTGTGTGTCTGGTGATGGATGACTCATTGTTTACTCCTCTCTCTACTTGTCTGTGAAATCAGGAGTGCAAGAGAAGGGGGTGGGAGTAGAGAGGGAGGATAGTGTTTAACTTGCTATTGGAATGCCAAGGTCAGCAAATGAGTAAACTGGTGTAGAGTGGAGAAGAGTATGAAGTTAAGATGAAGTAAATATAAAAATGCATCTCTCTGTAATATACTCGCTATATATAGCGGTGGTTTGTAGATATCGTCACTCATTGTATTATAGACTTAGCTCAAGGTGAGAGCTGCAATTTAAGCTAACGCTTAACCTTTATTCTTCAAACTTCTCTTTCGGTTAAATTATGGGGATCTTTTCAAAATTATTATTTTCGGACTTATTAATTTAAATTTCGATTACAGGATGGGGTTTTTTGTAACAGCGTGGTTAATCTGTAACCACATATCTATTAGTATTCTACCTATTAGGGAAACTTAATCTTTCTCCCTTGCAAAGTAACTTCTGTTTAGCCGCTTGGCGGCTTGCGTTTGTGTTCTTGCAGTCTGTCTGATTATCAGTTGATGTCATTTACTGAATATTTTGAGTATATTTAACTTTGATAGCTTAAATTAACTTAATGTTATGTGGGAACCAAGCACTTTCACGTTCAGATATGAGTTTGTAACTTTAACTGTTTCAAACTTACGTTATGTTGTGGTGATAAACCAAATAGTTATTGTGTGGGTAAATAATACCTTGATAGTTTAAATCTACAATTTATTATGTGGATCGAGGAATTTAACATTAAGTAATATGCTCATAACCTTAATTGCTTTTAAATTACTATTTATTGTACGAGAAGGAAGCTCTTAAACTATTAGCGTAGCACTTTGTAACATTAATAGCTTTGAATTACATTAAATTTTTATGGGAAAGCATATCACTTTAATTATTTAGATTTATACTTTATTACTTAATTTCTTTTAGATTCATTTAGGCTAAGCGCTTATAAATTTAGTACAGTACTATTAAACTTTGATGCATTTGAACTATTTTGTGATTATAAGATATCTCCAAATATATCATCCATTATGTATTTTAACTTCAATTTAGTCAGAGTATGTATTGTTAGCGCAAGAGTGTAAGGTGCTTAATAAAGGATTTTGACAATGCGTCCTTGGGAGACTTTAATTATTGTACAGTCCAACTATCGTTGCCGCAAGATGGCGGATTTCTTATATTTTGAAAGTTATTACTGTTTCTTTAAAACATTATGATAGTACAAATAGTAAAAAATACTGTTTCTTTAAAACATTATAATAGAACAAATAATAAAAAATACTGTTTCTTTAAAACATTATGCTAGTACAAATAATTGTCATCAGGTGACTAAATATTTTAAATTGAGGTTAATTCAAATTCCGACTTTGAGTCGCACCTTGTTGTTCTCTATCCTTGATGTTAATTATGAATGTCCCTTCTGGAAGCCATAAGATGGTAGATCTCTAGTCAATATATTTATATATATTTATAAATTGTTATTGTTTGTGTTTGATTCTTTGTTTCTCAATAAAAATATAAATATATTATTGTTCTCTTGTGACTCCTCGACTATAATTTTTTTTAAAAGGGGGGGGGGGGGCAGGGTTTCAGAGGAAAGGGGTGGTAATAGGAAAGATCTAATGAGAAGAGGGCAGCGGGGGGGGGGGGGGGGGGGGGGGGGAAGGAGGTGTTTAACAAGTGTGTAAGAGACCTGCTATGGAAAAGAAAAGTAACCCTGAAATGAAAGCAAGGGCTGTATAGGGTGTGATTTATACCCATAGTTATGTATGCAATCCAACACCTTAGTTCAGTCGGGAGTGTGTCTGTCTACTGAGGAAAGGGTCCTGGGTTCAATTCCCTGCATGACTAAAAAATGTATCATTGGTGAAATAAGGGTTTACCCTTTCACAGTGATGGGGACTGGATGTTGTGCCTATCCTAGTTTTAAGTTAGATTGTAAAGCATATGAAGCTACAACAGGTCTAGCAAGCCGGTAGTAGAATATATATATCATGAATTAAAAAGTGACTGAGGCCCCAGATTGGAAATAGTAATGGAATGTTCAAGTTATGTATGTGAGAGAAACTTGAACATTGGATGCAAGAGAGACAAGGAAGGTTGAAGTTTGTTGAGGAGCATGTCACCAGAAGAAATAGGATTAGAAATGACAATGTTTGGGCAACAGTTGGGCTACATGGGGTGCCTTAGGGCGGAAGAATGCTGGAAGGAAGGCCTGACCCGGACACAGTTCATGATGATAATGATGGTTAGAGTATGAAGATAGGTTAATATAAAGAAATGATTGTATGAACAAGAAACAACTATTTCTGGTACCTGGAGGGTTCAGTGACCGGAAGAAGCGAGTTACACACACAGTTTTCCCACTGATGTCACAGACCAGGGTCTTCATCTTCCTGTGAGGTACTAGTCGTGCCACATCTTGCTCCCAGGTAGTGAGATGTTTCTCTAGATATGATGGCTCACTACTTGCCAGATGATCCTTAACACACAAATACATTACATCAAATAGTGGGGAAATAAAATGAATGTGAAAGAGAGAGGAAAAGAGAGAGATTCCTGGATAGCTCAGTGGTCAGAGCATTGGCGTACTAAGGCAAAGGTCCCGGGTTCGATTCCTGTGTTCAGGTGTCATTTTTTAATTTTCAAAATATGATATCTAGATGGAGAATTCATCACTAAAAAGCATAAATAATAGCTCTGGCTATTTGCTTGATAAACATTTTATTGCACAGGTTTAACAAAAGTATAATTATAAGCTATAAATAGTGGTTCAATTATTTCAAATCATTTCAGTTAACCTGTTATAAGGGATCAAACTTGCTATTTTATGCTTTGTATGTACCATTGTTAAGGTAAAGTAACTAATGTATGGGGCTGAAATTTAGTATAACTAGACATTCATATGAGGTTTATACAATGAAATAACACATGCACTATAATGAATTGAAATCAATGAATCACTATTCATAGCTCATAGATATCTACTCGTCTGGTTGAAATTTTGTAATAACATTTTTACTGTCATAACCTTAACCATGAAGAGTCACCTTATATGCACATGCATTAGCACACAATTTAAAATATCAGTGTTAAGGATGGTTAGCCAAATGTTCCATAGTCGGCTGATGGTCTGATTGGCAATCGGCCCCCAGACCAGACCTAATTTTTGTTAATTGTATGATTTACAAGCAATTATATTTGTTGCTGTGTGATGGCTCCTATTTGTTGGAATCTGTCACTTTAAGAAACACCATTAGCATAATTATTTTGTAAGATTTGTATGAGAAGAGAATAACTAAAACTTGAATTTAAAAATGGAGATGCAATATAACAAATTTTAACACATCCTCATCAAATAAACATTCTTTGATTTACATTTCCAACCTTTTAGATTCTATACTAGAAATTAAGAAGTGGGTGTGATAATCTGAATGAGCCTTGTCATGTTGATGACCCTCCCACCACTTAATTAACCTAAATTAACACCTTTTTGAGTTATTTAATTTTTATTTTTAGAATCCATTTTAAAATCAATACCAACAAGGAACTCTTGGAGAGACAGCAGGCCCAATCTTTGTTCGGCGACAGTTTGGCACCAAGTTTCACTCCCTCCCCCCTCTTTCCATCCACCCTGCCTTATTTCCTCACCTTGACATCCACAGTTGAAATCTTATGATTCAGAAACATCCGGGAATTCCCCTATTTAATTCATTTACATCTAAATCATGAGTGTCTTTGATTGGACGAATAAGATCAAGGTGATAGTCATACAAGAGACATTTTCAAAGGATATGTTTCGTGCCATGCAAAAGAATGTGGCTTCATTATTCGGTTAAAAAGTATCAAGGAGACCAAACGTATCAGTCGTAGTAATCCAACTCTATCTAAAAGAATAAAGGAGTCCACATGTGACTTGTGTGGCTGCCATATTGATTTGATGAATAGGTAAATACCAAATGGTATTCAAAGAATCAAAATGTGTTTTTGTGAGGATCATTAGTTGCTTGTTTATCATTCTTGTAAGAGAGCACACAACTGTGTGTGCAGCACATTAGCAATTAGTATGAATTGTAAAATATTTTGCTTGCGTTTGTGGAAATCAAGAAATAATCAAATGTTCAACTAATTAGTCATGTTCTACTAAGCAGTATATAAAAGGTGATGAATCACACAATGAGATTATTAAAAGGTTTTTTTCATTGCTATTTAAAGTGGCCTCACCTTTAAATTCTTTCCAGACAGCCAAATTCAAACACTTTTTCTGGGTTTTTTTTCACCATTGCACACAATTCAAGCATAATTCCCCAGTTTTTTTTATCATTGTCTCCGTAAAATAAAACCATAGAGTGAATTTTGAATTACATTATAGTATTATTTATTTTAGTTTTGTAAATTTATAGATAAATTAGTGTAAAAATGCAAATGTTTAATGGTATTGAAATAAACATTTGTAGTTAACTGTTTTGAGAAAAATCTTTTTGAAATTGATGAAAATAAAATTTCCAATGATTTGACAAAGTACCTCAAAGGGCTGTGGAGGGTTGAGAGTGGGCAGGACTGTAAGAAACAATGTAATGAATGTAGCGTCTCGAGGAGGAAGATTAGGTGGGTCGCTCATTTTCCTCAGTTGTTCTCGCTCATAGCCCAACAACACCGGTGGGGATGACAACTGGAAAGTGCCTTCAATCTAAATAACAAACAGGTACTTAAAAATAGCTCAAATAAATAAAGATATGGTAATAGATTTCCAATCAGATAGTTCTGTTATATGGCACAAGAAAGATGATGGATGGAAACATGTAAAACTTAAAGAATACAATGTGGCTTTTATAATTTGAAGACCACAGTTTACGCTTTACAGTGCTGCCATTGGAAAAAGTAATGGCTGCCTCCTGAAGAAAATTTATTGTTATCGTCCAATTCCAATTGTAAAGCCATACCTATTGTATGTGTTCCCTTTTATGTGTTTCTAGCCCTCTTTCCTGTACCTTGTTACATTAAAAAAACTTATATCAATAAGTGAGAAGAGGTTTTCCTTAAAGAGATAAATCATATAGTTCATAATTTTTTATAGTAAAATCAGCTTTGTTTTATATGATTACCAAAATTATAGTGTATAAATTTATATGTATCAAGTCCAGGGTCATCAAGAATAGGGTGGGAGGAGAGGGGGATAAAATGGACCTGTTCGCATCAAGCCCTTATTCCCCAACCATCTTTATTTTAGAGAGGCCAGTCTTGCCATAGCCACAATACATGTTAACAGGGGATATAAAATGCATTTAATTACGAATCATGACAAAGAAAGCCACTTTTCTATATGATATCAAGTTTGAGATGAATCTTATATTTAAATTAGATGAAAATGTATGGTGAATACACTCAAAGCAAATTAACAGTTTATGATGAATAGACACATTATAAAATATTGATTAAAAAAAAAATTTACACAGTTTTAATTTTTGTTGGACTATAATACAATATTTTATAAACATATTGCTTTGATAGTTTACATGATATCGCTACTAATAGTACCAATTAAAATTAGCTTCGACTTTTAATGGGTGAAAATTTCTTAGAAAAACTATCAACAATAGACTACAAACCATTGTTACAAGCAATTACTTTAAAAAAAAAAGTGCAATGGTATTTTATGTTTCCTTTTCAGTTTGTCATCAGAACCTTCTCTCGTTTAGAGAGTTGATTTTAGAGAAGGAAGTGAGTCACTACCTGCAAGGTGAGAACGGATCTCTATGATGTGACAATGCTCTAATATGTCATCTGTTGGGCATTGGTTGGCAGAATTACGAGCATGGATCTAGTTTAGTGCATCATACCATCAAGTGCATTGCCATATCACCGAAACTACGAAGAAGCCTCTTGAGAGCGCATCTTAGCCGTGTCATAGCAAGAGGTTTTAGAGATCATTATTCTAGTGAGTGTGATAATTGCTATAAAAAAAATTAAATTATTTTGGTTTAAGCTTTAGCGATTGGTAAGTTACAATAATATTGCTATATCTACTATATTAATTACCAGTTCCTCTATTAAGCCAAAGAAATTTCTAAACCCAGAAAACCTAAGAGACTAAAATTTTGCAGGCAATAATCCCCAAATCCAAAAGGGTGCAGGAATTCATGGTGACCAAAAATTCTAACGAGGGACCCCAAACTGGAGGGGTTTCCAAAAAACCAAAATAAAAAATTTATCGAAGCCCAGAAGACCTAGAAAGCTGAAACATTTTAGACAAATAGGCCTTAAGCCAACAAAATGCAAAGATACTTGGTGAACAAAAATTACCACTGGAGCACCCAAAATTGGGGGGGAGGGGGGGGAAGAGTGGGGCTTCTAAGAAATCAAAGTCGAAAAATTCTTGAGGGCCAAAAAAGATACTGAAGCTGAAAATTTTCAGGCAAGTAACCCCTATTTAATGAGGATGCAGACAATTCTTGGGGAGGTGGATTTACAAAAATCCAAAGTCAAAAAAATATTAAAGTGCAGAAGACCTAGAAGCTTAAATTTTTCAGAAAGGTAGCCTCTAGCCCAAAAAGGTACTGGAGTATTTGGTGACAGAAAATTCCCAAGGGGCTCCCCAAAACGGGGAGGAGGGTTAGAAAAAAAAAAATTATGAAATACTCTCGACACTCATCAAGGTTTCTAAGAAACCAAAGTCAAACTATTCTCAAGGCCCATAAGAGCTAGGAAGCTGAAATTTTGCAAGCAGGTAACCCCTAGCACTTAGGGGTGCTGGAATACTTTGTGAAAAAAAATTTCTAAAGCGGGGCCCCTAAAGTATTAAAAAAAAGGAAGTCAAAAAATCTCTCAAAAGATTTAAGAAGTTGACATTTTGGAGACAGGTAGCCCCTAAACAGAAATGGACTAGGAACATTTGGATACAGAAAATTTCCAAGGGGCTCCCCAAAATTGTGGGGGTGTTGAGTTTTCAGAAAAACAAAGTCAAAATACCCTCGAAGTCCAGTAGACCTAGGAAGCTAAAATTTTTCAGGCGGGTAGCCCCTAACCCTAAAGAGTGCAGGAATACATGATGGCCAAAAATTCCCATGAGGGAGTTCCCAAAATTTTTTTTCCAAAACAATAAAGTGGAAAAAAAATATCAAAGCCCAGAAAATCTAGGAAGCTGAAATTTTGCAGGCTGGTAATAGCATAACTGAAAAGGGTGTAGGAATACTTGCTGACTGAAAATTCACATCGCCCCCTCCCCCCCAAAAAAGCATAAACAAAAAAATGTTGTTTATAATGAAATCTTTGATAGAGGAATGGTTTCACACATTGATTGGAGATAATTTTATCTACTATGTAGTATTTACTTGAAATTACACCGCCCAGATTTTTATAGTCACTAAAAAATTATTTCCATTCACAATCATTGTCCATGATCAGAAATTCAGCCATTGATTTTTAAATGGGTAATAGCCTAGTATTGATATTACTTAGATCATTTGTATTTATCAGAGAATTTGATGGAGTGTAAATGATGGCTCATTTTAGCTGTATTATACCTCATGATTTTATAAATAATTTATTAAATTGACTGCTATAATTGTTTAAACTGGACAGTTCTTTTGATTTACGTCTGTGCAATCAGCAAATAATAATAGTAGCCACTAAGATATCTACCACACCACACCACTGTGTGCGTGGTCATTCCTCCTCCACCTCACAGTGCCATATGCCGAGGTCCTCCACCTCACCATGCCATGTGCTGAGGAGGTCTATGGTCATTCTCCTAGACCTCACCACACCACTGTGTGTCGAGTCCTTCCCCCTCCACCTCGCAGCACCCCCAGTACCAAGATCTACCCGCATGTGTTTCGAACCACGCTTTCTTCCTACCCCTTCACAGGAAGTGCTCTTCCTTCTCCCGCCCCAATGGCTCATCCCAGTCTCAGTCGAACTCTGAACAAAGCATGGGTTATGACAAATAGTCAGGAAAGGCAGTCAATCATTCATTCTATGACAAATGGTCGGGAAAGCGAATCCATTAATCTACAAGTCAGTTCCAAACTCCACTAAACTATAAAGTGACCTTGCCCTGAGACCAAATGACAAGAAATGGTAGAGACCGCAGGCCAGTTTCTGGCGCCCAACGTGAGGCTTGACAAATAATTCAAGATGAAAGACTGATATCCTCCAGACTTACAACATGCAACACTTCCGAGAGTGAAAACAAAACCCAGTGTCTGGGCTGGAAGAATGAAACCAAATAACTAAATGGCCTTTTCTTCAGATGTTCTCAATGTTAAAGTTCTACCACCTCTACCTCCAGCACCCTACCATATGAGCCCCTCTTTGCAGCTACCTTCCATCACTCTTGCCCCCAACCTTTACATCTCATTCACTCTCCTGGAATTGCATGGCCGAGGACATGAAGATCAAGTCACCTTCACCAAACACTGTTAAGTTCAGCTCAGAGCCATCCAAGTTGACCTGATCGAAAGGCTACCCACTGCCCATTGACACCTCAAAAAGCCCAGCTACATGGCGAATTAATAATGATCGACTTGGGAAGAATTTCAACAACGCCTAGTGTTCCACTTTGACAGCCCAAGCATCCTAGTGGCCTTCCACATGAAACTTTAGGGCAAGGAACAAAGACCAATGGAACCATTCAAGACATTCCTATGACACAAAGTTCGACTATACCTATGACTGATACCCACCGCGCCCTTGCCAGAGTTGATCCCCCTTATCAAACTCATATGACCAGGACTATGACCTTTTCTCAGGGCCCCACACCCTCAAGACTTGGAAGAACTGGTTACTAGAGGCGTCTCCAAGAAACAAGATCTGGCAATGACCTCCACAACTAAATGAACCATCAAGACTCCAACAAAATCATTTGAACCACCACCCCCAAGCTGCTACCACTGCGATGGACATCCCTTTCATCGTGACTGTCCAGTATTGCATCAATCAACGACAAGACCATGAAGCTTCAGTAAATGCCAAGCCAGAGGAAAACAAGGACAAACCCAGCCCAGCTCTACTCATTCATTAAAACATTATTCATTATAACTCAGGTTTATTACTACACAATATATTTTAGGCTTAACAGAAATATTTTTAAGTAGTATTATTATCTAAATTAAATATTATTTTAAGAATAGAGGTTATTTACGCACATCGATTCCATTGCAACTTGCTTGTCAATATTTCGAAGCTCGGGGGCAAGATAATACGCGTTTTCATTGGTGTTCAATTACGTAATGATACTACCAACACCATAATATATATAGCTAAGCACACTACCATATTTGAAAAACATACTCTAATCCCGTAAAAGTTCCCGTCAAAGTTTATACTCCGTCATACACGCCATAGCAGCTATGGCTTGTTCTTTCATGCTTGCTGTTTTGTTGTCACATCAGAAAATGACCGTCATACCACGGATGTAGTGTAATATGATGCGCTAAATAAAAAGATCCGTGCTCACCCTGCTGAAACTCTGTGAATGATGGTTGGTTCACTCTGTAACAAATATATTCATGTTTATCCTCTTGAACAAAGTGAGTAGTTTAGAAAATTTCCACTTGGTTGTGTTAATGAAAAGTGGGGTGATCCATGTGTTGAAAAATTGAATTTGTTTGAGAGAATGCAACCAACTTAACCTAAATACCCCAGATTGGTTATTTCATTGTTTGTGGACAAGGTACATGATGAAACACAGAGCTACAAGACTTGATGAAATAGACAAGTACATTATATACACAAAGATGTAATTGTGAACATACCGAGGAGTTAAAGTAGAGTGTAGAGAATGGGATGTGCAGGCTCCCTAGCCAGTTACGCTCTAGACGGTGGTGAATATTGGTTTCTCTCATGCGGTCATCCTCTACTAGGTCTACCATTATCTCATCATACAAGTGAAGATATATGTGGTCTTGTATGGACTGCAGGTTGGTAGGGGAGAAATCTCCACTTATAGGACTAGAAAACAGATTTACTTTTTAATAGCTTAGAACAGTTTTTAATGAATTAAAATTGCCTTTATCATTGACCCTAACACATTTTAAAGATAAATAGTGCTAAATTGACTCCACTTTTCACATACCGTAGTTAAGTCTCTAATGGTTTTTATAGAAATTTTATTTTAAAAATTGTACAAAGAATACCATGGCAAATTTATTTATTTATTTTAGAATTAAAACATGAAAAAAAGCTTATTAAATTTATTTGAATTTATCTAGGACTAATTAATTTAAAAATAATTATATAAGAATAAACTGATAGCTAAATTTAAGTATTGAAATAAAGATAAGTCCTGGATCCATAATGTAGTTTATAAAACTCAGTTGTTTATCAAGGTAAACCAGCAAACAGATGTCTGAATCATCAAAGAAATATCCAAAGGAAGCTAAAACTGAGGAGATTCAATGGAAGCTAAAGCTGGAAAATATTCAAGGGAAGCTAAAACTGAGGAATATTCAAGAAAAGCTAAAACTGTGAAATACTCATGGGAGGCTAAAATTGTGGAATATTTGAGGGAAGCTAAAACTGAGGAATATTCAAGAAGCTAAACTGTGAAATACTCATGGGAGGCTAAAATTGTGGAATATTGAGGGAAGCTAAATGAGGAATATTCAAGAAAAGCTAAACTGTGAATACTCATGGAGGCTAAATTGTGATATTTGAGGGAAGCTAAAACTGGGGAAGATTCAAGGAAAGCTAAAATTGTGGAAGATTCAAAGGAAACTAAGGGGAAGAGTCAAAGGAAACTACAATTGCTGAAGATTCAACAAAACAAATAAAAAAAACACACAAATTTAAAACCAACATATGTGGTTTTAGAAAAATAACTTGGAAGATGAACATTTTGTTTGGCAGATATAATTCATAAAATATCTAATCATATCTCACTCAGTTAAAATTAGAATATTAGACACAGTTAAAATAACATAACACAAATTTTAAAAAACTAATTACAATAAAAGAGTAGTTTCTCTTGAATCTTCCCAGTTTTAGTTTCCATTTAATCTTCTCTGATTTTAGCTTCACTTGAATCTTCCTCTCATGGTTCAGACATCTTTGTTTGCATTCATACTACCCCAATCTTGACCCCCGCCCCCGACTCACAACCACTGTCTTACTTCTTCTCTCTCAAACAAGCTGTCTCACTCAGTTCTATACTAAATATCCACCCCCACCCTCCTTTTCCATCCTATTGTATACTTAGAGTACACTATCACCCCTGCCTTAGCTAGCAATAAAACAAAGGACAAGGCTGTCCACTAGGAACTTAACAATGAGGAGTCATCAGTACCTGACTGTGCGGCATATTGACATTAGTTCAAATGATCAATGTTATGGATTAGTGGGCCAAATGCAGATCATCGGGCTATTAACCGACTGTGCCATTATTGGATGATGCTCAAATTGGCCCTGCAATTTAAAATTATGTACACTACATTTACCCTGAATATTTGTATAGTAATAACTGTAACAGGAATGGTCAGTGACAAGGAAACTCGAGGAGGAAACAGTGAAACCGATTATGTTTGCTGATGACTTGATGGTATGGAGGGAGAGGGAAGAGAAAGTACAGGAACAGCTACAAGAATGGAATAAGGAAGTGAAAGAGTGTGAAATGAAATTTAGCATGACAAAGTGTGAAGTGATGGTAATGACAAGAGGATAAGGTCTAATAAAACTATAAGGTTGGATGATGGGATGGATGAAAGGTACAGAATGTTGTAACGTTTAAAGAGCTAGCCTGATATATTAATGTTTGTTCGCCACCATTAGGGTGACATTTGATATAATGATTGAATTGGATCCATGTTTGCTATCCTGTATAGTAATAATAATAAAAAAAGGATGATGTCTTGTTTTAGAAATTAAAAATTCTGATGTTTTAGAGTTTTTTATTTAAGTGGATAAGGAGTTTTTTTTGCTAGATATTTCACACGTTGTAGATTTTAATTTAAAAGCCCGACTATTATGTCATATGCATGACAATTCCTGACACGTAAGATTTAGAACACGGATTAAGATTTCATCGACTCTACCTGCACGGGTCCTTGTTAAGAAGAAAAGTGAGTAGATACGTACCCTGAAGGGGTATATCTAGCGACATTTCCTTTTCGAAGCTTCCTAAAAAAAAAAGGTGTGGTCATCCAAGTGCGTCTCTGTTGACCAAACTGCGTTGTCTTTTTAAACAGAGACATAGAAAGATGTCGCCATACCTTGCAACATAGCAAGATATAACAAATAAATCTTACTACCCGCTCTCATTTATAATGTCGTGATTTTGAATACAAATGCGAAAAATAAATTATTGGGATGTATAATTCCATATCATTACAATGTAAAATATCTTGGAAGTGTTATTGAGTGTTGGAGTAGAGAGGATCTAATAAGAAGAGGATAGCAGGGGAGTTGTTCTATGTGTGTCAGAGACCTGCTATGGAGAAGACAAATGTTCTTGAGATGTAAGGAAATACTGTATAGGGTGTTTATAACCATTCTCACATAAGCAGCATAAACATGGACAGTGAATGTAATAGAGAGAATAGTCAAGTGGAGGCCATGGGAATGAGGTTTGTGAGGAGCATGTTAGCTGTCACTAGGAGAAACAAGATAGGGAATGAAATTATCTGGGAAAGAGTAGTACAGGAAGTACATGAGATGATAGAAAAAGCAAGAACATGTAATGAGGATGGAAAAGAAGAGAATGAGAGAGACGAAGTATGTAGGGAAAATACTGCAAGGGAGACCAAGAAATAAATTGGAGGAGCAAATAACAAAAAGTGTGCAAGTGAGAGGAAGAGAATGGACACCATTTAAGGAGAAAGAAGGGTGGAAGGATAGAGGAATATGGAGGTATTATACTAAACTATACCGGCCCCAGGCTGGAAACATTTGATGATGATGATGATGATGATGGTGATTTACCCTGAAAGGAAGTAGTATTTCCTTGGTTAATTACACTATGGCCCTAGCTTATAACCTATGCCACAGTGTACACATCCAGGGTAAATTTGCTACTTTTGAGGGTCACTGGAGTTTACATAAAAGTATATATATTTCTACTTGATACAAGCTTATCTTGGCTAGGAAAACCTTTTTTCATTTTATGAGATTTTGCTATACATGAAATATGCCAGTTACATAATTCAGCATAAGATATTTTTAATGTCATAAACATTGTTAGGAGTGTGCATTTTTCAATTTGAGTCGAGTTAAACTCAAGCTTCAATGAAAACATCACATTTTAGTTGATTTTGAGTATTATATGCAGAGCAATAATTGTGTATTAAATATTTCAAGTTGAATTTCTACAAAAGGTGCATGAATGGACAATGGACACAGATATAAATTTTTGATAGTCAATTTTTTTAGAAAAAGAATATAATCGCAAAAATTCAAATTTTTAACTAAATTTTATTTAGTTGTGCAAGCTAAGTTTTTTAATCAGACAAAATTGTGAGGGACTAAGTTCTCTATGCCGTAATTTATTAAATTTATTCAAATTAACTAAACCCAAAATTTTCAAGTTTTATAAAAAACGAATTTGAATCAATTTTGAACTTTAACTAAAAATTTGGAAGTACCGGTACTTAAACATCTCTAAAAATTAATTATTCATTAAGTGGAAAAAAAAATTGTGCTCTAATTAGAGTTTGAAAAATCTGTTTCACAAATGTTTATTCATCAAACTACTTGTTAATTCGTATATTAACTCATTTTATGTAGAAACAAATCTAGTATTTTAAGCATTTCTATTTATAAACAAAATGATAAAAGAATTCCTAAAGGAATAAATAACTTACTAATGATCAATGCCGCTATTTTTTATGCAAAATTTACTGTGTTTTTCAGTGATTTTTAAAGGAAGTCCTATTTTTTTTCAGACACTTTATAAAGTAATATTGAGAAAAGAAGTTTTATTCTTTTTATATATAAAATATATCTCAATAAGGAAAACCTCTTTTCGCTTCATGAGGCAATTGCATTATATTAAGAAGGAGGTACAGGAAAGGTGGATAGAAACATATAAAAGGAACGAACACAATATGGCTTTTACAATGAAAAGAAGAACACAGTTCACACTTTACATTGCTGCCAATGGACAAAGAGGTAATGGTAATGGACAACAGTAAAACAAGATACGAGATTTGTGACCTACCGTAAAGGCATCTGTAGCTCCTGGTTCCATGTAGGGTTGGATCCTTCTGCTGCTGTAGTTCGAACAGTCATTCCTTGGAAAGACACCTCAACAAATGGATGGACTGGAACCACATCTGTTTTTTGATTCTGAGAGCCTGACACAACCATTATTATATGTTTAAATTTTGTACATAGGAGACAAAGTTAAGTGCTTGGAAAGTAAACATAGAATAAGTCACACATGAATTATTATTATTAGATGGACAAAAAAGTAAACATGTTAACATCCTGAACGATATTAGATCAAAAACCTCCAAATAAGTAAGCTGAGCTAGACTTCTCAATAGTTTGCAGTTATTTAGCCTAGTGCTCTATATAGCTTGTAGCCCCTTTTCGTCCTCCAGGACAAAAGCAGGCATACAAAGTTATAAGGTTATAAAACAAAGGGAAAATAAATGCAGAGTAAGCAGAGAGAACACACAAAAGTATATATTATTGTTTAATATATACGTTCATGTTTCCACAGAACCCACTCAGCATTATTGCGCTACCAGCAATAAAAAAAGGACTAAAGAATATTACCACGAAGGTGAGAATATTTAATTAAATAAGAGTAGAAGTCAACATGTCAAGAGTTAAATAGGTGAATGTAAGTTTTAATGAAAAACAAGATATATATATTTGATTCAATAGAAAATATCTTAGGTATTTACCTTGCAATATTATTAATTTTATTTTTAAGCCAAAAGGACTCCAAAAAAATAACACAAATATCCAAAGGACTCCAAACTTAATAAACATAATTTTCTTGTCTGAAATAATTATTATAATTTTTTACAAGTCGGAAGGACTCTGAATATTAAACATTATTATGTTTTCCACAAGTCAAAGGACTTTTAATATTCAAACATATTAATATTTTCCACAAGTTACAAGGACTTTGAATATTTAAACATATTAAATAATTCCATAAGCCGAAAGGACTCTGAATATTGAACATTATTGTAAGTCGGAAAGACTCTACAATATTTATTAAATATTTCTTTGTAAAAAGGATTCTGAATATTTAACTACGATATCAAGCTGAAAAAGAATTTAGATTTACAAAGGCCAAAACTTAATTTAGAGCATACATTTGTTTTGGGAATACGTAGACGTGCCCCAGATAGATATCCTGCCAGAGTGACTTGTCCTTCGATATCAGTGAAAGAGGGGAAGTAGGGGATACACACACAAGATAGATACAAAGAGAGAGAAGAGAGGGAAAGGGGTAATAGTGGACGGGGAACATGCGATGAGAAAGCCCTAGAAGGCCACAGAACAGTGTTCTTGGCACGTGGAACAATCTAGTGCCGGAAACGTTGCACTTCACTCTCTCCGGCGGGGGAGGTTTTACTTGGAAATCCCTCATTGTAAACAATGTGTCATGGGGAGGTTGGGGGGTTCAATTGGCAGTCAAAAACATTTCCTATCGGTGTACAGCCTTTTCTAGAAACATTAATTATTTCCACAATCGTATGTTTTTCAAGATTGAAGTTTATTAACTTTTTCTATTCCCACGTAATTATGCTTAAAACTATTTTATGTATAAAGTGTTTTTCCTCATAATTAATATACAAAAAAATATATTACAAAATGCATTCTATACTAAATGCTATGAACTATATTCTACTTGTTCTTAATCAGAAAATTAGGCAGGTCACTATCGATATCAATAAAAGCTTTAATTTTCTCTAGGGTAGGTAATTCATTGTTACGGTAAAGTGAATGTACCTTTCTGTGAATTGCTGCTTGAGTAAAAATGTCATATTTATCCAAACGCTTCATTTTAGTGCAGTTATTTCCTTTTTAGATTGGTGTCAGTAACTTTCTCTTAGTTTTGAATTCTTGTTTAATAGAGATTACTAACTTATAAGACACACACATAGCTTCTGCAGTCTGCATTACCACTTGATTTACTGAACAAGTTTCGTCTTAACGAAAATAGGTGCAGACTCTTTTAACAACATTGCCCTTTCTTTACTACTTAATATTTTCCTCTTGAAATGTAATTGTTTGTAACAAGCCAGAGATTTCATAATTTGTGTTAGATTTTAATTGTTAACAATATGCTATTATTTAAATAAATATATTAATATGCACATAAACCTATAATTCAACAACCTTACGGCAAAAATACAAAACACACAACCAACACATACAGAGACACACAAAATATTTACGTGATCACTAACAAATATTTTTCTACAAAGAGTACTAATAAAATATGAGTGTTTATTTAGTTGATGTTTTTGAGCTAGCTATTAGGAACACGAGATTCAGACTACTGTAACTTTACGACAGTGCTGGAGGAAGAAGCACCAATTACTGGCAACAACGACAGACCAGCATTGCCAAATTTGATATATTATTATTATTATTAGCACCACGTCTTACTACCCGTTCGGGCTATACGCACTTACGCTAATGTGTAATGGTAGGGTAATTGTGAGATGAAATGGAAGACCTACAGTTTAACGTGGGATCCGAACCACGGTGGAGGCCTGGCATTCCTCACATTCACAAGTTGTGATTAATACATGTCTTGTCAGAGGTGAAGGAAGGGTTTGCCAATCAGATAAATCTATGCCGGGACCGAGGATTGAACCCCGGACCCCCAGCACAGAAGTCTGACACCTTACCCCTAGACCACCAGGTCACCAAATTTGATATACATTCGAAAGAAGACTGATCATGGAAAACAAAAAAGAGAATGACAAGGCTGTTGCTCGATAGTAAGCATGCAGTTCCCTTTGCAATGAAATTAGGTGTACAAGGTTGTATGGAGTAGAGCTGAGAAAAGTACATAGAGTAAAATATCTTGGGAGCGTGATTGAGGAGAAAGGTGGAAGTAGAGGATTTAATGAGAAGAGGACAGCAGGGAGAGTTGTTCTATAGGTGCGTAGGAGAACTGCTACGGAGAAGGGAAGTACCCTTGAAGTATAAATAAGTGTTGTACAGGACGTACTTTGTATCGATTGTCACATATGCAGCAGAAACATAAACAATGAATGTGAGACTAGTAAAGTGGAGACCATGGGAATGAAGTTTGTGAGGAGCATGTTAGCGGCCACATGGAGAAACAAGATTAGAAAATAAGTTATCCGGGAAAGAGTGGGGGTACAGGGAGTACATGATATAGTAGAGGAAGCAAGACTGAGATGGTATGGGCATATAATGAGGATGGAAAAAGAGAGGATGCCGAAGAAAATGTTGGAAATGAAGTATGTAGGAAAAAGACCACAAGGGAGTCCGAGAAAGAGATGGGAGGAGCAAATAACAGAAAGTGTTCAAGTGAGAGGAGAAGAATGTAAGAAATTAAAGGAGGAAGAATGGTGGAAGAATAGAGGAAGACAGAGGCATTTTACTAAACTGACCTGGCCACCGGCTGGAAACAGTTATGATTATGATGATGTATAGAAATTAATTAAATAATTATAAAAATTTAATTTACCAAATCGCAAAAGATTACATAAGATAGAGGTTGGGGGGATGGAAAATCTTATAATCCCTTACAAGTGGGGAGGGGGAAGGTCTGACATTATTTAAAAAAAAAAGCCTTACATAATTTTAAGGACAGACCCCTATTAGGGAAACAAAAGGCTACAGCATTTTAGACTTCACGAAACACCTGCAAACTGAACCAAAGAAGTCATCTGCATTCCATAAACACACAAATAAAGTACTAAATAGCCCAGTTGACATGTTTCATTAAATGATTGGCTGGCTAGAACATGTGGTATCCTTCAGTTAAGGTTCACATAGTGTGAAAATTCTCCCTTGGATAACTCTTAAGGTAAGTTTACATTAAAACTACATTGTGATGGCTTACATTTAAAAACACAAGGAGAAATGTTATGTTATGTTCGTGAACATTAAGTGAAAGTTATGTAAACGTTAAGTAGATAGTGATCCTAGGTTAAGTTGTAATATAGGTTGATATTTTTACCTGTCCAATTAGCCACCGTATCAATATCTTTTCTGACAGGAACATCAAATGCTTGGACAATGTTGACAATAATCTTGACTTCCTGTCCTGCGAGAGAATGCACAGTCACTTTCTTCCTCTCCTTCCGCACGGTCTGAGAGGTCGCTTGGGTTGGAACCACTTCATGAAGGTGAGACCCAGAGTCCTAGAAACACAAGTAGATTAGTCCTGACCTGCGAGAACTATGAAATTATTCATGAAATGGAGGTAAACCTTTTTAAAAATAAGTGAAATAATCTGACACCTGACAATACAACTACTAGCTGTGATAGCCAAAATAGTGTTCAAAACTGCATAAAAGGTGTTTATTCTCTAGCTTACATTTTACAATGTTATGCCCATCATTTTATGAAGAGATTCAACATAACTTTAAGTGAGATTCAGTTTCAATAAGAGGAGTCAAAGATTTGGGGATTATCTCAACGTTTAGTTTACTTAATTTACTTCTTAATTTTTCTTTGTATGAAATTATACTTTTTATTGACATGTTTTACAATATTCACCCAAATAAAATAAAAAATGATTTAAATATTAGCCATTATCTGTAAAGTTTTTAAAAATAAAATGAGATTTGAAATGAAAAGTGTGATACCGTATGTCAAACAATCCTCTATGAATAGCTATGTATAAAATAAAGAAAAGTAACATATCTAGTGATGACTAAAACAGCTAAATGTGTGGCGAATATATCAATAAAATTATTTATTTAAGAACAGTCAGTGGTTAGAGCATTGGCGTACTAATCCAAAAGTCCCGAGTTCAATTCCCGTGTCCAGGTGTCATTTTTCAATTTTTAAAATATAAATCCTTCATGACATATTGTAATTTATCATTGAGATGTCAGACCTGCTTGACAGTTGAATGTATGTCAAAAGTTGGAATATCATATTCAACAGCTTTCATAGCAAAGAGACTACACAATATATAACCTTAAGTTTTAAGTAGGGATGGGATCCTCAAATTCCTTGAATCCTTAGGGATATTCAAAGATTCAAGAAAATATCAAATTTGATATTTGAAAAAAATATGAAAACATATTTCTTTCAAATTTTTTATTGGTTTTAGAGCACTAATACTGCTTATTGATGATTCATCCTTTTTAGTGCTTCAACCTCAACATAATTATAAGAATAAAATTAATAACAAGACCCCAGATCATTAATTTAAAACTTAATTGAATGTATGGATGTTATTTTTAATGTATTTTAGCAAGAAAATTTAACATTTTGTTACTATTTCTGTTATATTCTTATTTCCTCATGTGTTCATTATTTTAAACAAGATTCTGATTCAAATTCGAGATTTGATGGTAAACTGATGATTCAAATTTTTAAAACAATGAATTCGGCTCGTCTCTGGTTTTTAAAATAGCATCAAAATGATAAATAAGGATCCAACAGGTAGGCATACAATTAATCAATAGTTCCTTCTACTATCTCTCAAAGTATGCAACACTTTATTTGAAATATAGATTATATCCTGGTGTAGTGATTTAACAATTGTCTCTATATTAATAGCACCAACCCTATATCTGGGACTTGATCTTCATAAATGATATCTTTGAGATGTCGGTGTTGCTGAGCTTGTTGACACTGGGTGAGGATCTTATGCCTTATGTCTTGCAAAAATCTTTGTCCCCATGCTCGATGAGCATCCAAAAGATCCAATGACAAAGAGTCTACAGGAGTGTCTGCAGAAGTCACTCGATTGTCATAGGCCTTAGTAAACACAATATAAACAAATGGAAAAGGAAAAAAAAATTATTTTGACATTACAGCACTTCACAAATTTTAGATAAATGTGTCACAACAGTATTTTTAGCTATTTAAATAGTAATGACAAAAGAGGTGAAAATATGAGGGCGGAAGTTGCTAAAAAAGCTTGTTTTTGAGTAGATGGTACTACAATATTGAATGCATGAAATATTCTAACATTGTCTGACCTTGAAGAAATCTTTAGGGATCTCCTTCTCTCTGGCTGGAATCATACTTATTCCTCTGAAGTCTGTCTCTCCTTGGTCTCTCAGTTGGAGCAACCTTAGTCGACGATTGTTATCCAACTCTTCCTTGCTGCAGAAGTCAAACTCTGTCTGCAATGGATCCAGTCTGAAGAAGTTGGGCTTCGTCATAAAAACTGAGCTTGTATTCTAAAAGTGGAGTTGAATAGCGCCTTTAGTGATGTTCATATACAATTCTTGTTAATAACAAGTGAGGGTCATATTATCAAACAATATCAGTTTTAAGTGGAATAATAAGATAGACCGAAAAATAGGCAACATTAAATTGTTTTAAATTAAAATGCAATCCTTCAATTTGAATGACACCTTCTACATGTTTTCACTCAAAATATTGTTAAAACAGGCATTAACTATAATCTTAAGATTTATTTTAGAATAGATCGAATGATCAACATATAACAGTTTTAACCTCCAAACTATTATTTAAATTAATAGCTTATTTTTGTTTCTAAGAAAATGTACCCTTTCCTTTGAGTTGGCTTCAGCAATAGATGTTGAAAGAAATATAAATTCACTATATATCCAATTCTAGTAAGAGTTTATATAGTCCGAGATGAACAGGAGAAGACCCATCTCAAACTATCAGCAACTACCACTGCATTAAATATCCAAGAAGAGAGATAAAATATATATATATATATATATATATATATATATATATATATATATATATATATATATATATATATAATTATATGTGCATGTTTTAAATGTAAAAAGTACTACTATAAGTATATATATTTTCCAGGCCGGCCTCTTGATCTAGTGGTCAGCGTACATGGCTACCTATCAAAAGATCCTAGGTTCTATTCTCAGCAATACCATGGGGTTACAGACGGGGAATTGTTCCTAGGGCACAGACAAGGAAATAACAGATACACAACCTTACAGGAGATTTTCTGCACCCCTAGAGTCAGGTAGGAATTAAAAAAATCCAGTGATAACAGTGCTTCCAAGTGAGAATTCTTTGAAACAACTCACTTTCAAAATGTTCCTCGTGAAAAAGACAAGCTGAGAGCTAAGAGCTGCCGTCTCTCTGAGTGCAATAGTCCAGGTAGAGGTAATCCCGTTCCCCGCCTCACCCCCTTTCATTGACCAAAACTTTTCAAACAATGGAGATGGTTGGACCCAAATATACAAGGCCATTGCTTCTACAGTTTAAACGTGACACGAGTCTTGGAAATGCACTTGTAAATTAATTACTAATATTTTGAAACCAGCTTCTGTGGTCACAATTCTTTAGGATTCACTTTTTCATCAGAATGGACGCCAAATAACTGGGACATTGGTGTTCGAATATCGATTGGGTGTACTGAGAGTGTTTTTTTACTAAAATGCTTATAATTCTCCTTCAATTCAAATACAGGCACATTTCCCCAAAAAATTACCTTCCTCATTCCTAATCCATTGGAGTAAATACACGGATAGCTGTAATGGGAAGTAAGACACGGTGCACAAAATATATCAGTAATTAAAATTAAATACTTATGTTGTAAAGGTTGCATTTATTTTTACATTTTGTTGTCAAATCAAATACAAACAAAATATACAAGTTATATGCTACTTTTTAAACTAAAAAAAAGAAAAGTTAAATGCATGGAAAATACAATGAAAAGAGTTTCCGTATATACATTTGGTATCAATAATACTTTCTTATTTTAGACACTATAATGATTATATTCAGCATTATTTTATACTGATGTGCAATTAGAGTTAACAAATCTGTTTTAAATCTGTTTATAGTAAAATCGAGTCTGAAAATGAAACTTATCTCACTAAATGTGCTTTTAGGATTACAAAACAAAGAGATTATAATGTTTTGTCCAATTACACTCGTCCAACACCTTCTTCTAGTGTCTGTATGTAAATTTAAATATATCTCAATTTTAGCAATGGGGAATAGAATTATTTATTTTTTTGCACTGAAAACTCTTTTAATATAAGATTATTTTACTATACAAGAACAATATTTTCATACAATTAATAATTCCAGGTTTTCTTAAAAATTAAATATTTATATCACAATAAAATAGAGTTTAGTAAAGTGAGTAAAAGTTATTGACAATACAAAGTATATGAAAAAATACTCTTAGCTATTCCCAAATATTGTTTTAGTCAGAGCTATAGTTATTAAGTGTTTTGTATAGAAAGTATCTACTAAAATGTAAAGAAAAAGTTATGTTTATGTAGTTTGGGCAGGCTTGAAACTAAAATAATGATCACTATAATAAAAAAAACTATAAAATAGTAATACAGGAATAAGGTTATACAGAAATATGATTAAAATATGTGTCAAACAAATTTAGACATTGATATATTTCATAATCTCTGGTCACCTTAATTTCATAATGTACTAGATTAAGCTTTGACGTATTTATCTATAGCATTATTGCTTTAATGGTGAACATCCAACTGTCATAATTTTGATAGTTCCTCCATGGCAATCACAAACTAGTTATGGCAATTAGTAAATAAAAAATATTATAAAGAAAATATTACTTAGTCCACAAACTGAGTCACAAACGAACGTAATCGCAGGGCGGCCGTCGCACTCCATTGACAATGAAAACATTACCTAAGCATAATCATAGAAACATGTTTGAAAAAAGAGCATCAATTAAATAAGAGACTCTATTAAAGAAACATTAAATATAAAGCACCATTATTTTCCAAAGAAAATCATGATCACCAAGCTATGTCACCTGAATTGTTTCATTTTAATTGTTATGTCGCTCCTATATAAGTGATAATATCTATGTATTTGCAATTATAATGTATCCAATCTAAGATAATCATTAGTTTGTGTATTCATTTACTTTTAGTACTTTAATCTTTTTTCCTCTGCCTTTACAAAGTTAGTGTTCCACCATATTGAGTTTTTGTAGTTATTTTAGGAAATTTTAGGGGCCCCTTCCATTTCCAAGTAGTAAATTTTCAAATTCCAAACTTTAAAACTTTTATGATTATGTGGGGTGGTCCTTTTATCAACTTTGCGAATTTAAATTTTCTTTCATGCATAAAAGGAGATTTTCTTTTGGAAAGATGGCAATTTATTCTCATTTCCAAACCCCTTTCCCCTGCTCCCCTTCACACTCCTTAGCTCCCACAAATCCAATTTGAAATTTTAAGACTTATTTGGTTAGCTTATTAGCTATTTTATGTGTCTATCAAATTTCAACATAACCACATCAAAAAGAGTGTTCTATATTGGTTGCATAAATTTTAAGCACTTCCATTTCCTGGGCGTTAATTTTGAAATTCCACTTGTTAAGACGTCATTCGAATATCCGGGAAGGTCTATTGAATTACATGGCGATATTTCAAGTTTCTTGGAAACATTTTGAGGGGGCATCTCTTCCTATTTTCTGGTCCTTCAGTTTGAACTCTAGAATTCAGACCTCGATACTGTTTGAGTTGGTCCTTCAACCAGTACCAGCTTTATAGCCCCCGCCCTGTTTCACGAGGTCCAATTTAAAATTTAAAGACTTGTAGTAATTTGGCATGTCCTTTACTTTACTTCCAAATTTCAATCTTCTACCACACTGAAAATTTGTTGTTTCTATTAGTTTTGGAAATTTTAAAGCTAATTTTTCTAACTATCATTTAGAAATCTCCATTCTTAAGATTTATTTGGTTACTTGGAGTTTTCCTCCTCAAAACTGTCAAATTTAAATTTTCTAGCACACATAAAAAAAAAATTTCTCTCTTTATATCCCTTCCTCTATTTCTCAGGGTTCCACTTAGTAAATAAAAAATGTTAGTACTTTGATGATTATTTGGAGTGGTCCCATTATTTGTCTGCAAAATTTCAATCTTCTGCCATCCTGAAAAGTAGTTATTTATATTAGGTTTGGTAGTCTTGACACCCCACTCGCTTTTCTCTAACGCACCTCAGAACCCATCGTGTGGCTGCTGTGCATAAATTAGTTTCATATTAGTACTCTGCGACCCAATAACCCCCCCCCCCTCTACCGCCCATTTATCAAACTTCATCTTGATTGGAGGACATAGAATTTACCACCCCTTTTTGCCTCTTTACACCCATTTAGGCGATTAAATTTGAAAAACCCTAAAAAATATCACCCCCATTCTATAAAGAAACATTTTAAATTTCAAGGCTCTATGTCCACTAGTTCAAAAGATGCAGTCAGTGAATTTTGAAAACTTTCGACCGCCCCCCCCCCCCCCCCCCCCCTTTTTTTATCTCTTACAGGTTGAATTTAGCAAAATTCGCTCCTATTTCTGGTCTATGGCCAAAAAGGAACTTTTACTCAAAATTTCAAGTTTCCATGTTTGAAACCATTAAGCTTCTTCTAACAAAACCACAAACTCCCCCACCTCATTTATTGTCTCTACAGGCAATATTGGCCTTGTTGTTTGGAATTTTAAGCAATAATGTCTCATTCCTGTATAAACACACTCGTGTTTATATTATTAAATCAATATTTAGTTTAATATATGAAATAAAACATAATAAATCCTCAAATTTGTGCTTTATACTTATAATATTTAGATAAAGTATTTTAAATAGCAGTTGAAAGGGACTATTTGGCCAAAATTAGCTGTAGATAAATGTTTTCAATAGAAAATTCTTCTGTGATATCAGTTTTGATATCCATTAAGTGACAAATAATGTTGTAATAAAGACAAAACTACAAACTAGTTTATAAGTTGTATAATATTAACTTGTGTCCATATTATTAAGGCTAATAACTAGGCCTACCTTAATAAATAAATGATATGGTGCACCACACAGACTTTCTCTCTCCTTTGTCTAAAAATGGAAACATTTACTTAAAACTCGTAAGATTTGTGAAACCAGATAATATACATTTTTGCAAAAAAATTATGGAAAAAAGGAGCATCAATTCCCCTAAGAAGCATAAATGAAAGAAACGTATTGTTCATTATTCATATTTTACAGAAACATATTGTTCATAAAAATAATAATAATCAACTCCTGATTTCTGAGATCTCAATTTAAATATATATATATATATATTTGCCAATAGATTGGAAACTAGGGAACACCATAAATTGTGTAAGGATATTTTGGGTTGGGGTTGGGGGTGATCAGTATTTTCTTACGTTTTCATGGGGGTGGGCAGAATCCATCTTAACTAAGGATTTTATCAATGTTTATGGTGAGACGAAATCTAAAAAAACACTTCTACAGACAGAAAGTCAAAAAGGTTGCACCTAGCGATGGCATATGGCACTGAAGCTTAGTCTATACTATACATAAATATAAACTGTCATTTACTTATGATGTGTTAGACCTAATGTTACTTCAATAAGAATTCAATAATATCACATCACCAATCCTTATGTCTAAAATAATATAATTTACCAAATTGTAAAAAAAAAAGTAAGATCAGTAAGGGGAAAGGGAGAACAAAAATCTTACGATTCCTTATGTGGGGGGATTTTGGTGGGAAGGGGGGTCAAAAATAATGAAAAAGAGCCTTACGTAATTTATAGACAGCCCCCTCTTGGTTTTATAAAAATATATTTCAAATAAAGAAATTTTTAAATTTTAATTTTACTACAACCTTACAATAAAGATTTATTTTGTGTCTCAAATATTTGTGAAGATATGACTAAAAGTGGCAATTTCTCCTTATGTAAAGTACCCTTAAAATTATGTTCATGGGATGATTAGAACAGCCATTTAATTTATAATTATTAACAATGCCCAGATTTAGACACACAGCCAGACAGCATCGTGAAAGACACTTTTTCGGTCCCGGGGGGTTGACATGTATACAAATTTTGACTTCTATTATTTTACAATCACAGTACTTTTCCCTTCAAGGTGTTGAGAGAAAATAAAAATCGTCTATTTATGTAAAGATGAGCACAAACCATAGCCTTATATGTTTTAGTGGTGCAAACACTTTTCTATACATTCTTAAAACCACTTTCAACTAAAGGCTCAATAGCACTACGGAGTAAAATAATTACAATTTAATTTGGTCACTTACATAAGTTTTTGAGTTAATACAGTCATAATGCCCCATTATTTGAATACTGTATTTATTTTTAACTTATCAACTATAGTTTTATAGTCTTATGAAGAGTGTTTTGTTAGGTAGCGGTTTATATTTGAGCTTTTACAGACTATAAAAACTAAGTGTTTTATTGAAACATACTTCCTATCTAAGCCTACTATTTAAAAGTCAAAGTTGTTAACCTAAAGTTTTAGTCAAACAGCTGGTTTAGTTTGTAGTACATTCACAATTAGTCAACATTAAAACAACTTATAAAGCCTTATATTATTTCAACGTTTCAAACTGGAACACGCTACAAATATGAATTCATAGTAATATGTCAAAACACAGTTAATTTATTAAATTCAATTGGGTTCAAAATCAGCTTAAAGTCACAAGTACTCAACTCTCCAAAATTCACTCAACGAGATGAGATTATTGGTGTAATACAGTGTTACCCAATCTTTTTTGACTCAATGCCCTTTGCGAAATCTTTTTATTCTTAACGCCCCCCTCAAATTAAGTATGTATGCCAAGGCTTCCTATTTTTCCCTTAAAATATAAGTAATGCATAAGAGGTATTTACAAAGAATATTAATGATCATTTTTTTCATGTCATTTTATTGAACTTAGATTACACATTTCATTTTTAGTTTTATTTATGAATATAATTATATACATAGTTATAGAAAAGTAAATAAATTGAGATTAACTATAAAATACTAGTGTGATCCCTGAGCTTGATGATTTTTGGCTAACTTCAGAATATCTGGAGCATACTTGGATAGTGAGAGTCTTAAGTCACCGCAACTAACAATATCCAAACAGTTTCGATTTTTCACTAGTATGCAATTCATTGCACTAGTTAAATTTAATTTTTTACTCCCTTTTCGGCGCTATTTCGTGTTTATTCAAAATTAGATGTTATCTGAGGTGTTTAAGTATTATTTACATATTGAGACAATGTATACAAAATTAAAACTTATTATTGAAACCTTATATATTTGCTTTAAAATTCTTTGTCAAGTTTATCTGCATATTTCACAATTTTGTAGCCTAAAGTTAGCTTACACTACAACATAATACTAATCAAATTACAGCATGGTCAAAATTTATGCTTAATTTCTTCTTAATTTTGTGTTTCTTTAAAGATTTTTTTGTAAAAGTGGTGTTATTTCGTTTTATAGGAGGATTTCATGTAACAAGACAATTTTGTTTTATTTCGCTTTTCAAAACATTGTAAATCGTATCTAAAAACTATCAAAGGAAAAATTAACTGATTCCATCTTTGTATGGCACTTTTTGCTTTGTCGCATCTCACCATTTTTACCGGGCACTACCTATAGGTAATCTTTGAAGTGCAATAACTCTGTGACTAAGCATCCTATCAACAACAAGTATGTTGCTGGCAATATTTTTAGTGGAAAAGTTGGAATTTTTTTTGGAAACAAAGTTGAATTTGATTTTTTTTTAAGCCAATTTGAAGCTCGCACATATCTAATAAACGTTTTTAGCTGTGCACTTACCTTTGATATTCCAGGTATATCAATAAATAGTAAATACATAAATTACATGCAAGAAACAAATCATTATTTCCCAAATCCTAAAAAATTAACAAAACTAATTAAATCCACATATTATGAATCAATAAAATATTCTGTGTCACTTAACAATAAACTCTTTCAGTTTACTGGCATTGTTTCACTAAATAAGTTCATTTAAATATAACAGAAAGGATTAGCAGGTGTGTGTGGTTCTAAAGAAAACCAGCAAATAGCCGTCTGCGATCCACGTTTGCAAACGCCACTAATTTGTTGAAGGAATGCCCTCCACCCCAATTCACCCAGCTTGTCAAACATCTCGCGATTGGTTCTAACTTCCCTCAAGACAGCATCTGAACATTACCTAGGACCAGGGCGCACCCATTTCTTGATATGACACTGGCCTTTATTTAGAATTATTTACTGAAGAACACACATTATTTATACTTTATAGTGTTATTTCCATGAAATGAGTCTATTAAATAAATTCCGAGGACAAAACAGTTTAAAAATTAATTATTTGTGTATTAAATTTTATATGTTTCAACTGTCACATTAGAGTTTAATGCAACATGATTAGACTGACAAATATTCCCCCCTCCCCCCACCAAACAAACCCAAACGCCCCCCTAAAGTTTGTAGTTACACCTACGCCCCCTGAAAGGCTGTAACGCCCCCGGGGGGCCCTACCGCCGACGCTGGGAATCCCTGCTGTAATATGTTTCGTATTTTCTGAGTTGGTTTCCCTAAAGATTAAAGATTCTCCCTTGCAGTCCACAGCAAATCATTATGGATTCTAACTTAATGAAGTGGCTTAGTGCAAAATAGCTTGTTTTTTGCATTTTTTGCAAAATAGCTTGTGTTTTTTGCATTGTTTAAGTCAGTGAGGATATATTATCCTTATTTTCTTCAATGTCTTTCCTAAGTGCAATACCTTCTTTGTGTTGCACATCAGAAAATTGCTCAGTAAATGTTTCTAGGATATGTGTGTGAACATATCTGTAGGGGATCATGCCCTTTTTTGAGATATGCCCTATGAATAATTAGATAATCATGTCCTGACTCCATGTTGGCATCACACTTTTTTAATATATTCTTGCAGAGTTTACAGTGAGATTTCCGTTCTATCTTGTATGCAAGATAGCCAGCAACATATTTAAAAGATCGAATGGTAAAACAAATAAATAACAAATCTTAATTTTTGATGAGAAAATAACCTTAAAATTGTAAGTGTATAGTTTCATACTCGTTAGTTCCTATTTAAAATACCACTCATTTAATAAAAAGTGTTAAATAGTAAATAGGAAAGCAGTTTGAAATACCTATTTATTTTGTATCACAGATTAAATAATATTTTATATTGCCTAGAATCGGGTTTCACTGATAGGTGACATCAATACTTTAATGGACCAGACTAGCTTATAGTTGTATTTTATAAGCTACACCGCTACACCATAATAATTCATAAAAGAAAGTTGCTACCTTTTAAGATAAATGGAGTGTAGGGTATATGTTGAATATTGCTTCAATAAACTGTAAATAATTTTATTTATATGTATGGGCCATATTATATTATTAAAATTTTGAGCTGATTTAACTTTTATTAACAGAAAGAACCCACTTAAGTGGTTAAATGATAAAAGCAGGATTCGCAAACTCACGGCCCGCGAGACATAGCTGACCGGCCCGTTTGTCTGCAATATCTTTATATTACTATCCGGCCTGCATCCATTTACTCACACAAAATACAAGAGTTTAACTTTAGTGTTTACTACATAATTTTGAATAAAAGAAACCCTTAGAACTATTTAAAACCATGCTATATTTTTGTTTTAACTTAATACTTTAATGTGGGGATTTTAATTTACACCGGGAAAATACCAGTTTTTAAATTATTTCAAATATAAATTAATGATTTTAAATACAGTACATAGCATTAAATAGCCATTATAGACCTGCATTAGTGGCCACGCGGTATGGTATCTATACTTCATCTATCAAATAAATATATGTTTTGATAGGCTTAAAATTTGTGGAATTTTTTCTACGGTTCTATATAAGATATTACACACTTAAAAAATACTTTTGAATTAGAATCTAGACTTTTTAACGGGTCAGAACTTTCGCCTTCATTTTGGTGAAAACAATATTTAAAAATATCTAACCACTCCTTAAATAAATCGGTATATCTAAACTTCTGCAATTCTCCTCAGTACTCCTTTACAATTATAATTGCAGCCGACAGCCAGTCCCTTTAGTAAAAAAAAGGACCATTGTGTTTCAAGTTTTCTTTGTTATTTGTGTGGCAGGATTGTGGTACTTAGGGACGAGGGGTGGGGTTAGAGATGGGAGAGAGGCTGCTCAGCGCTATCTGAAACTTGCTCGGTGATAGCCGACTGGTTAACTCAAGGAGCTCATATTTTGTATCGGCCTTCTAGTAAATTTTAGTTTAAAGTGAGTCGTTTAGAAAATGCTCACTTGATTGCGCAGTAGTCACTGAGGACCGCACCTAGCGATCCCAACGTTGAAGGAGTAAAGACTCGAAAAGGAGAGCAATACGTTTAACCTAGCGGTTGTGTATCTGTTCTTTCCTTGTCTGTGTCCTAGGGTCACCATGGTCGCCATGGTCTAGTTAATTATGCTAAGTTAAGTTCAAGACTTCTACTGGCCCCACATAATCATCATCCCATCATCTCATCAGGGCGATATGACTCTCTACCTACATGTTGCCCCAACTCCAGAAGTCGGTTGCATATCTATTACCACCAGTAGGCCAGGAATGTCTAGCCGACCAAAACCCCTGTGGCATCAGGGGGGGGACATATAGATTTATTCCAAATACCCTTAGTTTACCCTGTAAGGTAGTAAGTTTACCTTATATTATACCACTATGGTATGGTATTATCTAAGTTTTTTTAGTACATCCGCAAATCTCGTCGGTCATATTATTTATGACTTACAAGGTTATTTCCACATCCCGTGTTTCTTATTGTAGGCCTACTACTAAATGTAAATGTTATTTTGTCTAGTTGCGTCTTGTTATAATTTGTCTAAGTAGCCTAAATGACTAGTTTTTATATTTTGTAACATATGGAAACAAATATATTGAAACAAAGTAAGCATTTTTTTTGACCTAATTTCTATTCTTACAAAATGAGCATTTATTCCGTTTTATGTTGAATAGTATCAAATAAATAGGGTATCGAGTATCGAGGAGATGAAGTGGTAGTATCAAACAAGGTTTCGGAATAAAGAAAAGTAGGTATCGGCCCACCACTAATATAAACATAATATGTAGGCCTAAGTATTATTAGAATTTTAAAAAAAACTAACATCTGATTTTGATTTTTTACTTGTGATAGTTGTTTTGCTGCATAGCCTTGAATCGTTAATCGCCCCTAATCCATTCTTGCATTCCATTTTATCAAAATCTTCATGTACTAAAAGTTGTTTTACAAGTAATGTCAAGTTTTCCAGTTTAACTCTTTATAGGTTATCATTTTTACTTAGATTGATGGTTTGTAAAGGAATGAGTATCTGGCATATTTCTACCTTAAATTATGGATAAACTTGAACTCAATAATAAAACCATTGAGAAAGACAATTATGTATTTTTATAGGGTGTAGAAATTGTGTAACTTTTATTGCCTGTATATATTATGTATATTAAAATACAACACTCAGTTCAATTAATCAATTAGTTCATCCAAAAACTAAAGAAAATTGTACCAACTTTTCTTTGAGCTTTGAGTCATAAAATTAAATATCTAGTAGTTCTCCGAGTTTACTGTCTAAGTATGTCTTCCTCTTGTTCCTTTATATTTGGAAGGTATATACCAAAAGGCAAAAATGTTGATTAAGTTGGTATTTTTGAGTTTTTAGCTCCCTTTTAACATGGTGCACAATAGCTACCTCTAGATACAACACTATAGTGACACCGCGAGGAGTTACATTGTCTGGATGGATCCCGAGTGATAAGGAGGTGGAATACTGGATAACTGGATGGTGCATGGGGTTAAATATAGAATAAGGCTCCCAATATAGCATATATTTATTGTCTATAGCATTCTAATCTACTACACTGGTTACATGGATAACATGGTCTAATATTATTATTTACTATTATAGTACTGCATCTTACTACCTATTGAGTTATACACATGTGCAATGGTAGGGTGATTGTGAGATGAAATGGAGGACCTACAGTTTAACGTGGATCCTAGCCACGGTGAAGGCCTGGCGTTCCACACATTCACAAACTGTGATTAATACACTCTTGTCAGAGATGAGGAAGGGTTTGGCAATCAGCTAAATATGTGCTGGGACCAAGGATTGAACCCCAGACCCCTAGCACAGAAGTCTGACACCTTACCCCTAGACCGGCAGGTCACCAAAATGGTCTATTGATGAAGGAGTGGTTGCAATGGAGAATGTACCTCATGAGCTGCCTATACATGAGTTTGACTCTGTGCAGAGGGAGCCGCAGGATCGCGGTTTGTCTATCACATTTACTTGTTGATGGTTGCTTTAGTCGACTCCCTAAAGCAGTCCTTCTCCTCGATTGGGGTGAAACTCCGCAACTGCTACTTAGACCACTAATCACTTAACATGTTAGTTAATACTTGGAACTCTCAGATCCATACAATCCATCAAGCATTCATCAGGTGCATGATGCTTGCTCATAAACGAGATATAATAAACTATTTTCATCAGCCTGACACTGCTTGATTTCCACAGAATTTGCAAGAATGGATTAACATTTTGCTAGAATAAACTTTAAATAATTTAAAGTGCTTACTTCTACACATTAGTCTATTTTTCCTTGCATTTCACAATTTAATTTACATAATTTAGAACATCATTTTAACCATAGGATTATCACATCACTAATTATTTAATTGATTTTTTTTAAGAACTTGCACCTGATGAGATATGATAAAATGAAACCTAAGCCGAGGGATTGAGCAGTAAGGCAGCAGTATAAATTATAAGCTCTGTTCTTCTTTTCATTGTATTAGTAAAATTGTCATGTTTGCAATAAATATTGTGATAAAATATATATATAATGTATTACCTTGATGAAGTTGTAGAAGGCAGCATTGGTTGGATCATTAGGGTCAAGAAGTGACTTGTCTGCCCAGGCTCTCAGTTTTTCCACATTCACTGGGCCATCCGAGTCCAACATTCCCATCATATCTGCACAGCAGCTCCACCTTTACATAAACAACTGAATGGAGAGAGAGAGACAGACTATCTATAAAGAGCAAGGTGTAAATAGTGGAATATTCTTAAAGCTATCATTGTTAGAAGTATTAAAAATAATGCACTATGGTGGGATGGTTGTTCTTTCTTTCTTTATTTCTTTCTTTCTTCCATACTGTAGTACATAAAGTTAATAATTAACAGTGAAACCCAAATAAAACTTGAATATTTAGAGGGTAGGAGAGGATAAGAAAAGAAGTGGACGAGATGATGGACAGTAGGGTGGTAAGAAAGTTCTGTACGGAATGGTCAAGAGTAAAATAAGAAGTAGGGAGGAGCAAGCCGGGAGTGTTGTGGTAGAAAAGAGGAGGAAATGTGGAGAGTATATGCTAACACAAACACACAGGAGGAAGGAGAAGAGGAAGCAAACAATATCCAGGAAAATGTGAGGGACTTAGCCTGGAGGGATGTGCATGAAGTGTGGGAAGGCACCAGAAGGGGATGAAGTGAGTGTAGAATGGTGAGAGCAGCAGGAGAGAATGGACTGCAATGGCTGTATCGAGTGAAGAGAGTAATATGGGAGGAGGAGAGGATCCCAAAGGACTGGAAAGAAGAGTTTGATAGTACCATTTTTTTCAAGAAAGGAGAGAAAACGAAGTGTGAAAATTAGAGGAGAGTCACCCTGATGAGCCACTGTGCGAAGGGGGACACAGGAGAAGGAAGATTGAAGGAGTAGCAGTATGGCTTCATTCCAAGAAGACCCATAGTAGTTTTCATATTTGCGTTAAGATAGTTGCAAGAGAGACAGTATTAGTATCAAAAGGACATGCTGATGGCCTTCCTGGATATTGAACAAGCCTACAACAGTGTATAGTATGGGGAGCACTGAAAAAGAAAGGCATGAGTGACAAGACTGTAAGGAGAGTGAGAAATATTTACAAAGGGCGTGTGAGCTGTGTGAAAGTGTGGGAGGAGAGGGGACATGGGGGTTATTGATGAGAAATGGCTTGAAGCAAGGAAGTACACTCTCACCACTACTGTTCATCGTAACTTGATGGACGAAATAATGAAGGAAAAGGTAGAAATAATGGGGGAGGGAAGCATGTCACATGTGGCAGAAGGGTGTGGAGGAGAGGTGGTGGGGAGAAAGGACAAATTGGAGATGTTTAAATTCCAAACAGAGCCGGCCAGTGGCTGGAAGCTGCTAGTGATGATGATTAAGGGTCTGCGAGCTTGGGTTTTTTCATTCGAATCGAGTATTTCTAAAACCTCCCGAGTTCGAATATATTCATAATTTTAAAATGTTAAGAGTATATATTTGTTTATTTTAAATGTAAATAGGTATCACATCTTCAAAATTTCAGATTTAAATATCGATGGCTTAGCGCACAATTATTGTATGTCCACTTTTATTAGTTTTGAGATATAAGGACTTGAATGTTTGTGAACCTGTTATTGATAACCATGATGGCATGACACAAAATGATTGGTATTTATATAATTGTTCATTATTAGGGAATGTGTTCAAAGAATTAGGTAAGCTTGTCTTTGAGTAAATTAAAAGCTTTTCTTAGTTAAAAATATCAATGTATGGACATACAATATGTATGATGTTACCATATTTACCTTAGGTAGGACAAAATGAGTGCACAGATACAGTATTGTGTTTTATTTAACAATGTAAATGGTTGTTTTATTTATTTTAATAGTAATTATAGAAAGTAAGTATTTTATTATAACAGTGAAACATTAAAAAAACATAAATTACAGCATTAAACCAATTACTTTTCGTCCATAGTAAAATGCTGTGCATGATAGGAGTGAGTTTAGATTCACTGACAATGGCTGTTTTTTCATGGATCAAATAGATCTGTCTACATTGTCATTGCTTGACCAATGGACCATAGTAAAAATCTTTCAAATCTAAAACAACTATGAACCATTATGTTTTCTGAACTACAATAAGTTTTGGTCTTACTAAGAATGAATATCATTATCAAAATTACAAAAAATTGTTTACACTACCACAAACAATAATTATGAATGAACTTAACTAAAACTTAAATCAACGTACATAGTATTAAAATTATTTAAACAAAAGTTGTTTTCATTACTGATAATTTATTAATAACTCAGTCTTCTTCCTCATCACTTAATTCCCATGGCACAATGTCTCTTGCTTTTCTTGCTGTTGGTAGGTCCTCAATGAAAGATTTGTAATCTGGAGGTATTACTCCTTTTTGAAGGAGGTTCAGCAAATCCTTTTTCTTAGCTTCAGAAATATGTAGCTTTCTTGAATACTTCTTTTCAAGCTCAATGATGCTCCATGAAAGTGTTATTTCTCGTCTTCCTTTGCGCAAGACATCTATTTGTTTGAATGTTACATCGCTGAGTTTGTACTTGAACTGAATTGTAAAGGGGAATTTCTTTTCGAACCTTAACCACTTAATCTTCAACCAATTCACCTTCTGGCCATCAATGTCACAATTTGTATTCAGCATTACTTGAGAAGCTAGCGCCTGAAGGTCAAAGATATCACTGTGTGCCAAAATCTTAACATTGTAAGGTGCAGGTTTCTTGCGGGCCATCCGGATAAGAATACCCCATTCTCTAGTCGTGTATACAGTTTTGTGCTTCCGTGCACGTTCTATTGTTGCATGCATTGAATCGGCCTCTAAGTAAGAGTGGCCCGACTCCATAAATTTCATGTCAATTACTTGAAGGTTCTCAGATTTATTGACACAGTATAATAAGGCAGCAGAAGTGAACTTGTTTCTGTTTTGTCCCCCACAAGTGTCACAAAAACTGGAAACTTGTTTGACACTTTCTGGCAGACTGAGAAGGTAATCCAACAAACAGGTACCAATTTCCGAGGCTCCCTTAGCACCATTGGTTTCATCCCAAACATAACAATGACCATCTCCACCCACAGGTTTGTAGCAGTCATAAATTGTGAAATTAAACACTGAAAGTTTTCGTTTGTAGTAAATTTGAGCATCACCAGCAAAGGGAACTGTCAAAATTGCCTGCAAGTCAAAAGATATTGCCCTTTGTGAGAACCCATTGTCTTCGATGGCTTGTCTTTTATCATTTTCCTTCATCTTCAGTGATTCAGTTTCATTTTCCTTGTGAATTCTCCATTCATGTTCCAAGTTTTTTTTATCAGTTGCACTGTAATACTGATTACATTTTGAGCACTGGTCCTTCTTGGGTTTATGAAAGCCTAGTGGTGGATCAAAACTATTAAATATTGCTCGGTATACAAACAGTGAGGCAGGCTTGACATCACATGACTCACAGTATAGGCGATACATAGTAGCAACGTTTAAGTCAGCAGGTAGGTAGAGTTTCCTGGAATCCTTGCGACAGTAATGCGATTCTAATTTGGGAAAGCTGTCTATGTGTTTTTGGATACTGGCTTTAATTTTATCTGATGTCGTATTTGATGGCTGTTTACCCACTCTTCTGTCTGAACCAATGTAACAGCCACCCTCTCCTTTAAATTTCAGTGCCAAGTCAATTACTTGAAATGATATTGCAAAAGTACTGCAAAAGAATTTCAAGCATACTCGTTGGATTTTCCCATCATCATCAGGAAGGGTGTACACACGTGATTTTGTTTTTTGCTTCAAGGAATCTTGATCTCTTTTCCTGCCTCTGGCTATGGCATTTTCGGAGACTAGAGAACATATTAGGGACTTTTGTCTATCAGGGAGCGCAAGCGACCAATATTCCTTGCACAAAGTATGTTTCTTTTGAACAGAAATCATTTCTGAACAACGAAACCTACACTTTGAGCAGTCAAGGTTTCTTGGTTCCTTCGATGGTACTGTTCTTCCCTTTCTATCTTGATATTCCATTCCTGATGCATGTAACTTCTTTCTGATGTTATTTTTCCATGTAGCTGGATCTGCTTTTCGTTTCTTTCTTTTCTGTTCTTGGGGATTTTCATTTGACTTTAGATTTGTTTTTCCTAAGTCATCGCCATCATCTAAGGATTCAATAGCAGTGCTTTTTGGTTGATCTAACTCAGAGGATTCTGGAGCAATCTCAGATTGTGCTCGATTTATATTTTCCACTGTTGCCAACTCAACTTCTGTAAGTAGGGTTGTAAGAACATGGCTATGATTTGAATCATTAGAGTTGTTTCCATAATTTTCAACAATGCTAGGAGCATCTTCTGATTGTTTTCCGCAATTCATTTTTGCCAACTCTCCTAGTGTAAGTAGATCTTGACTTGAATCTTCATAACTATTTCCATCATTTTCAACGTTGTCAGGAAAATATTTGGATTGTGATGGGTCTGTGATGTTGACTGTAGCCAGCTCACCTTGTGGAAATAGGTTATTGGAAACCTGGTCACAGGATGGATCTTCGAAATAATCGATATAACTTTCACTATACTGTGATTGAGCTCCAATTGTATGAGAATTTAAGTTGATTTCTTCAAAAGATGCCGTTCCCATATGAGAATCCGGTGGAACCACCATAAACAGGATATTATCTTGTAGCTGAGAGGAGCAGACAGATTTAACAGGTATATCAGGATCTGAGTCTTGTTTTGAAGACTGTATGTACATCATTATTAAGGCAGCCTTCAATATCATGGACCGTACAGGACACATTGGTGTCACCTGAAAAAAAAAAGCACCCCTAGGTTCATATTAGATCCAGCTATGTTCAAACATGCACTTTTGCTTATTTTAATGGCATTGATTTTTAAGAGTTACAATATCCATAGCTTTCATACAAGTAGGCCTGTAGGCCCCTACTAGTTTTGAATGTAAGCCTACATGATAGAACAATATCTAATTTAATAGTCTACATTATGTTGTAGAACCATAACAAATCGCAATAAATTTGATATGTGAATTGTAACATGTCAATTATTGTGTGTGTGGTTAGACAAGTATTATAACTGCCACTAACTGAATGGTGTTTCCATTTAAAAATAATTCTATTCAATATATTTGTAATACTGTATGAGTGTATGTATTTCACATAGCATGACTTTTGCTAACAGAGCTCAATGTCTTGTTGCAAGGACTGTAATCATATATATGTGCATGGAAAAGTCGCTGACTATCTCTATAAATATGTGTTTACAATTGAAAAGTATTTTGATGGATGCATTCATGTTAATTTTATCCCTCACTCAATTTAAACAATATTTGCAATTTTATATAGTTTTCCACAATACATTTTAAGACTGTGTAACCAAAACTATATAGACAATTGATAATTTTAATTTTATAAGACAAAAAGAAAAAATCTTATGCTGTGTTTTAAAGAAATAAGTAATGTACTATGCTAACTCTTACAGGTAAAATTGCAATCATCTCTTTTTTAGTCAACAGACCTAAGTTAAGGGGATTCCACAATGTATTGTATTGTAACTGTTTTACTGTATAAAGTTGGATTTTAAACAGTTCAATTCGATACAAAATATACGACCTTTGTTTGTTCGAGGAGCTATTTGACACCTAAGTACATTTACAACACAATACATTGTAGAACCATCTTATAAAGTAATTTAAACTTATAGCAAGCACAGTTCGAATTACACTCACCCAAACTTGAAATGTTAATATCTTCAGCTCTTTCTGCACGGGAGACGGGCTCATTGGGTATTAAAGGAATATTAGTGACGTTATCCTCTATTTGTGCTCTTACTGTGTTGGAGGCATATTCATCGGGTGCCAAAGGAATCTTTATCATAATATCTGCCCTTGGAATAGGCATTGAAAGTCCTCCTGCAACTAAAAATATCACGGTTCAACTTATCATTGATAATATTATGCTAGTGTAGCTATTTAATAATATTTATTTTATATTTAATTAATTCATTGTAGCCTTGTTAATAAAGTAAACTGTGTATAATGTCGATCTGTTGCATTCAAGGTTTGTCTGAATAAACTGAGTTGTTATTCACATTAAAAACAATACTTTATTATTAGAAGCTGCTCTTACCATTTTCATTTTTATAGTCTGCAAAGACTTTGGTAGACCATTCTTTTTGGCTGGTTTCCGGTTGTTTCCTATTCTTTTCTTCAAGAATTTGTAATATCTTCTTTCCTCTGCTATACATTTTATCATTTAAATCATTATCATCCACAATAAATTCCTGTTATCACCCATAAATCACACAAATCACTAGCACTCATCAACAAAAACAAACTAATGAAAGTAAAAAATGTTGCCAACCTACTAGGAACAAATGTTGTATGTCCATGCACACAAAAATTCTCTCTTACCAACAGCTTTGTCTTAGTAGTACAAACATAGTTTGTCCGGACTTACAATGTTTGAGCTGCAAGAACAAAGAACACAGATAATAACTTATTGCCACAAACATTGTATGTCCACGCATACGCAGTTATTGCTTATCCACAGAAGTGATAGCTTACCTCTTAGTAGTACAAATATTGTATTCCGGACATACAATATTTGAGCCTCATAAACAAAGAGCACAAGGAGAATAAACTTAGTATATCCTTCATACAACATTTGTGCACTTACGATAATTTGTCTTTGTGGTTCATACAATATATTAACACCTCGATTT
The DNA here is from genome assembly GCA_033556935.1 of Timema podura. NCBI lineage: Eukaryota > Metazoa > Arthropoda > Insecta > Phasmatodea > Timematidae > Timema > Timema podura. The sequence continues at coordinate 62,017,673 of JAVRXN010000002.1, read as the reverse complement.
ACAGATTTACAGTTTGTTTGGACATACTATGTTTGTACACAAGCTAGAGATGCCTCTGATGATTCAGAAAACACCACTACCTCAAAATCAACAAAAAGTGGACATACAATGTTTGTGCACTAAGCCATCGATATATACTAAAACACATGTTTTAAAATATGAATGACACTTATTTTTATAAATGTAAATACTTTTAGAAAAAAGTTAGTAAATGGAAATATCAGTTTTTAATTTAGAAATAGGCCCCCTAACACATAAAAAAAGACAATTTAAAAATAATAACACTAAAAAAAATAGGGCCTAATAGAAAAAATAATAAAAATGATTTCAACACTCATGTCTTTAAGGACATTAAAATTATACTAACAATTATTTTTAAATAAATGGTACAGAACTCCGCACGGACTTTCTCGCTCTATTGTTTAAAAATGGAAATGTTTACACAAAACTCGTAATATATGTGAAACAAAATAGTATACACTAGCAAACCCAAGCATAAATTGCATTATACTACTGTATACTGTATACTGTACTTTGAGTCCCGGTTTTAAATTTTTTAATTTTATTTTTAAAGAATAATGTCCTCATTTGTGTGTTTGGACCAATAAAAAAGATAAATATTGGGTCCACAAGGGTCAACACTTCGTATTAAAATTTCGACTTCCGATCGACATTTTATTAGGTGTTGCACATCTTCAGGTCAGCGCATTGATATTAAATTCCTCATTTATAAATTTTAACCAATAAAAAATGTAAATATTGACTATTGAGTCTAAACTGGAGATAGATCATTGCTGTACAAACATTCATGAATGCCACTACCAGGTCCTTTCCTTATCCATTTCTCCTTCATTCGCTTCATATTTTATAATATAGAATCAAAGAACATGCTACTTGATCTAATTCAAATCTAACCTTGTATATTTCTGTCCAATCTTTTTTTTCCATACATTATTTTGTGTTTGTATGAGTGTAGAACTTTGATTTTAATTATTTGTTTTAGAATAACTCTTGTTCTTCAACAATTAAATGAAACCTTTACATTTATTATTTGGTTTTAATTACATATATTCATCAATGAGCCATATATAAGTTAAATTCAAGCATCAGAAATAAATTTTAGCCGTACATCCGTACAAATAACAAGATAAAACAAGAAACAAAAATAAAACAATTGAAGATGAAGGAGTAACAATTATGTTGGAAAAATTATCGAGAAATGCAAGTTGAGATGGTTTGGTCCTGTACGAATAACTGGAATAATTCATCAATTAAATAATACCAGTCGAGCGAACCAGATCAAGAAGGTTGTGGAAGTGAATGGAGAGCGCTCATCAACCCCATGCGGGAAACTGGAGATTAAAATCATATTCATCAAATGTAGGTAGTTAATATGGTATACTAGAGTATGAGTCAGAACATGGTTAACAACTAAAATGTATGTAAATCTGTTTTCAAGTAATTATCGAGTTTGTGGAGCCTAGAGCATATCTAGAAGCCCTGTGAATATGTTGCATGTTCCTGTTTTTCTGGTAAGGTCGTCATTTGGTGCTCGTTCTATTAGATAATGTACACAATTTTAACTGTGGCATCACTCAAGTAAGTATGCTAGGTATTTCTCTTAATTTAAAATATAATATATTATAAGTGAAAAAATCAATTTAAGGGATTAAGGATATGTACAATATCTATTTTAAATAGCTGTATGAAAATGTTCCTACAAAATGATGGGTTAGTGAAGTAGTATACCTTTTTTCTTGAGCAGCATATTTGTCAGGCGGGGCTAGGATAGTCCCATTCAACTCATCTAAGCCCCAGCCAACTCGGCAGATGATGTAGCCTGATGTGTAAAGGCACTCTTGTAAGTTGTTAGGCAGTGGAGAAATGTACACCCCACTGCCAACACCTGCATGGCTCACTGTCACCACCTGAGTATTGCTGAATTGATGACGAGTCGCTTCACAGCTCTGTAAGGTGGTGGTGCTGAAGAACATATGTTATATAATAGAAAAGTTACATCAACACCTGTGTATTGCCGATATGATGACAGATAGCCTCACATCTCTGTAAAGTTACGTGCTCAACAACACAAACTTAGTTATACAGAACCAACTCATGCTAATGACCGTGTATTGTTAACCTGATATGCTAGAGTCAGCTAGTTTTTTTGTTTGTTATTTTAGCAATTAACGGCTGATTATTTAATTATAAACTTCTATTAGAAAGTTTGAATACCAAGAATGAATAGTAGTGCCAAGAATATCTGAAAATTATACTAGTCCATTAGGTTTTCTGGCATGAGTTGCACAAGCCATGCAGGTATTCAGATAACCTCAATGACTCAAAGTTAAATATCATTGTCCTTTGTTCTAAGAGGGTTAACGGGGATACCAATGTCAGCAGAGAGCAAGTGATTGCTTGCTACCTACCCAAATGAGGGTGTAAGCGGGGAGGGAGGTTTATTTTAAGCTGGTTGGGAGATGTTTGACTCATTGTGGTCATGCTTTGAACACTCAACAGTTATATATTTAGGTTCAGCAAGTGAGAGAGCTTGAAAGATTTAGAGAAGAAAGAGATTATTTTGGGGCACTTGGAAATGAGGAGGTGATGGAGTAGTTTTCCAAGATCAACCATTTATGAGTGATCATAGTTAAAGAATATAGATTAAAGGGGTGTTAAACTAAAGAACCTTGAAGGTGATGTCAAACCTAGTTAACATTTAAGGGGTATCAAACCTGGAAAATTTTAAGGGGTTTAAGACACCTGAGATAACTTTTAAGTGGTTTAAAACATAAATAACTTTAAAGGGGTTTCAAACATAAATAATATTTAAGGATTATCAAACTTTGATCACTTTTAAATGGTTTAAGACATAAAAAATATTGAGAAGATATAGTTTTCCCCACCCTGTATATTTAAAATTACTCCATTAAAGTAAATAATACTCAAATTTCTTATATTAATATTTTTAATTAATCTTTAAGATTAAGTCCAGAATTCTTATAGTTTGGAATTGTTGATATAATACAGTGATCTCTATATTTAGTGACTCGTGTCTCTGTGAACATCTGCATCAGTTAGCTACTACCACTCTACTCACGTGTGCTACATATAAGTATTAATGATTGGCAGTTGCATTGTGGGTTAAAAACAAGAGAGACTTCAACTCACAACATGGATTTGTTCAGTTGCATGACAAATCTTTACATGGTATGTTAATGATGTGTTGAAAATGTAAATTAAATATATTAAATAACAGTTGGCTCTAAAACTTGTTTGAGACAGATGGGTTTGTAATCACTCTGAATCTAAAACTTAATCTTTATAAATAATCTGTTGTGCCAAGTTTGTTGTACAGCAAATATGTGTTTTGCCATGGCTCCCATAGAGTAAATTATAATTATTTAATTATAAACAGTTAGTGATATTTGTTATGTGTTTGACCAGAATAAATAGTAGGTCACATTAATTTGTACATTTATACAAAATACTATTTCCAAAACCTCACTTATTCAAATAATGATATTGCATATAAACTTAATAAGGGTAGAATAAACAATAATATAAGTTAGCAAAGAAGTGTATTGCTTCAGATGCTGCGCAAATGTGTTTCTGGCTGGTGAGATAGGCGAGAAAACTATGTCTTATCATAACCCAAATAAGTACCTATATTGCTTCAACCTTTAAAGTGTTTAAAACTTAGAGAGAATTTAAGGGGTGTCAAACCTAGAGAAAATTTAAGGTAAATCAAACCTGGACAAAATTTAAGGTGTTTCCAACCTAAAAAACATTTAAGTGTTTCAAACCTATTTTACATTTAAGAGATTTCAAACATTATGATTATTAGTATCATTTGCACTCTGCTAATATTTAAATATAAAATACCATTTTCAAAAGTAGTCTACTAGTACTAACAATTTCCATAAATATATGGAATATAATTAACTAGAGTCGGGTCAAATCCACTAATTTACAAATCCGAATATTGAAGCTGAGTCTTGGAAAAAATTATAAGCGTTAAGAGGAAATATAAATATTAGAGAATAATAAAAAACAGAAATAGTAATTAAATATTGAAATTATTTCTTACAATCCATTCATTTTAACAGTCAAATATTAAGTTAGTGTTAAATTACTGGTCTAAGGCCTTGTTAAGTTTATCCTATAATTATAATGGGTTGTGAACAACCAATAAGCAATATTGGAGATCTAAAACAAAGGATTTGAGGTCCCATTCTTAAAATTAACAATTTGATTTGTATTATTTAGTATTCATTTAAAATTTTGCTTAGATTAGATAAAAAATGCTATACGCATATCCCTAAGGGGTTTAGCTATAAATATTTTATAGGAATCAGTCAAGACTGATTGTCCTTGCTGGAAATATCTCTGCCAGCAGGTATATGAATTTGCTGTTCCCGATAAGAGTGGGGTGACTATGTTGGTGATGGGGTGAACTAGCTCAATGGCACAAACTAGCTCACTTAGTAGTTCTCACAACTTCCACATCGAGAAAGAGAATCTCTGTCCCTTCCCCTTCAACTTCTGAACAAACTTTTGAATCAAGGAACAGGCAACAACAGAATCTAAGTGACCATGATCAACCTTTAGCCATGCTGCCGTAGTCAGGTCTGTGTTTTACTCTCTTCTGCTGAAGATGGGGACTGATGTACCCCCAAAATTACATAATTATGCGTTTTGTTGTGTTTTAATTGTGAACTGGTAGGTGTGTAGGCCTTGCCCTTCTTTCTTCTTTTCAATGTTTAAGTGAATAAATTATGTGTATCTTATCCAAAGCTTATTGTGTTCGAGTGCTTAATTATAATAATAATTAACCTTAATGCTTAACCTTTCATGTCTAAATCCCATAATTATGTCTTTTTTATGTTAATATTTGGAAGAAGTTACAGGAAAGGTGGATAGAAAACATATAAAAAGGAACAAACACAACATGGCTTTAACAATGAAAAGAAGATCACAGTTCACACTTTTAGGCGGTGACAATCGTTTTTCTTAAAGAGGCAGCCAATACCACTTTGTCCAGTGGCAGCAATGTAAAGTGTAAGCTGTGTTCTTTTCATTGTGGAAGCCATATTGTGTTTGTTCCCTTTTGTATGTTTTCCATCCACCTTTCCTGTACCTTATTCTAAATATATATTACAAATTACCTCTAAAAGTGAAAAGAGGTTTTCTTTTAAGAGATATTTTTATGTTAATAATGATACTATAGGTAATATAATATTTTAGCCAGATCTTAATGTGGTGACAATAGTAGCTTACACATTTAGAATAGTTTGCTGAGCTATTGTTTACTGTAACTTATGACTCATCTTTTGCTCGTTTGTCTCCTAGCCATACTAAGATGGGCATTATGGTTATTTTATATGTATGATATACAATATGTCTGATTCAATTCTGTAACCTATTCACCATTCATTTTATTTTTTTATAAAGTTAGTTTGATTTAAATAATGTTCATTTTCTTTAGCAATGTGTAAGATGGAATTAAAAGACAACATACTGTTTAAAAATGGTGATGTTTTTTTTAAAGTAGTTTTAACAAAAATTACTATAGTGAAGAAACACTGTACAATAATGTAAAGTAGTTTATAGAGGAAGGAAGCCATCCTGAAAGGATAGTGAGGTTAGGCCTAGATAGAAAAACACACTTCTCTCTTCATTTCTTCTCTTCTTTTCTTCTTAAACTATTACACTTTTCCAGTCACATATTGAAAACACACAAAGAAAAATATTCTGTGAAACTATGCATATCTTTCTTTGTGTTTTGTGTGTTTTACAAACGAGAACGACTTAAGATTTATAAACAGCCAATCCTCAGTTCAGAACGAATAAACAAGAACGACTGACCCATCCAAATAATGAATGAGAATGAGAGAAGAGCGTATTACTGTGTGAACAACAAGACTTCAACCGAATGTTCTATCGTTTCAACAAATGAACAACAGCAAAGACAGATAGGGTTGAAAAAATTGTGGAAGCGATACCGAAATCCGAGTCTAGCCGAACTAAACCGAACAATGATCAAATGCCCAGAATGAGTAGACAGAGATAATAATAGTGAATGAGCGAAGAGAAGTAAAGAAATAACAAACAAATGAATTACTTAAAGTTCCATATGGACACAAAGAAAAGATGAAGTGGAAGGGGGGAGCGGTACCAGATGCATCCTTACAGGAATATTTAGGTGTGATATTTATGTTTATTGACCTAAGTTCTTAATTCTAATGCATAAATGACATACATACTACGTTTATTGCCCTAGTAATAATATGGGATTGGTAATACAAACTGTGGTCAAATGTATCAGATCTGTGATGATGTAGCATGTAATGGCGGCATGAACAGCTAACTCACAAAGCGAGAGCTGATCATTCATAGCTCTTGCTAATTAGTCGTGACTCGCTAACAAGTGACCCATCCGTAGACTATGATTCTTGATATGTAAATATGACTGACTCCCCCGATTTATAGATTTAACCCTATTGGCAAGTATAGTATGTATAGTATGACTACCATTAACTAGGTAGGTATGCATACAACTAAGACTTACCTGGCAGGTATGGGTATGTACACCTCAGCCAAGAGATGTCTGTTGAAGGTCCCTCCCTCCTCATAGAGCTCTAACTTGAGCGTGTGGGGCCATTCAGTAATGCAGAGAGGGAATATCTCTTGGAAGCTGACAGAGAAGTTGCTTCCCAGAGGTCGTTTACTAGACTGGCACACCTCCTTGTTATTGAAGAACACCTTCACAAACACCTGACATCGACTCACAGCTGACTGGCGCAGTTTCTCACTGAAAAAATAGTCAGTTAGTAGTAGCAATAGTAGTATTTGAATTAGAGATGGGTCAAATTCAACATTTTACAAATCTGAATCTCCTCCCTGATGAGTTCCGATAGAATGAAACCTAGGTTGGGGGATTGGGCGGTGACAATCAATTTTCTTCAATAGGCAACCATTACCTCTTTATCCAGTGGCAGTAATGTAAAGTGTGAACTGTGCTCTCCTTTTTATTGCAAAAGCCATATTGTGTTCGTCCCTTTTATATATTTTCTATCCACCCTTCCAAATATATATTACTAACTACCTCAAAAAAGTGAAAAGAGGTTTTCCTTATAGAGATATATAAAATAATAAATAACATACTGTAGATCATGATTAAGAAAGCATCTCTCAGTAATGATTAAAACTTATTAACAGCAAAAATAGTAAAATATTAGTAATACAACATGTAAATACAGTAATATGAACATTAGGAAAGGTAAAAGATTCATTTTCAGACATAATTTTTTTAATTTTAAAGCGATCATAATTTTAGGGGGCGGCCTATTTTCAGGTGAACACAATATTTTTAAAACGCCTTTAGTCAAAAAATGTAATGGTAAAGAAGATTTATGAGCATTTTTAAGAATATAACTTCAAGACAAAATTAAATAACCAATTATTTAACTGAGATACCATTTAGACACTATAATAGAATGGTGGAAGGATAGAGGAAGATGGAGGAATTTTTACTAAACTGACCCGGCCACAGACTGGAAACATTTGATGGTGATAATGATTAAGAAAAAAAATTATTTTATTAAAACAAATAAGTAACTTCTTGAATAATATAGAAATTAACTACAATTTTTGAATCAAGTAAAATAAAAGGTGTTGATTTAAGTAGTAGGGTTGTGCCAAGTCAACTTTTTCAACTTGAAGTGAACCCAAATCGAATATATGAAACATTCTCAAGGTAGAATAGAGTATGAATATTTGTTGTTAATTATTTTACTCTTGAAAAATATTATATCAATACTTATTAATATAGCTTTATGCACTAAAATCCCATAAAAACTGTTTTATTACACAATTGATTTTAGTATTTCATTTAATCTGATAAGTCAAGCTATTATTCCAAAGTGGAATTCAATCGCTTCGGATTTTCTTTACTTACTCACTAGCTCTATAGCTTTAGGAGCTTGTAAGTTCATGGCCACCAAAACAATTTTTTCATATAATTAGTAATTTTAAAAATCTATATCAGCTTGAAAAGTCAATAAATGGACATAACATAAGTATTTTCACAATAAATATATTTTTTATGAAGCTTCATTACTGTCCAAGCAAATTTGAAGGTGATATATTATTTAAAGACAAGTCAAAATTTCAAAGATTCACACACTGCTAATAAGTAAGTGTTGGAAGACAGTAAAGTAGCTAACTTGTTATTTTGTGTGTTAGAGAGAGTCATGGTACCGAGTTCCAGGTGTATTCTTGGTTCACCAGGTGGTCGTAGATACTTGCTGAGTGACTGTACTGCTATCGATCTTACAGTAGCCAGGTCTAGGTGTTTTGGTGGACAGGGTTCAGTGCTTTTCTCCTCACTCTACACATTTGTACAAACACATCATTATAGATTTTGTTTTTATATAGAAGATATAATTGAAAATTATTTATTTTATAGACTAATGGTTGGACAAAACAGGATTGACATGTTCATTTAAACTGGTTTGTGTTATTTTGTAACAAGAAAACATTAATAGAATCTAAAATCACAAAGTTCAAACCCTTTTAGTGTTCAAGTTGTGATTTGTATCCAAACACAAAGAAAAAATGACATATTTCCCCATATTATCTAATGCTTAGGAGTGTGCGAGAATATCGAATTTGAGGTAAAAAAAAAAATTCTCGTTCCCAACTCAAAAGTCTGGACAAATTTGTCATAATCTCAAAAATTTCTGTAAGTATTATTTCAATTTGTTCTGTCTAAAACTAGATAGATAGGTGCTAGCTATGCCTGTAGTCAGATGACTAAGAGTTCTGACCCTTGGCCTGTGTACTACAGGGTGAAATTCTTTGTTTTGACTGCGCCACCATTAGTTTGAGGGGTGGCCACAAAGTCGGTGCTATTTGCAGTACAAAGGTACTAAAGTTGTTTACATCTGCAGCCGAGTGTTTTAGTTATCATTTGAGTTTTGGCTTGTATTATGGCTGTATTTTAGCACTTAATTATGCATTCCAAGAGACCAAGAATTGTGAAAGCTAGTGATAGTGCTAATAAGTGTAAGCATAATTATTCATTATCTAGGCTTGATATGGTGGAGTAACTAAAAAAAATAAAGGAACTTTGGTAAAGGCTTTTTAAGTTTTTTGGTGTGAATGAATGTCAGGAAAGTTTAAAGTGTCGGAAAACTTGGAAAGGTAGAAAGAGTGCGGATTTGGACAGTGCACTTATAAAGTGGTTTATGCACAAATGTAATGATGGCGTGAACATTTTGGGTGAAATGATCATGGAGAAGGCCAAAATTTGTCATCTAGAAGTTAACTTAGACTATGACTGTGAATATTTTCCAAGGTGGTTAAACAAGTTTAAAGGCAGGCATGGTATTTCCCTACACAATAATAATATTTAATAATATTTAGCACTGCGTCTTACTACCCGTTCGGGTTATACGCTTAAGTACTAATTACGCTAATGGATTGAGAATTGGGAGGGTTGAATTAATAGGAAGTGAACCCGCATTTGCGTGGAGGGAGAGTGGAAAACCATTTAGGAAAAACCCCCCTCAGTTCACCCGACCGAGATTCGGACCTCGATCTCCCCGTCCTTGGCGGTCGAGCTCAACACAACTAGCGCGTTAGCCAACTACGCCACCAAGGCGGGTCCCTACACAAAGTGTGTGGGGAAAAGTAAAATGCTGATACTGAAATTGTAACAAAATTTGTGGATGAATTTTCCCAATTAATGGCAACAAAAAACATGTGTACAGTACTGATGAGACCGGTCTTTATTGGCATTGCCCTTGCCAAAGATACTGAGGAGCCTCCTGCTGAATAAAAAGATTCAAAGGATAGACTAACAGTTCTTCACTGCAGAAATGCAGCTGGTAGACCTATGTTAAATCTCATGGTAATTGGTAAGTTATCAGCCAAGGTAACATGTCTTCAATGGTTTGAAAATTTCTTTGTGCAGGAAGCTAGAGCTCACTGCAACTCTGTTAGACTTGATTTGAAGTGTAAAATAGTTTTTCTTTTAGATAATTGTTCAGCCCACCCAAAGCAGAACATTTAATAAAAGATGATGTTATCCCGGTGTAGCTCCCTCCTACCTCCGCACCTCCTTGATTCATCCCTGTGTTCAGGGCATATTAAGTTCACTGAAATGTAAATAAAGATCTGAATTCATGCACCGTTTGGTTGCTGCCATGAATAATGATAAGCCTGTTCCAACTTTAATGAAGCATGTAATATGGTCACTCGCTTCTGCCTTGGATAGTGTTAATATCAAGAATTGGTAGATAATGCTTAGCGTATGACAGACACCAAATGGTGAAGAAACCAGAGCTATAATAGAAGAAAGTATGGAGGAACGGCTGAATGTTGTTGAAGATGTCCCAGTTGTTTATCATTCCTTTGATAAAGTGATAGTGGAGATGGTTCAACAAGGCAATAAGAAACAAGATCATGAAGAGAGTTCAGATGAAGAAGAGAAAGTGGAAGAAAGAATTTTGATTGATACATGTGTCCAGATGACTAGAAATTTAATTGCAGGATTGTAATAAGGGGCATTATCACAGAACTAGGAATTAGGTCTATTTGATTCAAACCAAATTGATTAGACAAAAGCTACAGAATATGAAGCAAGCTACTTTGTAATAGTGGTTCAATAAGATTGTTAAGAAGAATATTAAGGAACAGTCTATGCGGAGGGCAAGGCGACGAATAGAATAAAGAAATTACTAAGTCTCTTTGAACTAGAAGTAATTTATTTTCATTGGGATATTTTAAATCCTACAAAATTAAAAACTGCTCAATCTGACATAGCACATAGCTCATTGTTTTCAGACAAACAAGTTGCCAGGTATATTACATGTTGTGCACTCACTCATGTTATCAACAGCTTATTTTGAGGTTCAGCAAGTGAGAGAACTTGGACGAGAGGGAGAAGGAGAGAGATAGTTTCTACTCTAGCCTCTTTCTGGGAGTATCTTGCCACGGTCAACCGTTAATACTTGAGAGGGTGTGCTGGTATATTTAACATGAGCAGGTGCATGAGATACTTTATATCCCAGTCTGTTTACACTTAACTAATGATACTTATATGGTCCGACACCTTAGCTCAGTCTAATGAACTAAGGGTTCCGGGTTCGATTCCTGGCATGGCCAAAAGATTTATCTTTGGTGACATGTGGATTTCCTCTTTCACATTGATGCATTAACGGCGGGGGGCTGTTCTTGATTTAATTAAGCTTATAGGCCATGTGCTTATATAATCAGTTGTTTCAGAAAGTGCAAGTTAAATACCTCAAATAAAAGAAAATGAAATTTTACTTGTATGAATGAAATAATTTGTTTTGTATGACTTGTTTTAATTAGAGTCAATTTAAACACATCCCTCTAAATATGATCAAACTAAGTGAGAGATAATCTCTATTATTGTGTTAGTAAATATAACATGCCATAATTTATTGCATGAAACTTTTCCAATAGTTTCCTATTTTTGCAAAAAAGATTAAGGCTTTTATTTTTCTAATTGGTACCAAGACAAATACAATAGGAATATCCAAAAAAGGATCATTTTTTTAAATTGGGAAATAAATTCGCCCTCAGCCCTCATTTGAAAATTCAAATCTCTGCAGGAGGCATCAACCAAAGCAGGTAATTTCTTTTTTATTACAGTAGAACTTTATCTAAGTAAAACCAGGGTTAACCAAAACATTATTTTTAAATTGAGATGATGTTATTTACGTATATACCAGAGAACTCTTATTACTATTGAAATGCTTATGGTAGTGAATTCAAACAATTTTAATTTATATGGTACTACCTAATTCAGGAAAACTAGATTGAAGACGTACTTCACCCCAATGTATGTATGTATGTTGAATGTATGTATAACATATTGTATAAATTTTCACTATATATTTTTCTTCTTCTTTATTGAATGTGTTTCTGAAAAATGTTTATTTTTACCACCACAAACTCGAATTTATAATTATTAAAATTATGGTTATTAAAATTGGGTTCACCTTCTTTATTATAACAAACAAGGTGTTAATATATTAATATTATTATGAGCATAATGCACTTTATAAAAACAATTTTTTATATCAGCAAATGACTTACAAACCAGCTTACTACTAAGAAATAAAAAACATTCAGAACTCAGACTGTAAACTCATCAATCATAAATTTATAGCCCTACAAGAATCAAACCCAGGGCTCTCACTTCAATAAGTAAAAAAATAAAAAATAGTTATACTGTGATAGACTAAGGATGAAACAATTGGTTTGAAAATCAATGTGATAAAGTAATAAAACTTTTATTATTTGTGTGGGGGCTTCAGGTATTTAAGAGCGTTCATCTTGCAGGCCCAACTCAGCTCCGAGTCCTTTGTGTTTATGTGTGCACGCGAGCTATGAGAGTAAAAGGGAAAAGAAAAGACCTACGATCTGCCAGAAATGTATGCAGAGCATTCGTATTTGAATGATTACTCAAAATTTTTCGCGGTGACGATGGGGACAAAGCGACAAAGTTTCTTGTTAATAAGCTACAGTATGACCATATTATGACAGAATGAAGAAATGTGCACAATGCTCATTTGTGAAGCCATTCTAAAATGGTCAAAAATGGCCTTTTCAATGCAGTTTTTATCCAAATATAATTTAATATTTCAGTAATGTTCAGTGTTAGGAACTTCTATTAACGCTTTATCTCCATTAATGTTTAATCAGAAATGATCCACGTGCAATAGTGTTCATGTAAATTTACGATTTCTAGCCGACCATTATCACACAGTTGATTTGCATGTGATTCACAGCTCTTGAAAGCCTCAACAATAAATTTGTTTCAAATAAATTTAATTCCCAGACAGTTACTTAAATAAATGTAATTCCAACTACATCAGATATTCAAGGTCAAACTTGAAGGAAAATAAAAAGTAACATGCTCCTTGGGCGCCTTAAGAGTGTTACCACACTAACAAATATAAGACTGGGGTACTTTATACCCCAGCACACCTGCTCGAAGGTTGATGACTCATCGTGGTCTGTTAGTGGCCCAGAGAGGGAAGGCAACATAAAGTCAAACCTAGAGGAAATGTATGGGTGATAAAATTAGAGCACATTTAAGGGTTGATAGACTTATAGAACATTAATTAAGGGATTATAGACCTAAATAATATCCAGGGCATTGGGGTGATTAAGAGTAATAAACCTGGAGAATTTAGTGGGCATAAACCTGAGAGCATTTAGGTGGAGATTAAATTAGAGCACATTTAAGGGATGAGAGACCTTGATAACATTTAAGGATTCAAACTACATAAATTAAGGGTGATAGCCTGATCATTTAAGCGTCTGATACAACTAAAGCACATTTAATGATGGAGTAAGATGATAACATTAAGGGGTAATAATCTAGATTACATTAAGGGGTGATAACCTGAATAAAAAAATCTATTTTAAAGCATAACAATTGCCCATTTTCATATATAAACACAATCCTGCTTTAATTTAATGCAATTTGATAAATTTACTTTCAAAACTTTGATGTCTTTTACTTTACATGAAATAGTATTATAAAAACATCAGAGAATAAAATGAGAATTTAAATTCCCAAAACTAGGGATTTAAAATTTCTTGTTCCCTATCTCGCCCAAAATAGTGGATCCTGATCCTGATATTAAAACCGATTCAAAAATGTCCATCTCACATACCTCTGACCAATGCTGAACACACATTTTCTCAACTCTAATTGTTTTTAAAAAATGTATCATAAGTATAAAACAAATACACAAACTAGCATATTTCTATATAAAATAAGAGAAGTTATAAACATAGGTAGGATTCAAGCTTTAATGATTTGAGCCATTTTCTAAACTACTATATCAAGACGCTGTTTCAAGCTGGTTGTTGGTTTTACACTTACTATTGATTTGTTGTTCTCGTTCCATTGTTCCAGTTCCTGAGTATAGCGGTCCAGGTCCTGATTGTGTTTTTCTCGAAGTTCCTCCTCCAAATCCTCTATTTCATGTTGAATCTTCTGGTCCCAAGCTATCTGCTCCAACTGCACGCCCTTTGCATTGTTCCGATGGATCAAAATTCGAACTGGTGTGACTGTGTAGCCCTGCATTTCTCGCAGTTTCTTCATATCTCGCCACAGTGACAACACCCTGGACAACAGTTGGCGGTCATTCTGACCTTCCACCTGACGTTGACGACGAGCCTCCGCGATCTCTTCCCTGTATCTGGGTCAAGTCAAACAGAAATGTATTTAAATACATTGAAAACCTTTTCCTGAATATAATTAGTCATATTTATGAATTTTGTTTTTTATAAAATAAGTCACAGGAAAGAGGGATAGAAATTCATCAGAAGGAAGTACAAATCACTCAACGTAACTTTCCAAAAGAGGAAACAAAAAAAAATTGATCAAGAAGGATAGGACACAGATAGTAACATATCAAAGGAATTATTAATATAAAGGAAAAATAAAAGAAAACAAACACAATTTATGGCTTTGAAAATGAAAATAAGAATGCAGTTCACACTTTATATTGCAGTATTGGACAAAAAGATAAGTATTGCCTTTTGAAAAAACTAGTAGATTGTTACCGTCTTAAAAAATACTGCTCCAAAACCACTTAAAAAAATAGTGGCACATGTTAAATGTATATAAATGAAGACATTGAAATTAAAAAGTTATTAGAATAATAATTTGATGGAGGAAAAATAGTTTTGGAATGAAATAATTATTCTCAAATGCTTCATTTAATGCCTTTGTGAGAAAAGGTGGTGTTTTCTTCAATGTTTTCTATTATATCTGCATGTGATTATTGGACATTTCCTCTTAAATACTACTCTTTGCATCTCTAGGCATATCAATATTAAAATAATATATTTTATTTAGTATTAAATTGTTTTATGAGTTTGTCTGAACTGGACTTACCTGTTAAGTCTATCAAGTTGCTCCTGCTGAGGTTCCTCTTGCAGCTTAACAATGGCTCGCAGATTATTCCTTGCTTGACGTAGTGAGGTTAACCTTTCGGTCAGTCTAGTTTCAAAATCGAGCTCTACTCTATCAATGTATCTACATAAACGTAATAACATGTATTAGCTTGAAGTTCTAAATTTGAGTAATCTTAGATTCTTAGGAGATAGTGACTTTTCAGTGAATTAAAAGAGACACACTGAAAGAAATGTTGAAATCTTTGATCAAGAAACTGAAATAACACCAAATACATGAGCAGGGTTCAACCCCATATTTAGACATGGGAAGTTCTTCACAAAATGCTATTTAATTTATGGCAGCACAAAATACCAAACATTCTTTACTTTTTCTAAGTATTTACTTTGCTTAATATTTGAACACACATCAGAACAAAGTGAAATGTTATCTAGACAACTTTTTGAAACGTCACACAACTTGCCTCTCCATTTCATATTTAGAGTGGTTGTAAAGCAGTGATTTTCTTTGCATTTGGAATGGGGTTGTGCAAATTAACATCTCTTGAAGAAGAGTTCAATGATTCATAGTTGATAAAATAAATAGTAAATTATGCTAGAAGTCAAGTGAAAAATACTTTCTGCTTCATTCTTTTATAAATTTTGATAATAACAAGATGGGAAGAAAATAAAACCTGACCATGCCTCAATTTTAAAAATAAAATAGACATTGTGTTGAATAAAACGGCAAAATGTGTGGCAAATATATTAATAAAACTATTTATCTAACAATATTAACATCTCTTTGATAAGATACATAGAATGTGCCAGATGTGCTTTCACAGAACAAAGAAAATGAATGAGAGAAAAACTAGTCTCAGAAAAGAGAATTACATTATTTATGTTTGATGCAACATCAATCGGTCTGATAAACAAGTACATTTATAGACTGAAGAAATGCAGTACAAGCAGCTTACAAAGGAAATAACTTTATATTTTTTAACACTCCAATTCTTGTTTACTGATTTGTGAGAGAAACAATTAACAGTGATTTACAATTGAAATAACATTTTGTAACAAGTGTATGTGTTTTCAAGGTATTCCTTTATCATATTAAGATACCCAAATAACGCATAAAAAAGAAATAAAGAAATATAATAGTACCTGCATCAATAAAATCTGCCAGACCTCATTTTAGACTAAACACTCAAATCCCTTCCATAGAGCCAGGATATCACTCACTATAAGGACAACTAAGATTCAAATAATTGACCATTCAGCTCCATGTTGGTGAGTATGGTACCTGACAGTCTCTCTGGCTCTGGCTCCAGTTTCAAGTCTAATTACGCCTGTTTCTACAGTCCCATCAAGATAAAGTCATTTACTGCCCTAAAGAACCCAGAGAGTCTTGGACCAATATACTTCAGGTTTTTCATATTGTGTCTATTATAAATTGAGATTCAATAAGTGGATTGCAGTTTTGAATGTCCACAAAGTAGTGCCATGACACAATATAATAAGAGTGATAATTATCCAATAATGATATACCTGTGATAATCTTCCACCAGTTTTTGAGCCAGTATGTGTTCTTGGCTGAAAAGAGGATGGTGTGTAAATGTCAGCGAACACACTTCTAACTCCAGTAGGAAGTGACAATCAATATCCAAAATGGACTTATTGTCAATAGCACAATCAAAAGCCTGAAACAACCAAAACAATAATCATGTTCCAAGAAAACAGTATCATATTGCTTTTCTTCTTCATAAAATAAATATTAATTTGATTTCATTAAGCAATATAGTTTTATCGCTGATGTTTATATTATATTATATACATACATACATATCTAATCAAGCTGAACCCTTACAGGGTAGGTGCATATAGCTCAAAAAACAACACCATACCTAATCCATCCTCACTAACTTTCTCCACACTTCCCTATCCTTGCGTACTCCCTTCGCTTCAACAACATCCATACACCAAATCATACATTATTTTATATATATAGATAATTCATAATATTGAAACAAGTCAAGAACTTAGCCTAAAACTAATAAACAATTCGTAATAGTTATTTTTAATAATGCTAAGCTATTTTGTAAAAATACACAATCTTGTATAAATGTTAAGTTGAAAAATGGGAAAGCACCGCGGACAGATGAATTACAAGTAAGCAACTAGAGGAAGAGAGTGATAAACACACATATATAAACTAATAACATTCAAAACATCTAACATTTCCTAGACTGCCTGCACCAAATTGGGGAACTACCCCCTTCTTCTTAATTACAAATGATGTCACAGCTCTATAAATCAACATCCCCATATTCATGGCTGAGCTGCAATGGACCATTTTATAAATCTCAGATGACAAAATTCCACACCTACCACTTTTTTCTGTTGGATTAACTAGAATCATTCTGGAAAAGAACAGTTTCCATTTCCTCGACAAACATTATTTGCAGATCAAGGGCACTGCTATGGGCACTGCTATGGGCACTGCTATGGGCACTGCTATGGGTACTGCTATGGGTACTTGCATGGCCCCCTCCTATGCCAATATATTCATGGGACGAGTGGAAGAACGTTTCCTACATTCCAGACTCATCAAACAACTTGTATGGTTCTGGTATACTGACAAAATTTTTATGATTTGGACACATTCGAGAGATATGCTCAACAACTTCCTGGAAGAACTTAATTTAAATACTCTCAAATCCACCCACAATATCTCACTACAGCATTTAAATACTCTCAAATCCACCCACAATATCTCACTACAGCATTTAAATACTCTCAAATCCACCACAATATCTCACTATCCCATGTCACCTATTTGGATGTTGATGTCTTCAATGAATACAATAATATTCGCACGCCAGTTCACATAAAACCCACAAACAACCAACAATACCTCCACTTCTGCAGCAGCCACTCTTCTTACACTAACAAGTCTCTCCTTTACAGCCTGGCCTATGGGGCCAAACTCATATGATGCAATGAAGTTGTGTTGCACATTTCACACCCCTCCCTGATGAGTTCCGATAGAATGAAACCTAGGTCAGGGGCATTGTAATAGCCATATAGTGTTACTTCCCTTTTATATGTTTTCTATCCACCTTTCTTGTACCTTCTTCCAAATAAGATTACAAATTACCTCGAAAAGTGAAAGGAGGTTTTCAAAACATGTTTTTCCATGTTAAGAAAAATCTATATGTAAGCCTATTGTAGAATTGTTTCTGGAATATTATATATTTTAAAATATAGTTTATAAAGATGTTGGTGACCTGGTGGTCTAGGGGTAAGGTGTCAGACTTCTGTGCTGAGGGTCCGGGGTTCAATCCTCGGTCCCGGCACAGATTCATCTGATTGCCAAACCCTTCCTTCACCTCTGACAAGATGTGTATTAATCACATCTTGTGAATGTGAGGAATGCCAGGCCTCCACCGTGGTTCGGATTCCACGTTAAACTGTAGGTCCTCCATTTCATCTCACAATCACCCTACCATTGCACATTAGCGTATGTGCGTATAACCCGAACGGGTAGTAAGATGCGATTCTAATAATTATAATAATAATAATGATAATAATAATAATATAAAGATGTTTAAGTACAAATCAAGAAATAGATGGAGGGTAAAAAAAAATATTTATATGGCTAGAATATAAAAATGATTGCAATTTTACTAGACTAAAGATGAGTCTGATATTAATGCATATTTACAATGGGAGAGAGAAATATATCCTGCAAAGCTAAATATGCATGTGTACCTTAAAATTACTCTACAATAGGTATAAAAAGTCATGTTTAAAAATAGATAGGTGATATCTCACCGGTTTGTATTCAACATGTAGTACTGGTTCAATGTTGTCTAGGAACAAGGGTAGGCTGTAAGGCACAGGGCGTCGTGGATCAGGAAGTGTTAGCAGCTCACCATCATCACCAAACCAATGTCTGTAAAAAAAGAAACACAAAGCTTTATTGGGTCAATGTGGTATTAGAAAATGATGAGCTGTAGACCACTCACAAGGAGTCGAGAAAGAGGCAGAGTTGCCAAATGTATATGTGTGCGTGTGTGGGTAGAGTTGTAGGAAATTACAGAGAAAATGTGTTTTAACATAATTATAAAGAACCGAAAATGAACTATGTTGGAAACCAAATCAGTTCTGGTTCTTAAGAGCCTGTTTCACCCCATGATTAACACCCAGCTTAGTTAGGTAATACAGCTTGAACCAGATGTTGCATCATGGTGTAATTTCCTGTGTTCTATTTTTAAAACAGTAGAATTGATAGACCAGTGAAATTGTTTTACTGTATTTTTTAAATAGAGAAAACTTGAAAAATAATTATTTTAAAATAAAAAACTACTAAAACTTATGTCAATATTGCTATTGTCAAATGAAGAATGCTAAAAACTGCATTTCAATATGTTTTCTGGTTCAAGAATAATCGTGTCTTATTTTCCAGTTAAATCAGCTGTGAGATGGGGTCTTAAGTGGAAAATGCTTGAGCCAAAACCAACCCATTCAATCTAAATCCTAAAATAATGTTATCAAGGCAAATCTACCTGGAGAGATGAGGCTTTGCAAAGAGTTTACTTCATTTTAATTCTTATGTTTCTACAGCTTGCCAGTCAGGAAAAATGTTTACCAGGGAAATAAAAACTTTAAGTTTCCAAACTAATTTTCAAACATCTTTTGTAATATAAGGAACGTAGAACAGCAATTAAATTGATAGGTACACTTCTTTAGTCAGTTAAACAATATAAAATATGAATATAACAAGGAGTTAATTTATTCAAAAAGAAATTGTTAAATTTAAATAAATCAATTAAAACAGACATAATAACATTCCTAAAAAATCACCTGAGAGATTGTTAAAGAACAAGAATTGATTTCCATAAATAGGTAGAACTGTAGATCTGTGCGGGATACTATTAAGCAGTAGCAGAATATTGTAAAGAATTAACTGAAAAGCTATAAAAATGTAGATTGTCAAATGACTAGATTGGAGCTGTTAATACTACAACTAAAGATTCAACAACAACCCATCACTTGAATGATTAATTATACAAGTAATAGCCCAAAACAAATGTTGACTAGGAATATTTAAACAATTACAATAAAAAGGTGATTGATTGATGGAAAGTTAACTAATTGACTAGATACTTAATTTAGATCCAGGTTTGGAAGAAATTAAACAATACTACTTCTGCCAATTCCCGAAGCCGGCGCCCAGGCAAGGTCCTGGCATGTGACAGTGATGTGTGCAAAGACACACTCATTTTTGTTGTTTGTGAACCGGGTGACATACGCCAGTTGGATGACATCCGGTCCAAACACGGCCTTGATATGTGAGCCGAGACTTTAAAGGTGTTGTTTTTGAAGAATCCTATCCAGTTGTATATTGTTCCACTGATATTAATTGCTTTCCATGGAGATTTTAACAATATTTCTATAAATATCTAAGCTAGCTCATCAAAGAAAACTCTTTCTAGCAGACATAATATTATGGCTCAAATACTGAATTTCAGAACATATCAGCACATAACATAACAAATACTTTTATATGATTTAGATTTTTTAAATATGTTGAGCTAACTAAACATCTAGCTGGCACAGCACATCAAAATTATTACTTCAGAATAATTTTACAACAAAGGTTTTGAGTTATGGGAATAGATCAGCCCAGAAGAATGTCATAAACAAATTTGATCTTGTAATTTTTGAAGGACACTTTTAGGTTAAGAAGTGTGGGCTTTTAAGGACACTTTTAGGTTATGAAGTGTGGGTTATATAATATGTATTGTGAAATGATATATGAAATACAAGAGAAAACACAAAATTTGAGCTCTGCTTGTCATTATATTTATGTACTGATGAATGTGTATGTATGCAAGTATGTTTGTTAAGCATTGCTCTTCAAAATACATCAAAGGGTTAAACAAGGCTAGATAAAATAACCCCCACAAGACAGTCATCACACCAATCAGCCATTTATATTAGGGATGGCCTGAATCCCTAGCCCTCAGAAAAAATGTCGAAAATGTCAGGAATTTATCCATTCCGATGGGCAGGCGGGAAAGACCGGTTCCCGGCAAGGGTTCGGGCGGAAAATTAAGTCCACTTATTGTTCCTGCAGGTACTCTGACTCAATCTCTAATGCAGACAGTCATCTTCTTTGTTCTATAGCAAACTTGGAGGGAGAAGGTGAATATTTTACAGCCTGTGGTGAGACAACTTGCTCTGTCTATCAACATTTGTTTATTGGGTACAGCAAGAGAGAGAGAGAGACTCTTAAAGATTTAGAAAAGGACAGTGATATATTATATTCTACCATCTTTTGGGGCATAGAAATGGGGAGGAAGTAACTTGTCAAGGTCAACTATTTATGAGCATCAGCCTGTCTGTTGCTAGCAACCAAACAAAGAGTAGAGTAAAGTATTACAGGGGGTAATAAACAAAGAACCTTTAAGGGGAGTCAATTCTAAAAACATTAAAGGGGTTTCAAACATTGAGAACATTTAAGGTGTTTCATAACTAAAGAATATTTAAGGGGTTTCAAACCTAGATAACCTAAGGGCTTTTGGACCTAATCGATATTTAAGGTGTTTCGAACCTAGATAGCTTTTAAGAGGTGTTAAAATAGAGAACATTTAAGATTTTAGAGGATATTTAAGAAGGGTAAATTTCTTCTTTTTTTTTAATCTTTTGCACTCTTTCAATAGTTAGTTAAATAAAAAACACAATTTTCAAAAGAGATTAACTAATAAAATAATGTATCAAAATTTATAATTCAATTTGTATTATTCAAGATTTATTCAAAATTTTGCTATTTGTTTCAATAAAAAATGCTATTCACACACCACTGTTTATATTATTATGTTTATATGATATATTATTTGTATGCTATTATATTTAATAATGTCAAAGCTTTTACAAGTATTACTATATTAGTATAACACAATTTATATTTTTAATCTAGAATTAATCTAAAGCGATATTTTTTTTTTCCCATTCCCGTCCCGATCCCAATATTTTGACTCATTTCCTGTCCTGGTTCTATCCTGGTTGTAATGTATACTTTTGTAAACCCTTAGATTATGGTTATTCTCCCTCTCTCAACTAGTAAATATGCTTCACATATTTATTAGTCTATCTTTGATATGTTTAATTCACTGTGTTGTAAATTTGAATCGAGCAGAGGTCTTCAATCTCCTCTAGAATATTGTTTTCTCTGTGGTGCATGTGCATTCTTTGTTCGTGTTTTTTTTTTTTTGTTTTGTTTACGCGTCCCTGACGCCAATCCAGTCTGGTCTCGAGAGATATTCGGTCACCATGTTTATTTTTCTTTTTTCGGAGTTCGACGACTATGAAATAAACATTACAATTGGCGCCTAACTCGCGGCAAGACTTTTGGACTTTGCACGACTGCCAAATATACGTCGGGTTGTATGTTGTATTGTGACGCCAACTTGCGGATTAAATCGTTAAGTAAGTGAACAGAACAATCGGGGTCAACTTAAGATCCACACCCAAGTGTACAGTGCAATGTGTGTAAGCCCATCAAAGTCTGAACTTCACGACCCGAGATGAAGAGTGCTTCGCCCAATAAAGTTATCTTACAGCGTGCTCTGCCACAAGGACAAAAGGACACTTTTACAGGACACTTCAATACAACAACAAGGACGTTTGACCACACGAAGGATACTTCAACTAAGTAAACCTATTAGGAAGGATTCAACACGAGGATTCTTTTACAGAAGGACACTTCATTAGAAGGATTCAACACGACAACCTGAGGATTCGACAAAAGGCCACTAAGAATAATAACGACAACGATATTCAACTTGAGACAACTTTAGAAGCAGTAAGGGTGAGAAAAAATAAATAAGTATTTTCAGGAAACCAGAATCCAGGACCATCTGTGAGAATTTATTTATGGTGTATTTTACGCGTCATTATTTCTGGTTCAAAGTTAAAGATAATCATACTTCGTTTTAGATTATCAACAAATTAAATTCATATATTTTACATGTTACACTAAAATATATACTCCATAGTAAACATTACTAGGTTAATACTTGGTTCTATTTTTGTGTAAACATAATTTTGAACAAAAGTACAGGTGCTACTATAAAAACAACCAGAATCTATGTTCAAAGTTTTCTTTTCAGATAAACATTTGTCTCGCGTGATACACAACAGCAAAGGTTTAAAATATATATAAATAAAATAATAAATAAACGCTATTACACTTCATGTTTCTGCCCAACAATTTCAATTTAAATTGCTAAAATAAAATAAATAAAAAAGTCAATTTACATTACATGCAATACCTACGCATGAATGAATAACATTGAAAACAACAGTATGTATATCACACAGCACGATTTCAATTGGTTATATGTTACAATGTGTTAGTGTTAAAGTCTAAGCAATACTATCTAATATCTGATATATTGTCAATTTCAGGTAAATATTGCTATTGTGTATTTTAACAATTACATTTGAAGTTCATGAACAAGTTAAATAAGATTTTGTCTAAATTGGTATGATTATTAATTATATACACAACAATTGAACGAATAAATAACACTGGTATCATGTACTTGTGTAGGCAAAACAAGAACACAATGTCGGGTCGGGAGAGTGATGCTGAATGCCAGGTGGAGTTTAGGGGTTTTGAAGGGGATATAAACAAACAAGTTAGGATGGATTATTTGAACAGTGATAAAGTAAATAGATTAACGCTTGATGACTTCACAGGAGATAGTAATGATGAGGGTAGTGCTTCAGTGGTAGTAGGCCAAGGTGGCTTAGTTGAGATGGCTAGTCAACTGCCAGTGAGAAATGAAATTTTGCCTGCCAAACCTGGAACAAGCCGAGTAGTAGAGTTAGGTAATCAAAGTTTAGAAATGGAAGTAAGCCTAGTTATTGATAACAACAACAGTGATGGTCAACTTCTAGTGGAAGACCATATTTTGCCCGCAGGAGTTTGTACTGATCTGAATGTGGAAACTAATCAAATTAATGGTAATGAGAAAGCAGGCCTAGAGTTGGAAGGTGCGATTGTTGTCGAAATTAATCGCCGACCAAGTGGGTTTGAATTGGATGGAAAATTGGTGGGAGAAAGGCGTGAGATAGAAGTAGGCCCAATTTTACCAAGTGTCCCCTCTGAATCCTTACAACCAAACAATCCTGAGATGCAACGGCTGTGCGCAATGATGTTATCTGAGTTTAAGGCAGAGTTTAAGGAAATTCACTCAAAATTTGAGAAAGCCGATTTGAACTTAAACTCTAAATTTATGGAGGTTAAGGAAGAGGTTAGGGAAGTCAACTACAGGCTGGAAAAAATTGATTTAGCTTTGAATAAGAGAATTGATCAAGTTAGCACTGAGATAGTCACCCAAGGCCAACACCACAAAACTTTGTTACTCGAGAGTAGTCAGAAACTAAAAGGGGAGTAGATCAAATAAACCAAAGCTTAATTTCAAGGATTGAAGCAGGGCAGATATCAGTAGAAAAGAGAATACAAGAAAGCATTCAGGCATGTGAGAAGAGATTCAGTAACGTACAAGTGGAGGTTGATCAGTTAGGACGAGCCGAGGAGAACATCACAACACAACTGACTAAACTAGATGAGAGGCTGGTGGTGTCTGAGGTTAGGCAAGGTCAATTAGAAAAAGAGCAGGAACTGCTAAGAAATACCCAATTTGAGATCATGAAAGAAGTAAATACTCATAAGGAACAGGTTAAAAAATTAAATCAGGAGACTAAAAAAAATATTGGAGTAATAGAAAACAAAGTAATAGAAATAGACTGGCAGATCACTCAAGTGACGACGAATGCAGAGGCAGCTAAGCAGAATTTTGAAAAGGAAATTGATGACGTTAAATTAGCCATAGAAGCGCAAAAAGATATCAGTCAGAATTTAATTACGTCTCAGATTAGTAAAGTCAGAAAGGAATGTAGACAGAATGTAGGTCATGGCGTAGGCCTAAAAGACAAATATGAGGAGACTGTAACGCAGTTAAGTAATCGAATTGAGGAATTAACTGTAAGAATGAGACAGGCTGAGGTTGCTGGTAGTCGTAATTTAAGTAGGACTGAAGGTCCGGAATCGATACCAAGAAGTTTGAGTGAGGTAACCATGTCTCTGATCCCCAAATACAATGGGAAAATGGGAAGCATCTCTGCAGCCCAGTACATAAAAAGAATAGATAGAGCACTAAAGGGCGGGCATCTTTTGGAACAACAAAAAATCGAAGTGCTGATGGTAAATTTGGAAGGCGAAGCCAGGACCTGGGCGAGTAGTTTGGAAGGAGAGTGGGAGACATATGAAATGGCAAAGGAGGTGTTCTTAAAAAAGTATTGGTCTCAGGAGACGCAGGACGACTTCCTCCAGTACATTTTTAACGGAAAATACCATCCCAAGTTAGGCTCGATGGGTGAATATTTCCGCCAGCTGGTGACTCAAACTGAGTATCTAGAATATCCTATGGGAGAGAATAGGTTGATGGGACACCTAGCTCGCCATTTCAGTTCAAATGTGCAAGATGCCTTGATGATTGCGAATAAGGGAAGTTTGAAGGGCATGGAGGAAGTGCTAGTAGGGTTCGACAATAGGTGGGAAAGAGATAGGGAGGTAGAACAGCGTAGTATGCAAAGAAGAGAGAGTGTTGACAGATCTCGACAAGGAGCACTTCCACCACACCATGTGAGAGGGGAGGTTCAGAACAGGAACAACGGGAACCAACCATCCTCTTATAATCCAGAACCAGGAGATCCCAAACATTCACAGCAACAGTGGCAGAGGGACAGAGAGTATAGGTCTAGGAATCAACATAACCCTTCTAGGACAAATAACCAAGGACATAGAAATGAGAATTGGTCAAACCAAAGAAATGACAACCCTAACCTAGCACAAACTCACTGGGTGAGAGCGCAAAATCTGCAACCTGAGACAAGAAACCGTATGCATTTGGATGCAGGTGTTAGAGAGTCGGAAAACTTGTAGGCCAACTATGCAATGGTCCGGGCATGGGAGGTAGTATGAACAAGAGACGGACTATGGAGCAGTTAACCCATTTAGAGTATATAAACCAATATGTAATATTACAAGGCAGTCCCAAGGAAGATTTGTTACACGAGGGAAATAATAAATTTGAGCACAGTAAAGTTATATCGCCAGAGATACAGGGGAGAGTAGGCAATTTTGTAGTAAAGTTATTAATAGATACTGGCTCGGAAATAACTGCATTATCTCAAGAGTATTACGAGCAAATAAAAGAAAATAATCCGGAGATGAAAATTCCTGTATTGCCTGTGAGTAATATCGTGTTAGTGGGGGCCACTGGTGTGAAGAATAAAAAAGCAAAAACTCAAGTGTTACTTGATGTAGAATTGAGAAACGAAACTATGACTATTATATTTCTGGTTGTGGAAGGGTTAAATGTTCCAGCCATTTTAGGATCAGATTGGATGACAGGGTTTAGTGTGAAGATAGATTACCCTAAAAGACAGGTAGTGATTGATAGGCAGAAAATGAACATAGTTGTCCCTTTTGTGGAGAGATTAGAATCCAAGGTGATGAAGCTGCAAATAGAAAGAGAAAAGGAGGTAGCCATTGAAGTGGAGGGGGAAGTAGAAGTGAGACAGGTGTCTTTTAGCGAACCTAGTATACCTTGGGAAAGGATTGAAGAAAAGATTCACATGGCAGTGATTAAAGAAGGACAGCGGGAGAAATTATTAGAAATCATGTGGGAGAATCAGCTGATATTTTCTGAGAAACCAGGACTGAATAAGTTTTACCAATGTGAACTACAGGTGTCTGACCATACTGCATATAACGGTAAGACGTATCCTGTGCCGTTTAGTCAGAGACAGGCAGTTGAGGAAACCCTAAAACACATGTGTCAATGGGACATCATAGAGAGATGTAGTTCGGACATCATTAATCCGTTGGTGGTGGTCCAGAAGAAGAATGGAAGTGTTAGACTGTGTTTGGATGCACGTAGAATAAACAAAATTATCATTAATGACAATGAGTCCCCAGAGCCAGCCAATGAACTCATTAGGAAATTTGAAGGATGTGAATACTTGTCGTCTCTCGATTTAGTAAGTTCTTTCTGGCAAATAGGCTTACAAAAAGAATCTAGAAAATACACCTCCTTTATGTACAATGGAAGGACTTTTTGCTTCAAGAGAATGCCCTTTGGGTTATGTGTGTCAACAAGCAAGTTTATCAGGGGTTTAGAGCGAGTTTTAGGTCCAGAAGTACTTGAATTTGTAACACTGTACGTAGACGACATTGTTATTGCATCCAAGACATTTGAAGAGCATGTGGAACAAATAGGTCTGGTGTTGAAGAAACTAAGAGAAGGTGGCATGACCGTGAATTTGGAGAAATCAGCGTTTTTATGTAAGGAGATAAATTTCTTAGGCCACATCATCTCACCGGATGGGATTTCAGCAGAGAGCAGCAAAACGAAAGCAATTAGGGAGTTTCCCACTCCCAAAAATAAGAAACAGCTCCAGGCTTTCTTAGGACTTATAAACTATTACAGGAAGTTTATTGAGCATCACTCTGAGATGGTATTGCCGTTGCTGAAGTTGACAAAAAAGGAAGAGCGTTGGAAATGGGGAAATGAGGAAGAGGCAGCTATGGAGAAAATTAAGGAGAGTTTTATCAACACTGTGATGTTGAAACATCCTAACCTGGAACAAAGAATGAATCTTTGTTGTGATGCCTCGGGACAAGCCATAGGTGTAGAGTTGTTTCAAATGGATGAAGAAGGACAAAGAAGGCCAATTGCTTTTGCGAGTCGTGTACTGCATGGTCCAGAGTTGAACTATACCGTCACGGAAAAGGAGCTGTTGGCTATTGTATTTGGTTGCCAACAGTTCAGAATTTACATATATGGAAGACCAACGACACTCTATACAGATCACAAGGCCTTGACGTTTCTCAACAATTGTAAACTTTTACATGGGAGGTTAACAAGGTGGATCCTGCTGCTCCAGGAGTATGATCTAGAAATCAAATACATCCCAGGAAAGGAGCAGGTTGTTGCTGACACGTTGTCACGCTATCCACCAGAAGGAGCTGTCGAGAAAGCAGTGGAGACAGAGTTTCGCATCATAGTGAATAGGAGGGACAAGAATAGTGAGATTGACAGAAAAATACAGCATGAACTGCCAACTCTCCAAAAACTAGACCCAAAGCTAGCCAAAGTATTTGAGGAATTAGAACAGACAGAACCTAAGGATAGTATTGCAGCACACTATATTGTTCATAATGGTCTTTTATTTAGAAATAAAACCAACATTCCTGGGTTATGGACCATTTGTATTCCCGCCGGGATGGTAGTACTTGTTATTGATAGCTGTCATGAGGAGAATGGGCATGTAGGAGTAAAAAAGTGCTATATGATACTAAGAGAATCTTGTAATTTCCCTAAAATGCACAAAATGATAGCCAAGGTCTTACGCGGGTGTGACATCTGCCAAAAAACCAAGGTAAACAACATTAAGTATGAAGGGTTGATGAAAAATGTCATCACAGAAAAACCTCTGCAACTAGTATTTGTGGATTTGTATGGGCCCTTACCATCAAGCATTCGAGGAGTTCAGTACATTTTTGCGATCCTTGATGTCTGCACTAAATATGTGAAACTCTATGCCATAAGGAGGGCAACAGCTGTAGCGGTGACGAATAAGGTAGTAAGCCACTATGCACAGGAGGTTGGGACTCCCAATACTATTGTATCGGATCATGGGACACAGTTTACAAGCAAGAAATGGCGTGAAACGCTTGGGAACTTTGGTATTACTGTGCGATATACTTCGGTCTATCACCCCCAAAGTAATGGAGTCGAAAGAGTAAACAGAGAGATTGGAAGATTCTTGAGACTGTTCTGCCACCATAAACATGCCTCATGGGGAACATATGTTGCTAGGATTGAGATGTGTCTGAACTCAACCACACACGAGAGTACAGGCTTTACTCCATTAGAGTTGATGAAGGGTGTTCGACCTACTAGGAAATTAGAAGGGTTATTTGACTTTCCACCGAGGATAGAGAAGGGGAGAGAAGAGAAGTTACACCTAGCTTTGGAAAGATTGAAGGAAACTGCCCAAAGGAGGAAGCAGTCTCATGATAAGAGAGTAAGAAAACCCTATAGTTATGAGACGGATCAGCTGGTGTTGGTTAAGAACCACCAATTATCTTCCGCTTTGAATAAGGAGATCAAGAAGTTCTTCTTACTCTATGAAGGTCCTTATCAGGTGGTGAAAGAGATCAGTCAAAATGTCTACCTTGTGCAAGACTCTGAAACTAAGGAAATTATAGGAACATTCAACGTAGCTGAACTTAAACCTTACCACAAGAAGAAATCGATGTAGAACAGTATTGGGAGGTTGTATGTTTTCACATTGTCTGAGCAGTCTGAGAGAAGAGCTATGTGAACATTTGATTTATGTTGGGAGTTCAATTTAGGTGGAGGAAAGGGGTGTAAGCCCAGTTGAGGGGATGCTGGAAGACTATAAAGAAGTCTCACCACTGTTGACGGGAGACGCAGTTTTCACACTGTTGTTGAGGATATGAGGTAGATGTTTGTGTGGAGGTGGGTTTTGGTGGCTGTGGATATGATGTTTATGTCCTGAGGGACAATGGTTCTACGATGATATACTACTTATAATCTACATAATTCTATGATACTTCTATGATACTATAGTAATTCAATACTTAATTAAACCCCTACATGTATACGATGACATGATACTTAATACAAAAAATGCGTCGAAGAGAGCCTGATGTTGGATCTCAATGTGGTGTAGAGTGCATTGTTCTAGGGTGATATAGTACTTGACACCGTGGGATAGTTGTGAACCAGGTGGTTCTTTGTTGTTCGTTTAATGTTTTGATGTCTGATGAGATGAGTAGTTTGGAGCTGTGTGGATGGAGAGAGAGTTGAAGTGTCAAAACCCATAAGTGAGATGGAGTTCTGATGTGGCTATAATAATATATTATTAGAACTCTGAAGCTCAATTTTCAGTCATGAAGCCAGTGCCCACGATACCATCACCCTGATATATATCGCTGCGACATGAGATTGGAGGTTTGGATTTGATAAACTGTGACGATGACATAGAAGCTTTACCTGCTGCGAGGTCTCAGCGGAGATCAGTTTCTGCGTTTCAGTCTTAGAATAAGAATAGGCTAGGAATTAGTGCTGCTGGTAGGTAGTCGGTACTAAGGAGTCTCTGTGGATTCATCAAGCAGATTTGGTGAGGGGTGATTTTAATTATGATTCAGACTACACTTTGTAGGTTGTATAGCCATGGAGGCATTGCAATATATAATAACAGGTGAGGGACAGCCACGCTCTCCTGGCAAGTATATTAGATTGGAGATTTGAGGTTTGTAAATTTAGTTTTTTTTATGTAAACATAGATATGGTAGAAGAAAAGTGTGTAATTAGGAGTGTTCATAAATCCAATGTTATTCATATTGTAAAAAATTTCATTATAAATACAAGTGTAATTAGGAGTGTTCATAAATCCAATGTTATTGATATTGTAAAGTTTTCATTATATATACAAGAAGTACAATGATGAATTATGTTGTAAAGTTTGTGTTGTAGAGATGACAAGTTTTAGTATTGATTGTCTATTCTGTATTTTAACTCTACTCTTATGATAAGTGTAAACAGACAAGGGAAACAGACAGTATTCCACCCTTGGACTCGTATATACAACATTGCAACGATTTTCTTTGTAAAAAAACAAACTTTTCTTGTTTAGGTAATAAACTATAGGTTCAAAAGGTTATATAGCAATATATGGAACTTTCTTAGATAATGCAAATAATTCACATAGATAAGTGATGGCCATTACTGAGTATTACATTTATAGGCTAATTGTTTTCAGTGTTTCAATCATGAGGCTCTTTAATTAAGTAATTCAAGTAATTTTCAGGTTAGATATGTTCACTCGCTTGGCCAGAGAGGTTATCTGAGGTCGGACGTTGCTGCGCATGTCCTTCCCACAGATAAGGGAGGTAACTGTAATGTATACTTTTGTAAACCCTTAGATTATGGTTATTCTCCCTCTCTCAACTAGTAAATATGCTTCACATATTTATTAGTCTATCTTTGATATGTTTAATTCACTGTGTTGTAAATTTGAATCGAGCGGAGGTCTTCAATCTCCTCTAGAATATTGTTTTCTCTGTGGTGCATGTGCATTCTTTGTTCGTGTTTTTTTTTTTTTTTGTTTTGTTTACGCGTCCCTGACGCCAATCCAGTCTGGTCTCGAGAGATATTCGGTCACCATGTTTATTTTTCTTTTTTCGGAGTTCGACGACTATGAAATAAACATTACATGGTATAAAAATGTCATTCCTGTCTATCCCTAATTTCTATACAAACAATAATAATGAATAATAACTTATAATTTAATAATTCAATATAATATAAACACAACATTCTATCCACCAACCAAGAGTCATAACACAAGTTTGAACAAGCAACTACAGAATTCAAGCAACAACAAAAATCAAGCAACAGGCAACAACAGTATCTATGTGACTATGACCTACCTCTAGCCATGCTGCCATAGTCCAGTTGGTGTTTTACCATGGATTCACACGTTTGCCGAAAAATTAGCGCAGAACACAAACATAGTCATGTGACAAGCTCTAAGCCAATCATAAGATTTACGCCTTATCGGCGCGGGCTGTTTCGCTAAAGTTTAACTCATCTCTACTTCATCTGCTCTGACTGAGATGTTCGGCACAGTAGAACCAATCAAATCTCAGAACCAACCGTCTCAAATCAGTGAGCATGTGTATTTGTCAAGAGCAGACAGCTTCGTTGGCTTTTGTGGGGATATTTTAAATAACCTGTTAGTGTAAAGTGTGTGTATCGGTGTATTGGATTGTACCACGACACAACATTATAATTTGGAAACATCCATTGATAGAATGATCTAAAATATATGTTTAGCCACTAGAATATAAAATAGGTTGATAGTCAGCTGTTTTAAGTTAGTGTTGCAATGCATCATGGGTCAACATACAGCAAGTGAATTGCTGCGCCACTCAAGCAGATTGTTCTCTATTTTCGGCCAACGTATGAATCAAGCTTTACTCTCTTCTGCTGATAAATGGTAGTGATGTACCCTGAAAATGTCATAGTTATGTGTTTTGTTGTGTTTTAGTTGTGAATTTGAGGCCTACAGTATTCTGCTAAGTGTGTAGGCTTTGTCCTTCTATCTTTTTTTCAATGTTTAATTTATAAAATAAGTTAATAATTTTTTTCGTGCACTGTGTCTTACGACCCATTTGGGATTTCCACATATTTAAACAGATGGAATAGAGGTGAGGAAGGAATAATTTAAGTAAATGTACCCTCATCCATGGAGGATGGGTGGGAACCCATTAGGGGGAAAAAAATCACAGTTCACTCCACTAGGATACTAGCCTCGATTTCCTAGTCACTAGAAAATCAGACCATACAAGATTAAAACCATAATCTGCTGCCAAGTTTGTTTTATTTTTACACAAATATGGTGGTTAATGAGTGCTATTCACTTAAAAATCCAATTTAAGTGAATTAAACACACTAACGTATGGTAAAAAAAACTATAAATAATATTTAAGAATGTTATAATCTCATTATTTAGCATATGAAAGATAGAGCTTAAAGTGGGTCTTAAAGCAATTAACGAATATCAAAAATAATGTTTTAGTTACTGGTTTTTTTCTAATGCCACCAGGGTCTGGCAGCTTGACATTTCTAGCCTTCTACTGGCATTGGCTGATATGTAACCAACCAACTTCTGAGGTTGGGGGCACCATGTTGGTGCAGTTACATTACCCCAATGAGATGTGATAATGATTATAATGATGATGATAATGTGGTGCCAGTAGAAATCTTAAATCTAACTTAAGCCTAATTAACCAGAACATGCTAGCCATAGGAATAATTTCCCCTTTAGAAACAGTAAACAGAGTACCACCAAGAATCAAACCCAGGATTTCTAGATTAGTGACTAGATCTGCTTCGGTGGCTGCATGGTTTAAGGCACTATTTTTGTAGTAGATTATATTGCCTCTACACCTTAGCTCAGTAGGTAGCGTGTCTGCCTATTGAGCTAAGGCACCCAGGGTTTGATTCCCGGCATGGCTGAAAAATTTA
This sequence comes from Timema podura, assembly GCA_033556935.1. Lineage (NCBI taxonomy): Eukaryota > Metazoa > Arthropoda > Insecta > Phasmatodea > Timematidae > Timema > Timema podura. Next base: position 61,984,521 of record JAVRXN010000002.1, on the reverse strand, counting down.
TCATTGATGAAAATATGGGTTTACCCTTCCACATTGATAAATTAACAGTCGGGGACTGGATGTTGTGCCTGTCCTAAGTTAGATGATAAGGCATATAAAGCTGCAACTGGCCTAGACAGCCAATAGCGGAAAATATATAGCTTGAACAAAAAAAATTCCCCAGGCCAAAGGCAGGCAAAGGAAACAGTAATGGATGTAAAAAAAACTCTACCACCAAGATGATGGTCGGTCAAGTGTGGTGGGTGGTTTCCCAAATCGTGTTCCCCTCTCACTCCACGCAATACAAGCACACTCCCTCTAAATATAGCCTTCCTGATCACTAAAACCATTAGCATAATTAGTATGTAAGGTTATAACCCGAATGGGTAGTAAGACACGGTGCTAAAAAATAATTAGTGGCCAGGAATGGTGACATTTAGACCGAGAGGTCGGTCTCATATTATATGTCAATATTTGTTTAAAAATAGATGTTTTAATGCTATACAATCCAGTCTAGGATATTTAATTTTATATTTAAATGTTACTTAACTCTTTTTGTAAAGATGAATTAATTTTAATATATTATGCCTGAAATTATTTGAGTATATTCAATAAAAAATTATCCATGTCTACAATTCAATTTTGATACGAAGAGCCTTTTAGAAAATGCAAACATAATTTTTTGCTGACAAAATTGATAATTTTAGTGACTGTTATTTTATAGGTATTTGATAATATCTATCAAAAGTGATAGCTCCAGATCACATAGCTTGATATCAATGCGTGAAAGTAGATTTAGTAGTTTTTCTAACTGTCTTACTATGAAATTTGGATCATACACATTTTATATACACAGATGAATGGTAAAGGTAATCAATCTGGACAAACTAATATTTAGGGATCAGACAAATGTAAAATTATGTGGGAAAAAAAGTCTCAGGTTTGTATTAAATAATTATGTAGTTGTTTTTTATTTATTTGGATATGTACAAGAGTGGATATCCTAGAATACCTAGTAATATGTAAAAATTTAAACAATAAACTGAGATACAATGCATATAAAAAACCGGCTAGGTGACAAAAAATAATATTTAATTTAAAAAAGTGTGATAAAGTTGTTGAATAAATGTTCAGTAAGCTACCGTCACTTACTTGTTTCCCTCAGACTTGAGTCGTCGTTCCAATTTATTCTTGTTGCTGTGGGTATTAGTGGTTGAATGCCCACATACAATCCTTCCTCCTCAAGGTATCTGGGTTCAACATTTTCCTCTAACTTATCCTTTAAGGGCACTACAATAGTAAAATTACAGGTGGTTGATAATTTCCTTCTTGCTAAAATTCAACTGACTGTCTTGCCTTTAATTTCTCCTCTAGGAGTAAATAAAATGACATGCATAAAGTACCCTTTCAAAAATAATATTAAATTTATAATTTTAAATGTTTAAGTACATTATTTTAAAATTAAATTATTGTCCAAGCATTTTTTTAATAACCTTCACCCACCCAATTGTTCCCTAATCGTTTAATATAAATCGCAGTTGAATTTTTGATATTTTGTGTCATCTAAGTGATGAATTCAAATCAAATTTTGGTGCAAACATTGGAGCCACCTATAACACATTTAATTTTATATTTTTTAATCTTCTCTGGCCTAAAAATCATTAGAAAAATATGTGTGAAGAGTAACAAATAGCTTAATTTAACTAATAAAAACAGCATGCCTATATTCAGTATACAAGAGTTTGTAGAAAACCAGTTTAAAATGGACTGAAATATTAAAGTGATAAAATGAAACATAAAAAACATGCTATTTATGAAACAATATTCATATTGATAGTACTCATATTGGAATACAAATTATGATATTGGTAACTTTATCGGTAAAGTGTCACATCAGTACAACTATATTTTTTATTAGGGGTGTGTGAAGCTTTGAAACTTCAACTTGGCTTCGAAACAAATATCAGCTTCGACTTCGCTTTAAAAAATATCCGACTTTGAAAATTACAAATCTTAGACAATCATAGTCAATTAATAGAAACCCTGATTTTTGGTAAATAAAATAATTGGATTTCGTTAAATAAAAAGTTGTATGCCGGTATAAAATGTCGGTAAATAAAAGACTAGATACTGATTAATGGTAAATAGAAATCCTGATTTGTGGTAAATAAAAGATAGGATTTTGTTAAATAAAGAGTTGTATCTAAAAGGTTTTATGTTTTTGACTATTCCTCCTGGCCTAATATAAGCATAAGTATTTAAATCATATCAATTTTTTTTAAATCACCTTACATAATATTTTATTACTTTTTAGTTCCAATTTTCATAATGAAGGTTTACTTATTACAAACTAGTTAATAATCTTTTTAAATTATATCTCTTGAACACAAAATAGACTATGCATACACAGTAGACAACAACCTAGCTTGTTTCAATTTATATTTACTGGATAAAAAAGCTTATACATTTTAATCATCATGCATCACATCAATCACCAAAGTACAAGGAAAGCATCATTTCCAAATTTCTGAACCAGTCTACGCGGTTGTTTCACAATTTACACATTGGCTTTATCAAATATTTAAAAGCCATATTTTTAATATTTTAATTCTATTTCAAAAATATGTAAAACTGTTGACATTTTTAATTTTCATTCACCTAATATTCTATTAAATAATTTTCCATGCAACACAACTTATTACAACACTCAAAAATAACGTTACTTGATAGTGACGTAAGATGGATGACCAAAGATATGAAGATAAAATTATCTAAATTTAGCTTAACTAGGGTGTCATTTTATTTTATTCTTATTATTATTTAAATATTTGTCTTTGGAGATGATATAGCTCTGAAAGTAGCCAGTTAAAACACTTATCTTACTAATAATCTTGGGTATAGGGAAATATTCTTTTTTTAGAAATTTTTTGTAGTGGTTAGTCTTTATTTATCAGGCTATTTCAGGATAAAGGTAAACAACAACAACATTGTTAGTGTTAATTCGCATTTAAAAGGCAAAATGGTAAATTTCGTGAAAAGATTTTATTTTGTTTTATTTCGCGAATATGTTATTACTTCAAAAATGCTAAAATGGTCTTTTCTACATTTTGGTAGTAATTTTAATGTGTTGAGTAAAAATTAATAAAATATGTATCACGAAATTTCAGTGTTTCTATCAATTATTGCCATTCTGAGCGATTATGTACAGTAAAAGACAATATTTATTTTTAAAAAATTGAATTTTAGGTTGTGATAATAATTTGTTTATCAGAATTAAACTAAATATTAGAAAAAATTGTACAATAAATCATTTTCCAAGTAATTTTAGTCCATAAAAATACATAAATAACACCAGAGAAGTTTTCATCCTTACCAATCAAGTTGGCATCACTGAAGACAACATCCTGCCCAGTCTAATTACTACTTCCTGAGGAAGATGCTACAATAGCATCGAAATATTGAAGTGTGTGTAAATATGTGTCAATGTTGTTACTTTTATTTGTGCTCTACCATTTTCCTAATATTCTATCATTTTATTTATCACTAAATGTTTTTGGTCAATGCACTTTTTCCATATATATTAAATAACAAAAATAATTTTTTCAAGCATAAAACAACAAACAATATTCAAACTTTGATTTGACACTAATGATATGTCATATATTCGATTTGAGTTCACTTCGAATTGAAAGAGTGCCATTTGCACACCCTAAGTCTTTATGAGGTTTTTGTTTATCAAACAAATAAATGGTTGTTATTTTGTAAGTGATATTGACCTGGTTGAGTGTTGGGATAGTAGAGCAAGTGTTGTTCTTTGGCAGCCATGTTACTCCAATCTGTCTGTTCAGCTTCCAGGAAATGAACCAGTTGCCACTCATCTTTTAAATTGAGAATCTCTGCAGGGATTAGCTTGGCATGTTCATCTTCTTCTGCTAGAATACAAGTGACCTCAAAAGAGATTCTATCTAAAATATGATGGAACCATAAGCATTGTCACAATATTTTTATTTTTATTTTTCATTTTAGGTACTATTTAACGTGCACTTTCTGCTTGTCACAAAAAGCTTTCTTTGGTTAAGCTTCCTCACATAAAACATAATTATACATAGAAAAGTATATACATTTGTTAAGACTTATATTCATATATTTGGGCTCAATGATTTTTCTTAGTATCAAAAGGGCTTTCCAATTCATGGACTTGAGAGAAATAGCTGTCAGTGGTTAAAAAGCCATTCAGCAAAATGTGAATTACTCTACATTTTTATCCCCCTTTTTTTAATGTTATGTTTAGAAAGCCATTATTTCCCTTGAACTGTGTGCACAGCCATGAATAAAAAGTATAAATGTTAAAATGAAGTATGTATACAAATGTGCCGCAACCCACAAAGAGAACATAAAAACTGTGTGAGCATGGTACTGCAACCAAGATGTGTGTTACTCATCTTAATACCTAGACCAGTGGTTCTTAACCTTTTATTACTCGCAGCACCTAAATATCCTAGAATGTTTTCGCGGCCCCCTAGTGTTTACTAACACATTAATGATTAAGATTTATTCTAAAATAGTGGCTTTATTTACTGATTATAATAACAAACAAATAAAAAAACATAAATTAACTTTGTATATTCTTGTTTCAATTATATTACTTAATGCTATTCGCATGCAGGAGTTGATTTGGAGTCAATTTCGCTGCCTCGTTTTAATATTTACCATTGTGTAAAATCCCTTTTTACATAAATAAGTAGAAACTAAGGGAAGCAAATTTTGAATGGTGATGGTAAACAGATAAGGATTATTTGTACTATCCGTGATTTATATGTCCGTGCTTCCCCTCCCCTCAGTCGCATTTATTTAATGGAAGCATGGGAAGCAACGCTTCTCTAAAATTAAAAAGGAAATAAAGAAAATAAGAGGAAAATAAGTTAAAACCAATTATTTTAATTAGAAACCTCTCCAACAAGTGTACTGAGTTGAGGTGGCAGCTCTTCTTTCTTAGAGCAAGCAGTTCTTTCTCAGACTGACCGGCCAGCCCGCTGGTCTCGCTCCCTCTTTATTTCGTCAAGTGTTTGTTTCCGGGTCCGTCCAGCCCTCATTGGGGAAAGGGAAACAGCGTTTCCCTAAGCGAGTATTAACGCATGGATTTACTTTCGTGATTGATGTATAATCCTCCGTTAAATATGTTAAAAATCTTATTTTTGAGGTTATTTTTAGTGATATTTATTGTTTCTAGATATAATTATGGTTACTCTATTACAAAATAATATATTTATCACCCATTTACAGTAAGTTTTGTTTTGTTTTACAAGAATATTGACGCTTGTTTGATCCTCCAAGGGAAGCGGTTTGTTTCTTTGCATACAGTAGTAGAATGACGAGTGCATCAACAAGTACAGCAGTGGAAGAGAAGGGTTTCTGTGTCAAAATTCATAAATAATATTTTGAGGCATGGTTTTTCCTCCCGGTTTTGACTGAGAAAAATAAAATAATTGAAAAAGGCAGACCCACTCTATTTTCAGGCAACCTCTGTAAAGAATAAATTTTGACGTTTCAATATTCAATTTTATGAAAGTGTATATTAATTATCGGTGTGTTGAGCTGGAGGAAAATTATTATACTACTGATGATAATGGCGGAAAATTGTTATACTACAGATAATGGTGTGTAGAATAAATATGGATTCAAAGTCATTATAAGGCAGGCCTGCAAGCCACAACCCAAGAGAAAACTTCGGCAATCGTGAATTGACATTATATTATTATTCCTTTAGTTTGAGTTAGAGCTACAATTATTATATATATATAAAATTTAATTATTGAGTAATTTTTCTAAGATCAGTAATTATTTTGTTTTATTCCATGCATAATTTGTGTCACCCCTCAACCCCCCCCCCCCTCCCTTTCTTTCTTCCCAATAATACTTTTAACTATAAAAACACCAAAAAAAGTGTGAGCTTCCACCATCACACCCCCTTTGTTGTAGCCTCAATGCTTCTCTTTGTCCAGAAATGAGCACATGCCCCTGCCTACCCTCCATTACCCTGTAAAATCGAGAGTCTACTGCTTACGTTCATCGAATTCTTTCTTTCAAAACGTAAAATTTAAGATAAATCACATCAGTAATAAGCAAATAACATTTTTAATTATTTTTTTCGAGGTCCCCCAAAAAACTTTTCACAGCCCCCCGATTAAGAATCGCTGATCTAGACAATACTTGTTGGCAGTTGTGTCAATTTGAGAAATGTTAAGTGGATGAAATGAATTTTCTGGAAATTTTTTAATACAAAATTAAGTTCAGGAAGGGCAAAATCCAAGAACTTTTCACAGTTATTTCCAGGATCTCAACGTTCAAGTTTAAATCCTGGTTTTACCAATATGTGACCACCCTGCCTTAAGAACTAATAATACAATCATAAAATATAATATAATAATGGTGATGCATATATTACCCAAATAAGTATTAAAACGTTGTAAAAAAAAAGTTAATGATACTAAATACAGTTTAAAATAGAGGTCAAATCTCTAAAGCCTTGGTCATGGTTGATTCAGAAGTTATAATTTTGGAAACAAATTAATTATAGAAAAACCAAGAACACCTTTCTTGAATAACCTACGGTAAGTTTTGCTAACATTATAAGAGTTAGTAGGACCTATAATGTTTTAGACTGACAAAAGTTTCAGCTATTCAAAAAAAATTTTGGAGTTAAAAATTCTACACAAAATAGTACAACTAAAATTATATTTTTAAGAAAGTATATGTATATATATATATGTTTTGAGGAAAATTGTTGAAATATAGAGGTGTGTGATATACCCGCAAGAGGTGTTGGGCTGTATGACGTTGTTCTCTCTTCTTCATTGTGTGTTTGTTGCTGGAATGATGGAGTGTCTTCTGACCAAAGCAGGAGGAAGAAATCATATGCTGCTTCCTCACACAAGGTATTAGTATTATCCTAAAATACATATGAATAAAGTTTTGTTTTTCTTATTCATACATATAATAGCAGCAGGAACATTAAAAGACAAGATTAACATTAATTTGGTGGCCATTAACTGCTTCCTAAAAGCGAATGCTTAGGTAAACTTTTTAAATAAAACACTATAACATGGCAGAGAAGCACATTATTATGTCATACCAAATTTGGAAAAATTTTAAATGTCATAATCTAAACACTTTTAAAAATACAATTTTTTATTTTTGTGTGTTAGATATCAATCTTAATCCATAAAGTTTCAGCAAACCCTGCTTGGTTAGCAAAGTTTAAAATAACATATATTCAGTCAAACAAGGGATTTCAACAAAAACATAAATATTATATCATTTTAATGAGGACCCAAAGTCTTACCAGGGTTTGTGAGTGTGAAGACACAGGCTTATCTAAACTTCTCCTTCTTGGCCGAGATTTTGATTGTATATGAATAGCTGATGATTCAGCCTCTTCCTGTCAATAAAGAGTTTAATCAGTTATTTCAAACAGCCCAAAATCATAAGATTTACATTTTTCAGGAATACTTGCAACTTACCAGACTAATAAATTTGAAAATAGAACTTTGCAAATTAAATTTAAAATGTCTGAACTGATGTTAACTATGTACTTGAGCTGTTGCATGGCTAAATACAAATGAAAACCTCTTTGAAAATATTTTATGTTATCTTCTTCTCTGGGTACTTTGATTCAGGTGTTTATACTTCTTTTCAGTGTTGCTGAGAATGAAGAAATGTACTACACAAAAGCATTTACATGAATGTCTGGTGTGGTAGTGGTGGATTTAGCTAATTCCCTCATGTGACCGTCACTCACTTAGTAAACCTCTTAGTTTACAAACCCAGTCATTAGAAATTAAATGTATATCTACAAATGCTTTTTACACATGACCACAGAACCAGAATATAAAGTAAGTGAAAGTGTAACCTTAACGGCTTGGTAGAATCACTTTCTTCTTTCCTCCAGTGCCTAGTAATAGACTTTACTGAGATTAAACTCTGAAAATATACATACTGTTTAGTTTTGCTATTGAATCTTAAAGCTTAGGAGAAAAACTATTATTTTAGTATCCCATACTTTGCTGTATCATTTTTATTGGCACCTGTAAAAAAAATATTATTCTAGTCATAACAAAAGTTACAACAATATTCACTTTGGGATGTTGATGCATGCCACGAAGATGTAAGTAAATATATTTTTCCAAAAATTAAATACTTTTGCACCACTCAATTTCCACAGATACAAATCTACACACATTTAAGGCAAGGATGGCAAATCTATGGCATGCGTGCCATGGGTGGTATGCAAACAAGATTTGGGTAAATTGCCAAAATGAAAAAAAATTAGCACTAAATAAAACTGTTTTAAAAGTGTTATTATTTTTTGAAGTCAATAATATTTCAATAGGCTTGTCATTCCCATGTCTCAATGAACTTTGTGAAGTTAGTCAACAGTTAGAAATCGTCTTGTGTGCTGTTGAAGACAAAGTTAGAACTGAACAAAAATATCTTGGCTAGCAAAATACAACATGTTTCAAACTATAATGGAAAAGATTATGTAATTTTATTTTATTGTAACATTTATAGCAATATTTTCCCCTTAAGGCGTTACTTTCAATGTTTTTACGTTAAGTTAATGATATTAATATTGTCTTGGACATTCACTTTGACAATTCAATAAATTGAACTTATTTAAAATGTAGTCATTATTAAAATCTTAACCTTTTTTTTAACTGTTCATTACATTTCATAAAATTGAATTAATTTTTGATTTTTAAATATTTGTTAAAAGAACGTAAATAAGAGGTGGCACACTGGATTAGTTCAAAATTCAGCTTGTCCTTGAGTGGCACACTGGTCAGAAGTCTTGCCATTCCTGCTCTAAAGTGTTGACATTACCCTTGTAATTCATTTATTGTATCAAAACAGTACTTCACACCAAAGCAACCAAAAAGCAACAATAGCTCCTCTTTGACAGTTATCATTGCAAAGGTAAAAAGAAATCAATTTTGTTCAGCTTGTTCTTCAGAATGGTAATTAGTCAAATGCATATTATATTCTCTGATAGTAATAACTTGGCTAGGTAGAACACATAATTTATTATGTATATAATATAATTTAATTGTTAAAAACTAATTTTTATATAATCTACAAAATTAAAACAATATTTTGTTCTTTTCTTTAACTCACAATAAATTAAAAAGTGACTAGAACATAAAGGTTGCTAACAGGTGATAGCTATTGGTTGAGAATGGAAAGATGGTGAGAAATATGTTAAGTGAGACAAGAATGTAGAAATATCATAATCGATACCTCAGTGCAATATAAGCAACAGTTCACAATGCAAGAAAACCAGTTTGTCCAGAATGGAACTGTGTGCAGCACTCATCAACCTGTTTGGATTAATTAAATACAACTTTCAATAAATATAGAGTTTATCTGTGGGCCTACACTTTAAAATACATATTAAAATACACCGAGATCACAAATGATAGCCAAAAAATTATAATTTTTAACCCTTTTAGTGCCACGAGCCGATCTAATTGGCTCCACCTACTTTCACTAAAAGTGTCACAAGCCAATCTGATAGGCTCCGCCTACTACCGTTAAAAGTGCCAGAGCCGATGAGGTCAGCTCTCTAGATTTGAGCTAGTTCTCACTTTATCTGCTAGATAGTGTAGTAGTGTCATATATCACTGGAAAGAGAACACTTCCCTCTATTATTTTATATATAAGGTTGGCAACAAAAATAAACCATAAATAGGTGTTATTGGAACTGTGAGTTTAGTACATTTACAATGGGACGGTCACGTACACAATGTGCTAAGTGCAACACTGGTTTACTTACGAGCTGCATGGTAAAACATAAGTGTGGCTAGCAATCATACTGATGTAAGCAATTTTGTAAACAGTTTTCAAATGTACGGTTACATTGTTCTGAATTTAGAAAAATATACTATTTATATTTTCATGTTATGTCATGTCAATGAAAAGATGTCTTTACCAATCTAAGTAAATAGGCGTAATGACTTTATAAATTTATATAATCTTTTTAAAAAATATGAAATTATTAAATATAAAAGGTTTTTTGAAAAACGCATTCATTATGTGTAGGCCTAAATATTTATTCATGAGGTAAGCAATATAATAACTCTTGCTGTAAGGTAAGCAATAACGGCCCAAAAATATCTAATGTAAGATATAGGCCCTAAAATAAGAATTTCTATAATTACTATTTATAATCATATACCGTGTATTCAAAACATTATTTTCTTGTATAAAACTAAATGCACAACAGCAAAATAATATTGAAATGTATATGTCATATTTTTTAAATATGTTAATTAGCATTAGTTTTGAAAAAAAAAATTAAAAATTAAAAGTTTAGAAACACAGACAAAACCTAACAGGCCTCTGGCATTCTTCGCACACAAAACCTAACAGGCCTCTGGCATTCTTCGCACACAAAACCTAACAGGCCTCTGGCATTCTTCGCACACAAAACCTAACAGGCCTCTGGCATTCTTCGCACACAAAACCTAACAGGCCTCTGGCATCTTCGCACACAAAACCTAACAGGCCTCTGGCACTCTTTGTGTGCGAATTCTGTAATAAGCATGGCACTAGAAGGGCAGGGTGTATACTGATTTGGAGAAACAAAAATTAGTGACTTTTTGGTGACCTTTCATGGCCATAAAATTCCTTTAGTAAACGGTTGAACATTATATAATGCACTCACAAGCAACATTAAACTTTAACTAGATAGTGAACGTTAACCTTGTCCTTGGTATCACGGTAAAAACAATCAGGCAACTTGTGGCTAGTGCATGGCATCATGGGTAGTGGGTGACTTGACATTCGACGCGTTCGCGTTCGCATTGTTACAATGCGCAGGAAATTCAAACAACAATATTTTCGTGACTTTATGACTAAAATATTGAAAATTAAGGACTTTTCAGGGAATTTTGTTATTTTTTTACAATTAGTAACATTTCTGTGACTTTGGTGACTTTCGTGACTCAGTAGACACCCTGAAGGGTTAAGCTCCAACGCTGTTGCACAGAGGCTTTGGTAATGTGATGGCATGACTTTGTACCATGTAAGTAGCAATAAACAAAAAGTTAATAATACTTTGGGATGAGTAGTGATTCTACATTCAGTACTTTAACTAAGAGTGTTTAAGAAAATTGCATTAGTGTTTTACCTTGACTGCATGAAACCTATCTCTCAGTTTATCTCGATAAGATCTGTTATCAGACTGAGAGGTTAGACTTCTACTACCATCAAGAGAACTCTCTTCGACCGAAAAGTGACTGCTACCTTCTCTGGCAGGATTTTTAAAGTGAGAGTTTTCTATGGAAGGAGAGTCCAGAACATTCTGTTTATGTACCTGTTGGAGAATCATTTTTTAAAAATGTATATATATATATATATATATATACTATTATAGGCCATTATATATATATATATATATATATATAATATAATGGCCTATAATAGTAGTTTGACCAGTTCTTCACACAGGTAAACCTTATCAAAACTATATCAAACTAGGACATTTAACATCCAGTAGCTTTTTTTTTTTATTTGTCATTGTATAGTACTAAGTTAAAAATGGTCATCTCAAACCAATAATAGAAATAAATATGTTAAAATAAATTAAATTTTCAAACCAAAAAATTATCCAGACCACAAATTGGGTGCACAAACAAACGCAGTCGAATGGCAACACAAGCTTTTTCTTGTCACTATTTTAATTTAAATGAAGCAAAGTAATAGACATTGTTACAGGCACATATTGTAAAAAAATGGCTTCACAGTTTACTGAAGAGCATAAATTAAAAAATACTCTATTACAAAAACATGATGCATAAATGAGCATTATAGTTTCCTAAAAAAATCATGGTTCACCAAGCCAATTTGCCAAAGTTCATTAATTTAATTGTTCTATCACTCCTAGGTTGGCGTTGGTAGTTCCCTGGATTTTTATGTTGTAATCGCAACGCTTTGGTTCCCCCTTTGAGACAATTTTCTGTTTTTGTGTTAGCTTATTTATAGGACATTATTCTTTTGACTGTAAGAAATTTAACTTTTCTGACAGCCCCAGACATTACCTTTCCTATAAATTTGGCATATTTTTAACCCCCATCAATTCCCAGCCTTCTATATCAAAATTCCAAACTTTACAACTTTTATAGTTTTGTAAGGAGCTTCTTATACCTGCATGCCAAATTTAAACTGTCTTCAATGCCGGGAAGTATATTTTTTAATAATTTTGTAAAAACTTAAAGCCTCTCTCCCCTTTTGTTTCATACATTACCATTTTGGTATTTCAAGATTTTTTTTTTGTTTTTTGTTTATCTGATATAGTTCCTTTACATGTCTGTCAAATTTCAATTTTCAATCATATCAAAAAGTGTCATCAATTGTGAGCTCTCCCATTTACTGTATTTCCATTTTAAAATTCAACTTGTTCAAACATCATTTGGTTATTCAGGAAAGCCCCTCTACTTACATGGCAAATTCCTATTTTTTACAGCCCCAAAGTGTTTTTTTCTCTAAGTTTTGAAAATGTCTTCCCACTCTCTAAATCACTGCCCACAGTTTATAAATTTCAAACTTTTATACTTGTATAGGGTTTGGGTGCGACTCATCTACCTCCTTGATAAATTTCAATTTTCTACAATACCAAAAAGCAGTGGCGTAGCTAGTATATGAATATGGGGAGATTGAAATGTTAGTTGCCTATTATATCTTGTAAATTGGCTATAGCCAAATGTTTAATAATATTATGTTAATCATTGATTTTTGTTCACATAACATGTCAGATTTACTATGACACAGTAAACAATACGTGGTTATCAGCTCTTTCCCTTCTTCCTCCGTCCCTGCCTACTATGATGATGAGAAGGTTATAAACAGATAATAATAAACAATAGCAGCAATAAAGCCAGTTTGGCTTGCCAGCATTCCCTAAACTTATGTAACGCGATCCAAATCAACATTACTTGAAAATTTAATGATCCAGATCAACATAATTATGTCCATAAAGTTGAAACAAAATATAGTAAGGAACACTGAGTAGGCCTACTTACATACTTTGAAAAAAAAGGCTGGATTTGATTATTATTAAAAGAATATATTTGCTAGAGGTATGATATTTTAATATCTTATATAAAAAGTAAGCCCAATGTTAGTACCTCTTAGACTTTATGACATAAGTGTACATAATGAACTTTAACTAAATCTTTCACTAACACTCATCTGTAGACAGTGCAACACATGCTTGAACTGGCTTTAGTTTAGCAAGAGTTGAAAAATTATTAATTTGAAATTATATTTAGACTAAAGCAGTTTTGGCACTAATATTTAGAAAGCGTGCAGAACTTCTAAACTAAAACATAGAAGAAGAAAGGTGTTATTAATTAGTGAATAAAATAACTGCACAACTCTTACATGTCATCAGTGAATTTAGCTACATTGGTTTGTGTTAGGCCTAGTAATCTTTGCCAAGTTGGGTTTATTTTAGTTTTAACGATACTCCTGCAACCCAGCATCAAACCCATGATGACCAAGTGACAGGTGCGAGACCCATAGCTTAGGAAATATGTAGCTATGCTCATGGTGTCCTGTCTGCAATGTATTTAAGTATTTCCTTCGTTTATTTATTGTATTTCTTTTATGTAGTCATGTTCATTTCTACATCATACTTTTTTAATAAAGGGATACTCATTACTGATTAATCTTTTCACGTACAAATATTTATATTTTGAATCTGTAAGTGTGAGTTATTCACACACACACACACAAAAACATGAACTTAAGAGTTTCTAATCAATCAAATTAAATGCACAAAGAATTATCACACGATAGTTAGAGGTTCATGTAGACAAAGCAAGGTACTTTACAATTTCTGTCATACGAGTGTGACCAGAAGAGGGCTTTCACACAATACGGTTTATGTCGTAAGAGTTTTCATCATTTGTATCAATATTGTAGCTTGAACCAACATATTTTACTAAAACTTCAAAGTCTTATATCTTGTAATAAATAATGCTCCTTACACTTAACTTTAGAATGTTTTCTAAAATGATTAATCATATTCATAAAGTCTTTAGCTCGAGTTCAACTCGAGAACTTTTTTTTTATGTTTCATGTAGAACACCTTCAAAGGGTTCATATTAAAGATCATATTATTTGCGAGTACTATATTCGGGCCAATACAGTATTTATTTTTTATATTACTATACTAACAAAATCAATATATTAGTGTCATCTTCACTTGCCCTTTTTACTTTGACTATCTATCACTGAATTATTATGATAATAAGACAAGCAAAGAGGCTGCTGGACAACTGTTTAGTGGGATCGTGCAAAAGGTGTCATCCCCCCAAACAATCCACTACAAGTCGTCCGGCTTTAGTGGATTCAACTTACTTTGGTAGGTGTATCAAATAATGGTTGATTGTGTACAACTCTATCTGTACTGTTTTCTTCAAATTTCTTGGCAGCTATCACCTTGCGTGTCCTCCTGCGCTCTCTGCTACTTGTCTGGTTCACACTGGGACTATTGCTTGCTGTCTTCACAGGACTAGCCAATACTTCATTTTCACTCTGAAATACAATTCACATCTATAATGTGATGCAGCAGTCTTACCCTGATTGATTACATTATGACCCTACCATGCAAGCAACAACTAAGTGCTAAGGTAATGATGGGTGCATTTTTGTACAGCTAAAACAAAACTTAGACATATTTTATAAAAGTTCCACAATTCGACATCTGTTAGTCAAGTCATGATAAGATTCCAAACTTATTTGTGTTCGTACTTAAAGGCCAAATATTTGTGTATTAGGTCAAAGGTACTATGGAGTTACCCTATTACAGCAATGTTCAAACTTTTTAACTCACGGCACACTAAACGAGGCACTAGTATTGTCAAAGCACACCATCCGTTTTTATAAGGGGGTACACCATAAATTTATACAGGGGGAGAGTTTATCATAAAAAATATTAATATTAAGATTGTGTCTAAAATAACCAATAGCTAAAATTCTAATCATTGTGTTTCCCTTAAAAATGTTATTGATGGATTTCAAAATATTTATTTTTTTCCTCAATCTGTTCTCGCTTCTATTTAATCTTCTCCCAAACTTCCGTAGTACACCTGCTGACCATTCCCCGCACACTGGTTGAAATATGCTGCCCTATTGTACAATTTTCATATATTAAAAAACAAATATTGCATAGCAAGGGTTCAAATATTTTATAAGGTTTTTTTTTTGTTGAATTGTAGAATCACATTCAACAAAACTTTATGTCCAAAGAATGATGAAATATTGTCCACATTATAATCAAATGTTGGTACCATTCCCTTACCTTGAATAGGCCTACCTGGATTTGGTAGAACATAGGTACCACCAGGTGTCACTTGTATTATTCTTTCAACTAATTTGTCATACTTTGTTTTCACTTGTTCTAATTGTTTTTGCAGTCGTTTTACAGTTGTTCAAGTCTGGTCTAGAGTTTTAATTGAATTGTCCCTAAATTTATATACTTTGAACTGTCAACTCTACCTGTATCTAGCTAGATATTTGGTACAATTTGCTTCAGAGTTTTTAAGCATAGAAAGCATTCTCCTTTTGTTAATAGGATTATATTAATAATATTGGTATAGTTTTTTGTGGCGAATAAAATAGGAAATAGTGCCACTCATTAAAAGTTCTTTTACATTCGTCTTCATTAAAAAAATGGCGCCCTAAAACAGTTTTTTGCAATTATATCATAAACTGTTAATTTTAAAAGTGTTAAATAAAAAATATAAAGAGGAGAAAATTGTCAACAAGAAAGGTTCTTATAATTGTCTTTGTAATCCTAGCCATTCTCGTACAATCTTGCACTGAAACGTTTGGAGTATGATTAGGCCTACCATTTGTGGAATTTACCTTCAAATTATTTTCCTATCATGCCCAAGTTATGTTAGGTTTGGGGATTATTTTTATATTTTCCAATTATCCACTGGTTACTAGGCGGGCGCCAAAAAAGCAATCCACACCGGGTGTAATATTTACCTCGGGCCCCCACTGACCTGGCTAAGAGAAAGAACATTCACTTATGCCGGGATCACCATAAACTTAATGTAACTTAACATAACTTAACGTAAAGGACCTCCTCATGTGTTTAAATGGAAGCGATCATGATGCAGTTAACTTAACGTTGACTTGCAGTTAACTTAACGTAAGAGATGTCCTGGGTGGTCTTTTACTTTAAGTGAACGTTACTTGAAGAGTATCACGTGAACTAGCCAGCCAATCATTACACAAGTGACGTCAACATGGCTATTTAGTAATTCATTTGTTGGTTTATGACCAATGTTTACTCTTTAGTGTAAGTTCTAATGATCAGACATTGAAACAAAATAATTAAACTACAATAAGAAAGCTAAATTTATCAAAAAAGTTTTGTAATATATATTTATTATATCGAGTGAAAACTGTAAACATTCACAGATCATCACTGTAAAACTCGAGAATGAAGATGTTTGGCTCAAGTTGTTACGTTAAGTTACGTGAATCGTGATCACACATACGTAAAGTTAGCTTTAAGTTAACGTTATGTTAAGTTAACGCTAAGTTGATCGTGATCCCGGCATAAATAGCCCTGTTGACGTCACTCGCATAATGATTGGCTGGCTAGATCACGTGATACCCTTCAAGTAACGTTCACTTAAAGTAAAAGACCTCCCAGGACATCTCTTACGTTAAGTTAATTGCAATTCAACGTTAAGTTAATTGCATCGTGATCGCTTCCATTTAAACACACGAGGTCCTTTACGTTAAGTTACATTAAGTTAACTTAACGTAACTTAACATAACGTTAACTTAAAGTTAACTTAACGTATGTGTGATCACGATTCACGTTACTTAACGTAACAACTCGAGCCAAACATCTTCATTCTCGAGTATGATCTGTGATTTGTATTAGTATTACAGTGATGATCTGTGAATGTTTATAGTTTTCAATAGATATAATAAATATCTATTACAATTTTTTTTTATAAATTTAGCTTTCCTACTTTAGTGTAATTATTTGGTTTCAATGTCTGATCACTAGAACTTACGCTAAAGAGTAAACATTAGTCATAATACCAACAAATGAGTTACTAAATATAACTGATGACGTTACTCACATAATGATTGGCTGGCTAGATCACGTGATACCCTTCAAGTAACGTAAAGTAAAGTAAAAGACCTCCCAGGACATCTCTTACGTTAAGTTAACTGCATCGTGATCGCTTCCATTTAAACACACAAGGAGGTTCTTTACGTTAAGTTAAGTTAAGTTAAGTTTAAGTTGATCGTGATCCCGGCATTACGTTAAGTTACATTAAGTTACGTTAAGTTAACGTTAAACTGATCGTGATCCCGGCATTATCAAGCGCGATTCTCGAAAGATTTCACGGAAATGGAAAAAGAACCAGTAAATTAAGAGTAATCAGTGAATGAGTTTTGGTATCACTTTCTATAATTTATTTCCCAAGTGTTACAGAGTTTATAGGTACTTAACTTACCCATACTGTTTGTTCTTGAAAACTCCGTCCAGTTGTAAAATCATTGCCACTGTCTAAAATAGCCATTGGAATGTCACTTTCTAACTCAAATCTAAAAGACATTTTTCTTTTCAACTAAAGTGAATGTTTACAGTCAGAAACTAAAACATCTCTTAATAATCGCGGTTGCATTTTCCGCCATTAATAAACATTAGATTTGTTGATGAATTAACCATACCAACCAAAAAAATATATCTAGTGTAAAATTCACTGACACAGGAAAGCGCACTTTACAGATAGATGTCCGTCTGTGTATGCTTGTTATAAGGGCTCTAACAAAAACTTTTAATTACCAATATATTATAAAATAATAATTAGAGTAAATACTATACGATCACTGGTGGGTGCCTCTTGGGGCTTCCACCCACATAAAATGTTACAAATGTACTATGGGCTAATACGGTACGCTCTCGATTAGAGTAGGGGTGTTTTTTATATTACATTGCGACTCGGTTTACACAAGTAAAGATCCAATATTCAGCATTAAGACTGTGTCTGGGCGCTTATCGTACATCACCGACCAATGCACTCCTTGCTGAAGCAGTGTAGCCGGCTATTGGAGGAAAGGTTTTTTATTAAAAATTGCTCACCCTTAAGCTATTTGCGATGCAGACTTCGTATCTTTACATATTATATTCAGACTAAACAATATTGGTTAAACAAAACATGCCCAACTCTGATGGATAGCTTTTTGGGTTACAACGAGCTGCATTAATATTTTTTTTTTTCCTTATTCTGTCTAATGAATCACTTGGGGGCATGATGCCCTTTGGAACGTACCAGTGGTGTTTCTATTTCTGAATCAGGAGTAAAAAGATATACTCTTCTGATTGAGTAGAAGTTAATTAAATGCAGTAGGGTATATGAAGGAAAGATGGAGTAGGTATCGACTTATATTTACAGATGGTGCTAGGAGGGGAGGTAAGCCAGCCCTAGTGGGTGCAGCCTTCTATGATAGTAGTATTAATTTTGGTCAGACATATAGACTACTGCGTCAATACTTACATCGGAAATATTTGCCATACTGCAGGCAATGAAATATATTTTATCTTTACGTCCTCGGCACGAAGCTGTACTATGCGACTCCCGTAGCGCTTTGGAGTCTATAGATGGTTTGTCAAGGCCTACATCACCACCGTTAATAATTCAAATACTCGATGAGATCGCATCTCTCCATGCTAGGAGCTACGCATTGGGGGTTCCAATGGATTCCTATTCACGTGGGTATAATGGGTAATAAGGGAGTAGGTAGTTTGGCATCTAGTGTAAACTTACTTTACGTTGTACAGGAAATCCTGCTATAATATAGCGATTTGATACCGAAAGTAAAACTCAGAATTCAGGTTGTATAGAGCGAAGTGTGGGAGACCACATGCCAGCAGAAGGTAAAAGTTTTATTTGTACTTTAATTCGCTTTCGGCTTGGGTACGCCTACACGAAAGACTGACTTCACACTTTGTTGTTTGCCACGTTCCTGAAACATTATAATATTTATTTATGACTTGCCTTGTATATCAGTTGGCACTGGTAAATTATATTTTTAATTATATTACAGACTTTTCTCTAGCTAATGTGTTACACTCAGACAACGTTTCTTTGTATAGGTGGTTGTTTAATTTCCTTATAGATATAAATTTGTCGGTGTAGGTACGGACAATTAATGTCTTCTTGGTTATCCCGTAGATGGGATTCGTGCTGAGTTAGGTCTGGGTTATGTGGGTCAGAATTGGATTGAACGCATGGTAAAATTAAGAACGTAGCATCGGAAGTGAATCGAATACGAGTAGGATTTCTGGCTTTTTGAAGAAAAATTAATGTCTTTAGTGCCATTGAAGGAAGAAGAAGAAGAGAAAGTAAGGAAATTGGAGTTATATTTGGCTAGCATGTTAATGAAGCTAATTGATTTTTTAAAATCAAAATATATTTACGGTTCCAGATAATATAAACTTATTTGCAGTCGACACAAATCTGCTTTTAATTATAAGTGACAATAGACACACTATTAATAACATGCACCCCTTTTACACTACTTACTCATAGTATATAAAAGTTTTAGTTCCAGTGATCAGACATTGAAGCCAAAAAGCGCAAGTATCTTGGCATATTAGCACGCGCGCAATTTAAATATTGTAAAGAAGTTGGAACTACTACGTTTTCATTTGATGGTCTTAGGTAAAATGGTGAGTAGAAAAAATCATTTTATTAAGAGTACCAAAAAATAAACTTATTGGTATTATTATATTATATTATTATTATTATTGATTGCTCAAAATTCTTAAAGCATTAAAATTCACTTGATTAAGCGATACATATATTTATTATTTATTTATTTCAAATTTAGCTCGATACATTGTGTGTGGGGGGAGGGAGCTGAGGGAGATGGACTTACTTACAATAATGGTAATATTACAAGATTTTATTTTCAGTTTTATGCCTTGTTAAAAAAAAATACTTCTTCCTCTTCATTTTCAAATGTCCTTGTATAGATGAAGGCCTTAGCCCTATCTGCCCGGATTCCTCTTTTGTTGGAAGTTTGTCATAGGTTGAAAGCTACGTGGCGACTCTTTTAATCACATTTGAAAAAATTTGGCAGTCCTAATATTATTGATGCTGTAATCACCCTGCCCTGGATTGGAGATGTTTGCTTAAAACTAACATAATAGTGCTGAAAGAAGCGAGTGAAAGAACTGGTCTACTTTAATCGCTATTATGAGTTAGTAAACATTAGGACGAAACCGCTGACAACTCAAAACGGCTTGTCCTCGTTGTCTCGGTGATTGGGCCGATTCAAAGTGTATATATATTAGAGCTATCGAGGCTGACAAAATAATATTTATTCAGAGGGGTCACGCTGCCCATTTTTGGGGCCACGTGGCTTAGAACATCTTAGAATCTTAAAACGTCGGGTTCTTGTGCTGGAGGGCAACCGTCCTGCCCAAGGTATCTGGTTTGAATCTGTGGAGGTGTCAGTCGAGCCATTGGTTGGGCATTCCTTACTAAGCCAGTTCTCTCACGAGTTTCTACGTCAAAGTCATTAAATCTTTTCGTAACACCTTTTTAAAATCACATTTTTGTAGTAGCTCATAGTGCTATCAATAAACCCTAAAAAATATAGCCATTTATAAATTACGAACCCACACATCTATTTTGCCATCATCCCTATATTCCCCAGCAAGCTATTCTGACAGGTTAGGCCCGCAGAAAGGGGGGAGCAAAATACTGTTTTATAGTGTAAAAACATAAAAATAATATTCTAATACTTCCTCACAGAGCCTGAGATCGCTAAATCGGAGCCAAGGGCATGGCAGAGCACAGTTTGAAAAGCGTTGGCCTAGTTGATGAATTTGAACAGCTCATGGATTCAAGATGCGCACGGGAGGATATTTTGATTACATTAATGAGTAAATTGAAATTTTTTACTGATTCCCTGTAGTGAATTATATCTCATGTTAACATTGCTATGTTTTTGCTCATTTGTATCGTAAAGTAATTAGTTCTATCACGGCTTCACTTTACAACCAAAGCAAACTCGAACACCTCCAAGCGAGTTATCAAATATTTTCACAGCCTCACTCGGCGATAGCACTGCACTGATCTGCCAAATGTCCTCAAACATGCCCGGAAATGATCGAATAGACAAAACTTCGCTTGACGAAGCTATCAAATTGAATGATTGATTGTGGATGATTACTTTTGATTCGTCTAGATGTGAGCGGATCCATTTAATATTTAGAAATAATATATTTCTGGATGCTGGCTTCTATTCACTTAGGTGGGAGCTGAGATTAAGGCTACCCCGAAACGAGCAGTAAGTGTTGTTTTAGTTGAAACTACAAATAACTCTTGCTACAAATGTCGCAGCACATGGACAAATGGGAGTGTGAAATATTGCTTGAATCAGATGGGAAATAACGCTAAGTCTGGCAAGACAGGTGAGCGCTTTCTATCTTAAGCGATTTCTCAGTTCAGTTCAGCAATGAATCTTGAAGCGAAAGTAGCTCTATCTGTATTATTTGTATGACGTCAATGCCATAAAGGGTGGCTACTGCCTTGTCTGGTCCATCACACTAATCGAGTAGAATGGGTGCATTATTTACGCGCTATCTGTAGCTCGCTTTAAGCGTTATTTACTGATATTTTGGCTGATCCATCAGATTTCCAAAGAGAGCACACTGAACAAATTTTAATTAAAGAATGAACCATACAACCGTAGGCCTGTTGATCAGTGTCATAATTGTTAGTTACTAGTGATGGGCACAATCGAGTAATGCTAAGAATTGAGTAATTACTCGATTCTCTTTAAAAAGAATCGAGTAATCGAGTAAAATTACTCGAGTAATTTTTAGCAAATCATCTACTCGAATCGTCCCGTGGCAATCGGTTGGACAATATTACTCGAAAGTCTTGCAATAGAATTCGATAATAATAACAAGTTCATAATCTCTTCCTGTAGTAGGCAGTCGACACTGACCTCCACCTCCTTATTTTCATGTTTCACATTACATCTACAGTCAATATGAAAGTATGCGTTTTAAGAAATGTCTCACAAATAAAAATTGTTTTGTGCTCTTTTTAATAAATTAAACTTTTCTTTAAACGTTCATGTTAAAGAAATTGATAATAATTGTACCTTTTTAAAAGTTAAAACAATTTTTTTTTTGTTTTGTATCTTACTCTAATTAGTTTCAATTTATAAATAATCATATTTTACTAAGGAGAAATTAAAATAATTAAGAAATACAATATCTAGTTTCGTCAATGAGATTGTGAAAATAAGACCGCTGAAGTACCGAGTAAAAAGAATTGAGTAACTTTCATCGAGTACTTTTGAAAATAATCGGAAATGTGATACGCTTAGCTAGTAGCATGCTTTTCGATTGTGTACTTTACATCTGCGAGTAATTTGTATTGAGAATGCATGTGCAACGTTTAAACCATGAAGGGTCATTTTTGCGTGGCAGCGGAAACTGTTGATGAAAAATGAGCTCTAAGGGAATATACCTTTTAAATGGAAATAGCGTAGTAAACAGTCTAGCCAATAAGGTCGATTCTTACTTATCTGGTAAGAAAAGAGAAAATAAAAGAATAACACGGTCCGGGTAAAGTTACTCGAGTAATCCCGGAAGAATCGAGTACTCCCGATTACACAACACAATCGAGTTACTCGATTATTTTTACTCGATTGTGCCCATCACTACTAGCTACACTTTGATCACTCCTCTTCAACTTAAGGCAAGTCGTTCGGGTGTGGGGTGGGTCATTGTACTACGAACTACCAGTTGCTCTTAGAATGATTTGATTTGTAAAATAACAACCGCTTCGTGATCCACCTGATTTATGTAGGAATTTGTCTTCGGAGAAAAACTTATCTCAAAGGTGGAGATCGAGTAACTCCAACTTCATGGCCTGCTATGATGTCTACCGTTCAGATTCCACGTAATGTATTGCCCAAACTATTCGTCCCATACAAGCTCTACTAGATATAATTCCCTGTGCCTCCTTTAGGGGCATTCTTCCCAGATTTACAGATTCTGCTCTTAAACCCCCCATCCCATTCTGAGAAGTGTCCTTAAGAGTCTTCCACCATCCATCCCTTTGTCTTGGATTTTGTTCCTGTCAAATTTGTAAGTACTAGCCTCTCCTATAGTTAATTTGGCAAGAACTCCTCTTTGCTTCTCATCTATTTGCCACATATTATATTAGTTTATCGAATTCCTTCCTCACTTCTCGATAGGTGACACGTCTATCCTGTTTCTCTGG
Organism: Timema podura; assembly: GCA_033556935.1. Lineage (NCBI taxonomy): Eukaryota > Metazoa > Arthropoda > Insecta > Phasmatodea > Timematidae > Timema > Timema podura. Next base: position 61,961,191 of record JAVRXN010000002.1, on the reverse strand, counting down.
AATATATACTCCTTTACCTTTAACGCCCACTAATTTTATTTATCTGGTCATGTTTGTTCTGCCACCTTTACCATTATAAGCGAGACTTAGCTTAACTCCCAACCCATATGTCTCCAGTTATTTCCTCTCCATATACAGGATGTATATGGGGACGAAGATTGATTACTTACTACTAGAATACATTTGTCATCATCTGCTCACCTTGCTAATTTAGACGCCATTGCCAAAAGACTTGGAGAAGGCTAGTTTATTTCCGTGAGCGGGGTGTACTCCGGGTAAATTCATTTTGTATTTGAGGTTTAGGAGTGAATATCATACTCAGTGATGACTTTAATGCATGTTACGTTGAGTGGAGTTACTGGTCGACTGAGTTGCTAGATGGTATATTGTTCTTCTTCTTGGCTGACAGTGGTCTTTTCACTAATTTTCTAACTTCTCGAAATATGATACAAGACACACCCGTCGCAATTCAAGCATCCTGGATATATTTCTTACAACCACCCACTCCTTCCTCTTAACCTCCCCCTTCATAGCGTGTCCTCATTATTCATTCATACAGGCCCGGACTTAGGCCTAGGACCCCAAACCTCGGAGGGGGTCCTGGTGTCGAAGGCACTCTTTTTTTAAAAGTGATAACAATCTAAAAAAAACTCTACAATTGACTTGTTAACCTTAAAAATTAATTTAACATAATTTATTTGGAAAAGTAGAATATGTTTGAGGCTGAGGTCAACAAAAAAAACTGAGCGGGGCCCAGTAGATAAAGAGGAATAAGGAGAAATTTGATAAGAAAAAAGCTTCTTCAGACAGCTCCTAAGATGAACTCGTTTTTCGTCGCTTCCAGACCCAGTACCAGTGCATCAGCTTTTGGTGATTGGAGCGACGACCATCAACTGGCAAACGTGTCTGAATGTGACAAGCTGCCTCAAAACTTGATTGCCGAAGACACTGCAGCAGTCATTGCAGAAGATTCTGAGTATGCTCAAATTGCATGAGGATGCAGATTTTATGATTCCATCTGTTAGTGACGATCCTGCCGAGTGGATACTAGATGATGACACTCAAAAATACTTCGTCCAGCACGGTGTGGAACAAATTTTGCTTACTGATTTATCTTTCTCAAAGCGCCAATATTCAGATACAACCAGGCAGGGCCATTTTAAGAAAATGTGAGGCCTGGGGCGAAAAAATTGAAAGGCCCCCCCCCCCCCTTCGTATGGCGCTTTTTCAGTTTGAGAATTAAGCCGTTATAATATATTGATATATACTCGGTACTTATGTCACTTAATAATTTCTTTTTTTTATGAAATATTGATCAACTCATTAAATGACTGTAATTTATTAAATGCACTGTTAGTTTCCTGTGGATCAACATTGGTAGCACAATGGTGGCGTATTCTATTGTACTGCGGCACATCACTCGAATGACGTAAATCTTAAATAACATAAAGTTAGGGTTTTCAGGAATCCTATCACTAAGCGAATACTTATGGCTGTTAATTATCTGTACACTATTTGATGCGAAATTTAGAATAACTTTAATTGAATTTAATAATTTTGGGGGGAAATGTGCCCCCCTGGAATGTGAGGGCCGGGGCAATTGCCCTCTTTGCCCCCCTTCCCTAGACGTGGCCCTGCAAACAGGCATATATCCTTGGACACTCACATAAAATGTCACGGAAACAAAGAGTGTGGTACAACATTGTAATCGGCTGTCCAACTGCGCCATCTCTAGACACAACGATACGTGGACCAGGCATTTCTGGAGGCTGCCATATTTTGGGAAACGAGGAACTTTTTGGTGGAAGGAAAGGTCATTTAATCTTCCCCCCCAACATACTTTTGTCTCAACCCCAGCCAGAAATTACTTTTTGACTAGAAGGGTTTTATTTAGTAGAATGTTCATATTTTGTAAAATAATAAACTTTGATCAATACTTTAGTTTACTACTAAGGCGTAAGGGGGCAATTTAAAAATTATATTAAGTATAACTTTGCTTGTGTTTGGTTTGGGTGTATTTTGTTTTAGTAGCATATTTCCCGCTTTTCATACTACAGCAATGTTTTCTTTGAGTCGGAAAACTGTTTAGGCTCAAGCTTCTGGTAGAAAAATAGCCTTCCTAGTTTATAATTAGCTAAGTATATTTCATGTAATAAAATGTAATTATGATTAAGGCCTCAGATGGACATTTTGTGTTTTGTTGTTGGTACACATGGAGATCAAAGCGGAAGGAACAGTTTTTTCTTATGGCAGGGAGACTGGTTGTGAGCGGCGTGTTGTTGACTGTGATCTCTGTATAATACAGGATGGACATAAACATACGCATTGCCAAGGACGCTCAAGTTTACCGTCTGCTTTATTGTGGGGAGACAAATTTAACGGTTTATTTCAATGTTTTTATGCGAAAACATGTCTCTGATGAATAATAGTGTTATTGTTTGAAAATAATGAAGTACACTTTCCTGAAGAAACTTCTACATTAAAGGATTATACAATTCAGTTTTACAGGTAAAACTGTACAAATACGAATAAAATCTTTGATATATTTAATTATGTAGTTTTATCATCTATGTTGTTTACAATCTGCCAAGACTACATTTATATTTAAAGTTGGCTATTAGCTTGTATATTGGTTTCAGAAACCATATCATAGGCTATTTAAAGTTCGATAAATATTATGAATAAGGTTTCTTAAAACTTGATTACTTGTTTAAATGACAAATTTTGTATAGCTGCCATACGTTCTAATGATCACTTAGGTTATAGGCTTGTAGACAGTATTATTATATTACCATTAAATAAAAAGTTGGATCATATCTTGTATATTGCTTTCAGAAACCATATTATATTTAAAGTTCGATAACTATAATGAAACAAGTTAGCTAAAAACTGTACTACATATGTTTGTATGACATTATTTGTGTATAAATAAGTCTTACGTTCAAACGGTAATTTAGATTATAAGCGTGTAGGAAGTACTAAACCCTAATTTTAGTAGGAATCCCATTCTGTAGCCCTAAGGCTTTATTTTGTACCAGAATACTATCATATATTAGTATTTTGGTAGGTTAAACGGCCATCTAGAACGAAAGTATAAATTCCCTTCAGGGAGGTCTTTTATTTCTACATAAATACGACTACATGGTAAGATTCTGGTATGAGATAAAGCCTTCCAAACGAGCTTCCTTCAAAAATCAATGTATTATATTAGCCTACATCAACTTATTTAAAGGAAAACTCACCAGTTTCAGACTTTGTAATGCTCTTCAAAGCTTTTACTAACACATTTATTTCATTTAACTAATCACACATTATTGTATCTCATATATTCAATCAAATTAATGAACAATGTCAAAATGCCACATTGCCTTGTATGAATGTAAGATAGAAAGAGATACCCGAAAATTTCCTTCTCTCCTACACAATGGTATGCAGACGACAGCTCGAAAATTTCAGCCATAGATGTCCATTCACTTATATTATAGAGATCAATGTTTGTTGACAACACGGACAAATCACGCGGTAAAGCCCAAATTTGGATTTGGGAAAGTGCTCAGTTATTAAGTATTATTATTGTCTCGTTGCGTGCAAAAAATGTGTGTGGGGCGTTTACCGAGATCCCCTAATTATCCACTTCCAGGTTGAAAGAATTTCTGGAAGTTTCTGCCACGTGAGAAATTGTGGATTTCGTCTCAGGTTGAGTACAAACTACAAGGTACGAGTAGAGGAAGACTATATTATATTTCCTCCCACGGTAGTACCGGTGAGTAACCAATACTCAAGGACGTTGATCCACGGGGCTACCTCGGCTGAATTTGTTCCCAGGCTGAAGTAGCTGACTTTACCGACACTGATTTAGTTAGGTGAATTTGTCCAGCATTGATAGTCTGTCAGGGGCTAAATCCTACTTCTTTACCGTCTTGGACTATGGAAATAATTATCCCAGCGGACAATATTTCACATTAATATTCAGTAAATAGTACTGGGTTACATTGTAAATTAAATAGCAGTGCCAACTTTCACGCGAACGGACAAAAACCCTGGTTGTGAACTATGTCAGGGGTACAACATAATGTTTGTCATATTTGGACAGAGTTAATTTATTTTGGTATTATAAGGTTTTATTGAAGAGTGTTTTACTATTATTGTATCTGTCAATTGGAATTAACGGTAGTGTGCTCGACCTTCCAGTACAATTATAAAAGACTCAATTTCTAGTTATGATTAAACAAAAAAGCTGGTAATTTACCATGTGTTGATGATGTGTCGTAATGTATGTGTCATCACCATAGTAATAATCATAATCATCTTTATTTAGAAATGTCTTGAATACCAATTTGCAGTTTAAAATAAATGTTAATTTTCCCTTTGGTAAAATGTGAAACTAAACTACATGTGGTTGATTTATTGATACGTCAATGTAAGGTATATGTTCATTACCCTTTCAAGTGTTTGGCCGCTTGAGCCTAACTCAGCGGTTCTGTAGAAAGAGGGTAATCCGTGTATATAGACATAAAGTGAGCTCACAGTCGAGGTGCACCACTTTAGGAGGGTTCTTTCATTAACAAAATTTATTGTAATTGACATGTTTATTGAAAATAATAATAGAGGTAAGTTAGGAGAGATCTTTCACCATCATATTTCTTGCCCAGAAAATGCGAAGTAATTATCAATATCATTGCATAAAAGGTTATAAGCACGATCGTGACTGAGACAAAGCATGTGATGTATTTATCGAACTGTGTCGACTCAATTCAGGACATTTGCCACGTGGATTAACTTTCGGTATTATACGATATGTGTATGCAGAGAAATCACCTGTCAAACTACTTTCTAAAATGTACATCAAATTGTGGTCAAAAAGCAGAAGACTTAGATAATGTCGCTCTCGAGACCCTGAAAAATCATTACTTGGATATCGCCAATTGACGCAGACAGTCGTATGACAACGCAAGCAACATGTCGGGTGTATATTCCGGTCTTCAAGCGAGAATAAACTAAGGTAATTCTCTGGCAGTTTTCATCCCCTTTTCGGCTTACATTTTAAATATTGTCGGATCATGTGCTGCTTAGTCCTGCGAGGCCGCGATATATTTCTTCGGTACTTTGCAGGAATTGTTCAACTTTTTATCCACTTCAACAAACAGTTGGGAAGTTTTGGTTTCGCAACTGAAGCCAAATTCGACAGTTATGAAGCAAGGCCGTAGCCAGCCAATAATTTCAGGGGGGATTTGGTGGGCCCATCGCCCAAATGACGGAGGCTAGAAAAAATTCTAAATAAAAAACTGTTCTAGAAGCTATCTGAAGTGTCTTTTATGGCACCATAACACCCTAACTGCCGAGGGCTGGGAAAATTTCTAAATATTAAACACCTCTAGAAGTTATCTGAAGTGTTTTTTTTATGGCAACATAACCCCCTAGCCACCGAAAAATAGGAACAATTCTAAATATTAAAGACCTCTAGAAGCTATCTGAAAATTATTTTTACAACATAACACCAGAACTGCTGAAGGCTAGAAAAAATTATAAATAATAAACACACCTGGAAGCTCTCTGAAGTGCTTTTTATGGTAACACAGCCCCCTAATTTATACTCGTACCTTAACTTTGATATTGTTTGAACCATAAATAAAGCCACATATATTTTGTTCATAAAATTTCGGGGGGAGGGGGGTTGAACCCCCGACTACGGCCTTGTTGTGAAGAACCTGTCTCAGACAAGATAGTTTGATCAATACGACCCCTTTTCTGTTGCTCCTGAGATTAGAATCATGGCAGCTTTTCAGATAATCGCCAGTGACACAAATGAAAAACAAGCTACGCATTATCAGGCTTTAGACCTCCTTTATTCACTCGACTCTCTGGAAACGTGCTTCCTTACCCTGCTGTGGAAATGCATCCTGGAAAGCAGAGTGAACAAATCACTGCAATATGTGAACATCGAATTGGGTTCGATCACTGAACTTTATCCGTCCTTGGTAGTATACCTTGAAAATATAACAAACGTCGGTTCCCTTGCCATTATGAGACGAAAGCTGTGGAAGCATGCTGTGAAGATACTTGTGCAGACGACACAAAGAGAAAACGTGAGCGAAAAGTTCAGATCGACGAAGTAAAGGGAAACGAGGTTGAAATCTCCAGCAGGTAAAGATTATGAGTTACCGTCTTCAACGTCTTTATCGAGAGGTTTATTGCATCACTACAGAGACGTTATTCTGCTTACGAGAAGCTACGTAGGTTGGAACAATAAGATATCCGTGACAGAAAACGAAAACTGGAAGCCTTCTATCCTGGGGATTTGGACAGAACTTTGGAGAACGAGTGTCTTCACCTGTGAGATAATTTTATGTCGTCGCCTGAAGCTACGGGGAAACAGACTTTTCATCACTGAAACTGTACAAGATTATCCTGGAAAAAGGTGTTTTGGATATTTATAGAAACGTGAAAATAACACTACGGATGCTGTTGTGTACACCAGGGTCAAACCCATGTGGAAAAATCATATATGGCCAATTACGGTTCTGGGCCAGATCTGGCATTTTTCCACATGGGAACTGCTAGGCAGAACATTCGTTTTTGGCCTAAAGAGAGTGAAAAATTATTTGAGTACTTCAAAAAATAACTGGCTTAATTCACTCTCTGTGCTGTACATTGAGTCAGAAATTTTACAGTCTGTGGACTATAGTGAGGTCATCCATTCTTTTGCAGTAAAGAAAGTTTGTCGAGCTGCAAAGTAAACAGTAAACTTGTATTTAAATGTCAGTGTTTAGAGTAAAGTGTACAAAGGTACGTGTGTATTTACTTGAAGGTCAAAGCATGGTAAATAAAAAATAAAATTTAATAAAGTGGGCCCTGACTTTGTTAACTGCCTAGGGAACCCGGGTCCCTTAAGTTCGGCCCTGCATTCATATCTCAATGTTTTCATATATTGGATTTTATCTTCTCCATTTTGGCTTCCAGCCCCAATTTAACTTCCATTCAGATAATTGGGCTCATTATCTGCCCCTATTTTCATCGTCCGTCCATCATAGTATCTCAGTTTCTAATATAGCGGTCCTCAATGATTGTGTTGGCACTTTCACTTCCATTATCCTTTCTGCTACTACTCTCTCGATACCTATCCGACGTCACATTCGATGCGACCGTGGCTCCCTGACTCAATCTCAAATTTATTTATTTTTGCAGCGCATTCCCTCAAGACTTTAGTGGCAGCGATCTCACTTGCCTTACACTCAAGTAGCCTTACTCGTCCTAAGGAAATCAGGCGATGGCGGATGTACGAGTATGTGCAGATTTCTATGATGTCGTGACCTCATCACGGCGTTCCACTTCATTGTTTGGTGGGGGAGATTGAGGAGAGGAGCTAACCGCTCAAAGGGCGGTGGCCCGTGCTGATTGTTTTGAAACCAGTTTCATTTCTTGCACTGAAACTATGTGGTCGCTTGTCCATTTCAGTATTCCGGGTTTGTTGCATGATCCCTCTTTTCCAGTCAAGACCATTCGTGGCATTTGTCTTCTCACTCTTTCTAATCACCATATTGTTCTTTCTCATCTCTGATCTGTATCGAGTTGCTAATTCTCTTCTCACCCATTTACCTAAGAAGGTTTATCCTTTACATTCTAAAAGCTACCCTTCTTCCTAAGAGATAACCTTTATCACCCCAGTTCCCAAACCTCGTAATTCCCCGTCCCAATCATCATCCTATCATCCATTTAGTATTTTTTTCTTTCTTTTTAAGTAAGGTGGTATATTATGACACCTGACACTTTAAATGAGTTAATGAGTCCCATTTAATTCCATACCACTAGTTCGGGTCCCATGCCCACCCTTCGGCCATTCACTTGTTTGTAGATTAAAGTTCACTGGACGCGTCTGTTTCTCTCTTGATATAAACAACACGGCACTTCTGACGCAATCCTCTTATACCCACGTCCTTCCTGGTGCCCTTCCACCATCACTATATTTACATCCGCAACAAGGCGCAAAAAGCTAGATTATGTGTATCCTCTATTCCGGTCCTTATGCTACATTGTCATTTCTTCTTCGTCTACAAGCTTGTCCTATTCCCGTCATACATTCTTTCTGTTCTTCTGCTTCAGGTTGTTATTCTTAGAGTCACGTTCGATAAAATCTCCTTTTACTTTTTGTCATGTGTATCACGAAGTGATAAGTGATGATTGTCCAAAGGATCATTTTTGATAGCTTAATATTCCATCAAGTAAAAAATGATCAACTGGACACTGAAATCGAACCATGAATTTTTTGCCTTGCGCGCCTTCATAGCAGCATACTAACAACTATGATTCACAGTGGATTGTTATTGTGGATAGTTCCGAGTGTCCGATACTTTCACCAGTTACCATAATTAAAGACTCAATACAATTCAATTAGTGAAGGATGGTCTAGATGCAAGACGAACCAGAATGCACCTGTGGTAGAGCATTGGCGTGCTAGAATAAACAAATTGAAACCTTTTAATATATTTGTCAACTAACACTCCTTGGTTTTCGCAACAATGATAGAAATTCAGTCCTTTACAAAATATCCAGATGGCATTCTCTTGAGCTTCTTATGTTCCAGAAGATCGAGAAATGATTTCATCGACACCAGTTTTAGTCATTAGTCAGGTTGATTGGAGCAGATTTTGACATTCCCAAACATCCACATCATAGCTTATGTCATTTGATTAACAGCAATCCCAGTTGTTGAGTCGATTCTTTGAACCCAGGTCCAAGCTATACATTCGTTCCTATAGTTGGTCACCACTGCTTGAAATTGTGTGATTTCTTTGTTTGATTCTACCTCATAAACCAAGTTTAATTCGGATGGGAAATTTGAATGTTTTGTTGGTTAATATATTTTATATTTCAAGCTACTCTCATGACTTTACAAGTTCAGTCTATCCCAAAGGCTGTTTCACAGAATTACTACCCGTTTTGGCATACAAAGGTCTAGAAACTGCAAACACCAGCATTTTTAAACCCTCATGATTGGTGAAGAGTGTGAGACTAGCATGTGTATTAAGCATAACAAAGAAAGAGAACTTAGCAACGAAAGTCACAAAAAGAATTTTCTCAAAGTTTCTCTTATGTAAAATGATAACAATTTTTCTGCTCATTTTATTCTGAAATATTAATTTTTATTTATTCTGTATCATATTCAATTGTAATTTCATGGACCAGCACGCATAAAAAAACGTTTAAATGTTCCTTTATTTTATCTTTATGTGGACAGGCTGGCGCCAGGTCTGCCCTTCTTCCTTTTGCTCCTTGTATTTGGACCATGCAAATTAATAATACTACTTAGTTGTTTCTCACTTTTGTTTATCTCAATCCAGATTTTACTTTAGCCACTAGTTTAGCTTCCTTCAGTGCTCCTGATTAACAAGTGTTGTGGGAATTCAGCCAATGGCTATATATAGTTGCATCAATGGCAATGCAGTTGACATCATTCTAGAAGTACCAAATAACGTGTGAATGGAAAGGTAATTTTGAAACAAGGCAAAAAAAAAAAAGCGTGATTCGCCTAAGTAGATCTGTATATACTAGATAATAATAAAAAAATATTAGTGTGAATCTCAACTAATCAACTCGGTGAAGTATTGAAGGAATTCATACATATTTGTGTGAAACTCCCATTTTAGCTTGGATTTGAAAGTTGGAGACAACCACATGTATTGTGCGATACTCCCATTTTAACTTGGTTATCATACTTATATGAATCTACACTTGTTTGTGTAGATCTCTGATCACACTTTATTAGTATTAATCTATCTTAAAATCTAATAATCTTAAGATACGTATTAACAATGTAATCATGTTATTAAATTAAATAAAAGGTGGCAAGTCACGTTTATATTTTTTCAAAATTATTTTTATTCAGTACTAACAGAAGTACCCAGCGTAACCACTTAATGGATTGTGTGGTTATTCCTGGTAACACTTTTCTTTGCTTCAGACAGAAATAAATCTAATTTTATTTATTTCGACCCAATTTTTAATTAATTAAAAATAATCATATCCAAATTTTAAAATTTCGGCTTTAAGGTACACACATTTGTACACGGAGGCTATTAATTTTTACAATTCAGACCTTTGCCTATGATAGATATCGCAAAGCACTAATGTGAGAGACACAAATACACAAATTATATTTTATTAATATAGAAGAAGATAGATGGATAGATATAACTCAACATTCAAATGGTGAGGCTAGCAGGTTATATAACATATCACATCATTTAAGTTAAGGCCCAATTTAGAATAATTATATTAAAATCTATTGCATCATTTAAAAAGAAGTTCAACCTAGGATTATTTAAAATAATTGTGCCCTCTCGGGGCATGATTCAATTATTCTATAACAGGGCTTGCCATAGAATTTGTTGGCAACCAGCTTTGGGTCTTAGCCTCATCTCATTCAGTGAGATGTCATCTCAATTCACATGTAAAAAGTTCCCATACTTTTTCAAAATATCATCTAAAAAAGTGGTAGATATCCAATTTAGACATAGGTGTAAACAATAATGTTCTAATATTTGGTGGCAAGTTACACCAACATATATAATATTCATAAATAAAGTTCAATCATTACTGTATCTTCCAAAATTAAATCATTTCAACACAACACTACACCAGCCACGAGCATTGTCATCATCTGTCATTAACATTTAATTTGTCTCATACAAAGCAGGACGATATACACCAACTTTAAATAATATTTTCCAAGAGAAAATTTGTTGCATTTCATGTGGCGGTCAAAGCAGGGCCAAGTTAATTCTAACCAAATAATTTTTAACATTACAAATGGGGGTCGATGTGTGGTTATGTTTATGGTATTAAGAGTCAGCAAGACAGATTTAATAGTGAAAGACACAGTAGAAGAAAACTAGTTCTTTAATATTATTGTACCAATAGTAGGAGTAATAAACTTTAGTAGGGAGGAAACTAGAGTTCAATATTCATTTGTACTAAATTTATAAATAAGATTTTGAGCCACCGATTATTTAGACCAATCTTTTGGGTATGTGCCAGGTACTGGTGACTGGCATCATTGACAGCCGACCTACTCATCCAACCTACACAACAACAAAAATAAAGGTGTCTTAAATCAGCCAAACTCTGCATTATAGCTCAGTGCATCATCAAAATAAATTAAAGGTGTAATTAACCTCTAAATTCCTTGCCCAACCCATTTTTTCCCCCAGATCAAGTGTTTGTATTAAGAGCGTGTTGTGCCAATAAGCCAGTCTTCTCAGAGCAATGCGAGTCCTGTGAAGAGCAATTAACCATGCCAGTGTTCAAAAGCCCTTAGCAGAATTGTGCACAGAAACAGGAAATAAAAACAAATCCTTTTAAAGAGAAAATAAGTTCACACACAGGGTAGCATACCCACGGGGGGGGGGGGGGCTTGAGTGGGATCTAGCCCCCCTACCATAGTTTGAGAATACCCCAAGATCTTCGAAGATCTGAAGAGGAAACAAAATGGGGATGGGGGTATGACCAGTTAAACATTGTGAGCAAAGAAAATATCAAGTGCTATACCTCCTTGTGTTGATCCTCCCTGGTAGTACTAATTGATGTTCTTGTAGTCTAGGAAGTGGCCTAAGTCCCAAATCTCCCAGTTTCACACGTGGTTCCATCGAGGAGATGCACAGTGACTAGACATATTTTAACTATTATATATAAATAATCGTTGATTTTCGTGACAATAGGCCTACGTGACGGCTAATCCAATTTAATTTATTATTTTGTTAGATTATCACATTTATAACAGTAAAAATTAGAGATGGTTCGAATCCACTATTTCTCGAATCCGAAACTCAAATCTGAATCTACATTTTATTTTCAAATCTCGAATCCGAGCAAATTGTTAGAAATTTTAATGATTTATAAATAGATCTACATTACACAATATAAGCCTAAACTGTAAATTAAGATTTATTTCAATCATGCTTTCAATTTTAATCAACCCCAACCACCCCTCGCAAAATACAGGTTAAAATCCAGCCAAATTAAACAATTTAGACTCATATTATTGCTTGAAAATCAAATCAATCAAAATTTGAGTGTCTTTTAGTTATTTTTAAAAGTGTTGTTAGAATGAATTTCTAGAAAAACATGTGAAATAAACAGATTAGGCCTAATTATCATTTGATCAACTTTAATCATTATTGAAGGATTATAATTTATTTTAGTAAGAAAGCAAAAATACAAATGGATATTTTTAATAAAGACTAAAACAACATGCTTAACAATTAAACATACATTGGAAATAGTGAACTCAATAATGCCTAAGCATGTTTTATTATTATTATTTTCTTAATATATCCATTATCTATCTTCGCGTAGAAAACAAGAAATATATTCGATTCTTGCGATATATCGATTTCTGAGAATACATTCTATTTAAAACACGAACATATTTTCGACTCCAATATGTTCATTCTCATTTTATAAGGCAGGACTACGTTTGAATATTTTTACAATTACTTCAATAACATGTTTTAAAATGTAATAAACTCCTAGTTAAACTCAATTTCAAAACAAATAATGAATTAGCAAGTCGTTATTTGATTCTTAAAACTCGAGAGCGCCTACTAAGTGATCAGTTTACCTGAATCAATTTTAAACAAACAATTGATATACAATACGTAGGTCGGTAGATATAAATAAACAGTTTTATCGGTGTCTTGACTGTTGACAATATTTATTTTTCATGAAACCCAATAAAATGTCAAGCTTAAGGATAGTATGCAATAAATTGGGGTTCTTTTGATAGTTGTAGATAATTAAAACCAGTTGGGTGGTAAGAATAATTAAGAGTATCTTTATTTTAATCATCACTCTCGCGAGTAAACATAATATAGGTCATGACGGCCGACTTTGTAGCATGTGTAATGTGTTCTTATTTCTGTTAAAAAATAGCTATAATTTATTTTATTTATTTCGAGTTTATTTGTAATTCTAGTTTTGATTTTCAGTTTTTGAAGAGTTTTAATGTGTTCATTAAAATATTTTCAAGATTTTTTGTGAGGTGAAAGTTTTAGAAGTGAGCATGTGCCGAAACGGTCGAGTCCAAGTTTCCCATAGAGTTGGGAGGGTAGGGTAGTAGACACGCAAGATTTTCCACACCTAACATTTTTTTTTTTTAAAGTAATGATTTTATTCATGCAAATATCTTTTGTCTGACAAAATAAAGATTATGGATAAGTTGTGCTTTTCAAGTAGGCCTAAGTAATTTTTTAATTCAAAATATTATTATTTGTTTATGAGGTGAAAGATTCGACCTTTGAACCCAGTAAAAACTCGAATCTCGAATACTTGTCAGGATTCAGTGGATTCGAAGATTTGAGTGACCCATCTCTAGTAAAAATATAAATGAACAAGTTAACAAATACCAATAAAAAATTTTACAAAAAAAGCTTATAGGTGTATATAATGGTTAAAAAACCCAAACCCCCCTTGATCCTCCCCCTACTTCACAATCCTGTGTACGCTACTGCACACACAATATCTATGAGCCAGGTCTATATTACTTTGTTTTGTCGTAAAAAACCTATTTTTCAAAGTTTCCCTGGCAAATTATTTTCCCTCAAAATGATTGATTCTATGATATTTTACATATTATTTCTTACTCAACAAATAGTAGTTGCTTGACACCCCTGGCTAGCACAAGCTGTGTATGCAAAAAATCTTATTAAAAATACAGAGTAGAGGAAAAAAATATCAGTAAAGCGTATGTTAACTCAAATAATATAAGAACCTTACACAAATCTTTGAGGTTTTTTAGATGGTTCCGGTGATAATGACTAGAAACTTTGAGATATTTTTTTTATATTATAAACAAAAAGGTTGTAAGAACTTTTATTTCATTAGTGATTATTTTTGTTCTTTTTCCATTTAAATGTTTGTATAGTAATTAATAAAGTCAATAGCAACTTGGCTATTCATTTATGTCAATTTTCCTTTCTATGAATTAAGTTACCTAGAGTATTTTCCTTTTTTGTGTGTTTACTTTATTCCTGATGAGCCACAAATATTAATATTAATTTGGGAAATATTATACGTAATATTCAATCATAATATTAATAATAAATGTGTAAGTATATATTTTTCTATTGTTTGGTGAATATTGCATCATGTTATGGAGATTTACAACTATGTTTTTGTAGGCTAGTAGAATGAAATTTTCCTCCTCCAGAGATTTAAATTAATTTTATTTTTTTATTTCACATCATAAACTTAGGAAACTAATATTTCTACATTTAGAATTTGTTCATCAACAGCCCTAAAAAAAGTCTAGAACCCGGGCTTTATCAAATTTATTGGATTTTAAAAACATAATGCTCCTCAAACAATCTTAACAATTTTTTTTAAAGTACATGAAAAATATTTAAAATTAAAAGAAGTATAAAATACTTTTTGGAGTTGAAATGGTCAGTCTTCTATACAGCAAATAATAAAAATTAAAATGAAAGAATTTAGAGAAAAGATAAGTGACATTACCCGCCTCGGTGGTGTAGTTGGCTAACGCGTCAGTCGTGTAGAGCCAGACAGATCACTGAGGTCAGGGAGATCGAGGTCCGAATCTCGGTCGGGTGAACTGGGGGTGGTTTTTCCTAAAATGGTTTTCCACTCTCCCTCCACGCAAATGCGGGTTCACTTCCTCTAAACTCAACCCTTCCCAAATCCTAATCCATTAGTGTAATTAGTACTTAAGCGTATAACTCGAACGGGTAGTAAGACACGGTGCTAAATAAAATAAAAAATAAAAATAAGTGACACTATTTAGAATATCTTGGTACCTTCGTTTGAATATTGTATTACAGTTTTATGAATGTTCATTCTAAATTGAAAGTCTTTGGTTGCACATTTGTAACCTTTAATAAGGATCGTAACTGTTTTTAAAAGTTAAATTTCTTGTTGCAATTTTTTTTATATATATATATAAAAATAAATCCTTTGAAATAAATGGCCAAGAATTGTTAGGTTTACACATATAAAAAAAATCATTTTGATCAGATATTCCTTCCAATGTATTTTTCTGATTAATTTTCACTACCTACCCCATCCAAAATGTTTGTGGTTTTTTATTTGAATATTATGAATTCCTAGAAATGTGACCAAGATCACATTTTGTGAGCTACAGTGCATTCAGAAAAGCGCAAAAAAAAAAGTGATTAATATATAATGATAAGTTCAATAATAATAATAATATAATAATAATATAATAATAATAATAAAAAATAATAATAATAATAATAATAATAATAATAATAAATTGTGACCTGGTGGTCTAGGGGTAAGGTGTCAGACTTCTGTGCTGAGGGTCTGGGGTTCAATCCTCGGTCCCAGCACAGATTTATCTGATTGCCAAACCCTTCCTTCACCTCTGACAAGATGTGTATTAATCACAACTTGTGAATGTGAGGAATGCCAGGCCTCCACCGTGGTTCGGATTCCACGTTAAACTGTAGGTCCTCCATTTCATCTCACAATCACCCTACCATCACACATTAGCGTAAGTGCGTATAACCCGAACAGGTAGTAAGACGCGGTGCTAATAATAATAATAATAATAATAATAATAATAATAATAATAATGGTATGTTGGTGTTTACACACACACACACACACACACACACAAAGAAAAACTAATAGCACCATCAAATTCAAATTATCAATAAACTTTTACTCAAAAGAAAAGTCTAAAACAACAGGAATGTGAGCAAGTTTAAATTACAACTAAAGCAAATGCCACAGTAGCCAACCAATAAAAAGAAATAAAACATAAGGTTAAATGATGTAGTATTCACATGTAGTGACCTTAAAATATCAAGTTGGAATATAATTATCTTAAGTAGGATTCGTTTTAGAGAATAACCGAATAAATAAGAAAACCAAGACCATATAGGACACAAAACCCATTTAATCAAGCAGGCACATTGCCAAAAGAAAACTTTAGGCTTTCCTCCAGTTCAATGAACTAGGGTTAGCTTGAAGCTCTAGGACTGTTTCAGAAAGCAATATGGAAAGGTGAGTTATTTCAAAACTGAAAACTATCTGATATTTACTAGGGATGCGTGAAACTTGAAAATTTGAGATCGAGACGAGAAAAAAAAATCTCAACCTTGTCTCGAACATATAAAATGGTTTTCAAAAATTCGAGTACTTGTTTTGTTTGCACATTCGCTACTTAAAGGAATCAAATCTAGGTTCCCTTTATATTTAACAGTTGAATAATGATTTTGGATTCAAGATTTAAGACAGTTCTATTAGATGACTTTGAAAAAAACCTTGTATGAGCATATTTTAATTTCAAAATCAAAGTTAACTCAGACTACTCAAACAAAGGAAGAATTATAAGCTCAAACACATCATGCAGAGAAAGAAGAAGGTTGTTCAATTTGGTCCAGTTTTGAAAAGCTTAAAAAGGAGAGTTTATTTAGCAAGAGTAGTTCATCATCCCCCTCAATAGAAGAGCTAGGCCTAAATCAATATTTGAACGAAACTGCATCTCACGGCACAAGAACCCTTTGGTTTAGTGGCAGGAAAATAAACTTCGATTTCCACTGTTAGTTGTACTAGCCCGTAATTATTTGGGCATACCTACAACCCAAGTGGCGAGTGAACGACTCTTTGGTGTTGCTGAATATCTACCTTGGTGGCATAGTTGGCTAACGCGCCAGTCGTGTTGAGCTAGACTACCAAGGACGGGGATATTGAGGTTCGAATCTCGGTCGGGTGAACTGGGGGGGGGGGGGGGGGTTCCCTAAATGGTTTTCCACTCTCCCTCCACGCAAATGCGGGTTCACTTCATCTATATTCAATCTTCTCAATTCCTAATCCATTAGTGTAATTAGTACTTAAGCGTATAGCCCGAATGGGTAGTAAGATGCGGTGCTAAATAATAATAAGTGTTGCTGAACACAGCGTGAGGTGAAAATATGATGCCAGTACATGCTGAAGAACTTGTATTCTTAAAAAGCAGCTTCTAGCACAATTTAACAGGTAGACCATAAAATATTTAATCTCAAAATAATTCTTTATATTATTATTATCATCATTTATTAACTAAACCTAATTTTGTTATTACTGGGGTTAAATACTTTTTTTTTCTTTCAGACTAAACACTGAAATATGGCTCTCTTTTAGTAGTGGCACTATTATTTTGAAGAAAGGAGTTTAAAAACAGTACTAACTTCATGTAGTAGCTTAACATCGAAATAAACCTTTTTTGTATGTTAAAAACTAACTCATTTTTGTACTTATAAAAAAATGTCTCATCTCGTTCTTGCATCTTAATATTTTTTTCATTTTCTCATCTCGATACCGCCTCAAACTGAAAAAGTGGTTCTTGCACATCACTAATATATATTTATAAAATGTGTATACATTTTAGTGTCAGATGGATGGATAGATAACACTCTTTAATTAGGCCAAGAGACTTTTTTTTAAATAATTTAGATTAACTATAAAAAATAAGACAAAAAGCTCATGAATATGGAGTTGTAAATAAATTATTACATAATAGTAAAAAAAAGTTTTATGTTGTATCTTTAATGTGGTAACGTTATAAGATTAAAAATAATAAAACAAGACTGTTTGATTACTAAAATAGGAAAAGTGAAATAAAATTTACTGAGAAGTTGACTCAATAGTTTTGTTTTTATAAACATTTACTATGATCACAATTATATTCTCATGTTAGCGAATAAAGACAATAACAAAAGACATTAAAAAATCTATACATATGTACAACATTATTGACCTAAAATGTTTTAAGGATAAGTTAATATTATCCACAAATTAAAATTTGCAGAGGTGTCATGAATACACATAAAAACATAACAAACTTTTGTGAACAACTTTTCAACATCGTCAACAAGAACAAAGAAATAGAATCAATAGATAATAAAAACTAGAAATGAGCAACTATCATACAAAAATCAAACCAATACATAAATTTAGTCTTCAAAGTGTTATTTTAAAACATTTTAATTTTCTTTTAATCTTAGGTAACAAAGTTAAAATGAAATAGTGGTTTCTGCCAAATAAGCATAGCTTAGCATATCAATATTATATAATTTATGTTGTTTGGATACTATACAATTTTTTTTGCCAGTTTCAGTAAACTAATGATGAATACAACATTGACTTAATAATTTTATATATGGATCATCATTCTTTGGTTGAGAGATGTGTTGTTATTTATTTATTTTTATTTTTTCATTTTAAGTTACATAATTAGTGTTGCTCACTAAAATGAAGTATACTTTCTACATTTATTAATGTATTTAACATGATTGATGATTGTATCAAACATTCACTCCCACTACAGTCTACTAGTACTGTCTAATAACAACAAAACTCCTGGAGCAGTGGACTAGCTTTCATTTATCAATCACAAAAAAAAGTGTATTAAGATTGTAGGACTTGACACTTTTCAAACAAGGTGTAAAATAAATGTGATTTTACTAGCCAGGGCATCCAAAGTCAAATGTACTAAATTCCCAACAAGAGCGAGATTGTTGTGGCCAAGCTCTGGCCATTGTTCTGCAAAACATCATCAATTAAGTTGAATTGCCTTATCTCTGTAGGTCTCCACTGCTTTGCTGACTGGCAGCCACCTGGGGTGATCGTTGCTGAGACGCCTGGGTATGTTGCTGTAGTGAAGGCAGGTGGCCTTGAATTGGGGATGACGAGAATAGACCTGCACAAACAGATATACTTTAACCATTCAAACTTAGGACATAGAATGAGCTGGATGAATTTTCATTACATTAAATTGCATTCACATGGATGATAAGCAATCTCTTTGTGGTGAAATCATACCCAATGGGAAATACATCTTGATCACCAAATCGAGCAGGTATAATGGACCTACCAGTCATCAGCAGAGCTTAAAGGTTTAATTGGTAAAAAGATAGAATTGTGTACAAAATAAATTTTAAATGTATTTTTTAGAAAGGAATGTTGTCTTATGGACATAAGCCTATATTATAAAATTAAAATAGATCCAATACTTTGTGAAATAGTTAAATTTGATGTCACATCGGGTTAGTGTCATTCAGAGAGGTTAGAGAAAATACGAACAATAATCTTCATTAAAAATTGTAAACAATATTAGTCTATTTTAAAAGTTTTTCAATGCTCTCCCATCATATAAATACATCTACTAATAGATCATTCTCATAAAATTTGAGAAGCCAAGGCAAGATGTGAGTTTTTGGTGGTCTTCTTGTTCTTTAAATCTATTTAAAGGCATGATAAATTACAGTATATAAAGGCAGGCTGATGGTTGGACCTTAAGATTTAGTGTATATGATTTATTTAGTAAAATTATACATTGAAATCATCGCACGTATCTATGATTACATCTAAATAACTTGAGAAGGACATTTTTGTCGATAGTATTTGAATGTGGAGAGAACGACCGTTGATTTGTCTCCTCTTCCTGGGTGAAAGGAGAGGGGGTCGATCAGATGATGAACCTGAGTCGGTGGCCTAACCGTCAGGAAGGGGAGGCAAATGTAGCTTCGAGTGCCTTCTTCGCAGTTTGAATTTGTAGTTTCCCATTGGTGCAAATTCAAACAAGGTGAGGAAGGGTGGGAAGATAATGACCAGTTTTTAGCGGTCCAACCGAGGTTTTAAGTAGGGTGGGACCGAGAAAAACTGGCACTCGTGTTAGCACATCGGGGGATACTCGGGCGACCCGAGGGACGACCGGGTGTAATAATTGTAGCGGCCAGAAAGGGAGTTATAAAAAGAATCATAACAAACTATTTTCTTTAGACAATCTATTTTTAAAATGCAATAGTAAGCAAAGTCTATTGAATTGAGATAATATCAGCATTTCCATTTATAAATCATGCAGTTACTTAACAAATTGTTAAAAATTAATTTCAATTTTCACATTAATAACGTAATATAACTTTAAAACCACTTTCACCCGGTAAATTTATTCAATATTTTCGTTCATTTTGAATTATACTTGATTGAAGTTGTTTACTTGTATTGCCATGACAAATCAATGAAAATAAAAATAGCTAAGAAGATTACTAAATAAATGAAAGATTCTTTTTACTATTTTTACTTGCTCCTTTTCTAAAATAATAATTTAGGTTAAATTAAAAATGTAATATCATGAATAAATTATTATATTAAATGTTTTCAAACCTAATATATTTAAAACTCATATTAAATAATACGTTTAGCTACCAAACTAGCTTTAGTTTAGTTACTATTTAGTTATAGAATTATGTTGGTTAACCTGTTTAAAATCAATGTTGATATTATTTATTGCAATATATATTTTACCAAGCTTACTACATTTAAATTAAAAAAGGATTTACTATTTCATATTGTTTGCTGGAAATATTATTTTAGTTATATTATTTTTAATTTTAAAGTATCAGCATCAACTTTTATAAGCATTAAAAATTGAATTGAAATAAGTTTCTCAATTAAATGATGTTTAACGAGAGCCTGTACAACGCACATGTGCAACTGCACATAGAGGAAAGGAAATGGAACAGAGGACGTGATCATGCACGTTTACACTAAGAAATAATAAACGAAATATGAAACACTTCCAATTTCTAAATGTTTATGATTCTTACGTTTTCTTATATGTTAAATTAAGTTGCTGAATCATATTTTGGGGAAATATTAGCTTATTAAAAAGTTAATTAATTAACTTTTGACCAAAACAGTGTAGAAACACTCTACAATAATGTAAAGTGATAGTGAAGGAAGCCAACCTGATATGATAGTTAGGTTAGGTGTAGATATAAACAAACACTTTCTACACTTTTACACTTCCCACTTCTTCAAACTTCCACAGTTACACAATGTTTTGAATTTTAGAAAATATTTATTTTTCAAATGAAAAGACACTAATGAAAAAGTAATATTCCCAAAAATTCAAACTAATGTGCAAGTGTGGAAGTTTTGAAGAATTGGAAAATGGGAAAGTTTAAGAAGACATAAAGAGAGAAGTGTGTTGTCTCCTATCAAGGCCTAACCCAACTATCCTTTCAGGTTGTCTTCCTTCACTATCACTTACTTTATATCATCGTACAGTGTTTCTACTGTACTGTTTTTGTCATAAACAGACCCTATTACTATTGACCTTGAATATGGCAGTGGCGAGTAGCGAAATCTGTCGGACAAAGTCTAAATTAAAGAACAGTTCAATATGACTTTCACTGTACGTGGCGATCGGGATGGAAATTAATGAAACTAAAGTTAATAATATTTTCTAAAGAATCAATATCTGTATTTTTTTCATGTATTTAACTTAAACGTAATGACTATTTGTTTATCCTTTTATATTCCCTTTGCTTATTTTTGTTTGTTTTTTAAAGTATTATTGTAACAGAAAACAGTCTCAAACGATATGCCATTGGTCCTTATCTAGCGTCATGCTTGTCTCTGAATGGTCTCGCGAATAACCTTTTGTCAGTTTAGAAAGACGAAGCTTTCATCTCGTTCATTCGCCTTTTGGATCTAACTCACGTGAGACTCACCTTTTTTGGTTTACTTCCTTTTTTGGGTTATTTTCTTTGTGGGGTAGTTTAATTTAAAATGTAGTCGTTTTTCTTTTTATATTTTATTATGATATGTTGAGGTAAAGGTCCGTGTAGTTTTTTTAATGTATTTATGCCTTTTTAGGTGTTAATATTAATATATCCCTTCTGACCGTGATGTTACGCAAACAATGGCGAGCATGGGACCTGCTTTTTTGTTCAGTTTTTTTTGTATCGGTTGTAATCCTATATTCCACGTGGTCTAAATTATAGTTTTGCTGGAAATTAAGCATTATGATTGGAGGCTGTTTTCTTTATTATACTTAATTTTTCTTTTAACTTTGGGTATTCCACTAAAGCAAGTTGGTGTTAAATCGTGTAAACCTTTTGACAAATTGGTAATGGGTGATTGTAAATCTTTCCTTTATCTTTAAATTTTTCTTGTAAAAATAAGATTTGTTTTTTGCCTTTTTGTATTAAAATAATAATAAATGCTAAGTTTTCCTTTTGTAACTTTGTTTTTGATTTTAAGACCTCTGATAAGAACCACGTGGTAAGGACATCCCTCTGAAACTTTCTTAGTTGTTATAAGTGATAATTTTTGTAAGCTCTCTTTCAGTCTTGGCGAAGTCTCCCAATAGGGGTTAAGAGAATGCATTTAATATAGGCAATTTTATATTTTAATTTTATTTACTATTCTAAACTTGCTTTTTTGTAAAAAAGGAAATTGAGTAAAAATGTACTCAAAGATAAACATATCCCGTAGTACTGCAAAAATCAGTACACTACACTGTATTGTTATAAATTTCCAAGCCACCATGCAATTATTCATTTTATTAACTTTTTTAATAATTGTTAGTGTAATTTTAATGTGCTTAAAGACATGAGTGTTGAAACCATTTTTATTATTTTTTTATTGGATTTTTATTTGAGTGTTGTTCTTATTTTTAAATTGTGTTTTATAAGTGTTGTCATTTATCTTTTATGAACATGAGTTTTAATATACTTTCTAACATTTTAAAATTATGAATCAACAATACTCGAACTCGGGAGATTTTAGAAATACTCGACTCGAATGAAAAAACCCAAGCTCACAGACCCCTAATATATATATATATTTAAAATCAAAATACAATTGAGGAGTTAGCTCTCCAAGAAGGGCATATACAGATATATCTGTATATGCCCTTCTTGGAGCTAATTCCTCAATTATAATTAGTCTTAGTAAGAAAAAAAATGTTTTCTCAAAAATAATCTGATGCACGATTCCCCTTAAGCTATATTGAAAGGACAAAGGGATTAAAACATAAGAAAGATAAGTTATATAAATATTTGTATACTTAATTACTTACTCTATGGCATTAGGAACTCGAAAGTTCATTACCGCACTCAAAAAAGTATGCCACCTATCCCTATATTTAGCTAATTATATCCAGTCTATCTCCTTACACCCTATCTCTCTCAGGTATATCCAAATGCCATCCTCCCATCTGCCTCTGGGTCTTTCTTCCCAGAGGTCTTTTCATATTGGGTTTTCCATTCAATACCTTGAACGCGGTTCTATATACTCCCACTTGCATGACCGCCACCATAACCTGCAAGATTTTATTACCCTAACAATGTCTGGTTATGAGAACAGGGTATGCAGCTCATCATTATGTATCCTCCTCCACTCCCCATTATCCTGATCCATTTTTGGACCAAATATCTTCCTAAGCACTTTGTTTTCGAACACCCTTAATTTATTTTCATCATTTAAGGTAAGAGGCCATGTTTCGCACCCATATAGAACAATTGGTAAAATTATGGCTTAGTATATTCTGAGTTTACATTTCTTGACAGCAGGCGAGACGCCAACAACTTACTGACCGAGTAGTACATGCACTTTCCGACTCTCTTCTAATCCTGATTTCCAATCTAATATTGTTATCGATAGTTAAAATTGTTCCTAAATATTTGAATTCATTAACCCTATCAAATGATATGGTGTTTACTGTTTGCTGTGATATCTAAATTATCATCCTCAATTTGTGTTCCCTGTATTATCATCTACTTGGTCTTTTCAGCGTTCACTTCTTAACCTATTTCCTTACTAGCCTCTAAGAAGATGTCTGCATTTCTTACAACAGATTCCTTACCATTACCTAACAAAGCTAGATCATCTGTGTACCCTTTTAGTTGCATTGTACTGTTTAGTGTCAACCCTTCCCTACTCTCTTGCATTACCCTAAGGCTAGGTTATAGAGAACTGGGGAAAGTGCATCTTCATGTTTCAATCCATTGTGTATTTCCAAAGCAGATAGGTGAGATCCAACTCGTACCCTGCTGCGCTCATCTCTCAAACATACCTCAATTAGCTTGATCAGTTTTTTACACTATCCCAAACTTAATTAACATGTCATATAATTTCTTATTTTTAACTGAAACATAGGACTTTTTAAATATTTGTATTCAATTAATATTTTCAAATACAACTATAAATTTATCAATTTCATTTCCCTCACACAATGGCGTTGCAACTCATTTAAGTGAAATGGTTCCTTTTATCAAATGTATAAAACTAATTAATATCAAACCTTATCATTGTATATTATTAACACCTTAACTGCTTAGCGAGGAGCAAGTAATTGTAATGTAATACGCTGATCAACATTTTATTACTTTAATCTTTCCAATATTCAACTATCAAAGATAGGCTCATTTACATTTGATGTAGAATTTCATGAGATAAGTTTTTTTTATACAAACTTGTTTGAAAGTTTGTTGTTAATTTATTTTAGTGGTGATAATACTACCAACCTGAAGGTGATGTGCTAAGCTTTTCTCCTGTTGACATTCGAGAGAAAGCCAGAAGTGCATCAGGGAAGTTTGGAGGTGTGGCTGGGGTGTTACAAGGTGTGCACACCTGTAACATACAACATCCTTCACTTCATTAGACATTATGGACCCTGATAGCCTAAGGGTCCTCCATAGTTATTATTATTAGCACCGCGTCTTACTACCTGTTTGGGTTGTACACAAGCTAATGTATATGGTAATGTGATTGTGAGATGAAATGGAGGACCTACACGTCTAACGTGGAATCCGAACCACGGTGGAGGCCTGGCATTCCTTACATTCACAAGTTGTGATTAATACACGTCTTGTCAGAGGTGAAGGAAGGGTTTGGCAATCAGATAAATATGTGCCGGGACCGAAGATTGAGCCTGATTTAATTTTGCAAAAAAAAAAAAATCTCTTTAAACATTATAAATAATTTAATATCAATAGAATGATCCCATGCCTTGATTAGGAATTAAAAATTATACTGTGTACTCTAAGACTTCTTAGGCAGTTATTAGGCTTATATCCATGTTGACACAAGTCTAGCCGTGTTTGAACTATCAAGAACATACACTCCCTCTCTTATCAGAACATGTTTAGTTCAGCCTTGGTGCAAGTCAATTACCGATATACCTAGTGTTTTTTACCAAAAGATGTTTACAGTCTATGATTATTACTAAATTCCTAGGCCTACTTAGTTTGATCAGTGTTCTCAGTTAAGTTGATGTGTAATTGGATCTAAGGTTTTCTATATTTATTAAATCTTTATAAACAAAACATAGCAAATATATACCATGTGAGAAAAATGTAATCATATACGATTATATTGTTTCATCTGACTCGACAAACAAGAACAAAATGTGTGACAAATTATGTAAAATGATTAAGTTGCAGTCTCCTATGGTTAAAGATTATTTTGCAAAAGTTTTGCATGCACTTTATGACAATTTGATAAATGTTGTTGAATCACAGATTAAAATGAAAAGACTGGGTGAAATCAAGTAGCCAATTACCAAACAGGTCAAAAGTGAAGATGTTGGTTTGGCATGAAATGACTTTATTGGATATTTATTTTAATATCTACTTATTAGAATGGCCTTTTGTTTTCTTTCTCATTTTTCTTCATTCCTTTTCTCCTCTCCCCCTTTATAATGATTCATATGAATAAAAATGTAAATAATTACAAATTACCCATGAAAAAAGTATAACAGGTATTTTGGTAAAACAATTGAGTTATTTACCATTTTACCATACTTCAATCAATTCAAATAAGAACATGGATGAGGTTATAAAGGATGTGTTTAAATTTAGTGACAAACAAAACCAAAAATTCTAATCTTAACCCAGTGTTGGTTGGTGGCCTCAAGAGCTGGGAAAGCAGCTTTGAATGTAAAGTCAGGGGTAAGATGTTTCCAGATTTGTTTTTGTCTTTGGACTTAAATAATTTTCTAATAATAAGTCTAGGGGTATAAAATATATTTAATTATCATGTTAAATACATCAAATTATAATTAAGTTAAAATAAATATGGCACAGAGAATACAATATTTAAAAAAAACATTTGAATAACATAGACCAACAGATCTTTAACTATTATATTCTTTCATTGGCTGGAATACTCTGTGCCAGCAAGAGCCAGTTCAAATTTTGATTATTCTTCCTCTGCGGACATGCATGCTTTTACCCTCTCTCCCTCCCTTTCATCCCTAAGCCATTTAATGCTTTGGAAGCAAGTTTGAGTTGGCTTCTAGTAGGTCTTTGTAACCCCCAGTCATGCTTGACAAATATAAAGCTCAAAAATGATTCTGCCAAAAAAATAAAATTTATTAGGTTTGTGGCAATAGCGTACCCATGGGGGAAGGGCTTGAAGAGGATCGAGACCCCTACCGTAGTTTGGGGATGCCCCCAGATCTAAGCAGATCTGAAGAGAAAATAAAATGTGTGTGTGTGTGTGTGTGGGGGGGGGTTTAACTGGTCATAACCCCCCCCACACACAACTCAAATTTTATTTTCCCTTAGAATTATTATTATATATTATTGATGTTCTTGAAGTCTAGGAAGTGGCATAAGTCCTGAAGATTGCGGCAGATTCCAAATCTCCCAGTTTCACAAGTGGTTCCATCGAGGAGTTGCACAGTGGCTAAATATTTACCCACTATAAATAACGGGTAATTTTTGTGTCAGAAGATCAATGTTACGGCTAAGCCAACTTTAATTTAGGTCTTTTTATTTATTATTTTGTTAGATTATCAGATTTATAAGAGTGAAAATATAATTGATCAAGTTAACAAAGATAAATAAAAAACCTTTCAAAAAAGTTTCTAGTTGTATATAATGGTTAAAAAAAAATTTGCCTCCGCCAGTTTATTTGTAAACATGAAATAAGATTTTATTTCGCTTTAAGTAGGCAAGCGTGCTTTCAATGCATATATGGAGTGACCACGTCTGATAAAACCACATACTAATAAAAGATAAACTTATATTTTCAAGAGTGATTATACATTTTACATGATACAAATGTGAAAAAGTTTTGTTGACTAATGTCAAAATTTTAGCTACAAACTAGAATAGGCTAACCTGAGACAAAATAAATTCACAGTAGGCTAAGTTTGTAATGTCTCAAGATCAGCATTTCTCAATCAGTCTGCCATGGCACACTGGTGTGCCACAAAGGTTCAGCAAGTGTGCCGCTGGAATTTAAGGGAATATCAAAAAGAAGTGAGACCAAATTTGAGGAATAGAAATAAATATTTTAAAATTCATGATAAACATTATTTAAAAAAATTAAATAATTATTATAATTTTAGCTATTGAAATTTTGAACACAATCTTAATAATCGTTACTATTTATAAGATAAAGTTCCTCCTTAAAAAAAAGTGATGGTGAGCCTTAACAATTTTAGAGCCTTATTTAATGTGCCACGAGTTGAAGTTGAAAATCAGTGCTATAGATAGCGTGGATATACTATATTTGTATCTTTGAAATGGTTAATGGAATGACTGTGCCTAAGACACCAAACACTGTTAGATATCCAGTAAATTGAGCTTCCACCTAAAAAAAAGTAACTATATCATTTTTTAAATAGTGTTTGATAAAATTGACCAAAAAAGTTACGTGTAGTGACTTTTTGTGACCCCTGGGGTTATGTAACAAAATGTTGTTAAAGAGTTGGTCTCACCTGCCCAAAGTGGGGGCCCGCACCTTGTGGGCAACTGGGGATGGCAGCTTCTTGGAAAAAGATACTGAGAGCTGTCTGCAATCAACAAACATAAACATTTCTCAACCAAGAATGGATGCAAAATTAGGTAGGTACTTATATAAACTTTAAATTGACTGATTAGACGGATTATACATTTTATATTAATTAATCTAAGAGTGTTTCTTTAAAATTAGATTAAATTAAATATAGGCCTAACAAAACCAATATCTTGGTTCAGGGCATGAAATTTCAAATTTCAAGACACTAGCTGAACTAAAATTTTTGGTAACCACTATTTTATGATTATGAATATGGAAAATATGAACAATTTTTAAAATGTATGTACTTTAGCACTTTATGTTTTTGTATAGCGCCGCCTTTCTTCACTGAAGTACCACTTGTCAATGGCAGCTTTTGGGTCAAACTCTTGTTCAGGAAGAGTCCATTTACAGAAATTCTGAGCAAATTATCCAGTGTCTCAGTCTTGAGAGAGTTCCTGTAAGCTGTCTTGAGTCTGACATGGCAGCTGAAGCCCCTCTCACAGGAAGCTGTGCTCACTGGTAGAACAGCACAAAATGTGAAAATCTGGAGTAAATTGGGGAATCTTGCTCAACACTTTTCACTATGAATCTTCTCCAGCGTCTGATTCAAAGTCAGTGAAGATAACAAAAGTTTGTGTTCTGTCCACTCTGCTAACAGAAGATCCACTTTCTCACTGAACAGACTTGGGTCCAATCAAGTATATGAAGAGCTTCTTTATTTCTTCTTTGGGAGGCCAACACAAGGTGTCACATCTATTGATACAAATTGCAATCTTGGTTTGAAAGTGTGCACTTTCCAAGGCACTTATACACGCTGGTTTGAGACACAAGAATCTGAGCTTATATAGTTTGGGTGTGTTTGAAACACATTTTAAAGTACAAAATGTTATTTGCTAGACACAAATGTTTGGTCGCCAATGGCGACCTGAAATTTCGCGCCTTGCCTTGGTTTATTATGTTGTTAATAGTTTGAATATTGATGCTAAGATATGTGATTGGAGCTTATGTAATGGAATAGTCTAAACAGTTATAAAAACTGGAAAGAAATAGTATGAACCCTATTTAAATATTAATGTGGATTTTAATGATTTTTCATTATGTATGATATATTAGAGAAGAGGATATTAGGGCTATAACTAGAACACTGTCATTTTTAGCTTTTTATACAGGCGCTACAAAGTGCATCCAGAGTAGTAAGCCTAATTAAATGGGAGTGTTCTTGGGTAAAAAAAAGATAACGTTTCTTATTTTTATACATATTTCAAAGTTGTTTGACATGAAATGTGATGCATGCTCTATGGTGTGATTACATATTTTCACAAAATAGCCATGAAATGGCTTGGTCTGGAGTCGTTTATGGGCACTGCAATTTACTGAGCTATAGACTACGTAGGCCAGTAGTTCTCAAACTGTGGGTTGTAAAGAGTTTTTGAAATGTGAACATTTTGTAATTATTTGAAAATATAAAATTTAAGCGCGAGTCTAACTCGAGAATCTACTGGGTGCTTTCAGTACTAAGCATTTCAACTGCTAAAAGTTTGAAAAACTTTCCATCACCATATTTAAACAAGACCAGCATCTCTCGAGTCCAGTCTAGATACAGCACTGTGTGCTTTAACTTAAAAGCTATTTAAACAAAAGCGTTTTGTAAATTATGTTAATGGAAATAAAGCATCAGTGTTACTCACATTGTTTATTTGTGTTTATTACTGACTCACCCAAGTTATCTTTATGGATACATTACACACATGGATAAGTGGTTGATAAGCAAGCCAACACCGATGCAAAGTGGTAAAATTGAAGACAAAAGGAAAATAAATGTGGCAGAAGAAACAGTCAATAAAATTAAAAACATATGAAGTCAATGGAAAAAAGGCTTTAAAAACAAAAACCAGTTCTGAGCTATCGAAACAAAGGAGAAAAGTTAAAAAAAAGTATGACTCTGATTACTTAGAAATCAAATTTTTGCCAAATAAGATTTTAATAAGATCCTCAGTGTCAGTGTGTTGTTTGTTAAGTACTAACAAATGAGAGCATTTGACCAAACAAATTGTGTCAGCATTTATTGACGGCATCTGGATTTGAAAAACAAGCCGCTCAAATTTTTCAGAAGGAAACTGGAAGAGTTCAAGGTATCAAAAAAAAAATCTTTTACATTTCACTAAGGTCTATAAAGAAAAAAAAAACACTAGTTATACCTGATAAATTTGGTAATCAAGCAAGCTGGTTAGCCCCACACAATCGACAAATATTTAGTGTGCCCAGCAATAAAATACACTGTAGAAGTTATGTTTGGTTATAATACCTTGAAAGCAGTCAAAACTGGTCTGTTTTCTAACAAGAGAACTGATTAAAAATGTTCTTGTGGATGGAAGATAAAGTTATCCAAAGAGTGGACATAAGTACATTTTTCTTGTTGCAACTGAATGAGTCTACAGACGTAAAAGATGTGTTCTAGTCGCTTGTTTTTGCACATTACATATGACCATACGATATACCGTGCTGCGAACCAGAATTCGAGGTACAAGTGAGACAATGTTTAATGCCCTTGATACTTACACTAAAAAGAAAAATGTCTGGACTGTATTAAATGAGTTGGGATATGTATGAACGGCACCTTGGCTGTATGCAGCAAAAAAAAAAAAAAAAAAAGTGTTTGTGACTCGAGTTCTTGAAGTTAGCTTGAAAACATCATGGATTCACTGCAACTTTCACAGGGAAGTGTTTACATTTAAAGCCATGTCAGATAATTTGAAAAGCATTCAAACACTTTCATTAAAATTGTTAATTTTATCAAGCCAAGGTCGGTACAGTTGCCCATATTTAAAAAGCTTTGTGAGGAGTTTGGAAGTATGCATAAATTGCTTCTTTTGAACCCAGGATTACCTTAGGTTGGCTGTTCCTTTCAACATTTTTATGTCATCAACTCTGGAAAGTAGGAAACAAGGTGTGATCGTTGTAATATTGTCCAGTTGGAGTTTTTTTAGCCTAAGTAAAAAGTGGAGTGGTTCAGCTACACAACTGAGGTGTATGATGTGATATGGTGTTGGGGTTGGAGGAGATGGAGGGAAGAAGAGGAAGGTAAAGAGGAGTCATGTGTTGGATGGGAAAGAGGGGGAGTATGTTAGTGTTGTGATGGAGGGAGAAGAACTTTATTTTTAAGAGACCTGGTGGTCTAGGGGTAAGGTGTCAGACTTCTGTGCTAGGGGTCCGGGGTTCAATCCTCGGTCCCGGCACAGATTCATCTGATTGTCAAACCCTTCCTTCACCTCTGACAAGACGTGTATAATCACAACTTGTGTGTGAGGAATGCCAGGCCTCTACCGTGGTTCGGATTCCACGTTAAACTGTAGGTCCTCCATTTCATCTCACAATCACCCTACAATTGCACATTAGCGTAAGTGCGTATAACCCGAACGGGTAGTAAGACGCGTGCTGATATAATAATAATAATAATAATAATAATAATAATAATGATATATAATATAATGATAATGATAATGATAATGATAATGATAATGATAATGATAATGATAATGATAAAATGATAATGATAATATGATAATGATAATATGATAATGATAATGATATATGATAATGATAATGATATGATATGATATGATGATGATATGATGATGATGATGATGATGATATGATGATGATGATCATGATGATGATATGATGATGATAATGATGATGATAATGATGATGATAATGATATGATAATGATAATGATAATGATAATGATAATGATAATGATAATGATAATGATAATGATAATATAATAATAATAATAAAATAATAATAATAATAATAATAATAATAATAATAATAATAACTTTATTTTTCTTGTTGAGAGATCCATCACAAACTCTAAAAGTGTCATATGAACAAAAATCAGTGATTAATATAATATTAGCTAAACCATTGGCTATATATATAAAATAAGGTGGTTTTATCTACCAAGCCAGTCTCCCCTTATTAAAAATATTAGCTAGGTATTTGGATTATACATATCCGACACATACAGAATATAGCCAATTATAAACACAACATTTTAAGTGAGCACATTTTATTGATATCTTCATTCTATCCATATTATTAATAATAACCAGTCGAAATATCACCATAACAACTTTCCTGTCAGTCCAAATCACAGGGTTTGTAGTAAAACTTGGAGACAATTCAAATGTTTTATGATTTTGTGAAAATCTACAGCACAAAACCTTTTCTCAGATACCTTCAATACTTTTTTTTGACATCAAGAACTAAGCTATGTCATTATAGTGTCCATACATTTACCGATTAATATAAATTATATTGATGGCTTAGAAAACCTTTATGTTAACAATGTTATAACATTTTCTAGTGTGTTATAATGTTTGACTAAATAAAAAAACTTACATACAGGTATTCAAATTTGAAACTTGAATCAATCAGGGAGTTAAACCGACAACCGAAATTAAGAGTTTTTTTTAAGGAACAGGAACCCAAAAAGTAGATTGCTTGGTATCAAAAACCATAATCGATATATATTTTTAGGTTGGTAAAGGTTCTTAAAGGTTCTAATTTTTTAGAGTAGATAATTTATAATATTGCATTCTTTCTGAAACTCAATATTATTTTGAAAATAAAATTCCCCCTTTTCTCAGCAGTTTTTGTGAGGGTGGGATATATTTCTTTTCCAAGGGATTAAAGAATGATATATGAGCACTTAGCAGTAAGCGCTAATGAGTTCAGATTCTTGAGGAATAATTACTATCACATTGTGTAGGGTTTTCTCATGTTACTCTTTAAGCTAAAAGCCTGAGTAACAGCAGACATATCTAAGAAAGGGGAGTACTGAGAAATGAGGACTTGCCCGGCTGTACAAGCAGACTATGCCAAATATGAGCAAATTTATTTAAAAGTGTTAGTCCTAGAAGTTAAAAAAACTTAAGTAGTTGTTGGATGATCATTTAGCGTGGAGGAGTAAAGGCTGGGGGGAAGGGGCGGTAGCAAATTATTAATGTTTTCACTCATCCTTCAAATATCAAGTAATAAGTATGTAGTCAAAAATGTGTGTTCATTTTGTATAGTTCAAAGGTGTTTTTATAGTTTTATTAATAATTTATTACATATTTGAATTGTTTGATAGATGGGACAAACAGAGAAAGAGTGGTTCTTAAGGTAAATCACATTAAGGTGAAATATTCCACCTGTAAGCTCATTTCCTATTTTGGTGTGTCTACAAATCGGGGACTTCAAGAAAATACTAACATTTTAAATTATAAATGTTTGAAATTAAACTGAGAATATTGATGTAACATTATTTTAATAATCTGTTATGAATCCTAAAATAATGTTTTATAGGCCTAGATAAAAATAATAATTAATATATTTATAGTTGATTTATATATTTTAGACAAAACTAAAGATCAGATAGGTACACATTATTTACTTTTGTTCCCGACATGGTAACTAGATGGTTTGGCTGCATAAAACCAGCATTAGATAATTTAATTTATTTATCTAATTTTCAAATGAAACTATGCATAAAATAAGATTTATTTGAAAATAAAATTAAATCATTTTCAAAAATTAAAAAAAAACTCAATGACGTAAGCTCACAATCGAGCTATACCAACTGAGCGACCACCGTCTGCTGGCCAAGATAATTTAGTACCAAATTCTACAAAATAAAAGGCGTCATCTGGTCAATACAATGAATCCTCATGCCGTTAATATAAGCCACTACTTTTTCATTCAAGTTGCTTCACATTTGTCTCATCACAAGGCTGAGTTAACTTCACTTCAGACCCACTGCTTCACATAAAGTTTGGAAGCGCCAAAGAGTGAATTCAGCACCTTGAACTCTGACCACTAGACCACAGAGGCGGCCTTTTTTTTTTAAGGTCTGGCAAACAAAAATAAAATAATCTCCTGTTCAAATGGCACACCCTGAATTATAAAGTACATTCACGACCTTAATTTACTTGGATGACAGTTCAAAAGTTACTAAAAATAGTCCCTAATGTATCTCTACGCCAACAGCTGAAATCTGTCACTTTGGATAGCTGTAATGAAAACATATGGTAATGTAAGTATGTGATAGTTAATCACAGTAATTTTGGCCAATATTATTTTTATATTTATTTGAGGTCGGACACACAGCTTATTTATTGTTTTATTCAACTTAAAAAAATATTATTCACAGCACATTCACAAAAGGTATAACGAACATAAATTAAAAATGGCGACAGACAAATTTAAACCATGTGATTGAACATGACGGAAACAAGTTCTTTACAATGGTGCACCCACGCAGTGGATAAACATATTTTATTATATATAAAAAATGACAAGTATTTTCTCTTTTCCAAGTAAATACGATGCCTGTATTAAAAGGTATTAATGTATGCACTATATTACAATATATAGATAACATTCTAAAACAAAGAATAAGTACTTTTAATTATGTTTAAAATTTTGTTTTGAATTGGATATAAAGAAATTATTAAAAGTAATGAAATAGTGTGAGAAAACTTAAAGTTTATGTTATTTTTAATGTAAAATATTATTATTAATTAGCACCGCGTCTTACTACCCATTCGGGTTACACACGCTTACGCTAATGTGCAATGGTAGGGTGATTGTGAGATGAAATGGAGGATCTACAGTTTAACGTGGAATCCGAACCACGGTGGAGGCCTGGCATTCCTCACATTCACAAGTTGTGATTAATACAAGTCTTGTCAGAGGTGAAGGAAGGGTTTGGCAATCAGATAAATCTATGCCAGGACCGAGGATTGAACCCCAGACCCTCAGCACAGAAGTCTGACACCTTACGCCTAGACCACCAGGTCACCTAATGTAAAATATAACATATAATTAAAACACTTAACATTGATAACAAAACAGTGATTTTTTACAAGTGTTGGCAACCCAAAACCTTAACATATGATTTATGAACCGTCATTCAGGTAAAAATCTATCATGAACAGACTCAAAATAATTTTTTCAACTATCAAGCTCCTGAATTATTTTATTTCTAATATAAATAACTCATTTTGTTGAAAATTATATTTAATATCATGTTCTATTTTCAAATACTTTAATGGTATTAAAACTAGCAAATATAAATCTTTAAGAACCAGAATTAGAACCTCCCTAAATTAATTATGAATCAAAAAGAACAGGAACTTTTATTTTTCTAGAACCAAAACCTTTAAAAAATTTTTTGGAGAACCTGAAAAGGAACCAGAGCCGATAGGTATTTTGGTTAAACACCCTAGAATAATTATTTTTAACTTTAATTATATCCTCTAATGGGGAAACCAGTTGGTTTACTTGTCACACCTTTTGGGCTTAAATGTTCCCTTATGAAATTTTGTTAAGATTAAGTTAATTTAAAAAAGTGAGAATGTGTAATACATTTGACAGTACTACTTGTCAGGATTTAATAATATCAACCAAAATAATTTCAGATGAGAGGACACAAAGGCGAGTTGAGATTAATTATTTTCAAGAACTTGTACCAGTAGCTTTCAGTGTATCATTTAGATACCTCTTCTGGTTTTATATTATTTCTAATGTTCCATCCTTCTATTTTTTTTCAGATGCTATTCATGAATTGTAATCTCTTAGAAAATATAATATCATCCTTTCCAATACTCCGTAGAAAGTTTATTCTTTGTTTATTAAATGATGGTGAAGAAATATAACCATTTAAACTTTTTTTTTACCCTTTTCAGTCACTTTTTTTTCAATACCTGTAAAGTGGTTAAATTTAGGTAGTTACTAATCCCTTAATAAATGCGTATTTCTTAATCTTTATTTGTCAATGATTTCTGGTCATTTTTATATTTTATTTTAACTATTGTTTTGTGGTTTCTAATAGTAAAGTAAAATAAAATCAAGATTGAAAATAACATTTTAATAGGCATATAAAGCTCTAAATCAGGTGTTGTTATAAGAGCCAGCCAAAATCCACAAATGAATGATCATAGCCTACCAAATTTAAAATTAGATCAATTAACTAAATTCTTACAAGAATAAGTTAGTCATCTACTATTTTTACTGAGCTAAATAAATATGTAACATATTAACATAAGAGAGTGGGTTGTAAGCAACCAATCTACTACCACCAGGACTTCCCTGGATCCCTTAGGTCAACATGACTAGTGGGGTGGTACTATGGGGGGTACCTTACAAAACCTCTGTCTTAGGTGGGTTGCCATCAACCAGTCAATCTCGTATCAATGTTCAGTTGATCGTGTAGGAAAACTATATAATCACGAAAAGGAAATCTTACCTTACATTATTCCATTATAGTACAGCTTATAAGCTAGCTCCATTGTGTAATCCATCAAGGTAAGAATGCTACCTTCCTTGGTTCCACTATGGTGGAGTGTGTAAGATAGGGTCATAGTGTAATCAGTCAAGGACTGCTACCTTTAAGGGTAAACAGAGTGTACATTTGATTTATTTTCTATAAAAGCAAGGATATAAGTATTGGGGGAAAAAAATATTGAATTTAAGGAAACAAGTTGTAGGTATATTAATAAAATAATGAAAAGTATAGTGGGGGAACAAAGGGTTGATAAAAAATGTCAAAGTCGATTGGGGCACCAAAAAGGTTACTGAGCCTGGCCATAAACTATTTCGCCCATTTAAAATATTGGGAAGGACACGGATCCTCTGTTAGTACTCTTAAGGGCCTGTTCAATGGTCGTTGGTGTCGGAAGAAACCAAGTGAGCCATACGGCTCGGTCAGCCCACAGTGTTGCCAGAACTACCAGCACGGTAGAGCCCACCCCTCTTCCCTTCACCCTCCAAAGAGTGAGACTGAGTTAGCAAGCAAACAAAACAAAGTTCTAACCCTCTGAAACATTTATAGCAGGCAGCAATCACCTCTGTATTGAAGGGGGGTAGAGTCTAAACTTGTACATAGCCTTGACGAGAGCTAACAGGGGAGAATACCTAACGATGTCATTTGGTTTGGTCTTTCATTGAAATTCATCCTGGCCAAAGCATACACAGATTGGAAGTTTTCTGGCTTTCAGATCAAATTGGGGTATGGTTTGGTTAGCCAGGGATGGGGAGGTCAGGCATCAAATCCTGGCTGGGCGTGTCTCTACAAAGAGTTTATTTTTATTTTTCCAAACTCTAACTCCAAGCAAATGTTGGAATAAATGGTTTGTCTCGTCACTTCTAAAACGATTGTGGCAACGCTGTAAATGGAAGACCCTTATAAATTGCTGAACGGTACAAGTAGTTCTCGGTATTCCTACAAGTAGCGTTGTACACTACAATTAACAAACTATTTCAAATTTTAATTTTATAAATAAGCTTTTAAAGCTTAGTAGGCCTAATAAACTAATAAATTATAAATAAATAGCTAAAACAAGTAGAAAAATACTATCTAGCCTTGTGATTTCTTCTCTTTCCAACATTAATACTTACATCTATATTAATCTTGTTAGAGTAGTTATTCATTTAAAAGAAATATAAAAAACAATAGAGCACTAAATAAAAATTCTAATCCAAGTAAATTGAGGTAAAAATAGTTCTACTTTGTCTAGTAAAATTCAATTTTGAATATTTAACTTAATGAAGTGTGAGGCTGAAAATTTGATGGTTTTCATTGTATAGTTTAATTAGTATGATTAGTAAAAGTTAAATAGCGTCTTCGTTCTAGATAATATAAGTCCCTTTTAATTGGTGAAAACCTATTTCAAATTCATAGAATGGTTTTGTCACAATCTTTAATTTTGTAATACCATGTTTTTATGGGTTGACCGGCCCCTTAACATAAAAAAAGGAGGGAAATGGGAAGGAAATGTATATATTTACTTAGGAAACTCTCTGCATAATTAATGTGTGATAATAACAAGCTTAATAACCCTTCCTTCACTTCTGACAAGACGTGTATTAATCACAACTTGTGAATGTGAGGAATGCCAGGCCTCCACCGTGGTTCGGATTCCACGTTAAACTGTAGGTCCTCCATTTCATCTCACAATCACCCTACCATTACACATTAGTGTAAGTGCGTATAGCCCGAACGGGTAGTAAGACGCGGTGCTAATAATAATAATAATAATAATAATAATAATAATAATAATAATAATAATAATAATAACAAGCTTAATGGTGGCTTAGTTTTAAAGTTGATAACATAAACCAATAGTTACATTTTTCTATAGCAAAAAAATAAAAAATATCATTCTAAGATATTCTAGCCCTAGCTGTGGATGATTAAATAAATACTAAACTAATTATAAACATGTAGATAAAACCCAACCCAATACATGAACAGGATATGATTAAATAAAGACTTCTTCAAACATGATGTCTTTACTCTGGCAACAATTATCAGGTGTGCTCGGAGGTCCGTCTCGCTACTGTGAGAGCTAATAAACTAGCTCCTGACACCCTAGATTGGTCCTGTTTATATCTGGGCCCCACATACTCCCGGGATAGTTGTGGAGATATCGTTGGTCAAAGAACATTGGCATTCAAAAAATAAATCGTGCAACACAAAGTGTACACTAAGTCAAGAATTTATAGTAATAGAAACTTTTGACTTAACTTTTACTAAAATAAATTTATCTAGACATTTATTTATAGAAATAGGATTTTGATCCAGTTATGGGGTTGATTTGACAAGATTCTCATTTCTTTCTCTGTCTTGTAGCAATTTATTAGCAATTTCTCAATTTTCACATTTCTATTACCTCCAGCTGTTGTTGGATATGTTTAGTTTCACTTAGTGTTTCTGCGGCATATGCAAGTATTGGTCTAACCAATGACATATATTCTTACTTTTGAATCTTGTTGTAGATATTTGTAATTGAGTAATTAAGGCAGCCGGCAATACTGTTACCTTTTGATGCTTGTTCTGTCAAATTTGTAATATTATATTAACTTGAAAGTTACAACCCTCACAACAATGAATCTCACTAACTAGTTGAATGTAGTGTTATTTATAAACATTTTAAATACATGTTCAATAATAAAATCCTGTTTACTTATTAGGGTGGTGGCACTACATATTACAGTTCATGCATACTGCCTGGCGTCAGTGACCTGGTCACAAACGTGAGCGACTTTGGGTCGCTCTATGTAAATAACTAGACTAGGTTTTGAATTCTGGCTGTAACATTTTTGACAATGCAACCAGTTCGAAAGTATGGCTGTGCCACAAGTTATATTGGACAGTGATCTAATAAGGGCCCATTTGAAAAATAATGTGAAATAGTAGGCACCTACAATGAAATGTTACAATCTAGTGTTTGGCCCTATGCAACATTGTGTGCAAGAAAAGTAGGACTAACATTTGGGTCACTCCACGAAAGGAAAAATGTTGGGTACCTATTTCACTAATTACAAAAAAAAAAGTTTCTCTAGGTCAATAACTAGGCCTACTTTTTTTTCAAATTCTGATATGTATATAGTTCATGAACAAAATTTGTAATAAAATAAAGATCTGCATTAATAAAAAAACACTTTAAAATGTCCCTCCCGTTTGTCCCCAACCACTTATTACCACATATAATTATAGAATGTAATAAAATATTGGTATTTTACTACACAAACTGGATTGTATGTGACCATAGTGTGTTAATATTGAATTTAAAAAATATTATTTCTTAGTTCATTATCAAATGTTTGATACGTTAATGTTCAAAAACTGTCTTTAAGTTGGAGAGCATTGCTCTGGTTATTTTATTTACTTTAACAATGCATTACCGGTTATAGGGTGTACTTAAATTTAGGGTATTTTTTTTAGGTTTAGTGTTAGGCTTACTTAACCTTACTTAACCTGACAATAATTACATTTAAGAAAAAGTTGAGTTGATATATTTTTTTAAATTATGATTTGCAGATATTACTATATGAAGAGTAAGTAGTCTACAGTACCTTAGATTTATGACCTGAAAAAATAAAAACTATAGGTAGGAAATGTTTTAATCTTAAAATATTGGTTGTATCTGAATAGTCAAGTACACTTGACTTGATGCAGACTCAATGACTTTACACTTAACACGTACTTGAGATCGAAGACTGCAACAGACTATTTGAATGGCAAAAATATCCTTTTCACAGCCTTGAGTCTGCAGTGCTGCTTCCTACCAATGATCTTAGAAACTATTTTAAGTGCCATCTATCAGCCCGAATTAGCGTAGGCCACTTACAGATTTGTGGTGACATAATTTCATTGCACATGACAAACTAGCCAAATTATCCAACACAACACACAACACAACACAACTCTACAAGCAACCAGTATATTTAATACACGTGATCAGAGATCACATTACTCTAGACGAGCTCTCTCTCTAGCAGATGAAAAGTTAAACAATTGCCGATCAAACACCGCATCGATGGAGTGTTAAGGGTAACTTGCTGTCACCCTTGGACCCAAGGGCGTGTGAGGGGTGCATTAGCACACTTCATAACTATTCAGACGGATCTGCACTTGATCATGTGATTGCTAATGCAACTATCAAGTGAATGTCAAGGGCCGAGTCGGCACCTAATCATATTGGACTACTGTTTTCACTTAAAAAATTTTAATACTATCATTATACTACCAAGGAAATAGCAAAGTCAATGATACTTAAATTATATTTATTTGAAATTATTTTATTTAAATTACAACATTAAGACATATCAATAAAACCTAAGTCCAAACATAAACAAACTAAAACTAACACATCGTAAAAGGTATGGTTCTTATGTTTTGTCCCCTATAATGGTGTAGGGCCCAACTTGTTTATGTTTTATAGTTGTTATGCTATAGCTTTTATGCTCCAAGGCCTGGCCAAGCTCACCCTTCCAAACAGGGTGTGATCATCTAAAAACTACCCATCGCAAATATATTTTTGGGTAGTCAGATGAAAGCCCTAGGCCTATAGGTCTTAAATACATACTACCCCATTTTCTCACAATTTGTCGACAATTTTGGGATAAAGAAAAATGTGGATATTTGCAGAAAAGTTTACTAAAAATAAGCTTTTTTTAAAATTTGAACAAAAGTAAATACTGTGTAGATAGATAAAGTAAAATTTAGAGTGCAGGTCTACAAAAAAAAAGTTTCATGGAAATGCATTGGAACGTTGGCAACACAACGCATTTTAGGACATTTTAGGCATTTAGTATGAACACATGTCTCTTCCCTTTGTAAATATATAGAGGTAGACAATATTAAAATGGATTACTAGAATTTAAAGTGAATTATTTACAGTAATGGTAACAGTACATAGCTATATTTATTTTGTAAGAAAAAGGTAAACTTATTGCTTGTTAATACCTAGGCCTATAGTGAGAAAATAATGCCATCACTTAGACTGGTGCAGCTAAGCGTTTCACAACCTTTAATATTACCACAGGTGTACTTTCAGATTATGGCAACAACACATTTCAAACAATTTGGTTAATCTTATTCACAAATGGATGTGTTATTTAAAAAAAATTATTTTAAATACTTAAAATCTCTGAAAGTTAAATTAAGAGTTTTTCTATAACTAAATAGATATTTTTGGAAAATGTAGCCATCGGCTTTTAAAATTAGCAAATTCGTTTGTAATCAATTTTTCAACCCTTGCTTGAGTAAAGACTTTAATATTTGTTAATTTATTTAACCTATCTAATTACATATGCTATGGACAATGATTCTTTTTGTAAGGTTTCCTTGTGCTCTAATAAATGTTATGGGCTTATGTATTCACCCCCTAATAGTGATTACTTAAGTAGGCCTACAATTCACAATATAAATTCTGTTTTTACAACATCCAAAGTCACCCCACACCGAAGTCCCTTGTTATAAATCAAATCATAGGCCTAACTTTTAAGTTGTTTGAAAAATATAAAAACGTCCGTTTAGAGCGAGGTATTGAGGACTATACCTAAAAGTTTTTATTTTTTATTCTAAAAACGTGAGTTAAGTTATATCTTCAGTGAATACTGGTGCATTGGTCTACTACTGATTTCAAGATATAAACAAATGTCCGGTTTCCCAGTAATATAAGATTATTAAGAGATTGTGTGGCCATCTTATAACTAACACATAGTAAATAGAAAAGAGTGTGCCATTCAATTCCTGACCTTCAAGTTCTTGACCAGGACAAGTTCTCAATTTTACAACCACTTTAGGCTTACCCATTTCAGCCATTTTCGTGAGAGTTTCACACGTTTATTTACCAAATACTTACCTCAAACTGCCAATGTGTTGCTTGAAGTAATTGTTTAGCCTGTTCTCTTGCACAACCAGCAGCTAAGACAAACTGATTAATCATAACTTGCTCCCTTAAAGAGTCCATCTTTGAAAGCCAATCAGTCCAAATATTGTACTACACCAAATCAAAACACAACAACACTTGTTTTCAAAACTACTCATCCCCAGATATGAATGACGTCAAAATCAAGCTTATGATTGGATATCAAAGGTAGGCTCTTCCATTAGTAGAACAGTCCTCTTTAAAACACATTGTTATTGCTATTCCACTAGATGGCGTACTTCCCCACGGGGTCACAACTCACAATATCCAAGGTCGTCTAAAAAAAAAAGACGTTTCTGCACTCAAACGCACATTCCATTCTAGGTTCGGAGTTAAGTGGATGGACTACCTTGTAAAACTTGAGAAGCGCTATCAGCGCAACTCCTAAGAAACGTCCATATATTGAACTATTTGGACTGTTTAGCCGACACCGAACTAGAGTTGCGGTGTTGTCATATCTGTCAAGTTTGTACTGAAAGAGTGAGGGGGAGCGAGCTAGTCTGTTGTTTACATGGGTCAAGTTTCTTGGAAGGGAAAGGCTAGAGTGCGGCTTTTATCAAAGACCACACTATGCAGAAATCTGCTGCTTTATTTTTAGCTTGAACTCAAATAATCAGTAGTATGGTTTTCTTAATATTTCTTACCTAGAGGAAGAAAACATTTTTAATTTGACGTTCTCGTATTAGACTGGTTTGCTGGTGACGAGTTTGGGGTTCAAATCCCAGTAGTGTATACTGAGGGTGTTTTTTTAAAACGGTTTTAAACACGCTATTATTATTTATTTATATCACCGCGTCTTACTACCCGTTCGGGCTGTACACTTATGTAATAATTACTATAATGTGTTAGGCATCAGGAAGGTTAAATTAAGAGGAGGTGCATCCATATTTTCGTGGAGTGAGAGCAGAAAACTATTTAGGAAAAACCACCTGTGAGCACCCGACCGGAATCGAACCATGATCTCCCCGTCTTCAACATGTCAGTTGAACACGGTGAGTAGCACATACTATTGGACTTGATTTCTGGTGGTGGGGAGATTGAAATTCAAATCCCAGTTGTGTGCAATAAGGGTATTTTTCCCTAAAATGGTTCCCAATCTCACTCTACGCAAATGTGGGTACATTAAATCTAAAATGTTACCTTCCTCATTCCAAGTTCATGCATGTGTACAACTCAAACTGGAAGTAAGTCACAATGAAAAAAAAAACTATTGTGATGACTACCAAGAGTGTCGGCGAAACTTTATTAGTTTCGGGCAAGGCAGTTGTAAAGAAATATATTTTTGAGGAGTTTTTAGGGGAATGACTCAAAGCCAATGGAAAATGTTTGAA
This sequence comes from Timema podura, assembly GCA_033556935.1. NCBI lineage: Eukaryota > Metazoa > Arthropoda > Insecta > Phasmatodea > Timematidae > Timema > Timema podura. The sequence continues at coordinate 61,917,999 of JAVRXN010000002.1, read as the reverse complement.
AATGGAATGCCACTAAAAGCTATTTGGGCATGGCGCTTAAGCACTTAAAAATAATAATAGATTGTTATAGAATCTATTTGAAGTTTGATACAAACCATCTTTCAGCTTCAAACTCAAGTATATCAGAGGGAACCAAACAAACTGGAGGAAGACACATTTTGATGGAGAGAGGGGTGGAGAAGAAATTGGTGGTAATACCCCGCCCTATCAAACCTCCCCCCTTCTCAGTTCACCCTCAATGAGTAACATTGGATATAAAACTATCGACAGACACACCGTAGAATGTAGATCATTTCCTCAGCATCTGACTTAACCCAAGCTATGAGGGGTGAGGACAGTTTCTAATGATGATAATAATAATAATAATAATAATAATAATGGTGATAGAGATATCTTATCAATTAACATAAAAAGTGTTTATTTTTTTATATCTTCTTTCATGGACGCAGAAAATTGGGGGTCAGAGATGTACCTTTCTTTAAAAGTGTTAGAACCCTTAAAAGGCAGGGGGGCCACACACATATGTATAAAACATAAATAAGATATTGTGTTTTTTTACTTTATTATTTACTTTAGTTTCTTATATTACACCATCCAGATACTACTAATAATAATAATTTTAATATAAACTTAAAGATGCACTAAAATCTCCTATTGTAAAACTAGCTTGACCTACATTAGCTTGTAACAAGTACAAAGACATAACTATGCAGTAATTGACCCACGGTGGGTGACCCCAAGGGAAAAATACACCACCGTCCCCAAATCTTATGAATAATTGTAGATTATAAAAAAATATTTAGACATTTATTATTGGAATTATTTTATAATACGTAATAATATAGAGTTGGTAGGTTAAATTTAGAGGAAGTGTACCCACATTTGCGTGGAGAGATAAGAGTGTAAACCCATTGAGGAAAAACCACTCTAAGTGCATTACCATACAGCCATAATATTTGATAAAATTGTTGCTGAAAAGTTTCAATATAATGTAAAAAACTTAATCTGAATTGAATAAAACAATATTAATAAATATTATAAACAAATCTATAGTCAATTATCAATATTAACACTTATAGAGGCTAAACAAACATTGATCTCTGTGAAATTGTCTACACTTTCCTCCAAGGACAAGCTACGGGTAGTAGCTCAACAGTCAACATATTTAATCCCTGCAGCCTTTATTGATTCATGTGCTTCTTAAATAATTTTTAGTAAAGTTTTGAAAATGACCTGACAGCTGTTTCTATTGATTTTACAGAAAAATATGTACATACATTTTTGTACAGCATAAATTATGCGCAATAAAATGACTATTGAGTAATTTTTTATTGAATAATGAGATCTTTACGAAACAATGATAGGCCTGAAAGACAACGCTTTCATATATTACCAAATTAATTTTGGGTGGGTGGACCTGCGTGATGGGCCCTATTTTGAGCGTGGGCCTGTGGCATTCTGCCACCACCCTATAATTACACCAATGAACTTGTAGCTATCAAGAATTTCAAACTCTATTAACCTATTTTTTATTAATTATATTCGATAATCAAATATAGCTTTATACGTTTATACATATTTTAACATGTATAACACTCACTTTGATGGCCTCATGGTCTAACGCGCTACTCTTACAGTAGACTAGACTGCCAATGATGGGGAGATCAAGGTTCTAATCTCGGTCGGGTGTACTAAAGTTAGTTTCTCCAAACTGGTTTTCCACGCTCCCTCCACGCAAATGCAGGTACAATTTCTATGATTATAACCTTCTTGATCCATAAAACCACTAAACAATTTTTGAAAAAAAAATCTATTCACAAATTCTCTGTTTATTTGGCAAAAATTTTAATCCGACCATTTACCTCAGGAACTGAAAGAAAATATTTTGACCAGATTAAATAATATTATATACATATATATTTATATATAATATGATGTAAATCAAAATATAATATAATATTATATTATAATATATATAAAAATATAATATTATATTATTAAATAAATATTATATATCTATATATAAATATATATATATATTCAAATTTGAAGATAGCATATAGAACAATTTTCTGCAAAAAGAAAGATTTTATTTTTAAAAATGTATAATTTTTATAGAATAAATATTACACTTATTGCCTGTACTTCAAAAATTATAAACACTATCTCTAAAAATAAGTATTTGAAATTACAATAAAACATAAAGAAATATACTGCAAGAAAATGTTTTTCACCCAATTGTATAGAAAATATCCATCCATCGATTTTGACCAAATTTGATAGGCTTAAACACAAGTTTTACATTGAAGCATGATCATTTTATAATCTATTTCTCCCTTATCAATCACTTTTGTGTCAGGGACGTTCATAAAATATATATACACATCACTAGCTATTTTATAATTTTAGCTACACACATTATATAATAATAATAATAATAATAATAATAATAATAATACATCCATTCTACAACTTTATACATTCAAAGTCCTTAATCAAAACTTCTGCAATGAACACAACGTTTTTAATTTTATTAGGGACCTGTGCTACAAATTTTGTTTGAATTCCGACCGCGTGAATTGAGGTGTTTTTCCTCGTGATTGCTCATTTACTCCACGCAAATGTGGGAACACTTTCTCTTAATTACCGTATTTATTATCTACCCTACTTTATTATTGTAAATTTACGGATAACATCGAAGAATATTAAGAAGTGAAGCATTTATAATATCACAAGAACAAAAAAAAAAAAGACATGAAAATAATCTTTACACTGCACACTCTTATATATGCTGAGTAACATCCTCCTCTTAGCATTTGTGTTCCCCCTTCCCTTCCTCTCTAAAGCTTACGTTATTTCCAAATCTTTGACTATGGCACGCGAGGGGTGCGAGAAAGTAAAAATTATATTTGTGATGAAACTATTTTGTAAAATAATAATTGTCAAAATTAAATATGTATCTGTGTTAATGTTATTAATTTTAAAAGCGCGGTGGTCAAGGCATGTTCAATAGTCCCCCCACCCCGTTTCATTATCCACCTTTACAATTTATAGCAAAATAGTTTCAAGACATTTATCTATTGTGACAAGTGTATTTCATGTTCAAATTGCCAATAGTCCAAAATGATTTAGTTAGCCCCGTATTATCGATACCAAATTATTGACTCTGTTTACAGATCAGATTACCAAAGGTAGGGCCAAAGTGTTTGATTGGTACACCAAAGTGAACCGAGCCCGTGTGGGTTTTACGCCGATGTACTAATTAAGCTAATGTGTCAGAGAAGGGTAAGGTTGCTTTTAGATGACTTACACTCACACTTGCGTGGAGGGTGAGTGGAAAACATTTTAGGAATAATAACCTCATAGCACCAAACTGGGATCGAACACCAATCCCCGTCCTCAGCAGTCCAGTTTTTTGCAAGAGTAGTGCCTTAAATCATGAGGTCACCAAAACGGGTCCTGTAATTATATTAATTAGGTATTCTACGCACATGATTTGAAATTAATGGATGGATTTTAAACTACAGTATTAAAATTGTATTTTTCATGCAGAAATGATAATAAATTCATGACACTTTTTTATATCCAATTCACAAGAGTAGAACATTTATTTTTCTTTCGTCTGGTTGAGAGATAAAGTAGTTTTTTATTTTATTTTCTTCGATCTCTTTTTACAGAAACGGCTTCCATTGCAAAACACGTGGTATTCACACAACTGATTTAATAAATGAACGCAGTCGAGTTGATATTTTTCCTGAGAACATCTGCTCGTCACCGTGCAACGCTTGGCATCACTGCCATGAGTTTTCTCGAGAGGTTCATTTTGTTCAACCTTACACCGCTAGGTCACAGGATACTGCACCACAACACTTTTTTGAATCAAAATAAAACTGTACCACTTTATTTTAGTTTAGAACAATATGTATGCTGAAAAATGAAATGATAATTATTCTCAATCATATTTACTCGGTTTATACTTTGTCTGCAGATTTTTAAAAAATCAACACTAAACCAAAAAAATACGATCATGCAAAAATTATTTAAACAAAGCTGCTTACAAATATTTAACTTTTAACTGGCGTTAAATTATACTAAATGATAGAGAAATGTGTTTATTGTAATACAATGAAAACAGTTTTAGCCTAAGTCTTCCCACATTTAAATGACAAGCCCAGTTTGTTTCATGCAGTGATCTTTAAATTATTTTTTAAAACTTAAATTTGAATTGGCTGGGTAGATAGGAATAAACTATAAACCATGTAAATGAATTGATCTTTACAGTAGTAAAAATCTGATTAAAATATGTATAATAGTTTTCTTAGTAATCATGTACAGAGAAATCGCCTTAGAAACCGGCCGCGCTCATCTCTCATGGTGATCCATCCCCTTAAGCGTGGATTGTTGGTCTACACAAATTCAAATTGTGCTAGGATTTTTGTAAACGTTAAATTATCAAATGTGTTAAAAATAGCAATAGGTATACTATTTTAACAGATAAAGGTAAAGTATTAGATACTAAAACATGGCTCTCCAGTCTTCATATATTAAAGTAATGTTAGATCATTTATATTGGCGTTTAAAAGCTATTATTCTGTTCATGGGCGTAGGGAAAAGGGAGGGAGTTATGAGGTTCAAACACCCCTTCCCCCAATTTTTCTACGTTTTAATATGAAGTTTAAATATGGCCACGTATCAAATTTCAAATAACTTATAGAGGCATTCACTCTTCAAAAATTTGTCAGAAAAGGACCCCTCCTAATAATTTCTCTAGGTGTTCAATTTCAAAAGAAGTCCAGGAAATATCACTCTAAATGGCTTCTAGAGACATCAGATTTTAAAAATAAATAATCGTAATGGGCCACTCTAAATAGCTTCTATATGCATATTCTATTTATTTTTTTAATCCAAGCTAGAACTATTTAAATTATCTTCTAAAAGCATTCAGTTTTCAAAAATAAAAAAATCTAAATGAGGACCACTCCAAATAGCTTCCAGGGCATCCAGTTTTAAAAATTTGCTGGTGGACGAAACCTTAAAATAGCTTGAAAAGGCATCTAATTTTTGAAGAAAAAAAAAAAGCTATGAACACTCTAATTAACTTCTAGGAAATTAAAAATTTCAAGAAATTTTGTAAGAACCACTTCAAATAAATTCTAAGGAATCTAATTTATATACAAAAAAATTGGCAAGCCCTTCTTAAAATAGCTTTTAGAAGCATCAACAATTTCAAAAAATTTCCCGAAGGAGGACTATTCTAAAAGACCTCTGGGAGTATCCAGATTTCAAAAAATATCGAAGGGAGCACTATTTTCAATATCTATTAAAAGAGTATAGTTTTCAAAAATTCTCCAAACGAGGAGCACTACAAATAACTTTTAGTAGCATAAAATGTTCCAACATTAACTGGGGGAGAGGTAGATAGAAAGTCCCCAAAAACATTTTAATACATACATACATACATACATACATACATACATACATACATACATACATACATACATACATACATACATACATACATACATACATACATACATACATACATACATACATACATACATACATACATACATACGTACATACGTACATACATACATACATACATACATACATACATACATACATACATACATACATACATACATACATACATACATACATACATACGTACATGCGTACATACGTACACACACATATAAATACATACATACACACACATATAAATACATACATATATACACATATAAATACATACATATATACACATATAAATACATACATATATACACATATAAATACATACATACATATATATACATACACACCTGCATATATATATATATATATATATATATATATATATATATATATATATATATATATACCTAGTCACGCCATTCCCTTACGGCAGGGATCGGCTAAAGGTCGATCGCGATTGATCGGTCAATCTCGTCTCAATTTTCAGTCGATCGTCTAGGAAAACTATATCGTCACGAAAAGGAAAGCTTACCTTGTATTATTCCACTATGGTACAGCTTATAAACTCAAGTCCGTCAAGGTAAGAATGCTACCTTTCTTGGTTCCGCTATGGTAGAGCTTGTAAGATAGGGTCATAGTGTAATCAGTCAAGGTAAGACTGCTACCTTCTGGAGTAAACGGAGTTTACATTTTTTTTAAATGTATTTTCTATAAAGGAGAGATAAGTATTGGGGAGGAAAAATTGAATTTAATGAAACAAGATGTATATATTAAAAAGAAATTAAAATTAGAGTGGAGAAACGAAGGGTGATCGTAGGATCCTTGATAAACGTAAAAGTCGATCGGGGCCCTTTAAAAGGTAGCCGACCCCTTCCTTACGTGGCAGGAAAGACATTTTGAAATAATATATGTTATGCTGCCTGAATACAAATGGGGCTACTAGTATTGTAAATAACCCATTCTGTTTTAAGATGGGTTTATATTCATGTATAACACATAGCTAATTGCGAATAGGGTATAGCATAGTAAGAAATTTAAATTCACTTATAATTATTATTTTGTGTATTTTGATTGTAAGAACGTTAATTTCGTTGGTAAAATTATAATGAAGTTAACATATTATACTGCTCCTAGCGGGCAAATACAGGAACTAAATATTAATAATATATTTTATTTTATTGTAAATTATTATTTCTTTCTTTACACAATATACTTGGTTGAATTAAATTTTAAATATTATTATAATAACTTTCATACTTAAATTGATTTATGAAACTTACCTTTTTCGTTTTAATTGCTACGTATTTCATTGTAGAAAAGACCAGTCGAGGAACCACGCTGCTGCAATAGTTTTTTGTTTACAGCGCATGGAATACCGTACTGGGTGCGAAGTCACTGCGCATGTGTTGGACCTGAAGATTCGCTTTCAAATCAAAACAAAAAGGGAAGTGTGAGAGAGAATGAAACATGGAGGCCAAATTTGGAAATACGCCCACACTGTATCGTCACCCCAGAATGCAAGTGTTCTATGTCCAATTTTCTAGTTTTGTGTAAAAGAGCATTAAAGTTTGACGATGTGTATAAAACCAATGATACTAGATGACAACTCAAGTTTCTGTCCCCTTAAGTAATTAGATCTAAGACTTTCAATGACTGACAAACAATGTTTGAGGTATGTGTGCAAAGTAGAGATTTTAATTAATTAAATTGGACATACTACAAATGCATTTAAAGAAGATTGATTTTTTGAGTGCATTTGTTCTATCTCCAAACAATAACAATGAAATCAGTCTGCAAAATGTTTATATTTTCTTTTTAAAATTTTATTTAGTAAACTAGAAAAAAATAGTAGTCTCTAATAGTAGTCTCTAATAGTACATTGAATACACTGCAAAACAATAAATAAAACCCTTTTGATTTATTAAACATGACTTATTAAAAAAAAGAAAACAAAAATTTACTTATTTTAAGTTCTTTGAGAAAAGGCTTCGATAGAAAAATGCATCTTCCTTAGGCATGTATTTTAACATAGACAAGATATCTTTTTTCTTTTCTTCTGTCAAACTCTTGATGCATGATAACCTTCTGACTACAGGCAGTAGTTGCTCCATATATTCTTTCTCTAGTGAAGACGATGTTGCTTCCCTAGATGTTCTGATGATTTTCTTTTCCATGAGAGTAACACTTTTCAGATCATCTTTAAAGGACTCTCTGAACTCTATCAGTAGCGGAGACACTTTTTTTATTACAAGGTGCTTAACCCTGGCGAAAGGGACTCTTGAAAATTGAAGGTTATTAGCAGCAGCTTGAAAATTGAAAAAGTATTCATTACTCATATGTATTAACTTCATGAGCTTCCCAGATTTCACCAAACCATTCAGCAGTCTAATTAGGCTAACTGGGCTGTAAACCTCCCGTCCTTTTAGCCATCGCTCAATGACACTGTGCACGGAATCCACCTCTTGAATGTTCCCATGCCCCGGCTCACTAAACTTCTGCTCAATTACTGTCAGTCTCCCAGAGGCAATGCTAGAGAGGAATTTTTTCAATGCTAATCACATAATGGAGTTTCGGTTCTGGGGAATACATGAGTCCGACCATAAAATGATTTTTTCAAGAGTAGCATGATCTTTCATGATCTCTGTAAGGATTTGCACTAGCGCACTTGCAATATCATTTCCAGACCTACCACTCTTACATTCATGCCAGAGTGCACAGTAACTTTTATTATCAACAGAACAATGTGCAGTCAAATTGTAAAAATTAAATTTTCGTTTGTAGAAAAAATTTGAGACCTCTGCCCTGGGAAGAGCAAAAACATTTTCAAGATCAAAGCAGACTACCGCTGTGCTGTTGTTTCGATTTTTATAATTATAGTTATGTCTATCTTCATCCCGCTCAATTTTACAAACGGATTTATTTTCCATATGTTTCTCAAAGAATGCTTTTTTATCACTGCTAACTTCTGGGTTTGCTTTCATTTCTTCGCAATAATCACAGCGATCTTTTTTGGGAGAGATAAAACCAAGATTAAACTCCTTGTTAAAAATATCCCTATAGATATTCTCTTTCAGTGGGTGTGCTACTTTTTCTGTATACAGCTTGTACATTTTCAATACATTAAGGTGTCCTTCAAGAAAGTGACGTTTTGAACCTTCCCGGCAATAATGGGATTCAATGTGAGGGAATGATTGAATATGTATCCTAATTTCCTCTTTTCTTTTATCATCTATATGACTCTTTGTACTTTTTCCTTTGCAAGGTGATCTTCCTACAGTTCCACATTCTGGATTGAAAACATTCTCAAAAAAGTAGTACACTCGACGTTGGCTAATATCCAATGTGTTGAGGAAAAATATTTTACAAACCTTTATATAGTTATCATTTATTGAAAATTTGTATTCATAAGAAAACTTTTTTTGCGGCTATTATTCAAAGTCCTTTGCCTTGATTTAATTTTTCTCTGAATAAATTTTGCATAGAAATGATTCTTTTTATCATCATTCAGCTTCCAGAATTCATCATGAATCTGCTTTCTCGTCTCATCTGATATCTTATTGTAGCACTTAAATTTGCATGAACAAGTCTTCTTCACTTCCCTGCGCGGCCTTAAGTTGCCCTTCCTATCAATGTATTCATCACCACATTGCCTATTCTTCTTCCTGACTTCAGACTTCCATTTTTGTTTACTTACTTTTCGTTTTCTACTTCCATTTAAATTTTCATTTGCTGTTGTATAACTGTGATCACTCTTACTTGTGAGTTCCAATGAGATCGTTTCCTCCACTACCTCACATTCATTATCAGTAAGCATGTTACTAGGATTAGCTTGAATGTCAAAAATTACATTGCCTACTTCCTCTACTACTACTTCACTCTGATAGTCAATACTATCAGTTATAATAATCATTTCCTCTAGTACTACTTCACTTTGAGTGTCAATACCATTAGTTGCAATGCTGACACCCACCTCATCTATTACTACTTCACTTTGAGAATCAATATCAGTATTTGTAAAACCGGTACTCATGTCATCTAGTAGGCCTACTACTTTATTTGGAAAGTCAATACCAGTAGTTGAAATACTGGTACCCACTTCCTCTTGTACTACTTCACTTTGACAGTAACTACTGGTACTAATTGGCTGCAATGAGTGGAGATCCGACACTAGTTCATCATATACATTTTCTACCTCATCACTGTCACTGTCGGATGAATTAGAAGCTGGCATGTAGATTGAATCCTTGTCATTGTCTTGTTCAGAATTATTTGAGCTGCAATGACAAAGATTAATGTATTTCAGATGGGATAATTTTTAAAATCTTATTTTCATACCAAAACATAAATGTATATGATTGAACAAACAATGTTTAAAGATTAAATAAATTATCTCTAACAGCCTACTTATATTACGATTTTAGTAATTATTACCTTAAGATGCAAAGAATAGCCTATCCTAAAACAATAAAGACAAAAATAACCTGTCATCGGAAGATAACGTGTCATCAAGAAGTTGTAATATCCTTGCTTCCTCTTTGCCATCCATTCTGTACACTAACACTTTTATTTGCTCAACTGTGGTTTTATAACACAATAAACCTATATCAAAGAATTCATATTTAGTAAATTAACTACTGTTAACTACTATTAACTACTATACTACTAAAATTGATAAGACCAACACAAATACAAACCAACATGATGTATTTAGGTTTTAGAATGCAAATGGTTCATCTCCGTGTAAACAGCTAATTCAAAGATTATGATTGGTTGATGGAGATATAACAGTTACAAACTAAAATATTGTCAAGGAAAATGGAGATAGAATAAATGTATGTCTGAATTTTGCAAATAGATGGCACTAGTAGTCTCAGTTTCACTGCAGGTGAACCATATGCACTCTGAATAGACATAAATATCAAATATCTCAAATTTAGCCATTTTGGAGATAGAACACTTGCATTCTCGGGTGACGGTATGTTGATGAAGAGCTAGGGGTAGGAACCCTACGTCAAAAGATTACGTGGTCTTTAAAATTCCAAGGAAGAAACAGCTGTCCCTTGCCACTTTGACGTTTATGGGACAATGCATTATTCAGAGACTTGCGCAAGAAGAATTCCGCTACATTTTCATTTATTCGTCGGGCTGAGTTTCATTATGACATTTTATTCGATGTATACTATATTTTAGCCTGATTTTTAAATTACTGCATTTTGTTAAATTTAACTTTATTATGCAAGATACAGAGCTGTTTTCCTAGGGTCATAAAGAATGATGAGTGGTGCGAAGATAAAAAGAAGTGGTAGATGCAATGGTGTTAGTGGAAAATGGATATGTAAATTTCAGTTTGTTATCTAATTAAAGTTTTTGTTCAAAAATTAGATATATATATCAATCTCTTCATAATAAAAATAAGACTCAATACCATAGTCTTTAAATAATTTCATAATATCCTCATACATAATATTGGTCAATGATTTTAGAGATTATTAATATACCCCAAAAGACTAACAGTTAAAAGGCCCAAAAGTCAATTTAGAAAAGTTACATTAAAAATATATAATTTAAGCCGAAAAATAAATTTGTCTTTACATTTTAAATATTAGTAGCCAAGTCTACGAACTTCCCAATATAGAGTCCAATCCAAGAGTACTGGTCTTTCATCATACTGGCATTATATATGCTTGAAAAATCCAGAGAAACAGGAAAGAGAAGGAAATAACGTGGGGGAATATAATAGGATCACAAAGGGGGGATACGCGTGACAAATATAGCTTCGATAACCTTCTCCATGGTACTAGAATGTTCTCCTCTATAGTAGACTAGGCATAACTTTTTTTAAAACTACGCGCCCTCTAGCGGCCGCAGTTTGAACTTAGGTGGGGTCGGTCAGTCTTCCATGAGGCTTGGTTATGCTCGGTTGTGCTTTGTTTTCCCACCAAACTGTTGCTAAGAGGTGCTGGGACGGTGAATGGGGTAAGTTGTTGTTTCCCTCCAACTTGTATTTCTTCACTTGTAGCCAAATGCTACATTTCTACTAAGATTTTTTTTTAAAACAACTAAAAAAATGAATATTTACGTATTTGAAAAATATATTATGTTGGGCTGAAAAATATAATATATATATATATATAAAATTCAATTTTAGTTTTTACCCAACATTTTTTTAATTTTAATTGAAATATATATGAAAAAAGGTGCATTTTTATTGTCTAAAAAAAGTGCATTGCATTATGCTAGAAAAGAGTGATTTTTTAAATGAAAAAAAGGGATTTTTCTTTGCGCCCAGTTCACGCGCACCCGGTTGGTGGCGCCCAGTTGTCCTAGATCGGCTTCCGAGTATTATCTAAGCTCTTTATTCTAATATCGCTACCAACATTACATTTGTAATAGACATAGTAGTATCCTCGGCTATAGTACATCCTGACTGATTCTAAGGACCATGTTCAAAAACCAGGGAAGTGAGGGGTGACATGTATTTAAAAAATATATTGTTTATTACTCCAATTTATTGTAAATATATTGAGTATCAAGGGGGGGGGGGACGTCCTCTCCGTTATAGCCTGCGCCGACGCTGGCTGGAGGCAGTTCTTGGAAGTCCACTGCAACATCAAAGGTGAGTCAAGTGTTGGAAATAATAGAGTTTAATCAAAGCACAGTCTTGTCAAAACTTTGTTTATTTCCTATATAAATACCTGTAGGTCCCGACAATATTATTATTGTACCCCGTTGCTAATTTTAGTCACAACGTACAGTGCAAAAGTCATTATAAAAATACAACCGGCTATACAGAAACGGAACGATTAAGGTTTGACTCAAAACGAGTGTTTTTATTTGGGACTTTTTCATCTATTTGATATATGTCTAAATTTTTTATTTTCAGCATGGCAGGACAATACCAGAATGAAATACAGTGGCGGATTTACCAACAGGCTGGGTAGGCTGAAGCCTAGGGCGGCAGATTTTAGGGGCGGCAAATTTGGGGCAAAAAAAAATTAAATTTGTCTTACAGAAATTAAAAAGATTCATAATTATATACCTAAATGTTATTAGGTCCACACAAACAATTCAACATGTATTATGTTTCACCACTTAGATAATTTTTTCTACACTTTGCGTAGTCGCGTTTGGTTGCGGCGCGGGAACGAGTGACATGACCGTTCGCTAAGTGTGTCTGGCCGAACCTGACTGCACGAGCGCGGCGTGGTGCGCCGGAGCCGAAGCGGGGTCGTGCTGTAGGCATACGCTGCGTGGTGTTGGTGGCATTGAGTTCGAGATAGATATAGAGCGGCGATACAAACGGGGAAGTCCCGTCCCGTATTTACTTCAAAAACAAAAATAAAGCCGCCTAGGTTGATTGGGTCCTGCAATTTCTAATACGTATTTATATTTCCATAACGAATTGACACATTTTTCTGGTTGTGTGTTGTAATTTTTCAAAGTGTTTCGTGGACTGTATGAATAATTTCATAATATAACATCACCGGTGCGTACAAACTTATATTAGGTAAGTAATCATAATATATTACAATAAATCATCCGTAACGAGTCAGTAAGACGTAATTTAACTTGATAAATAGCTGTTTCGGAAGCTATGCAAAGAAATTTCGTTTTTTTTTTGTTATATCATACTTAAATAAATTTATTGTACTTACGTTAGGTAACTATTCAATGTCTGAAGTCTGAGCAAAGGATACTGCTAATTACGTACGAGAAATAAAACTCCCAATGTAATCTTTTTTATTTCAGTTCTTGGAAAATTGTTAGAATGAGTGATGGGAGAAAGCGACTTAGTGGAGCTGAGTATAAAAAGAAGGCCAAAATGAAAAAAGAAGAACAAGAACAGGTTATCCGTTAAAACGATAAAAATGGACAGTTTTTTAAAAGTGGAAGTGGAAGTAGTGTTGAAAGACCAGGAACTTCAACATTATGCACTAACACAATACAATCTGGAAAAGATGAAACGGATTTGAATTCTGTGGCCCAACAACAACAGTCATCTGTTGAACAATATACTTTTGAAAAAACGGATATTTATGTTTTTGACGAAGAGGCGATAGAGGAATCATCAATAAGTATAAAAATTGAAGATGCGTTTCAGAATCAGACGTTAAGTAATGACCAAGTGCAAACAAGTGAAACAACAATAAATCTAAACAAAGATCCAGCTTTATGGGAAATCAACAATACCTTAAGGGAGATTATCACAAGGTATGGCTTCGGTCAAAACAAGTCTTGTGACTTCTCTAAAAGTGAAAAATTATATGCTGACCAGCGTCGTTTCTTGCCAGTGAGTATCTTCCAAAGAAAAATGAAAAATAATGAAGTGAATGACCGAAATTGGCTGGTTTATTCTGAAAGTAAAAGATCTGTATATTGCGGGCCCTGTTTGGCATTCGGTCCATTGGAGGATAAGACTCAGTTTGAAAACAAAGGATTTAATGACTGGAAAAATGCAGAACACCGAGTAGCTCAGCATGAAAACTCTGAGCGTCATAAATCTAGTATCCTTAGTTTGAAAGTTAGAAGTCAGATTGATGGCCGATTCGACAATTTACTGCATGTCCAGATTGATGAAGAAATTACTTATTGGAGAAACGTTCTGAAGAGGGTTGTTGCCGTAGTGAAGCGACTGTGTTCAAGAGGCCTCGCTTTCAGAGGAAAAAATGAAAAGTTCGGCGATCTGCATAACGGAAATTATTGTATGATTTTGGAACTGTTAGCTGAATTCGATCCTTTTTTAGCCAGTCATATTGAACGATTTGGGAATCAAGGATCTGGACGTACCAGTTACTTATCAAAGACTGTTTGCGATGAGTTTATTCACTTGATGGGTCATAAAGTCTTAAAACATATTGGAGACGAGATAAGAAGGGTGAAATATTTTTCCTTAATCCTCGATTCAACACCAGATATAGCACATGTGGACCAACTTACCCTCGTCATTAGATACGTTTTGGAAATAGGCGAACAGTGTAAAAGATTTCTCGAGTTTTTGCCCCCAGTGAGACATAAAGATGAAGAAATGTTTTCTGCCATTATTTCGGAACTCAAAACACTGGGCATAAATATTGAAGACTGTCGTGGACAATCATATGATAATGCCGTGAACATGTCTGGTGTGTACAATGGCTTACAGGCTAAAATCCAAAGCCAAGCACCTTTTGCTTTTTTCGTTCCTTGCTCTGCCCACTCTTTAAATTTAGTGGCAACTGCGGCTGCTGAATCTTGCACAGATGCTTGTCGCTTCTTCATGTTGCTTCAAGAAATCTACTTTTTTTTGTAAGTTCGACACAACACTGGCAAAAATGAATGACTGAAATCGGGAAAGGGAAAACGCTAAAGAGAGTAAATCTGACACGTTGGTCAGCTAGAGAGGACGCATGTAGAAGTTTGAGAGATTCTTGGCACGAAGTCCTTAAAACTTTGGAATAAATCAAGGATGATTGTACCGAAAAGCCTGTAACGCGAAACGAAGCGACGGGAATACTTTTGAATTTAGAAAAACTGGAAACGGCGATAATGGTTGTTGTGTGGAATGTTTTTTGGAAAGAATAAACAAAGTGAATGTTCAAATTCAGGCTTCTACCGTAGATTTGATCACTGTTGCCGATCTTTACGAATCTCTTTGCAAGTTTTTCGTAGCTGAACGAGAAAATTTTAAGTATTTCGAAGAAAAGGCGATGGAATTTAGCGTGTCAAAGCAGTATATAAGATACATGGAAAAAAGACAACCGAAAAGGACATTTTTTTTATGATGAAACACCCGATGAAGAAATAAGAATGACTGCGAGTGATACTTTCAGGTTTAACACATTTCTAGTCCTCATTAATAGACTCGTATCCGAATTAGAAAAACGGTAGGAGGCCTACAACAGGTTCAGTGAAAAGTTTTAATTTCTGATCAAAATGAATGAATTGTCATCATCAACCCTTACGGAAAAAGCCCTTTTCTTGGAAGAAATGTATCCTAATGATTTAGAGACTGACTTAGTTCAAGAATGCATACATTTTCAATGCCACCTTTCTTCTGAAAGAATTTTGGTAAAACCAAATTCTGGATCATTGGATAGTCTATCTTTGTTCCTGCGAAAACAGAATTTTCAAAACGTTTATCCAAACTTGGATATAGCAGTTCGCATGGCTCTATGTACACCAGCGACAAATTGTTCGGGTGAGAGAAGCTTTTCTTGCTTAAAACGGGTAAAAAATTATCTAAGATCTACCTAAGGCCAAGAAAAGCTAAATGCCTTAGCTCTTTTATGCATAGAGTCAGAACTAATGAACAAGATTTCATTCGATGATATAATTGATGATTTTGAGAATAGAAAATCGCGCAAAAAGGCATTGTAAAACTTTCATAACTTAATTGAATTTCATCGTCATAATTAGCCAGATTGTTACCAGATAATTGAATATATGGTTTTTAACTGTAAGTAAGCGCAATAAAAATTATTTAATCACGTTTACCGAATGTACATTATTGTGTAAGTAGTATTAAGGCATACCTTACTCCGCTTTATTAGTAGTACATGATTGAGCTTTTATTAGCTCAGAAATATACCAAAAAACTATTTCTTGTGTAACCTTAACTAAATCGTTGGATTATAAAAATAATCTAGGAACTGACACATTGTAGAGATCGGTAGGGGCGGCAAAATTTGAATAGTCTACTGGCGGCATATGTGTAAATCCACCACTGATGAAATATGATTTGAATTATGAGATTTTACTGTTTATCTTAATTATTTCTTTATTGAACCTGACAACAGCAACCGTTAACAATCGAAAACAGAACAAATAGAATATATATGAAAAGAATAATGTTGCCAACATAAACAATTCAGTAATGAAAATGTTATTTTCAACATTTTTGATTGGCACAAGATTGCACTTTTCCCGTAGCTTCTTGAGGCTTTGTGCCTGTAGTGGTTTGGTGAGTAGATTTACCAGCATAGAATCTGTTGGACAGTACTTATATTTCACCTTTCCCTTGATTATGAAGCCCTTTACAAAATAGAATCGTGTGTCTATAGCCCTAGTGGGACTAGACCACCTTCCCCTCTTCAATAAAACTGAGCAAGCTTTGATTGTATTTATTTGTTACAATATAATCTTCTTCCAAAGCGTCGTGTCATACAAAATGTTTATAATCCATAAGGCTTCCTGACACGCACTGGACAGTGTAATAAAATTTGTCTCTGTAGTGGACCGTGCTACACGTGATGGTTTTTGACAAACCAAAACGATGACATCACTTTTGACCAAGAAAACGTGTCCACTGTTATACTTTCGGTCTACATTTTTCAGCCCAATTTGTGTACGAATATCTGGATTTTACATTAGTCTACCTGATATCACGTTAAATTTCGATGTGCTGTTTGTTATTTGCATTTACAAAATTTCCAATAACAACGTTTACTTTTGCCATATTAGCCACACTGAGGTTGTTGTATTCCACATGATCTAATTAAATAAAATACCTTTTATCACTTGCTATGAGTTTTGGCAGGTGGCCTCTGAATCATTAGCTCAACCTTCAATATTTCCTATCGTAGCCATAAATAAAACTTTTTCAGATTGTTTTAATTAGTTGAGATTCTCAATTTTAAACTGTTGGTCCTTATTTACTTTCTTGGATATGTTGTGTTTTCCTACCCATACCTTAAATTTGAGACAGTCGCACTTTAGATAATCACTTTTCTTAAAAAAGAAACACGATACTTATATCTTTTATAGTTGTTTCAAGGTCTACTTCTTTACTTTGGGCCAGTTTCATAGTCAGATTTAGTACGCCTAAAGTGCGAGTCGATACTAAATACAGGACGACACCTACCCTGACCAAAATGGAATGGGCCAGTTTCGCATATGAAACTGGCCCATTCCATTCAATTTCAGGTAGGTGACGTCTTATATTTAGTATAGCGCCGGACTTGAGGCGTACTAAATCTGACTATGAAACTGGCTCTTTATCTACAACTGTTCTTTCCCGTTCGAAGATTGTATTCAATGAACAGTTTTGACTTTACCACACTTCACGTATCTAGTGCCATAAAAAGTTTATCGTAACTTAAGGGTAGACTGCTCAAACTCTTTCCAACAACCCAGCTGTCGTAAAATTCCACACCGAGCTCAACTTATTTTTGGAACAAGTTTGAAATTTTACAAAATGTTGTTCCATATTATCATTTACATCCATTTTTTTTACAGCAAATACATTCAATCAATCATACTTTATTGATCAATGTTTAAGTTTAATTATGGTTTTTGAAAGCTACCCATGCTTCCTTTGATGTCCTTGAAATTATTTTGTGGCACATTTTTCTGTTATCAACCAAAAGGGTAATCCATTCTTTAGCTTGATCATCAAGCATCTGCCAATTTGCAATTTTTTTTGAAGTTGCATCATCGGTTTCTGCCTCTGGCTTATCCATATTCATAACGCTCCACAGCCTTTCTTTCATTGGTGATATCTCCATACAAAATAGTACTCACCATTTAATTTCACAACGCTCATTTTTGCTTTTTCAATTTATTTATTGCTCTCGTAGCACGCTTTTTGACTAACCTTATTTTTCTATTATGTTTATATCCCTTAATTCTCTTCGCTTTGGGCCCATGGCCTTTTGGTTTTAACTTTGATATTTCCAGTGTCCCAGGAGAATCAAATATAAAAGATTAATAGAATTAAATTAGTCCTGTGTTTATTTAACTTGTATTGAGCTTGACTCCATCTATGTCAACAGTCAATAATGAAAAATAAAACAAGAAGAATATCTATGAAAAGAAGAATTTTGACAACATAGACTAAATAAGTCATTAGTGTGAATGTTATTTCCAACATTAGATAATATCCCAAAAAGTACTTCTTTTAAGTGTTAATTCGGGAAAAAATTCATTGAACAGTATATTTTGAAAAATTATACACTAACCTAATTTAAGTTATGACTGCACTATTAAATTAAATTTTATTTTATTGATTTTGATATTTTTATTGTCATTAATATTAGGGTAGACTTACTTCTGAATAACTGAATACAAATTATTGCCCACTAAATTTTTATTCATATTCAAAATATTAGTTATTGACGCTAAAACAAGGAAAACTCATTAAAAACAAATAAATGACTACTAAAAAACATTTAAAACTAAAATAAAAGCTAATTTACGTCTGCTGTGTATAGGCACCATGCATTGATACATATTACGCTTGTACTGGCAGAAGCTTGAAACTCAAAAATGAAGGCCAATTTATGAAACACAAATCTAAGTTTATTTTCGTATTGATGTTTCACACACGTTTAAACTTTGTTTTAGCTACTACATTAATGTCGATATAATGAATCAATTCAAGAGAGAAAAAATAGGAAAAATAATAATTATTATTATACTGCAGGATATTTAAATCTATATAAAACACTAAAAATATATTATATTTTACAATTTTCTTGGGAGTCATGGGATTAAGTGGAAGGACTACCTTGTAAAATTTGAGAAGCGCTATCAGCGCAACTCCTAAGAAACGTCCATATATTGAACTATTTGGACTGTCTAGCCGACACCGAACTAGAGTTGCGGTGTTGTCATATCTGTCAAGTTTGTACTGAAAGAGTGAGGAGGAGCGAGCTAATCTGTTGTTTACATGGGTCAAGTTTCTTGGAAGGGAAAGGCTAGAGTGCGGCTTTTATCAAAGACCACACTATGCAGAAATCTGCTGCTTTATTTTTAGCTTGAACTAATATAATCAGTAGTATGGTTTTCTTAATATTTCTTACCTAGCGGAAGAAAACATTTTTCATTTGACTTTCTCGTATTAGACTGGTTTGCTGGTGACGATATTGGGGTTCAAACCCCAGTAGAGTATAGTGAGGGTGTTTTTTAAAACGGTTTCAAACACGCTATTATTATTTAAATCACCGCGTCTTACTACCCGTTCGGGCTGTACACTTATGTACTAATTACTCTAATGTGTTTGTTAGACATCAGGAAGGTTAAATTAAGAGGAGGTGCATCCATATTTTCGTGGAGTGAGAGCGGAAAAATATTTAGGAAAAACCACCTGAGTGCACCCAACCGGAATTGAACCGTGATCTCCCCATCTTCAGCATGTCAGTTGAACACGGTGGGTAACACACCCTATTGGACTGGATTGCTGGTGGTGGGGAGACTGAAATTCAAATCCCAGTTGTGTTCAATAAGGGTATTTTTCCCTAAAATGGTTCCCCACTCTCACTCTACGCAAATGTGGGTACATTGAATCTAAAATGCTACCTTCCTCATCCCTAGTTCATGCATGTGTATAACTCAAACTGGAAGTAAGTCGCAATTAAAAAAAAACTATTGTGAGGACTACCAAGAGTGTTGGCGAAACTTTATTAGTTTCGGGCAAGGTAGTTGTAAAGAAATATATTTTTGAGGAGTTTTTAGGGGAATGACTTCAAGCCAATGGAAAATGTTTGAAAATGGAATGCCACTAAAAGCTATTTGGGGTGGCCCTTAAGTATTTAAAAATAATAATAGATTGTTATAGAACCTATTTGAAGTATGATGCAAACCATCTTTCAGCTTCAAACTCAAGTATATCAGAGTGGAGTTAAACAAACTGGAGGAAGGCAAATTTTGATGGGGGGGAGGGGTGGAGAATAAATTGGTGGAAATACCCAACCCTATAAAACCTCCCCCCTTCCCAGTCCACCCTCAATGAGTAACATTGGATATAAAACTATCGACAGACACACCGTAGAATGTAGATCATTTCCTCAGCATCTGACTTAACCCAAGCTATGAGGGGTGAGGACAGTGTCTGATGATGATAATAATAATAATAATAATAATAATAATAATAATAATAATAATAATAATAATAATAATAATAATAATAATGGTGATAAAAATATATTATCAATTAACATAAAAAGTTTTTATTTTTTTAAACCTTTTTTCATGGACGCAAAAAATTGGGGGTCAGAGATGTACCCCTCTTGAAAAGTGTTAGAACCCTTAAAAGGAAGGGAGGGGGGACACACACATAATTTGTAACATGTACAAAGGCGTAATTATGTAGTGATGGACCCACGGTAGGTGCCCCCAAGGGAAAAATACACCACCGTCCCCAAATCTTATGAATAATTGTAGATTGTAAAAAAAATTAGACATTTATTATTGGAATTATATTATAATACGTAATAATATAGAGTAGGTAGGTTAAATTTAGAGAAAGTGTACCCACATTTGCGTGGAGAGATAAGAGTGTATTCCCATTGAGGAAAAACCACTCTAAGTGCATTACCATACAGCCATAATATTTGATAAAATTGTTGCTGAAAAGTTTCAATATAATGTAAAAAACTTAATCTGAATTGAATAAAACAATATTAATAAATATTATAAACAAATCTATATTAAATCATCAATATTAACACTTAAAGAGGCTAAACAAACATAGGTATCTCTGAAATTGTCTACAATTTCCTCCAAGGACAAGCTACGGGTAGTAGCTCAACAGACAACATAGCTAATCCCTGCAGCCTTTGTTGATTCATGTGCTTCTTAAATCATTTTTAGTAAAGTTTTCAAAATTACCTGTCAGCTATTTCTATTGATTTTACAGAAAAATATGTACATACATTTTTGTACAGCATAAATCTATTTTTTATTAATTATATTCGATAATCAAATATAGCTTTATACGTTTATACATATTTAAACATGTATAACACTCGCTTTGGTGGCCTCATAGTCTAACGCGCTACTCTTGCAGTAGACTAGACTGCCAATGATGGGGAGAGCAAGGTTCTAATCTCGTTCGGGTGTACTAAAGTTAGTTTCTCCAAACTGGTTTTCCACGCTCCCTCCATGCAAATGCGGTACACTTTTTATGAATATAACCTTCCTGATCCCTAAAACCACTAGAGCAATTTTTGAAAAACAAAATCTATTCACAAATTCTCTGTTTATTTGACAAAAATTTTAATCGAACCATTTACCTCAGGAACTTAAAGAAAATATTTTGACCAGACTAAATAAATATATTAATATTATCATATAATATAATTAATAAAATAAAATAATTAATAAAATATAATATATTAAATAAATATTTATATATATATATATAATATTATTATAATAATAAATATTTATATATATATATATATATATATAATTCAAATTTGAAGATAGCATATAGAACAATTTTCTGCAAAAAGAAATATTTTATTTTTAAAAATGTATAATTTTTATAGAATAAATATTACACTTATTGCCTCTACTTCAAAAATTATAAACACTAACTCTAAAAATAAGTATTTGAAATTACAATAAAACATAAAGAAATATACTGCAAGAAAAGGTTTTTCACCCAATTGTTAGAAAATATCCATCCATCGATTTTGATCAAATTTGATAGGCTTAAACAAGATTTACATTGAAGGATGATATTTTATAATCATTTCTCCCTTAACAATTACTTTTGTGTCAGGGACGTTCATAATATATATATATATAACACATCACTAGCTATTTTATAATTTTAGCTACACACATTATATAATAATACACATCCATTCTACAACGTTATACATTCAAAGTCCTTCATTAAAACTTCTGCAATGAACACCCTTAATATTACGTTTTTAATTTTAATTTTATTAGGGACCTGTGCTACAAATTTCGGTTGAATCCCAACCGCGTGAATTGAGGTGTTTTTCCTCGTGATTGCTCATTTCCTCCACGCAAATTTAGGAATACTTTCTCTTAATTACCCTATTTATTATCTACCCTACTTTATTATTGTAAATTTACGGATAACATCGAATAATATTAAGAAGTGAAGCATTTCTAATATCACAAGAACAAAAAAAAAAAAAAGACATGGAAATAATCTTTACACTGCATACTCTTATATGTGTTGAGTAACATCCTCCTCTTAGCATTTGTGTTCCCCCCTACCCTTCCTCCTAAAGCTTACGTTATTTCCAAATTTTTGACTATTGCACGCGAGGGGTGCGAGAAAGTAAAAATTATATTTGTGATGAAATTATTTTATTAAATAATAATTATCAAAATTAAATATGGATCTGTGTTAATTTTATTAATTTTAAAAGCGTGGTGGTCAAGGCATGTTCAATAGTCCCCCGACCCCGTTTCATTATACACTTTTACAATTGATAGCAAAATAGTTTCAAGACATTTATCTACTGTGACAAGTGTATTTCTTGTTCAAATTGCCAATAGTCCATAATGATTTAGTTAGCCCCGTATTATACAATACCAAATTATTGACTCTGTTTAAAGATCAGATTACCAAAGGTAGGGCCAAAGTGTTTGATTGGTACACCAAAGTGAACCGAGCCCGTGTGGGTTTTACGCCGCTGTACTAATTAAGCTAATGTGTTAGAGAAGAGTAAGGTTGCTTTTATATAGCTTACACGCACATTTGCGTGAAGGGTGAGTGGAAAACATTTTAGGAATAATAACCTCACAGCACCAAACTGGGATCGAACACCGATCCCCATCCTCGGCAGTCCAGTTTTTTGCAAGAGTAGTGCCTTAGATCATACGGTCACCAAAGCGGGTCCCGTAATTATATTAACTAGGTATTCTACGCACATAATTTGAGATTAATGGATGAATTCTAAACTACAGTATTAAAATTGTATTTTTCATGCAGAAACGATCATAAATTCATAACATCTTTTTTTTAAATCCAATTCAAAGAGCAGAACCTTTATTTTTCTTTTGTCTGGTTGAGAGATAAAGTGGTTTTTTTATTTTATTTTCTTCGATCTCTTTTTACAGAAACGGCTTCCATTGCAAAACACGTCGTATTCACACAACTAATTTCATAAATGAACTAAGTCGAGTTGATATTTTTCCTGAGAACATCTGTTAGTCACAGTGCAACGCTTGGCATCACTGCCATGAGTTTTCTCGAGAGGTTCGTCTTGTTCAACCTTACACCGATAGGTCACAGCATACAGCACCACAACACTTTTTTGAATTAAAATAAAACTGTACCACTTTATTTTAATTTAGAACAATATGTATGCTGAAAAATTAAAGGATAATTATTCTCAATCATATTTACTCGGTTTATACTTTGTCTGCAGATTAAAAAAAATACTAAATCAAGAAAATACGGTCATGCAAAAATCATTTAAACAAAGCTGATTACAAATATTTAACTTTTAACTGACTTTAAATTAGACCAAATGATAGAGAAATGTGTTTATTGTAATACAATGAAAACCTTTTAGCCTAAGTCTTCCCACATTTCAATGACAAGCCCAGTTTGTTTTATGCAGTGATCTTTAAATTATTTTTTAAAACTTAAATTTGAGTTGGCTGGATGGATATGAATAAACTATAAACCATGTAAGTGAATTGATCTTTACAGTAGTAAAAATCTGATTAAAATATGTGTAATAATTTTCTTAGTAATCGTGTACAGAGAAATCGTCTTAGAAACCGGCTGCGCTCATCTCTCATGGTGATCCATCCTCTAAATAAAAACGAAAAAATGGGTTCAAGAAGTCAACATAAAGAGTTAAATACATCCATTATTTATTTTTCATGAATCCTGACTCTTTCTCAAAGATGAATAAAGCTAAGAAAGGGTCAATAAACCACACCTCAGTGGCGTAGTTATCTAAAGCGCTAGTTTTGTGTTGAGATTGACTGCCGAGGACGGGTAGATTGAGGTTCAAATCTTGTTCGGGTTAACAGGGATTTTTCCTAAATGGTTTTCCACTCTACCTCCACGCAAATGCGGATTCACTTCCTCTAAATTCAGCATTACCAATTCCTAAACCTTCAGTGTAATTAGAACTTGAGCGTATAACCCGAACGGATAGTAAAACGCTGTGCTAAATAAAAAAAGTCAATAAATAAATATTTTATTTTGAGGATTAAACTAAAGACCGAAAACATTCAGCTTTGTAGTCCCTAAAATACGTATTCCGTCACCAATCATGGCCCATAGAAATCACAAAGGAGGACTAAGATATACATCCACAAGAAATGTGAGCTTGGGATAAATCGATTCATTGCACCAGAAGAAGTATGACGAATCTTCATAGAGTTGCTACATGTGAAGTATCCAGGAATAGTTTAAATTCTGTGAAAGGGGCTATGTTTGGTGGCCAAACAGGACAGGGACATCGAAAGATGTTTGGTAACATGTATGATTTGCCAATGCAGCACTACAACAACAGACTGAAAGCGGCTATACAACACATATAAGGCCTATTGAATCCATGGTCAACGCTTCACATTGATTTCGCAGGACCATATTAAAGAAAAACTTACCTAATAGTGTAATTTACTGTAGATTAAATTTGTTTATTATAATTGATATCGAATGAAGTCTGATTATTTTACTCAACAGCTGGTGTGTATTAGCTTTCTCAGAATTATTTAATATACAATTATTATACACAGCAAACTGTGCGACATATTGCTTAGTTGCCAACAACAACAAACAACAAACATAAAATATCACGTACTGTTGGGATATGGAGAACACAAATTCTAGCAAATTAAATTATTATAATATTTTCAATTTATTAACTTCAACACTTTCCCTCATTAAATAATTTATTTAGTCCTGGTCTAGTCCCATTTCACGACAGAGAATTTTGAGTCTAAGTTTATGAAGTGGCTTAGTCACTATACCCATAGTATGATGTTCCGAGACCACTCGATTATCTTTATAGCCCTTTGTAACAAGCTTCCTCACGTAGAAATATCAGGTGCAGATATGCTTTATCTTACCATGATACTCTGGATTCTGAGCAAACTGTATAGTTGTCTCGTTATTAACTTGAAGTTCTGGGCCCCTCTTCAAATCCGTGAGGTCTTCCACGCGACGTGACCATACCATCTAACTGGCTGCAATAGCTTTTGCTTCCGTTGTGGAGATAGCATAAGAGGTTTGCCTTAGGTTGAGCCATGGAATTACTCCTCTTGAATATATTATACACACTACGCCTGAGCAATATCGTCCTGTAATTAACTCACCTCCAGGATCAGCTTCACTTTAGCATTCAAGAATGCCTTCCTTTGATCTTGACCTATGGCTAATTCCATAGTCCTAAGTAGCTTGCAAATAGTGGAAAAAGCATTTGACTCGAATCTAGAGTTCTTTAGTTGGGTTTTCCAGTTTTATTAATAAAACTCCAACAGCATATGCAATGTATGGTCGACTTCCTACCATCAGGTACATCAATGCTCACACTGACTGTATGTATGTAAATTCTTCTTTCACATTGTTTTCTTCTTCCACTGGATGTTTTCCTTCTTTTACTATAGGAGTCGGGGCTGGTCTACATTAACTCATGCCAAAACGTCCTAGTGTATTTTTTGTATAAGCAGTTTGACACACTTTGATTAGCCATAACTCCTGCTTTCCAATTCTATGTTTAGAAAATATGACGCAAGCTCTGAAGTAAATTTAAATTCACATTTCAGTTCTTCATTGAATTCTGCTTCCTCTCTTGGGTTAAATGCAGCCACCAAACCATCATCTACACACAATACGACAAAGATATTTTGAATTAATTTCATCTTAACAAGCAAACAAGGAGCAGCACAGCTTTGCTTGAATCCAAGTTAAACTAGGAAATTTACAAAACGTACATTCTAACATTGGGGTGCTTGCTAAGTCCGTATGGACTTTTTTTTAAGATAACATACTCTATTAGTTCTATCACTACAACCTTGGATTGTTGCATGTAAATTTCTTTATTCAATTTTCCGTATAAAAATGCGGTGGATACATAAAATTAAATAAGTATCAGTCCTTCATTTGCCGCAACAATCAACAGTGCTCGAATAGTGGACTGAAAGCTTTATCATAGTCTTGTCCTTGATGTTGAGAAAATCCTTTGAAAACTAATCTGGCTCCAAGGCCCAATCTTGCAATATCACGTTATTCTATTCGTTTGGGTTTTAACATACGGTTAAATTATAGCAACCACTATTTTTGATTTTACAATATTTGGTTAGCGCCTTAAGTAAAAGTGCTTGTAAAGTTAACTCGAGGTCTACCTTCGAGTTAGCAAACATAACGTTCACATTAAAAACTTTAAACACTCCACCATTTTGTTTTCAAGGCGAGTGTTATTATTAAAGTGATTTTACGTTTATTTATTTTATGAAGGAATTCTTCTGTATATTATTAGGAACATACCACACTTCCCATAGAGTAATTTTCTCCCAATGTCCATTGACAGACGCCTCTATTATAATTGTCCCTTTCCCTAGTGCACTTATTGGGTATCCACTTGTTGTAATCACAGTAAATCCTCTCTGGTTGTGGGGGGCAGTCCTTTCTTAGCTTTACAAAACACCTATATAATTTCAACTCTGCATTAATTATTTAAACTTGTGCTGTACACCCCCAAACAAAAACTATTTATACAACTGGGTATAACTATCCAACAAGTGGAAGAAAGAAGGGTGGCGAAAGACTGACTAAATAAAGGAGTACTACATGGATCTATGAAAGGTTATTTTTATGTGACACAGTATTTGACGGAGTAGTTGTGTAACTTAGAAGATGGTGGGAGGTAATCCATTATGCATATATATATATTAGTAAAATACGTTAGATTAAGTTCCAAATTAGTTGTTTATTGAAATATTTAAAGTTAGACGAGAGGTTAGAATTACTTAAATGAGGTAGGATTTTTTATAGTCCTACACGTAGGGTTAGTCACTAGGGATAATAAATTTTTCTTTTGGTGGTACAAGTGATATATGAAGTAACTCAGGGCAATGCATTAAGCCTTTTTATATTCATAATAATGATTAAAGACATTAGAGAGGAAGTATTATCATGTCAAAGACTTTTCGTGGGTGATTGTGTAATTCTTCGAAAAATTGAGGGAAGAAAGGATTGGGAAAACTCTAATAGAATTTTTAAACAGCATATAAATGGGTGATAAATAACAATATGTTCTCAAATATTTGTAGGAACAGTTTCATCAAAATTGCGATCAAAAAGTGTTGTTGTGCATAACTGAAGGTAATGTAAGACGTTAAAGGTTGGCATACACTTAGGTGTTTTTCATCCGTTTGACCCGTCGTGTCAAACCGTTTGGGTCAAACCGATAAAAAAACCGACATGTATGTGTAAAACCCGTCAGTTTGGCTGGCGTGCCAAATTATCTGCCGAGGACAGAAAAAAACCCGTTGGTTTTGCACGATGTCAAGCTAAACGGTCAATGTATGGATGCATCTCTTGGCACAATGGTTTATTTCTCAGTTGTTCCGAATACCTCTGCTTTGATTTTAATTGGAATTTAATTTAAAGGTCATGCCATAAAGTGTTTTAACTATCGGGAACCTAATGTAAACTTTTTTAGCACAGCTTCTTATTACCCGTTTGTGTTATACGCCTATGTACTAATTAAACTAATGGTTTAGGGGTGAGGCAGAGGTAATTGAGAGGAAATACACCCGAATTTGCATGGAAAGATAGAGAAAGAGTGGGAAACCATTTAGGAAAACCATCCTCAGTGTTCCTGACCGGGATGGATCGAACCCCGATCTCTTCTTTTCTACAAACAATCTTTTGCCCATTTTGACTGCTTTTTTTTTTACTTTAAACGCGAGCGCAATCCCTGCTGCCACAGTCTTGTCTAGAAAGAAACTGATTCAACAATGACAATGACGACGACGGGTCATCCGTTCAACCCAATGGGTCGAACGGATGGAAAAGAGCGAAGTGTATGGTGGCCTTAATAATTATGAAGGAGTTGTAATGCCCTTTGCTTGGTTGTAGTTATGCTCTCTAGTCCTAGTTAAGTTGTCTAACGTAATTGATGAAGTCATGTTAAACTAGATTGTCATTTGGCCAATTAATGGATTCCTGAATGCACACGCCATATTGAATATAGTTCAATGCTGAACAAGACTCCTTTAGAGTGGAGAGCTGCCAATTATTATCCATGCTTGAAGGATTTGCTCCTCACTCAGTTAGTCAAGAGACATAGCAATTAAGGGGAAGTTGACACCCCTAAAGTTGGCAATTGATGTAGTTTCGAGGAGAAGTTTTATCTCCTAAGATCCAGATAAATGTATGGACGGGGTTCAGACACCACGCGCGGGCATGGGTCCCGGTCATCGTGTGTGGCAAAAAAGTCTGTGACACAAAGTATCACGTTAGTTAATGCGTGGGTTACTTACGTGATGATCTGTCGATCTCCATGTTTCTTAAGTCTTTAGTTAGCGTAGCTTACACACCACCATATTCTTCTAATAACACTGTTCAATAAATAACATCAAAAAAATTATTTTATTGGTCTCGTGTTGCGCACCCGTTCCCCATAGCCAACCTAATAAAACATAGATGATAGAAGTACCAGTAATGGGGAAAGTGGGGGCGGGGTTAGTGACAGAGTTTTATTTTAAAATATTAACATTATGAGATGGAATAAACATTACATTTATCAGGATAAATGCTATTAAGCTGCTAAGCTGTTTTAATGATAACTTTAAACGGGGCAAGTAGGATTTAAATGGAAAATATGTTTATAGCTACTGTCGGGCCAAAGATGGGTATGACTCCAGTGCTTGGGGGCTATATAGGAAATAGGATTGGCAGGATTTTGACCAAGTACAAAGGCTGGTGGTTATAAATAGCTATATATACTGAAATTGAATCAGGAGGAGGGGGATATAAAGTGTTTTCATGACAGTATATAAAAAGGTTACTTTTTATGGATTATGATAACTTATATAAAATAAGGGAAAAGAACGGGTTTTCTCTTTGTTCAGACCTATAAGAGGGGTGAGAGAGAGGATTATGATTGGAAACTGCAAATAGTTAAGGAGGAGGGAAAGCTTTCGATAGGGCAGTGCTTGAACTGAATGGCTTGTGTGGAGATGGGGTGGCAAATGTAACAACATTTATTGTGAAACCATAAGGGGCATGGATCTTGTTTCTCAACGAAGACTCAATAATCGCATGTAAAAATGTTATTTTATTTAAAATATACATCTATATTTATATCCAAACAATAATACTAATTATTATATTCCAATTTTTATATGAAACAAGCTTGGGAGGTAATAACTTAAATATATTTAAAAGCAACGCACTTTATTTTGTGACACTTTCAAGCAACATAGCCGATACTTCTGAATGTGTATGAACTTGAGTTTGTAGTCCTGACCACCACCTAACCATGAATGTTTCATTTGTATACAGTGTTGCCAGCTGTATAATCTAGAATTCTGGATACTATTTTTTATATAATTTCACCACGTGTACAATTCAATTTGAGGATATTTTCTAAAAGTAATATCCTGTGGCTCCGTTATCTAGTAACAATTTTTATATATTTTTTTGATGAAAATCACAGAGCTTATCAATATAATGTCAGAAAGTAGTATCCTACAGGTCAAAATACAATATATTTCAGGTCCATGTACAATCGCTAGACATTATAGACTTGGCAACACTGCTTGTATAGGTTACTCATCTTTGACTCTGGCTAATCATATGATTTCATTATCAAAGTAGTAGATAAAAAATTCTTTAATATATAATATAGGTTTATTAAGTGTTGTAGTCTTTATTTATAGATTAATTTGTACTTTTTAAATTACTATGGAAAATGCACCAGGTTATGAAAAACCTCCTCCTTACACACCTCAGGCACCCGCAACAGGTAAATATTTAAAAGATAACAGCCTGCCTACCTAAATCATGACATTAGTTTGACATTTCGAAATGGAAGGTCTATAAACGATAACACTTTTGTGAATGCTATTCCCACCCAAGTAAAGTTACGGAGTGGGTAGACAGACAAGGAATAGAGTAGAGTAGTTTGTAAATTTAGTCATTTTAAGATCAACCGATAAAGTAAGGAAATAGGTTTTGTTATGAAATACTAGCATTAACTATGATGTTTGATTAGCAATAATTACACTAAGGGGGAGAACACACCAACATTGTTCACTCATAGACACTTTTTGTGATTATTATACTTTTTTTTGTATAATAAGTCCATTCAACAAGAATGCAATCTTTCCAATAAAAACAAAATTAAAAATTTTGTTTGAAATTTTGTTTATACGCTAGGCTATTTTAAAAATTATAACATAACCTCTATGAATCACACAATAATGTAAATATTTAAATGGTGATGATACACAATGGCTGTATCCAAGTAGTCTACTTCACGCTGTCGACCCTTGGTGTATTATTGATAGTTGCATTGGCAATTTCATAATCAAGTCATTTTTAATTTGAATAATTTACTTACACGTTGCACTCTTCAACATTTTGAATAAATAATAGGTTTTGATACATACAATATGGTATCTGAGAATATAGAACGTTTCACTGAATGAAAGAGCTATCGGATCTGAAGAAAGGAGACAAATATTTGCTATAAATTGTAAAATCATACTTTAAGAATTAAGAAGATGAAATACCATCTTATATAAAAGAACAACTGCCAGAAACTAAGTTGGTAGCTTATGTAGGCTCCATCCACCCCTACTTTCAACATAACTTCTTACCAAACGCACTATTTGTAACTTTCAACAAAATAGAATCATTCAAAAAAGTTTAAAAGTATAACTAGTTAGTGAAAGATTGTAAAATTTTCATTGAGCCGTAATTTTTGTCATCGTGTATTTGTATCCATTCAATTAATACACATATGAACTAATTAAAGCCTGCTTCGATGGCTACATGGTCTTACGCACTACTCTCGCAATTGACTGGATGCCGAGGACAGGGAGATCAGGGTTCTATCCCGGTCAGGTGCAGTGAGGGTGATTTTTCTTAAAAGGTTTTCCACTCTACGACCACGCAAATTCAAGTGCAATACCTATAAATTCAATCTTCCTTATCCCTAACACATTAACGTAACTAGTAAATAAGCGTATAACCCAAACAGGTGGTAAGACACGGTGCTAAACAAAATCTAATTACACTAATGGATTACAGAAAGAATGTTGTTATTATGAGATGTGTACTCTCATTTGCATGTAGGGAGAGTGAAAACCATTAATGGAAAACCACCCTCCGTACACTCGAACGAATTTGAACCTCGATATCCTCGTCATTGACAGTCCAGTCTATTGTGAGAGTGACGCCTTAGACCATCAAACACCGAAACTAAGAACATTTTGTTGATGTTGCATTAGCACCAGGTTTATTAATGGTTTATTAATAAGGAGCTAAGTTACTATGAAATAATCCCACAATAGTGTAAAAGGAAGATGTAAAAACCACAAGGGTGGTAACTATCAGCCCAATCCACTCGGTCGGAATGCTTACTCTTATTCAAGCTACTCTTAAGTCTTATTAGACCGTGTGGCAAAAGGTATGAGTTTATGGTTGTTACAAACGGTGAAATGCAACTAATAACGGCAAATAAAATACTCAACAAAGTTATTTTACATTTCTTATTTAAATGTGAGCATTGCTAAAGGTTTTTAAAAGAGCAGAAGTTATTTAGATGCGGATATTGGCCTACATTTGATGTATTTTACTAGATACTGTGTATGTATTATGTTGAATCAAGTACAGTCCACCAAATAATAATGTTCCTGTCATTTCGCAAGATTGTAAATCTAAAGTGTGTGAACTTGTTTTTAAATCTATTATGTCAAGAAGCTAGCATAAATATTTTATTAGTATGCAGATCACGTGTTTGAAATCAGGTGCATTTTTGAACATTTTTCCGCCCCCATTCTCTTGATCTGTTTCTATACAACCCACTTCAGAGGTAGCATGGTCTAAGGCATCACACTCGCATTAGACTAGACTGCCGATGAGAGGGAAATCGGGTTAGAATCCCGATCGGGTGAACTGAGGGTAGTTTTTCATAAATGGTATTCACTCTCCCTCCGTGCAAATGAGGGTAGTCTACACCAGGCATACAATGTTATTTATGAGGTAAAACAACACCTACATATACATTTTAAGCAAAATCGTTAGATTCGTTCGAAAACTTGGGAATTTAAAACAATCATTTATCGATAGACTACCCTTAAGGGTTTGCCTACCCTCTCTGGCGGTGTGTGGAGCTTTCAGTTCTCAAAATAGAAGATGTTGCTAATGTTATACAAACGAGTGAATTGCAGCCATCAGATTGACAGCATTACTGCAATTGGGAGGCTGGCTGACCAGTAATCAGTCAAGGCGCAAGCAAACTATTCCTAGAACTGATAGAGATAAGAAGTGTAGTGCCCACCGGACTGTAAAATGTGTGGGCGACACAAGTTGGACTAAATGTGAGGAGATAAAACGTCAAGATACAATCATACTCTCGAGCGGAAAAATTAGCCAGCTAGACACTTCTGTCTGACACGTCCAAAACAAGCCAAATACCGGTCGGGGAATCTAGAGGCCGAAAATGTTACGATTACAATATTTTCTTTATGTGTATGAATGTTTAGACTATAAAAGGGAGACAGTGAAATCATAGTTTTGTGGAAATATACAGTCTGTTGAAATTGTACACATGCCTCCCGGCATACGGCGACACTTGACTTCCTTATTTCTCCCATTAGTGTAAATCTTTGGGTAGTTTGGTAGTTCTCAAAAATAGCAATTTACCGTGTTGGTGGTCACATGCTCTAAGAAGACGTCTTTCTCGCATTAGCGCAATAGACTGGTTTGTCATTGATGGAGAGGTAGGGGCTCAAATCCTTGCTGAAGGTATTTTGGATATATCCTATTCAATTGTTTCCTTCTCTTTTCCAACGCAAATTTGGGTACATTTCCTGTAATTACTTCTACCTTCATCACCACCACCCCAATATCGTAATTAATATTCATACATTCAGCCCGGACGGGAAGTAAAACGCGGTGAATTTTTGTCATATATATGTTAATTACTTTTATTTAACGTGGGGTACGATTCAGGGCGCTATTATCTCTTAGCTTGTGAAACCTGTAAAAATAATTTATACCAGTATTTTCCAAGCTTTGGTCAGTTGTGTGCCAATTTTGGGGGCCATGGCCTAAGGGGCCGACCTTAAATTACGTAGGGATTTTGGGGGGGAGGGAGGTTCAGTATTTCACTACGTTTTCTTATGAGGGGGTGGGGAGTCAGAATTTATCTTAAGTAAGGATTTTTATCAGGGGGTGTCATGGAAAATCTTACGGTACCTTACGTGGGGTGCGGAAGGGAGAGGAGCGGGGGTCGAAAATCATGAAAAAAGGCTTAACGTAATTTAAGGACGGCCCCTAACCAGTGTACCACTTCCAGCTCTTTATGAAATAAAATACATATATACCTGTTGTCTTGCAAAGTATAAACGGTCGATCCAAATGTTAACAAAGCTCTAGCAGTAAATTAAACAAAACCTTAATAGATAAAAAAATATCTAATAAATGCCATCAGTTTACATCAAAATCTGCGTTAATTTGTCTATCAGTCTTACTACTGTCATGAATAATTTGTGATTCATAAGACTCAGTTTTACGTCACGTATCTCTGGAGGTACACGTACCACACTTCTCTATAGTCTAAGCCAGACGTTCTCAATGGGGTGTCAAGGCAGCGGTGCAGTGAGAAAATATGGAAATTAATAATTAAATCTATATAAATTCTGTACTAGAAAAATACTTGATTTTTTCTGAAATTTGAAAAATGACACCTGGACACTGGAATTGAACTCGGGACCTTTGGCTTAGTACGCCAATGCTCTAACCACTGAGCTATCCAGGAATCATCCTGTGCTCAGGGACATTCTACACTCATATTTTAAGGCAGAGTCGATGATGGACGTGCGGAAATCGTCGGCTACAAATGTGTGAGTTTATTAAGATAACGTAGCCCCCTTCGACTCGGTAGTTGGCTTATTGCTGCCACTCGTACAATTAACATAATTGTAATGGATCGCATATTTAAGAATCAAATAGCTATTATTATGTTCTAGTGAGGATTTACTCGCATCTAGATATCATATTTTGAAAATTAACAAATGGCTTTGACCAGTTCTACTGATAGTTGTTTTTCCTAAGTGGTTTTCCATTTTCCCTCCATGCATATGCGGGTTTACCTTGTCTAAATAAACTTTCATCATTAATCCATAAGTGTAATTAGTTCATATGCTTACAATCCGGAATCTGAGTGGGTAATAAAACACGATGGTAAAATAACTAACTTAATAAATATAGGACGTAGCTAAAATAAATATACCTACTTTCTTGTTAATAAAAAATACTGTAGAAACACTAAATTAATATCAAAATGTACCCATATTTTGTATCACCTCTAACGCAATGGTGTGGTGATTTTTTTTAATGTGTCAGTATACCCAGCCGGGATTCGAACGCGGTCTCTTTGCTACCGGCAATTCAATGTAATACGCGAGCGATGCCTTGTGATCATACGACCACCGACGCGGGTAGCACTGCAGTGAATGAGGAAATAAAGCCATGACCATTGTTACATGCTTGCATTTTGTAAGTTTATTTATACAGTATTATGTTATTAGCGGGAGATAATTACTTAGTAATTATATGTTTTGATAATTAAATTAGTAAGCTTAACCTAGGTGATATGATATAACACTTAAGAAAATATATCATTTAATTAGATATTATAATTTAACAAGTCAAGGAACCTTATCAAGAAAATGAAGATTTGAACATTCTGTTAAAGTAACATTATTATTATATAGAGGAATTTTGGTGAATTTTCTTGAATATAGATAAAACTTGCCCCTATCTCTATATCCTTGGTTGAATAGTTAGAGGAATTGTGAATACCCTTAACGGCCAGTGAGTTAAGTAGCCTCTGCTTCGGTGGCTGCAAGGTCTAACGCGCAACTCTCGCAATATACTTGATTGCTGATGAAAGGGAGATCGGGGCTCAATCCCAGTCGGGTGGACTGAAAGTAGGTTTTCATAAATGGCTTTTCACTCTTACTACACGAAAAATAGGGTGCAGTTCATCTATATGCAACCTTACTCATCCCTAAACACATTAGCGTAGTTAGTATATAGGGTATAATCCGAACGGGTAGTAACGCTCTAGTATAACGTGGTGCTAAAACAAAAAATATGTAGCACTAAATAAATTAAAATTTTCTGTTTGAAAAACAATAAAAATCCTTTTCATTGTGCTTATTGCCGGTTACTAATTTTACATACTATTTTAAAACTGTTGTCAAATTTCAAGTTTTAATAAAGGCCACTAAGGAATTTTTACTCAATGGTTTTCAACTCTTTCTTCATGGAAAAGCGGGTATATTTTCTCTAAATATACCCTCCTCACCTCTAATCTATTAATATAAAAATAAGGTAGTTCATACGTGTGGACCAGCGCTCACTGTTCTTTAATGTTGCAGCCAGCGTTGCAGAATTATTTACGACTGTTCAGTTCATGAATTCTTTTATAAGTCATCATTGGTTCGAGTTATTTTCACCTACATTTTTACTTTAGCAAACCCTACAAAAAATATATCAAGAAGTGTGAGGTTAAGCTGACGGGTTGGGGGGAAAATTATTTGAGTGTAAACAAGGACAATCGTGTAGTAAATTAACTGTTCTGTTACTTAGCCCACTCTTAACTGGATGATATCAAAGTTTGTCGAGCAGTTGGTTCTCTCGTGTCGACCGCTTGGTTTCGTCTATCACTTGTGTTCGACGCTGTTGTCTATCATTTGTACTCCTATACATGAGCTTATCTAGCAGTTGGTCCAAGTCGTGTCGGCCACTTGACCCACCCAGCCTTCAAAATAATTTTTT
This sequence comes from Timema podura, assembly GCA_033556935.1. NCBI lineage: Eukaryota > Metazoa > Arthropoda > Insecta > Phasmatodea > Timematidae > Timema > Timema podura. The sequence continues at coordinate 61,881,794 of JAVRXN010000002.1, read as the reverse complement.
ATAGCTTGTCGAGCAGTTTGTATGGTGCCGCACGCGAGTAGGGAATGATTGACATCAAACATTGCAGTTAATAGAAAACACAGATGGCTTAGCTTTGTTAGGTAATAATAAGGAAGCTGTTGCAAGAGATGCAGACATTTTATTAGAGGCTGGTAAGGAAATAGGTTAAGAAGTGAATGCTGAAAAGACTGCAAATGATCACAAAGAAAACACAAATTAAGGACGATAATTTAGAGATTACTTCAAACAACATAATCATTTGACTTGGTTAATGAGTTTAAATATTTAGCAAAAATGTTAACTAGCAGTAACAATATTAAAGTAGAAATTATGAAAAGAATATAGACGGGAAATGCATGCTATTAACCGGTTAGTAAGTTGTTAACATCTCGCTTGCTTTCAAGGAATGTTAAACTCAGAATATACCAGCTCTCCTTTAAGGTTGTGAAATGTGTGTGGTCTCTTACCTTACATGACCAAAATAAATAAAAAATCAAAACATCACAGAGTTCGAAAACAAGGTGCTTAGGAAGATAGTTTTTGTCCAAAAAGTATGAGGATACTGAGGAGTGGAGTTGGTTATATAATTATGTGTCACATACCCTGTACTGATTACAAGACATTGTTAGAATAATCAAGTATTATAGATTAGGGTAGACTGAATATGCAGCACGAATGGAAGAATCTAGAACCATGTTCAGGATATTGACGACAAACCCAATGGGAAGAGATTATTGGGAAGACCAAGATGCAGATGGGAGGAAAACATTAAAATGAACCTGAAAGAGATAGTAATAAGGTGGACTGGATAGAACTAGCTCAAGATAGAAATAGGTGGCATACTTTTTAAAGTGCGGCAATACACTTTCAAGTGCCTAATGCCATAGAGTAGGCAAGTAATATCAGCCACTTCAAGTTTATTCATATGAATTAGGAAATACAACAATGTGCCGGAGAAATACAATATTCTTTCATTATCTGCGCGTGTTAACATTATGAAATTAAAACAAAGAATAAAATATTCAACCTTCAAGGAATACAGTTAAAATGGATATTATTTGCATTGGCCTACATGCAAAAAGTATACCAGTATAGTAATAATTTATAGCAGAAAATTCATGCTTGGACATGAGAATTGAACCCAGAAGCTTTGGTTTGGCACACCAATGTTTCACCGCCGAGCAATTTAGGTTTCGTTCCAATGCTCAGGATTCTTCTTCACTCATAATTGAAGGCAAAGTTTGTGATTAACGTGTGAGATCGGCAGCTATTTAGAGCTATCAAAAACACAATCCTCGCTGATACTGTGGTTTAGCAACATGACAAAGCCGGCTTCCTCAGTTTGTTTACCACATGCCATACAGACTCAACGCCTCTGCCACACCGTACACTCCCCATCTAAGTGGGCCTTAATAGCATGCTTAATTGCTTTATTTACATTAGTTATACACATGTATGACAATTTCAGTACAGTACATGCATCAAAAAATGAAACAAAAAGATATATTTTTTTTTAAATACACCTTATGCTGATAAAATTTAAGGTGTGACACTTACTCCTGCAACATAGAATACCTCACCTCATTAGCTATTCCCAAGGATCTCGTTGGGCTCATGTAGATCATGCTTGTGTACTTTTATGTTGCAGGAGTAGAAGCTCTACCTTGTATTTTATCAGCGAAAGGTATATTTTTGAAAAACTTGTTTTATATATTTTATTTTTTGTTATGTAAACTTAAAATAGGATATGTTTGAACGGATAAGGTAAGGTCTAAAATCCTGGTCATGTATGAATCCATGATAGCTGATAGGCCTATCTATATATGACCCGCAATGGCTGCATGGTATACCACACTATAGATTTAGCTCAAATTTTAATAGAATGAATTGTCACACAAATTAGGAATATGTACAAAGTTATAGCCGTATATCTCTATTAGAAGCGACTCAAAATGTGGTTGGCAGATTTGATGTCAGAGGCAGTGAACTAATATAAGATAGGCTATACAAAAATGTCAAAAATTCACTATATGATGAAATTTACTTTACAACAACAATTTGGGACTTGACATATACATAACTGGTTGATACTATTATTGATAATGGATTACAGATTCTCAAATGAATTAATTTAAATTTATTGTTTGACTATGCCTTAAACTATGAGTGATGAATGACCCTGAGTGCAGGACAAATCCTGCATAACCTAGGGCCAAAGATTTGGCATGCTGAGTCAAAGGTCCTGGGTTCTATTCCCAATTCTAGGTGATCTTTTCAACCTAAAATTTAGATAAAAATCTATGAACAACTGCCATCCTATACTAATGATGATTTCTTATCAATTGAATCATCCCCCACCCCCCACTGTTTGTCATTACCGGTTCAAGCTACATACATATAGCCTAATATTAACTAAGCTAATGTGTAGGAATGAGGAAGGTAGAAATTAGTGGAAATGTAGACGCGTTTGTCGAAAGAGGGAGAGTGTAATGCTATTTATAAAAAGCCTAAGTACACCCAACTGGGATTCTAACCCCAATATCCTCCCCCCCTCCCCCTCATCAATGGCAATTCAGTAGAATACCAGAGTGACACGTTCAATCATTCAACTTCCTATGAGGGTATTTATTATATTAATAGACTAGCTGTACCCGTCAGTTACAGGGTTTGATTTGATCTTTTGGCATACACAGGGTACGTTATAGACAAAGCCGCTATTTTGGAGATTTCCCACCCCTTCTGCCCCTCTCCTCATTAAGGGCTGGCATTTAAAAACTCCTCAAAACCGTCTTACCCAATTCTAGAATGAAACCTTAATTTTAAATATCAAGGCGCTTTGTCAACTGGTTAAAAAGATACATTAGCGACTTTTGTAAATGTTCAAATCCCCTTTTTTACCCCTTAGATATTGAATTTTAATGATTATTTCAGCATAGTGTTTCTAATACCCTTTAATGTACAACTATGCAAAATTTCAACCTTATAACTAATCGGGAAGTGGAAGGATCAGTGATCTGCACCAGTAGTCATGCAGGCTAAGGCTTCGGGCTCACAATATACAGTATATACTTGGTCTGCCTGGTTTTTTAATCTCTTCTGTACTACTTTGCCAACTTTCAGCACATGGGAGACTTAGTGATGAATGAGGGAGTGAGATTATATTACAAAATAATTATTTAAAGGATGTATTATACTATTTTAAATGTTATCTTCCTTTTACAATTTTGTTGTCAAGCACTTTGTTTGTTGTCGGTTAATTGGCCCACTCTTAAATGAATCCATCATGATGTTTGCCTCTCATGTTGACTGTCCATCACTTGATTCTCCTATACATGAGTTTGTTGAGCAGTTCCATATTGTGTCGACCACTTGATCCTCCAGTACATGAGTTTGTCAATCAGTTTCTCCAAGTCGTGTCAACCAATTGACACACCTAACCTTTCAACAATTTGTCTATCGGTTGACTGTCTATCACTTGGTCCAACTTGTGTCGACCACTTGACTCACTAAGTATTCCAAATATTTGTTTTATTTTGTAGACCTGTTTTCTGTCAATTACTTGATCCTCCTATACATAAGCATGCCCAGTAGTTGGCCCAAGCCATGTCGACTGCTTGACCCGGCCGTCTTTCAAATATGTTTTACAGCTTGTCGACCAGTTTATATTGTGCCCCGCTAAATAGCTCCTAAAGATATTTATTTTTCAACAAATTTCCGGGAGAGGACCTCAGACCATCCCCTAGTTTGGGGGCTTAGCCTCCCCAGGTCCACCTTGATTTCAAAGTGTATTTTCTAATCACTTCTTTGACACAACACATTTTTCGTCCATCGCTGGCTGCTACCAACATTGTGTCTCCACTGCACAATAACATTATTTGTTTCTACCAGGTCTAATATACAGGAAAGACACTATACCTTGTATGAAATCAAAATATTATGAAATTAAAGTTAAGTAACTGTGAAGTTTAAATGCTTTTATAAATAAAACAATTTTTTTTTCTCTCCTCAGGCTACAATCCCTATCCTTCAAATCAGCTCCCTGTCGGATACCAGCCATATCCAGGGCCTAATACACCATTTCCACCCAATTATACGCCATCTTATGGAGCGACCACTGTAACTGTACACCCTCAAGAGATCATCATAGTGGGGGCGTGTCCTGCCTGCAGAGTGAGTAACTTGATATTATAATACAATAAAAACAGTGCACTTTATCTAGTTTATAGCTTATTCTAGAAGACAGCACAGTTTATTAAATGATGTGATCAACTTAAAATTAGTTAGTGACCATTTTAAAAAAGTTAATTAACTATACCTAGAAGATTTATATTTATTTTTCAAAAATAAATGTTATAGAGAAACTAGAATTTGTGTCATAAAAGAGCCATTTTAAACTAAAAATAATGCTGTAAGAAGTTAGTTAAGATAAACAGAGGCTGTCTATTAATGTTTACTTGGCTTCTAAATAAAAATAAAACCGGACAATGAATAATACTGTAACTAAAACATTTTATACCCTCTTACTAGCCATATATTCCTTTTCTCCATGCTATTAAGTCATTTTGATAAATTGACAATAAATTAAGTTAGTTAGGAAGTTATAGTTATTTATCTTACACATGCAGTACTGGTAATCTTCCTTTTATTTGCAAATCTGAGCCATATAATAATATTCTTTTGATCTCTTTCATTGTATGTTTTCTTTTCATGTCAGTGTGTTGAAGATTTTGCGATTATCTATATTATCTAAAAGCTTAATAGATATTTTTGAGAGTTTTCATTAAATGTTATGAAGTGCCAAGTAAAAATTAATATTAGATGTTGCACATATTAATTTATTGTTGCCAGACTTAACTAATCTTAGTGGGAATTTACTCTCTTTCTATTTGTGCTCACTAGCTATTTATATAAAACATACCTGGTATGGTGCACTACACAAACTTCTTCATTATTTTATCTTAAAATAAGATTTGTGAAATGAAATAAAATACTTCGCTGCAGAAACACTCAATCAAATAGCATAAATAAAATAAAATACACTGTTACAGATACATTGAGAAAAAAGAGGAACATCTTTGTCAACCAAAAAGGATAACAATCAATTTCTGTTTTCAAAGAGCAGTCAACTCTGGTTATAACAAACCTCTACAGACTCAGATATTTTGTTCACTTTGTCTGAAGTCCACTAAAACAGATTATTTTTTTAATCTGAAAGTAGTGAGTTAGTAACAAACAAAATATGAGTTCAAATACAATCACTCTTTATTAAAATCTATTAATTAATCTTTAATTTATATTCTGTTGTTTACTGTATACTGTTTTGATTAATATTTTTTTCCAGATCCTTCTTAATAGTCTGTGCTCTTTCCACACTTGATTCCACATTATTCATGCATTCAAAAACTAAATTGAATAGAAAAGTTTAATATTTTGAGTTTCATACACCCTCTCAAAGAAAGGGATTGGTGAAATCCATTACTAAATGGCCATAGACTGTCGGTCACTGCCCTTTAACTCCTGTCTTATTAATATAACTCAGAAGACTGTCTTCCTTTACTTGCCGCAGACAAAGGTATTAAAACTTAAAGCTAGATCAGTTAGTATAGTGACTGTTTAAGTTCAACCCTCCCCCTTACCCATACACATTCCCTACTTTCAGTCAAGCTTTGTGCTACCCAAACAAGAACTCAGGTGTCTTCAAGTTCAAACAACCAAATGTTATGTTTTTAAAGAATTATCATGTTAGAATGACAGTTCTTATTGAAAGTTTCCATTTTTCTCTAAACTAAAACCGAAGGTGATGGCTCATTAACAATGAATATTTTAACACACATTGAAATGTATGTGGGTTAGGACCAATGAATCAGGTCCGCTGTAGCCGAATGTTTACTACAACCAACTTCACTAAAACCAGAGTTAACTGTATATAATATATATTTACTTATCACTCATAAACTATTGGTTCAATAAAAATGTATTCCAAATAAAATATTGTAATTTTAATAATATTACAACTTTACAATGATAAGTTATGTAATACCTCAAATAGTTGCAGAGATACGATCAAAATTGAAACTTTATGCTTATGTGAAGTACCATTAAAGTAATTTTTATGTGTAGATCTGAACGAGAATAGCCATTTTGTTTTTAATGCTAAACAATGCCTAGAAACAAAATTTAATCACAATCGCTAAATCAAACTTTGAAAAAATTGATTTGTCTCACTTTTTGCCCTCTAATAAACTACCGTTAATTTTAGAGTTATACATATAATCTTAAAAACTCCTCAGGGAAACCTTTGAAAATCCTACAGTATATACCAAGTTTTTTTGCCTGATTCGACAAATGGTAAAATGGTTTAGGTTTTAGGCCGAGATACACACACACACACACACACACACACACACACAGAGAGAGAGAGAGAACGGACAGAAAGTATTATGAAAACCACTTTTTCGGTTTCAGGTCATGAAACAGTGACATTTATCAAAATCTGGAGTTTGATTCTATTTACAATTACAATATTTCTCTGTTCGAGGGGCGAGAGAAAGTAAAAATGAAGTGGACTATTTTTTTTCAAAATCAAATATTTTAGCAAAACTAACAGCTTTTGAATACTTCTACACAGTACCGGTATAGGATTTTATTTTATGGTATAATCAACAAAATTTACCAATTAATGCTGAAGAAATATAACTTGCACATAAAATGGACTTAGTAAAAGTTACTACACTACTTAATAGCTTTGACCACTTCTTCCCCTCCTCTGTCCTCACCCCTCTAAAATGGAGTAAAATGTTGTAAAGAGCAATTCAGGGTGGATGGCTAAACTCTATCAGGACTTGTAACTCCCAACAATTCATATTTATCTATATAACATGGAACTACTTTTGTTTCAGATTGGTGTACTAGAGGATGACTACACTTGTCTTGGAATATTCTGTGCAATCTTCTTTTTCCCTCTTGGCATTCTGTGTTGTCTACTATTAAAAAATAGAAGATGTTCAAACTGCGGAGCATACTTTGGATAACCTTGTACACACATTTATTTCCTATATAAAAAATTTGAAATATGCTTCGTAACTACTCGGGGTTCACACAAGATCATAAGAGAAAACAAAATTAGCTCATACTACTTAAAGTCTATGCAATGGTTGAGTAAATTTAAAATATAACCTTCATGAATTCTCATTTGTTTAAAATAAAACTGTATCATAAGTGGGGTTGTCTTATTGTTGTATGTATGGGTGATACGTGTGTATTAAATAGGGCTGGGCAGACGCCATACCAATACTATGATTATCGCCAATTATGGCACAATTGGTTAAGAGAAGATAATCATGAACAATGATAAGCATTTTGAAGCCAATTATTTACACCTCTTTTGAAAGGTGTAGGCTAGAAGTCAGGTAGAAAGGGCTCATCAGTTTTATGCTGGGTAGCAGACAACATGGTCCTCTGTACTATTGCTTGGTGACAGGGAAGGAAATGTAGGAGAAAGGAGGAGTGGGGGTTATTTACTGGTTATGTTTGAGAGGACAGTTTGTGGTGACTCATACTTAGTGGCAGATTTCAAGACCAACAGATAAGAGCAAGCGGGAAAGAATCAGGGTAAATTTAAGAGGTGACAGTACAAAAAAAATTCAACACTGGTTCATAATTACTGCATTCCTCAGATGATTTTTCACCTTATATAATTTAAACATTATATAAATATAAAGTCATTATTATATTTAACTTAACTAGAGTACTATAAAATCTTTATTTTGTAATCTAACACTATTGTTTGATTAAAGTATATTATTTAAAATATAAATAGTAATAATAATTGTTAGCTACTCTTCATGGAAAAGATTTAAACAAATAAAACAGAATCTTAGCCTTTGAATAACTTTGTGTTAGTTTTGAAATATTTATTATATAAATTAATTATTAATAATATATGTTCACATTTGAGCATTTTAGATGTATGTCAAAGAGCTCTAAAAATCTATCTACCTTGAACTTGCCCATCCTTCCTTTTCAATTATTTGCCTCATCATATTTCAATTTTTCATTATAACTATTTCTTATGTTTATTAATATTTTGATGAGAATTAAGTGAACCAAAAATTGTGTATATTAAAAAATGTATGTTTGTTGTTTTATAGACTACCTTTGTAATATTGTAAAGAAAATAAACCAAATAATTGGCATTGATGATCGGCAAGGTCGACAACAAATGATCGGCATAGACCTAGTCACCAAAAGGGCTGATAAGCCCAGCCCTTGGTAAAAATAATAACAATAAATAACTACAATAGTAAGCCATTTCATAAGTGTAGGTGTTAGTAAATAAAAGTACCTTGAATAATTAAAATGAATTAGAAAATGTGTTGATTTATCACATTTTCTCATTTTGACTAAATATATAAAGTTTGAAAATTACTGTGAGATATCTGTTCTCTAGTATATTTTTGTTACAATTTGTCTATGTTCATGGACTTAATGTTATTGTCATTTCTGAACTGTGAATCAAGTAAAATATTTTAACAATGAAAATTGAAAATAATTTTATATTATAATATTAATTTGAGAAGTAAATAAAAAATATATATATATTATTCTCAAGTTACTGATCAAATGTTTTTATTATTATTATTATTTTCGTGATACTGTACAGGTGAAATTTTTGTTGGATTACTATGATACTGACCCCTCATCTATCAATCATTCCACACATATACATTGTTGTTAGTGTATACTCTAACAAACTGACCCCTCTTATATCAACCATCCCACACTCATATACATTGTTGTTAGTGCATACTCTAACATACTAACCCCTAATATGAACTAGCCCAAACTTGGGGCTTTGCACGAAATATAGTCAACTCTAGTTATAATAAACCTCTACAGACTCAGATATTTTGTTCACTTTGGCTGAAGTCCACTAAAACATTTTTTTAAATCTGAAAATAGTGGGTTAGTGACAAAAAAAAAAGAAGTTCAAATAGAATTGCTTTTTATTGAAATCTATTAATTAATCTTCAAAAACTCAGTTATATTCTGTTGTTTACTGTATACTGCTTTGATTAATATTTTTTTCCAGATCCTTCTCTAGAGTCTGTGCTCTTTCCACACTTGATTCCACATTATCCATGCATTCAAAAAACTAAATTGAGTAGAAAAGTTTAATATTTTGAGTTTCATACACCCTCTCAAAGAAAGGGATTGGTTAAAACCATTACTAAATGGCCATAGCCGGTCGGTCACTGCCCTTTAACTCCTGTTTTATTAATATAACTCAGAAGACTGTCTTCCTTTACTTGCCGCAGACAAAGGTATTAAAACTTAAAGCTAGATCAGTTAGTATAGGTAGATAATTTGTGTCTTCAAGTTCAAACAACCAAAAAGTTATGTTTTTAAAGAATTATCATGTTAGAATGACATTTCTTATTGAAAGTTTCCATTTTTCTGTAAACTAAAACCGAAGGTGATGGCTCATTAACAATGAATATTTTAACACACATTGAAATGTATGTGGGTTAGGACCAATGAATCAGGTTCACTGTAGCCCAGCAGTTCTCAAACTGGGGTACACGAGCAGCTCTCAAAGGAAAGTTGGCAAATTAACAGGGGACTTAGGGAAACCTATAATTGTTGGCAATTACAGTTATTTGGTTTTTTCCACCCCTCCTTTTCCCATATTTAATCTCGGCTGCAGACCATTTTCTGGGAATTTTTATCTCTCTACCTGACACCTTCTACATTAGCAGTCTTTATCAACAACATATTTCTGTTAGAGTGGTTTTTCATCCATGGTGTGCTTAAAAAGTAAGTACTGCAATAGGCCTAGGCTAAATTTGGAGCCGGACCTCTGCTTGAAAGTTTCAACTGGACAACCAGACACCAAAAAATTGTGCCAAGCCATGCAGTCACACCTCCCTCATTTAAAAACTTTGGGATTCATAATACTTCAGCTCCAGAATTACAATTAAAAATTTAGATTGGAAAATATTGTGTTTATGTTTACTTTTTTTCTTTATTTTTGAACGAATTTGTGATGAAAATTATATAGCTCAATAATTTACCAAGTGGTCATTTTTTTTAAATCCTGTCATTTGGAATTTGTTTATCTTTGGGGTGCATTAAACTTTGTCATGGCCAAGGGGTACAACCTAAAAAAGGTTTGAGAACCACTGCTATAGCCGAATGATCATTACTACAGAGTTGACTATATTTTTGAGGGTGGTGAGACAGTGAATTTCTCAACTCTATACATTCTGAAATTTAAATTCAAATTCAAATTTTAAAAATTCCTGGATGTGTAGACGACAAGAGCAATGTTGAGAATACCAGCGATATGGGGTCAAATATTAAGGGGGCCAGGAAGTTTTCTTTTCTGTATAATTTGAGGTCAAAATTGGGCCTTGAATCGATGGTTTAGGCCACTGTATTTTTAAAGTTACAAATGTTATTTCTTTTGACATCCACCATCACTGCATATAGGAAAACTTAACAGGTCTTCGGTAAAGAACTTTCATAATCGAAAGTACTGTGGTACAGAGTAATCCTATAATTTCCCAACTTAAGATATTGACTCCACAAAATTCCCAACTTTCAAACTCTTTTACCAACATTACTAACCCCCTCCGCCCACACGTCCACCCCAGTGCAATGCACCTGGCCCAAACATATACATTGTTAGTGCAGAGTCTGTCTCAACCAACCCCTCACATATACGTTGTTAGGGTATCAACTAGCCCAGCATTAATACATTATTGAGTTGACATTTCACCAGTAGCCTACACATTTCTTGAAACTCTCTCTTGGCAACGTTTGATTGCTCCACTCACAGCTTCCAAATGATCAAATACAATCAACTAACCTTGAGTCATTGCACACGACATTAAACACACCAGCCATCAAACAACAAAGGTCAACCTGCTTTCTAAAAAATCATATCTTGACCTTTCTAAAGCTAAGTGTTTATTAGTAGGTGTTTACTTTGATGGGTTTTGTTTGTTTATGTGTGTGTTTGTGTAAGATCATGTAAGTAGGGGTTAGGATTTGAGGGTATGTGTGCACACACATGCATAAATAAAAAATTAGAGATAATAAAGAAGTACAAGCTTTTAAAATATAGATTATCAGGAAGTGTACACTTTAATAATAACATAACATGCTCAGAGACCACATGGTCTAAGGCATCACTCACAATAAACTAGACTACCGATGACAGGGAAATCAGGGTTCAAATCCCGGTTGGGTGTACCGAGTTTTTTTAACTAAATGGGTTTCCACTCTCCCTCTATGCAGATGTGGGTACATTTCTTCTAAATATAACCTTCCTCATTCCAAACTCGTTAGCATAATTAGTACATATGTATAAACCTGAACAGATAGTAAGAAGCAGTGCTTTATATATATATATATTTTTATAAGCACTGCTTCTTACTACCTTTATCTATATCAAAAAAGACTGAGATAGTATGGGCATGTAATGAGAATAGAAAGAGAGAGGATGCTGAAGAAAATATTGGAAATGAAGTATGTAGGAAAAAGATGGAAGGAGCAGATAACAGAAAGTGTTCAAGTGAGAGGATAAGAATGGAAGAAATTAAAGGAGGAAGAGTGGTGGAATAAAAAGGAAGATGGAGGCATTTTATTAAACTGACCCGGCCACAGGTTGGAAGCAGTTGATGATAATGATATTAAAAAGACTTTGCTACTTATAAAAAAGTATATGGTCTGAACTTCCCAGGTGCATCAAGTGATTTGCATATAACTGCTTGCTATGGTAATTAGTTTATTTAATTTATTTAAATTTTTCAAAAAGGTGTTTAGCTAGTCATAAAAAATGTATAGTATAGTCACTATACCATTGGCAGATGATTGATAATATAGACACTAGACCATTGGTTCCCAAATACCTACCAGTCAAGGACCCCCCCAAGAGGCTCTTTAGATGATTTTTTCTAATCATTAGAATAAACTCTATTCTATGTATAGAAAATAGCTCCACCCCTCCCCTCTATATTAATAATTCATGTTAGAAAAGCTATAAAACTGGGAATTTTAAACTCTAGTTGTAATAATAATGAATATAATAGTGATAGTTAACACAAAAATTGTTAGTTAGGCCTACATTAAAATGTATTAATCATGAAAAAGTTCAAATTTATTAATTTGGGTCTAGTATTAATGAGATAAGTGAAACCTCTTCTTTTTCCCCATCACTTCTTGAAGATCAGGTTGAAGGTTGGACACTTTGACTCGGAATGCATGTCAAGTCTATTTCTATGCTTGTTTATCATGTAGCACAGCACAGGTGTGTGAGGAGGAGGGAAAGCTTTTTATTGATTAAGATTAGGCCTACTCTTGTTTAATTATTATTTTAACTTTTTATTTTGTTAAATTTTTGCGGTTGTTGCGGACCACCTTTTTCGGAACCACTTCATTGGACTATACCTATATTAAAAATTACTATACACAAGCATTTGAAAACCAATTTGTTATCAAATACAAATCATAACTTTAAAAACATAGCCATATTATTTAGGAACAATGTTTTTTTAGTAACAAATCATTTTTTGGTGAATAAAATATTTTATTAAGGTAAAAGCTTATATGTTGAAAATATCAGTATTCTTATGATGCAACTCCTCTCCTGAAAAAAATCTTAGCGATCATTTCCTAAACAAATATGACTTTAAAAAATCACATTGGATAGTCGAAATTTACAAAATTCTCGTATAGTAAAATATTTATAAAGACTACATACCCCACACAAACATTGATAATAATTGTTAATGTACTATATATATATATATATATATATAAATTACTTATTTATATATATATATATATATAAATTACTTATTTGTATATATATAAATTACTTATTTATATTTATCACCACGTCTTACTACCCGTTCGGGTTATACGCTTAAGTACTAATTACGCTAATGGATTAGGAATTGGGAGGGTTGAATTTAGAGGAAGTGAACCCGCATTTGCGTGGAGGGAGAGTGGAAAACTATTTAGGACCCCTTCCCCCCAGATCACCCTACCGAGATTCGAACCTCGATCTCCCTGTCCTTGGTGGTCTAGCTCAACACGACTGGCGCGTTAGCTGATAAATTAAATAGCCAAGCATTAATATTTATTAATTACAGTTATAACAACATCTAAGTAATATATTATTTAAATTAGACGCGGCTATAACTGTAATCAACAGATATAATATATTTTCTATTTAGTCCATCTTGATATGCGCATTGATACAATTGTAATTGTACTATTGATAGCATAAACCTCGGTCGGGTGAACTGGGGGTGGTTTTTCCTAAATGGTTTTCCACTCTCCCTCCACGCAAATGCGGGTTCACTTCCTCTAAATTCAACCCTCTAAATTCAACCCTCCCAATTACTAATCCATTAGAGTAATTAGTACTTAAGCGTATAACCCGAACGGGTAGTAAGACGCGGTGCTAAATAATATAATATTAAAAAAATATAGCATAAAGCCTTCCCGAGTCGAAGGCGGCTGCGTTATCTAATAGCTCGTGATCTTAATTGATTGCTCATAAGTAGCTGACGATTCACACACCTGCATCACAGAGACTGCCTTAAAATACGGTATGAGGGGAAAATGACTCCTCTTTAGCTCACTGGATAAAGAAAGCATTGGCTTACTAAGTTAAAGATCCTGGGTTCGATTCCCATTTCAAGGTGTCATTTTTCAATTTAAAAAATATGATATTTAGGTGCAACTATAGCAGCCTAGTTAAAAATTGTAATATATTATTAGCGCTAGCAGAATACTCCAGTAATTGTATCTTATTACGATAATGTTCGTTATTCTAGATTGTGTGTGTATGTTCTCGAGTGTGGCGTAGTCTACTACTGTCGATCTTTCTGGTGATTTCTTCTACTTCTCTTTGGTGGACTGTCAAAAAAAACTCTTTTTCTTCTATCGATTTTTGTTTGATTTTCTTGAAACAATTCATTCTATTTATTCGTTTCTAACTCTTGGATTAAGTCTGTATTTCTTGTACTTTTTGTCCCTCATCATTGGGAGGGTCGGGCCCTCTAGAAATATTCTGGGAGAGGGTGGCCTTGGGCCCCTTACAGTTGTCGCCTATGGCCCCGTTGCCAGTGAACATTGAAACATAATTCTGAAAAGTGTAACAGTAAAGTATATTCTATTGTTCAGTTTGTTGAAGAGTATGAGAAATACCGCGGCCGTCTAGTACGCAACTTCGCCAGGAGTGACGTCAAGGGTCCTGACAATCTGCTGCTTCTTATCACCAATCAAACGAACATTTCCCCGTTTTCTTTCATTTATAAACTTATTTGACACTTTGAGGGGTATTGTTTTTTTTAATAATTGTTGATAAACGTGGCTTATGTTTATCTCATTTGAATAAGGATATTTTAAAAGTGAATTTAAAAAAAAATACATCAAAATTAAAATTAGAAATCAATATTTGGAAGCTGTGGACCTTGTTCCATTCAAGAACATGTTTTAATATTTGTTAAACCGTCAAAATTGTCGCTGTCTTAAAGCCTAATAAATGCATTAAATTTGTTTTGATCAAAATGTCCTGTTACTCAGTCGGTTGTGTGAAGGAAGCCCAACGACAACAATCTACGTTAAGCATAAGTGATTGGGACGAGCACATTAACGCCGTGAGGCTGTTGCCCGACTAAATATCCAAATTGACAGAATCGTCCATCTAGGTCATCCTAGAAAGGGCTGATTTTCTGTTTGAGTACCTAGTCACTGTCGTGACTCTTAACCTTGTGAATGAACTTAATACCTTATGAAATGAAACAAGGGAAATGACCTGTAAAAAACTCCAATAGCATTAATATATTACACTGTGAGGTGAACATTGATGATCGTGAGTGTTAGCGCTGGGTCTCGGGTTCAGGGAGGATTTTCTTTTCAGGGATGGGGTAGGTGTGCTTAGGTATGATGGTCAAGCACATGAAGAAGCGGATCATTCATCTTCAATACATCCTGGCGGAACGCCGCCAGCGAGTTTCAACACACTATTATCGCGCTGAGACACTGTCACCTCACAATCAGTTCTCACGCCCTCACCGCAAACACAAGTTCTCCAGAACTTTGTTCGTCGCAAGCTCCCCATCTCTACCGACGACTCATCCTCCAGCGGTCAGCGCCATAAATGCCATTCCTGGACCTGAGCCTTACTCACGGCGAAGTCATGCCCCGCGGGACCCTCAACAGGACCGAGGACCAAACCACTGCACCAACTGATGACAACAGTGGTGACGAGGAAACCTACAAAATATCATGGCAATGCGCAACACGATGCGTGATTCCATGGAGGCAACACGACACCAAGTTCAGACACTAGCAGCACACCCCGGCCTTCTAGCTTCAGCGATACCGGCACGCTCCCTAACCAGCCTGCCCCGGTTCAATATTACTAGCAGCACACCCCGGCCTTCTAGCTCCAGCGATACCGGCACACTCCCTAACCAGCCTTCCCCGGTTCAATATTACTAGCAGCACACCCCGGCCTTCTAGCTCCAGCGATACCGGCACACTCCCTAACCAGCCTTCCCCGGTTCAATATTACTAGCAGCACACCCCGGCCTTCTAGCTCCAGCGATACCGGCACACTCCCTAACCAGCCTGCCCCGGTTCAATATTACTAGCAGCACACCCCGGCCTTCTAGCTCCAGCGATACCGGCACACTCCCTAACCAGCCTGCCCCGGTTCAATATTACTAGCAGCACACCCCGGCCTTCTAGCTCCAGCGATACCGGCACACTCCCTAACCAGCCTGCCCCGGTTCAATATTACTAGCAGCACAGCGTCTTACTACCCGTTCGGGTTATACGCACTTAGGTAATACGCAATGGTAGGGTGATTGTGAGACGAAATGGAGGACCTACAGTTTACCGTGGAATCCGAACCACGGTGGAGGCCTGGCATTCCTCACATTCACAAGTTGTGATTAATACACATCTTGTCAGAGGTGAAGGAAGAGTTTGGCAATCAGATAAGTCTATGCCGGGATCGAGGATTGAACCCCGGACCCTCAGCACAGAAGTCTGACACCTTACCCCTAGACCACCAGGTCACCCCCGAACTCTGTTCTGGTCCATCCCACTCCAGAAGCATGGGTATCCCTGCACCAGCCGATGGTTCAATGCCTACCAGCGGACGAGGTGACGGCATTTCGAGTCTGCATTGCATTGAAGGCCAAAGCCGCAGAAATGCCCCAGGGAGAGATCGGCATCAGACCACACATTTACTGAATATGACCTATCGCGAACTTCCAGAAAGTGCCTGCAGTTTTCATAATGTTTCATACAACAGTCGTTTTTAGCCCTATATTTAATATTTAAGATGGACCCTAGATTGCTGATGTGAATTATTCTATTTTAACCCAAGGAATTGCCTGCCAAAGTTTTATGCAATGTTTTAGATACACGTTGTATAAGCACGGGTTGGAGGGTCCAGGGAACTCAGCCGGTTGCGGGAAGGGAGCCCAACAATTATATTTATGTAAATATTTACATATACATGGTAATATTTATATATATATATATATGTTAATCAATCAACCATGAGAAACATAATTTTGAAACCTTATTTTTGTGGAATGGTAGTTTCTTCTTGTTTGCTGGGCAATCTGTTTTAACAATAAAGTTGGTCGTTCAATTTCAAGCATTGTCAGATGAAAGAAAATAACGAGTTTAGAGCTATTTAATAAAATGTTTGGTCTCAGTAATAACTTCTTACTTTAAAGACTGGGATTATATATTTCAACATTATTTTATATCCAGTAGATTATAAAACCGTATTAGAGTGCGTTATTAGGTTTTTTGAAATCAGTTTCAAATTAGTTGTTAGTAACAAAAATGTCAAAATTAATATTTCTTGCTAAAGCATGTCCATAAGCCGTGGAGTTTGAGCACCATTGTTCCAAGTTATCAGTTTTAAGTTTACCATCAAAACATCTACTTACAAGTAATGAATCAGGAATCGCCTCTGAATTTAAAATGAGACGATCTCTGGTGTGTTCTTGCACACAATCGTATTTATTTTTATTAACATAAGCCTAAGAAAATGTCATAATCTTTTAAATTTCTTAGGCTCATGGCGCACCACAGATTCCGATGAAGATTACCATAAATATATGGGAATATTTTAATCAATTTTGGTTTACATTCTTCACAAAGGGGCAATTTAAAAGACATTTACATATTCTGAAGACTTCTCGGAACTGCACTCGCTAAACACAACATTTTCTTGGGGTTTAATTTAGTTTTGTCTATGGGTGTGAAACGTGGTCTCTTAACTTACATGACAAAACAAAATGTAGGATGTTCGAAAACAAGGTGTTTAGGAAGATACTAGGTCCAAAAATGGATGAGGCTACTGGGGAGTGGAGGAGGCTAGATAATGATTAGTAACATGCTTGTACTCATCACAAAACATGATTTAGGTTAACAAGTCTCGTATATTACGGTGGGCCGGACATTCAGCGTGGATGGGAGAATCTAGAACTGTGTTCAGTGTACTGACTGACAAACCCAATGGAAAGACCTAGACGCAGGTGGGAGGATAACAGTAGAATGGACCTGAAATATGTAATGTGTAATTAGGTGAACAGGATAGGGATAGGTAGCGTACTGTTTTAATTGCGGCAGTGAAATTTGGAGTTCCTAATGCCATGGGGTAAGTAAGTAAGTCATGACATTATTATGTTTACCTTGATTATGTCTATAGTATGAGTAGTATTTAATTAATACGATAACCCTATAATTCACCCAAACTTATCCCATCAAACAGCTAAATCATATAAGAAATAAAAATTTCTCAAATGAGATCTCTAAAATACTTAAAATACACTTAAACATATATAAACTACACCGCACAAGTTAAATATTATATTAATTGGTATATCTCGTAGGTGTAAAAATGTTTCTTTTCATGGAATAGTCCCGTTTTCAAATATATATTTAGCATCCTCTCCTCTGTATATAGTCATTACCCCAACAATAATTATTTCAATAACAACATCGATCCCATTTTAAATAAGAATGTTTTGGAAATACGTCACTGATATTGTAACGTAATTGATTTTTGGACTGCTCTCATATATTTAAAAAGTCATGGATGAAAGTATTTTCTTTAAATTATCGTATGTAAATTATCCTTTTAATACCTCATCCATGGAGAATCACGCGTTTTCTCAGAATAGTCAAAAAGGATTGCACCATTAAAACTTGTTTATTATTCTCAAAATTTAACTCCGCAGTATTTAACAACAAGCAAGAGAAACCAGCTCCCTATATCCAATAGGAAGCTATTCTTCAATGCACCTGTCGCAGAGACGTACCTGATTGGTTAGTCTTGACACTGTCACGAGAGGTGCAAGGGGCAAGGGGCACGTCCGCATATAAGCTATATGTGCGTATGAAGATATACAGAAAGTGCCGCTGAATTAGCGAGAGTAGACGTACAGAAAAAGAGCAGACGTAGACAGAAAGTGTCACTGAAATAGCGAGAATAGACGTAGAGATAGAAAATGTGTGTCAAAGATAAAGTGAAAAGTAATAACAGTCAATACATAGTTTAATTTCAAACAAAGTGTAAAGGAAGAAATAATTATTTAAATAAAGCGTGTACAACATAAACAGTTGTATTTATATTACAAATAAATTCCATATCACAATAATTGGCGCTCGAACACAGAGCTATAAATACCAATTATATCAAATATTATTCCATATCATCATAATTGACTCCCAATCGCGGGGCAATTATATGTGAATAATACCATAATATAATAATTGGCGTTCGATCACGGAGCTATAAAAACCAATTATACAGCAAACATTACAATAGCATTATGATAGGCGCCCAACGCGCGACCGTAATATAATAATTGACGCTCGATCACGGAGCTATAAATACCAGTTATATCATCAAACATTCAATAACGTTATAATTGGCTCCCAATCGCGAGGCAATTACATCATCAAACTTTCAATATTGTTATAATATATTTGTGTGCACGCATTAGGTGACGTGTCATTTCAAGAATACCAAACCAATCTCTGTGTTGTATCACTGATGATTATGTCACATAGGCTAATTATACCACGTAGTCGAGCATTTACAGAACTCAAGATCTTACTTGAAAAATTATGAATTAAAAAAAAGTAAATCCAAACTTTTTGTTGGCCAATAGAAGAAATAAATGTTTTTGGTCGCATATGCTTAAGATACCTGGTATAAAAGACTATGGTATAGTGCCTAGATTTTTCTTTTACAAGATAAGTTTATTTGTCGTGTTTTGGCCATTATTGAATAGCGATCTATGTTTGCCAATGTTATAATAATAATAATAATAATAATAATAATAATAATAATTTATTTTTACCATATAAATGATTTAATGTTCTAGTTTATAAAGTGGCACATCGCTATTCCAATCTTTTTAAACAGATTTCATCAGCCACTCATTTGTTTAGTACAAAATTCGTTATTATATGATTTAATCTACAACATTTTTCATAAAGCGTCACGGTCGCAATATACTCGACTGTCAGTTATGGGATGATCGAGGCTCGAAGATCTGTCAGGTGACGATGGCTTTCCACATGTTGTTTTACCATTATTTTCCCTCGCTTATGCGAATACATTTCTTTTAAATATGTGTATCATCCCTGCCTTTAGTTTATTTAATCTGTTAACAGACCATCAGACCTTGTGTTGAGCATAGTAGTTTAAAAAAAAAAGTAGACTTTCGTAATTTTATTTGAAACGTATTTGGCCATTGAAATGTAACTTACATATTAATGTTCAATCTGTTTAAATGAAAACTAAGATTCTTTTCACTTACCCTAAAATATAATAGTAATACCTTGGATGATTGATTGCGCCCGATCTTATAAGCAGCACCATAGTATGTATCCCGTCAAGGTAAGATTGCTACATTGCAGAGTAAATTGAGTGTACATAGCTTAGATTGTTTTTCTATAGATAGTTATTATACAATGCAAATAATACACATTATATATTTGTGGTAAATTGTAATATTGGCATAGTAAAGTAGCAATAGTGCAATTTTTAAACATTCTGTTGGCAAAAATAAATACAAGAAATGCCTTAATTTTTTATTATTATTTAGCACCGCGGCTTGCTACCCCTTCGGGTTACTAATTACACTAATGGGCTAGGAATTTAGGAGGTTTCATAAAGAGGAAGTGAACCCGCATTTGTTTGGAGTGAGAGTGGAAAACCTCAGCAGTCCAGCTCAACACGATACTAGCGCGTTAGCCAACTACGCCAGTAGCCTTGATGTCCTACTAACGTAGCCGAGATGTTTTAACCGCTTCCAGGCTAGTTCAGTGACTTTCTTTACCTGTATCAGATGTTAGCACATCTAAGTGTGTCTATTCTTACAAGTTTCTTCATTTCCTTCTAGGTGTCCCTCCTTGAACCAGGGCTGCGTGCGGGTTGTACCTCATGTTCCTTTCGACACCTGTCCCATATTGCACCTGTACTCGCGGAACAAGCTAATGTGTCATCGGAACACCAAGTGGTTGCATCAGTCCTCGTAGAAAGGCAGTATGCTACCAGTGAACACATAACACGAGATAGAGGAACCAGATAAACCAGTAGTCTAGGCCCTACGAAGACTGGTAGAAACAAATGCAATCTATCACTTGGGGACTACTATGAAAAGGACCATAAAATATTGTTGTTGTTTTTTGTATTGCGTATTACTACCCATTCGGGTTATACGTTTATGTACTGGTTACGATAATGGGCTAGGAATGAGGAAGGTTGAATTTAGATGAAGTGCACCAGCATTTGCGTGGATAGAGAGCGGTAAATCATTTTGGAAACACTACCCTCAGTTCCCCGACCTGGTTCGAACCATAATCTCCACGTCATCAGCAGTCTAGTCTATTACGAGAGTAGCGACTTAAACTATTCGACCAACCTCGTACCCAAAGCCACAAGATCAGTATGAGTTTCACTATAAAATGACCAAGAGCTACAATTAGCTTAGTTAGCAGAATATAAAAAGCCGCAAGCACAACAATGAATAATTTTACAAGTAGAAAACTCAGATAAATAAGAGATTCGTTTATATTAAACTAAGTCAATCAGAGCAGCAATAAGCAGGGCCGTAACTAGCGGTGGGGCAGTGCCCCAGAGCCCCCGACGAGGAGAAATTTATATATATATTTTTTTGAACGAAAGCAGATCAAAGCGTTAATCAAACGCATATCGTATCAATATATTTAACTCTCGCTGTTTTTCTTTACCAACCCGTTAAAACTTTCGCTATACGATACTAAGAGTCCCTGGTAGCGATAAAGGATCGAAAGGAGAGGAGAGAGATAACTGGCGGTTGGGAGGAGGGGGTAGGGACGCAAGGGGACCAAAAACATCCAATAACTAACAACACACATCAACAAGACTTACTAAAAGAAGTGGGAGTGTGGGGTTTAGAGGTGGAAGGAAAAAAATAAAAAAGGGAGGCCCCATTAGTATATATTGCCCCGGGGCCCTCAAGCCTCTAGTTAAGGCCCTGGCAATAAGGTTAACTTACTAGTATACACACTAGATCCACAAGAGTAGAACTAAGCTTAGCTGGAAAACTAGAAGACGACTCAAAGACACAAGATCAGCATTGAGTTTAACTAGAAAAAGAGCCAAAGCCACAAGAGAAGGTTTGAGTTTAACTAAAGAAAAATACAAAGCAACAAGAGCAGTAATGAATCTAGCTAGTAGATAGCCCAAAGCCACAAGAGAATCATTGAATCTAACCAAAATATGACACAGTCACAAGAACAGCACTGAGTCTAATTAATAGATTATCCAGAGGCATAAAAGCAGCACTGATTTTAACTAGTATAAGACCAAGAGCTACAAGATCAGCACTGAGTTAAATTTATAGATGACCTAGAGCTACAAGAACAGCATTGAGTCAAGTTATTAAATGATCTAGAGCCACAAGATCAGCACTGAGTTAAATTTATAGATGACCTAGAGCTACAAGAACAGCATTGAGTCAAGTTATTAAATGATCTAGAGCCACAAGATCAGCTCTGATACATTATAGATGCCCCTAGAGCTCCAAGAACAGCATTGAGTCAAGTAGTAAATGATCTAACCACAAATCAGCTCTGGACCCTAACTATAGATGTCCAGAGCCCAAGAGCAGCACTGAGACTAGCTAGTAGATGTCCTAAACAACAAAGCAGCACTGGATCCAATGTAGATGACCTAGAGCCACAAGCGCAGCACTGAGCATAACTAGTAGATGTCCTAGAGCCACAAGCGCAGCACTGAGCCTAACTAGTAGATGTCCTAGAGCCACAAGCGCAGCACTGAGCCTAACTAGTAGATGTCCTAGGCCACAAGCGCAGCTCTGAGCATAACTAGTAGATATCCGAGATCCCCATGTGCAGCCCTGAGTCAAATTAGTAGATTACCCAGACCACAAGAACAGCAATGGTTTCAATTAGAAGTTGTAGCTAGAGCCACGTGAGCTCGAACCAGTTTAGCAACTAGATGACAGAGAAATTCATGAATAGTATTCAGTATAGCGAGTTTACGACCTAGAGACGCAATATAATCAACCAGTAAACCAGAAGTATAAACTAAATAGTCATGCCATTATAGATAGGGGAGGTAAAATGTTTTATGCCAATGTTTCAAATTAAATATTATACAAATTAACAATATTACAATTCTCTTGAAGGGGGAAGAACAAAAAAAATCTTAAATGGGCCTACATACAAACAGTATGTTGCATTGTAAAGCTCTTTGAGTGTGACATAAATATATTGAACATTATCTTTATAAATTCAAATGTATCTTATATATATCATATACACATAATATAATATATAACGGTAATGACAGAGGTAAAAGTATAATGGCCGGCAAAGCAGTCTCTATACTAGGGACACTGGTTTGTAGGAACAGTGCAACCACTGCTCAGGGTAAGACTGAATAATGGTTGCACTTGTGGTATATGGCTAACGTGCCAACACCGGTCGGTACAGCATCCTTACTGTGAGCAGCGAATACTGTCACGGGTGTGAGTAAGATCAAGGCTAGTAACCTGGTTTATTCTAAACTAATTGAAACTGTATACATTAGCCTGGATGGCCAAAGCTATGATGGGCAGCTGAGGTTAAAACTGAAGGGTCCATCTGTTGACAAGCTGGTGAGAACATGGACTATTGGGACTATGGAATGTGAGAGGAGTGTGTGGTAAAGAGAATGAACTGTTAGAGGAAATGATGGAAGACAATTTGATATAATAATATACTTTAATGGCGAAGTTAAGGCAACCGCCTTTTCTTACACTTAACCAATACAATTAAAATTAAGTTTAACAGAATTATATACATAAAACACACACAAATAATGAAATAGAAAAACTAGAGCTAAAATACACATGGATTAAATAATATGAGAACCAGAGATCAATTCAACACAAACATAAATAATTCACGTGGGCGTGTGCACACACACAAACACAACACACACTCCTCAATCCTCAAAAGTTTTGATGACGAGTGATGGTAGAATGTATATACGTTAATATATATACATTCAACGGTAGCGTAGCACTGTTGTCAGGTGTGAATGGATGGGTAACGGAAGTCAGGGAGTAGGTTTAATCGTAATCACAACTAAGCTGCTGTTGCTTAGAAGGTATGAGTTGGTGTCATCTAGACTTATATGGGTACGTATGAAAATAGACATTCTAGAATTATGTTGGTTGTTATTATGCTCCGGTGGAGGTGATGAGAATGTGAGAGTGGAGTTTTGAATAGCTCAGTGAAATCTTGGACTATATTAATGTGAGAGTGCTGCTATATGCGGATTATGTCATATTAATAGCGGAGGATGAACGTTACTTGCAGAATGCATTAAATCGTTTGAATATGGTGACAGGCAGAATGGATCTTAGTATAAATGTCTCTAAAACTAAGGTGATGTTTTTTTTATAGGAACGAATCAGGAAATGATTGTCAGCTCAGTTTAAATAAAAAAAACTGTTAAAGCAAGTTAATGATTTTGTGTATCTTAGCAAAATGTTACGTAAAAATTGATGGATTGATGGTGACATCGATGGACGGGTGAATGCTATTGCGGAGAGTAGTTGGATGTATGTGGACTATTGCAAAGAATGAAGTAATACCGAAAGAGGTAAAGATGGCAGTGTATAAGTGTGAACGCCATCTAATTTTTTTCCTACCGGGTTGAGGAATTTCTAGAACTTCATCGTATCCGCTATTGTTACCATCATCATCAAATTAACAAGAAGGATCCTCGTCACTGTTATCTGCACAAAAAAACACAGATAAAGACAATTTAAAATATTGTTTAAAATTAAGTCATATTGGGCCTAAGAACTGTTTATTGTAGAATTTGAAAAACTCATCTAAAACTTTTTATTGCCTAACCTACCCGTACTATTTCAGAAAATTAATTTTGCTTTTACAATACCTATAAATAAAAGACAACCTAGCACACATAGACAATATCTGTGTAGATACAATTTATTAATAAGGACATAATATGAAAATTTGTTTATCTATAATTTGAAAACTAATGAAATAACTTGTTAGGCCTATATCCTTACATTTCTGGAGAAAAAAAGGTTGGATTGAATTAGAAAATTTGTAGGCCTATTTTGATTAAAACTATTATACTACACTATAAAACGTTTCTGAATGTTTGTTATATATAGTTGGTATTTACAGCCCCGTGATCGAGCGCCAATTATGATAATACGGAATTATTGAGATATAATTCAAATGCGTGTGTAGTTGCTGAGCTATATCCTGCAAAAGATTACCCAACGCATCCGACGCGCTCTCTATGCGCTTATATTATGATCACTTCCCCTGCTCCAAGCTCGATGAGGACGATGGTAAATTTATCTACCACATGTGCTGGCAACTCTATTGAATCTAAAATACAGTAATGACCTACAGAGATTGTTGAGATACCACGTGATCAGTCGTAAAAGTAACATCATAGTGGATTTTTGTTTAAAAATTAATAATTATTCATAATTTTAAACCATTGTATTATAAAGGAGAAGAATACATCCCCTTCTCGGAATTTTAAAGAAAACTGGTTTAAAACTGCATCATGTTAGAGGGGAATACTAGTACTTCAACCTCTACTTCACCTACTTAAGACACTGTAACGGTAGTTTTATTGTCAAACGACCATTCCAGTTGATTACCTTCAAGGCTTGTGAGCTCTTTTTATTTCCGGTCTGTTGTATTTAGGTCAGTGCTATGCAAACTTTTTTTTAAGTTCGCGGTACATTAAACAAGCTTTTTTTTTTTTGCGCACTGTTTTGTTTTGAGAACGCGTTGCGGCAGCAGAAAATGGGTTACGCACCGAGTCAACGATTGTACAGTAAATTTGAATTACTCCGCGCAAATGCGTGTACACCTCCTCTGATCATCCCTAAAACCATTAGTGTAATTAGTGCATAAGCGTATAACCTGACCAAGTATAAAGACGCGGTGCTAAAAGAAATAAAATTAAATCATTTATTTTTCACAAAATATGAAAATAAACATTTTGTCTCAGTTTTACAAATTACCAAATATATCACGTCCAATGTGTGGTAAATAAGTCAATAAGTCACTTTACGGTGGTTGTAGTGATAGTCATGAACAATGCTTGCAAAGTCTGAAATGAATATTGTTTACATTAGGTGTCGCTGTCCTGCCTCCCCCGTGGGCAAATCTCTTAGGATGGCTTAGTAGGTTGGGGTTGTGTAGTGATAGGCTAAATAATTGTTGGTTTATTTTAATAAATGGATAGCAGTTATTTGCTTCAAAACAAATGTTAATCAAATAAATAATATACATACATGATAGTTGAGCAGCTGGGTGCAAGAAGGGCCCTTCCAAAAATTAGGTTTTGAGAAGATCGATGTTGAAAATTTAAACCTTAATACTTTTATTGAATCACCTTGAAAATATCAAGCCTTATGCCAGATTTAAGATAGATTTTTGATTACTTTTCTTTAACAATATATTTTAATTCAAATTTAAAATAAATAATTAAAACGAGTAAAATTAACAACCTTGCATAGAATACTATAAAACCAGTAAATTCAAATGATGTGAAAAAAACAATCAAAATATTAATATTTCACCTTTAAATATGACAGAACTAAAATGTAATTTGTATAAAAATGTGTGGCCTCAAGAAAAATAATAAGAGTACTACACTTTGAGCAAATAACCACGTTACAAAAATAATATTTATGTTACTGTAAGTTGAAGTGTTTTCAATTATTATAAAGCAGGGGTGTGCGAAGGTTATTATTTTAAATGCCAAACGAAGTTTGAAACATACGAAGAAAAGTCGAAGATGAGGTTTTTGCTGTTGTCAGATTAATTTACTTTAAATTTTTAAATTATCCAATGATGCATCTTGGTAAAGGGAAAGTTTTTTAAAAAAAGCACATAATGTTGTTTTATGTTGACATATCTGATTTATCTTTGCTTACGTTCTAGACGTAGTTCAAAAAATGGTTATAATATGTTTAAATATATAATATTTAGTGAGATATTTCTAGTCTGTTCATAATATATCGAAATTTTCTTCGTCCTTCGAAATGTTTCGAAGATACCAGATGCGAAGGTTATTGCGGGTGTCGAAGCGAAGGAGATTTGATCTTTGACTTTGACATTTCAAATCTTTGCACACCCCTATATAAATGTTAATCTGGATAGTCACTTGAAGAATTAATCACAGACCAAGTAAATTAACCAAACAACCTCAAACTTGGGAGAAAGAGCGCAGAGAAATGTTTTAAGTAAAAAAGTAACTCGCAAGCATTTACATTTTGGTTTCTCCTGACCTCTGTTATCAAAATATTGAAACCAAACGTGGTGATCAAATGTATACCAAATGGATCAACACAAGAAAGCACTTTACTCAAAAAGGGCATTTCCTCTTAAATACCCTTCTTGCACCCTGCCCCTTAGTTATGAAAGTGAACATTCTAATTTTAAAACAGGTTTAAAAAGTTACTAAATAAAAGTCATAAACGCAGTGATAGAGCAGTCTGTATATCTACGTTGCTAAGCAAATGGTATCCAAATAAATAAAATCAACAAAAAAGTTATTAAAAAAAGTGCCAAGTCTTACAACACAAAAATCATCAAATTATTCACATTTTTGGGGACCATATTGAAAATGAGAAATTTCGTATTTCAATCTTAGTTTATATTCCAAGTACTGTTGAAAAGTTCAGCTCTGGTATTTTGTTCTTAGTTTATATCCTAATACTACTTCCATGCCACTTTTCAAGGTTCAAAGTTGAATGAATATTGGTTTTGATGATCAGTTAATGAATTACTAACCGCTCAAGCTATAAAATTCAACTTTAGAAAGATAACTAAAATTATTTATCTCAACAGGGTGTTAAATTTTCACGATCCTATCATTCTTTAGAGCCGAGTTAGAAGAGGGTGGATGTGGCCTGAGTTGTATCGAGTTAAAGGTGTTCGGCGTTAGAGAACATGGCTCTTTCACTGCCGTGGACCTTGATAACAGATGTAATAAGTAACAAAAACACTCCAACATATTGGAAATATTAATCCTTTAGTAATATTCTTCATTTTTTAATGATTTGTAAAAATTGTTTGCTACTTTCTATATCTATTCTTCTTTTACATAACCTCCGGAGCTATAATAATTTAAATTGGATCCTCCAGCATAGGAATAAGACAGTTTACCATAAATTAAATTAATCTTCTTTCTATTTTAAACTTTAAAAAGTTGTCATGTAGTTCTATTTCCACCATTTGCAAGCCAAAAGTGTCTGTACTCCCAAAACACAATAGTTTCATCTTTAACGAATTTGCTAGTAACAATGGTATCTCTTGTTTAGTTTAATTAGTTTAATCACACCGTTACCTTCTTGGGGTGATACGAATTTGCCAAGACATTCGAATTCGACCATCTGGGCAATGTGACCTGGTTCACTGCATACGCACTAGGTAAATACATGTACCGAACCCCCAGCCTCACGCCAACAATTAGCAAAATATGCAGCGCCCGTCTGACAATATTTGAATAAACGAAGAAATTTGAGAATTAGCCAATAGTGGTAAAAATAAGATAAAACATAAATTACAATGTATTATTGACTACTAAGTATTTAATAAACGTACTGACAATAATAGGGTAAGGTTTCAAATATGACACCAGCTTCTAAACTGCAAAATTGGTTTCAATGACGTTGTAAAAGACCTTGCTGCCGTGAAAGAGAGGAGACTCTTAAGAATGAGGTTTACTTGCAAATAACATTGAAATGACCTTCAAATTTAAAGGCAACTTGTAAATGGTGGTTAGGTAGTTTCTGCATTGAAAGGTCTCAGACACCCTAGGTTTGTGGACAACTGAAAAGAAAGAGAGTAAATGAGTTGGGTGGGGATGTTGAACTTTGGCATTGTGCTACAGCTTATTAGTTTCGCGGAAATACCTGAAATATATTTCCTTTTCTTGAGGATAGTAATTCTACCTACTTGTCAACTTCCCGTAAAAGAAAAGAGTAATATTTATTTTAGATAATAATTCATTTAAATTTCTCCAAATATAATCCATATTTAAAATAATGTAATGACAATAGGTAAGTATCAAAAAATAAAAAAAATTTGGCGTGGTTACGGAACTAGTGATACATCTATTCATTAAAGTATTGAATTTAATGTAATAAACATGAATAATACATTTTTATTTGATACATTTTGCTATGCATTTAAATAAATTCCAAAACTAACCACAAACACACATGTTTGTTTAGAAAGTACAAATAATTCTAAACGCACTATTAAAGTAGCGTATTACTTATAATTAATTAATTAATTAAAAATATATATTTCTTTTTTGTTTAATATTTCAAGTGACAGGTTCAATTTGGCATGTTTATTTTCCAGTTTGATACTTTACCAAAAGTAAAATTCCGCTAAAATTGAATGAACAACCGTATTTTTGTGTTTTTTATTTTAAATTTGTACTCAATAGTTTGAACCTTTTTGAACTCAAAATATCCATAAAATCTAATGGTTACATTTTAATATTCATTGCACACAATTTTTTTTAACAAACAGTTTGCTCCTATAAATTAGTAGCTTTTTTCTATGAACGCCTAAACATAGCAAAAATAGCCGTTAACACTTGAATTGTAACCACTATTGAATTGATGAACCAAATTTAGTTTAGACAAGAGACACCTTTAATTTGATCAAAATAATTGATCATATTGGACCAAAAACAGCCTGTTTGATCGAGTCACTTTAAATGTACCATATGTATATAATTTATACTCCGATCAATAGGCATGTGGACTAAATATCGGGTTCTGGTTTTCTGGTGACAGTGAGGTCAAGGTTCGAATTCCAGATAGGTGCAATGAGTGTGTTTCCTAAATTGTTTCCCACTTTCCCTCCACGCAAATGTAAGTACATTTAATTTAAATTTCACCTTTATCTCCAGCTACTCAACTAGCGATATTAAATTCGGATAACCTGAGCGGGTGTTATCTAGGTGTTTTGTACACTTTAAAATGTACATTACATTTTATTTAGATTTTTGTTTAGCACAAGGTCTTACTACCCGCCCGGGTTATACACATTATGTACTAATTACGCTAGTGTGTTAGTTATGAGGAAGGTTGAATATGGATGAAGTGACCAGCATTTGCGCTAAGGGAAAGTTGGAATCTACTTGAGAAAATACACCCTCAGTATAGCCATTCAGGGATTCGAGCCCCGTTCTCTCCATCATTGGCACTCTAGTATATTATTACCCTTAGACCTTTCGATCACCGTATTGGGTTAGGGTAGTTTGAGTGCATTGTAACAGGGATGAGGTGA
Organism: Timema podura; assembly: GCA_033556935.1. Taxonomy (NCBI): domain Eukaryota; kingdom Metazoa; phylum Arthropoda; class Insecta; order Phasmatodea; family Timematidae; genus Timema; species Timema podura. The sequence continues at coordinate 61,851,863 of JAVRXN010000002.1, read as the reverse complement.
GAGGTTTATGGAAATATAACAGTAAAATTTGCAGGATGATAATTATTCCCAGCGCAACTGGCTAGGTTTTGAACCTTGACCTCTTTGTTAACGCTGACCAATTCAAACCAAGACTGATGTATTAGACCTCACGGGGATAATATTTACTGTGTTGTTTTTAATTTAAAATTCAGGCATTTGGCATAGGTACGAGTACAATCTATTGTGGTTGTGTCTTGACTTGTAAAGTTGAACGTTCTGGAACCTTTAAGTCATTGATTAACATTATGGCCTAATACAAAAAATAATATTGTGTGTTATGATTATTTTATATTTATTTAATAATTTCAGGATTAAAATAACAATTTTAAACCTAATCCAGTCTATTTTACATTGTATAATGTCACCATACCTTGCCACTCACATTATTTTTGCGACCAAAATTAACAAATATTGTATTATAAACTATCATTAGGGTTATTTAATAAGTATTGATAATATCTATTAAAATTGACAGCTATAGATCACGTGAGCTGACGGATGCATACATGAAAGTAGATCTATTAATTTTTATAGTGCCTTCTTATGAAAACTTGACTCTACTATCCAATGATTTTTGGAGGAATGACATCTAGAAGGCTTTTTCTATTACTACATACCACTATATAGTAGAATTCTTGATAGGATTGTCTCAGACAATAATTCATACAAAACTCGGCGGAGCGCTTTAGTTTACATTAAGAATTTCATGCTACAACCGAAACCTCTAAGAAATTAAACTTTTTTTTAATTTTATGTTGTATATTAATATAAATTGAGAAGATTTGGATCTTAAATTTTTTAAACTTTGGCCACCATTTTCATTAGAGCATATGAATTTTTCGGCTAAAATACTAGCATATCTAATATTATAAATTAAGAATAAATAATTATTGTTGTTCTTTGTTTTATCTGAGGTTGAATCAGATATATTTTTAACTGATTTCATATTAATTACGATCATTGATGTATTATTTTCCGAGTCCATGTAATGATTGGTTTAAAAACAAATGTGAATGGTTATTACTAATTAATCATAGTAACTAAAAATTCTCTTGGATTATATAAGATTCGATAAAATGTAATATAATATAATTCAAATTATGGATCATACACCGGTTACGAAATACCTCAGACTTGGAACATACACTGTACACAGTCAAAGTATACTAATGATCAGGAGGACAAAGGTGTCGGTTCCATCTTGCCTGAGCTATAGCTCAGAGGTACAGCAGTCTTTTCACCATAGGAGTGAGTGGTGGTAACTGACATCTAGCAGAAGTTTTATTTTTGTGCAAACATTGATTGAAAGTCCCTCATATTAATCAACTTATGTGTAAATATTTATTACATGTATTTGCTTAATAATTGATGATAAAGAAGTTTTATCAAACGCTTCCAATTAATACTTCCCTTGGAATTACTGAATTAAAAAACTACTGCTAGCTGTCATTTACCACTCTTCCTATGTTGAGTCGACTGTATCAGGAATGTCAGTACTCGAAACCTAGTATGATTTAGCAATTGTGGATATTTGATATTGTTAATATTGTATCCCACACGCTCTCCCTCCTTCCAAATGCTAGTACCCTTCCTTTAAATGCTACCTTTCCTAAATTATAACCACGCCATTTGTGAAAGAAACAGATAAATATAAATTTTATTTAATAAATGGCTCTCTACCAAAATGTTGGTACACTTCCTCAAATAATAACCATCCTCATCCTTGACCCAACAGAGTAATTAGTACATATGCGTACAACCTAAACGGTTAGTCATACCCGGTGTTAATAAATAAAATAAATATAAAGAGTATTTGGGTGAGTATCATATGATAAGGAAATGGGTAAAAACTATGTTGCCTAAGCAACTTAAATAAAAAACACAAATTTTATGTGACATTATTAAATTTTAAAGTCTAATATGTTCAAATTTACTTTAAGATAGTTTAATTTTTTTAAATAACGTCATTTAAGTTGTTTTTTTTAAATGGAAATATCCAAATATCAAGGAATTACTAGATGGCATAGATTAGAATGCTAGGTAATTTAATTTTTTTTATAAACCTGTAGGATTGTTGCATGTGTTTCCACTCCTAGGAAGAAATATGACTTGGTTTGACCCTCAATATAGTTCAGTTAGGGCAGATATCATTTACAAACAATGCATATTACTACCCTTTCGGAATACCCGCACATGTACACTGATAGAATAGGGATGAGAAAGATAGAATTTAGAGAAAGTTTACTTGAATTTTTGTAGGGGAAGAGAGGAAAATCATTTATGACTAGCTACCTCAATACAACCACTGGGATTCAAACCCCATCCTCTCTGTTAACGGCAAGCCAGCCAAGAGGAGACTGACGCTTTTTACCACGCGATAAGTGGTGTGAATTGTAAGGGCCATTCTTAATTGTTTTTCATTTTCTTAAAAATTATTTGCTTGTGTATTTTCTCTAATCTTCCCTCCTCTACGGACATTATCTTTTAAGTTTCTCGACAGTTTTTAAAATTCAAACCTCTCTGCTTTTTTTTTTTTTTTCGTGATCAGAAGGAAAGTTTCTCCCATTCTTTTTCACCATTTTGAAAAAAAAAAATCGCAACAAATTATAGTACTACTCATTCAAACCAATAATACAGCACTAGCACCTGACAAACTTTGTGTTGGTGCTGGCTTGTTAGAAACTTTTCAGGTCTTAAAAGAGTATTGAAAGATAACCGAGCCCTCCCCCTTCTACCCTTCTGTAACCATCTAAGCGTACTTAATGGGGTTTTGACAAGAAAAGAATGGAGGTAAAGTGACCTATCTCCAATGTAATATTAAATCGATAAGGCATGAAAATGGTATTTTTGGGTTTATTCAGTTTTTTCATATATAAACACCCAATTATAATTGTACTGTTGCAAGCGTAAACTAGTTTCGATAATAAATGCCTAGTTAAAAATTTTAATTTTTTTCTCAATTAATTGTTTGAAGCTCAAACACATTTATTCATTTATATCTAATTTTTAATCTAATTATTCCATGGTTTTATTAAATTTTGAGTCTGGCATTATCGTTTTGCATATTGATACCTTAAATTTGACACAATAAATATTTTATTATCATTCATGATATTTGAGATATCATCAGAAAGAGAATAACCTTTGGGTAAATGGGTGAAATGCGGGTTGCGGGCTGCCCCTTCAACTGTAAAGCTCCTTCTTAACAACGGTGATGTAGGCCTACATGGTGAAATTCGCGTTCATATTTTAGTGTTGATAAAAACTGAGCAAACCCGATTGATACACGAATAATAATGAATTATTGGATGCTTATTTCTTAATTGCATTTCTGTAATTGTCTGGGGCGAGGGGAGCCCCAAAATCATTAGTGTATCTATCGGGTCGTACGTTCGTTAAAAACTATAAGGATATGAGTAGATGGGCTGGTTCACAAGATGGACTATGTAAACTATATTTGTTTATCTGAAAGTTGGGAATGTTAGTGCCGCTGTACAAAAGGGACAATCCTAACAGCGTAAAGCTCTTGACTGCTGAAGCGTGACTAAACGCTAACCAGTAATCATAGTTCCTCCAACGTCAGTGATGCGACCGGCCAATCATTTAGGTTTAACCACATGTTGGGTTTTCCTCGTGTTGGACATTTTCCGATCCTTCATTGACGTAACATATTCAACAAGAAGTTGCGTTAGTAAACAGAAGTGTGTGTTTGTCTTGTTGACATGACCACACTACCGGTCAGTCACTCGGCGATACCCACAGGGAGGGGGGAAGTCCCTGAGGGAAAACCGCGACCTTCCTCAATAAGTGTTTATTAACCTGCGCAGCGATGTTTCTTGCAGTCCCTTGCTCTCCGCCGTCTAGACCTCTGCTGACGTCATGCCACCACTCTCGCCACCCAAGATTGTCCACCAAGATAGTGGTACTTTGTGGTACGCGAGCCTGCCAGACCGGTCCCGGCACGAGGGGTTTCTAAGGTCCGTTCTGGATCTGATACTCGACGAGGCCGTGTTTGAAGGTACCAGCAGGAACAACCGTGTCGTGGAATGGAAGTCTCCAGAGGAACTGGACCAGGTGGTTGAGTTGGGAGTATCGGCTGAGCCGGTGGGACACGACAAACTGCTCCGATTAGTCAGGGATACGATAAGATACAGCGTCAAGACTGGCCATCCTTACTTCGTCAACCAGCTGTTCTCAAGGTCAGTCAGTTGAACATTCACTTCCTCTTTCTTTATATCACCTCCCCCCCACCCCCCAGGCAGGCCAGTCGCATGATTGGTGGAAATACGGGAGCTATGAAGTCACTTTATGACAACATTCTGTAATCAAGGACTAATAATGATTTAATTATGTATAGGTTATCAACTTTCACCCCATCCATATTTACAAAAAATGGCTTACGAATATTTTTTTATAAACTGAGTGTTATACTAGTTTTCAAGGCCGTAGTCGGGGGGGGGGTTTCGGGGTGCAACCCCCCCCCCCCCCCCGAAATTTTATGAACAAAATATATATGGCTTTATTTATGGTTCAAACAATATCAAAATTAAGGTACAAGTACAAATTAGGGGGCTGTGTTACCATAAAAAGCACTTCAGAGAGCTTCCAGAGGTGTTTATTATTTAGAATTTTTTCTAGCCTTCGGCAGTTATGGTGTTATATTGTCATAAAAAAAAAATTCAGATAGCTTCTAGAGGTGTTTAATATTTAGAATTGTTCCTATTTTTCGGCGGTTAAGGGGTTATGTTTCCATAAAGAAACACTTTAGAGAACTTCTAGAGCTGTTTAATATCTGGAATTTGTCCTAGCCTTCGGCAGTTAATGGGTTGGTTATGTTACCATAAAAACACTTTAGATAGCTTCTAGAGCCGTTTAATATTTATAATTTGCCCTAGCCTCCAGCAGTTAATGGGTTATGTTGCCATAAAAACACTTCAGAGGGCTTCTAGAGGTGTTTAATATTTAGAAATTTCCCCAGCCCTCAGCAGTTAGGGTGTTATGGTGGCATAAAAGACACTTCAGATAGCTTCTAGAGGTGTTTAATATTTATAATTTTTCCTTAACTTCAACAGCTATGCTACTATAAAAAAATTTTTTAGAGAGTATCTAGAGGTGTTTAAATATATAAATTTTTCCTAGCCTCCGGCAGTTAGGGGGTCATGTTACCATAAAAACACTTTAAAGAGCTTCTAGAGTTGTTTGGATATAGAGATTTTTCCTAGCCTCCGGCGGTTAATGGGTTATGTTGCCATAATAACACTTCAGAGGGCTTCTAGAGGTGTTTAATATTTAGAAATTTCCCTAGCCCTCAGCAGTTAGGGGGTTATGGTACCATAAAAAAACACTTAAGAGAGCTTCTAGATCTGTTTAATAATTAGAATTTGTCCTAGCCTCCGATAGTTGGGGGTAGTGTTGCCATAAAAAACACTTCAGATAGCTTCTAGAACAGTTTTTTATTTAGAATTTTTTCTAGCTTCCGTCAATTGGGGGATGGACCCACCAAACCCCCCCTGAAATTATTAGCTGACTACGGCCTTGCTAGTTTTCATACTTTTTTTTTAACTCTGTTAGTGAAAAAAGTGACCTAGTTTAGTTTGTTTTTCTAGTGAAACCTGTTATATTATATAATTCTTAATTTTTACCTTTGAAATTTGCTGCAATTTACAAAAAAAAAAATGCTATCTAAAATATACCTTTAGGTGTAAAATATATATTTTTAATGCATTTTATAACTATTATTGAATATATTTATGAGATTCAAGAAGAAATAACAAGTTTGTTCTACACAAAAAGTTCTGAGCAAGTTTATTTGTAAATACACTACAGACAATTAATGTCGAACAAAATGTTAAATTTAATTTAATTAATTAATTAATTAAATAATTAATATGATTTAGAGACGTTTAAGAGTAAATAATGTCAAATATTTACTAAATTATTATATTTTATTACATCAAAAGAGGGATTTATTCAGAAGAGACCCGGCAAATAATTATTCTATTCAACAACTTCCTATGGCTGGCGTTTTCCAACACATGCCCTCACATGCTTTTATTATATGACCCATACATAAGTGCACACCACAAATGTAACAAGTTATTTTAGTTTTTCTATTGTTTTTCCTTGGGCATTTCACACACCTCTTCATCCTCCGAATCAAACAAATCCTCTGCAGGAACCTCGTCGAAAAGGACTCTTCCTTTCTGCTTCAATCTCGTAGCTGTCCATATCTAAAAATCATGTCATTTAGTCCAAGAATATGCAATAAAGTCAATGATAAGCATAATAGAGGAACAAATATTATTTCATTTGGTTGAAATTATAGTGAGATAATAAAAATATAGAAATACGATTTTATGAATACTCTTAACTTGTTAAAAACAGTAACGCCATTAGTGTGGGGGGGTGTGGTACCCCAGGTGACTTTAACCTCTCGTTACAACGGTCAGCTAGTCGCTAGCAACTAAAAACTGGTCTTGCTCAGCACTGCACTCTATGGACTATAAAAGGCAGCAACACTGAGACACGTGTCGATTGGCGCAGCAATATAAAAGAAACAATCAGAAATAAATTGTGTGGGGGTGAGTAACATCTCACACACCACTCACGGGTTAATATTACTACAGTTACTATCTCAATATCTCTCATTACTTTACAATGTTCCAAAACTTAGTCAATGACGGTTATGAAGCAGTTGAGGGAACTAGCACTTGAGCTCAAACCAAAAGTAGTAGCAATTGAGTGATTGGTAGTAGCACTTCAGCGCATGGACTGGGGTAGTAATAATACTACACGTCTGGGCTCAAGGTCGTAAAAAGCGTGGGGGTCCAGACCCCCATGGAATGTGTTGGAGCCCCCTTAAGGGGGTAATATATATATATATATAATTTTAAAATTCACCTTTTGGATGCAACTTGTAGAACTTAAGATTGTAAAATTATCCCTGCCAACATTGGAAATACTTTTTGTGTGTGTCTACATTTAAACAAGTATTGGGAAACAAAGGACGTTTCTAGATATGAGTCGAGTTGTGGGACCGAGAAAAGTATCCAAATATTTTTGCTATCATACATAAATTTCCCCCCATCCTCTCTTTCAACACACCTACTTTCGCAAAGCACTAATTTGTTACCATGAACATTTTGAAACCATTTACAAAATTTGAACAGCACCACATTACTAGTTAGTACAGTGTTGAACTTGAAAACCACCAGCAGAGGCACCAAAAGAGGTGAGATTTTTTTAATTAGTTTTGTCCCCCAAAATTTCACTACCAGTTCGCTTGTTCTTACGTGTACTTATTACGCTATTCCTATATGAATGTGATGGTTTTATCTGTGATGGCTCGTGAATCGTGATGTCAGTGTAGGTCAGGAATTGCAAATCTATGGCACGCGAACACGATTTGGATGAACCGCTGACATGGACAAAATTAAACACCGTAAAAACTCTTCCCAACGCGGTATACTTTTTTGAAATCAATAGAATTTTGACAGTCATGTCATGTTACACATTACTTTTTGAAGTCAACGGTTAGAAATCGTCTTGGATCGTACTTAAGAGATCTTTTTAGGCTCAGGCGAACATATTATTGAGTTTTTTTTAGAGTATTGGGCGTTAGCTGTAGGCGGTACCATATAACTCGAGTGTAGCCGAGGCTTATCGGCCGGTACCGAGGAACCGTAACAGACCGAATACTTCCAAGTCAGAGATCATTCTTCCTTTCACCAAGCACCGAGGTCTCGCATTTCAAAGACCGAGCCGCCGTTCGTCTAGTCTTTAAAAGACTGGGGATGGGTGAGAGGGATATATTAAGTCGGCCCAGATAGAAAAACCCTTGGTTTGGACGGTGCGTGCAACTTATGTTTCAGAGAGGTAATCGCTAACAGTCACTATATATATATCCTGGCTGAGGTGTGATGGCTTACAATAACTAGGTATAGCCTGGCAAAGGAGAAATGGCTTACAGTCAATAGGTATATCCTGCCATAGGAACGATAAATTCAGTTGCTAGGTATATCCGACAAAGGAATAAATGATGGCTTACAGTCAGTAGGTATATCCTGGTAGAAGACTGATGGCTTACAGTCACTAGCTATATCCTGGCAGAAGAGTGATGGCTTACAGTCACTAGCTATATCCTGGCAGAAGAGTGATGGCTTACAGTCACTAGCTATATCCTGGCAGAAGAGTGATGGCTTACAGTCACTAGCTGTATCCTGGCAGAAGAGTGATGGCTTACAGTCACTAGCTGTATCCTGGCAGAAGAGTGATGGCTTACAGTCACTAGCTATATCCTGGTAGAAGAGTGATGGCTTACAGTCACTAGCTATATCCTGACAGAAGAGTGATGGCTTACAGTCACTAGCTATATCCTGGTAGAAGAGTGATGGCTTACAGTCACTAGCTATATCCTGACAGAAGAGTGATGGCTTACAGTCACTAGCTATATCCTGGTAGAAGAGTGATGGCTTACAGTCACTAGCTATATCCTGGTAGAAGAGTGATGGCTTACAGTCACTAGCTATATCCTGACAGAAGAGTGATGGCTTACAGTCACTAGCTATATCCTGACAGAAGAGTGATGGCTTACAGTCACTAGCTATATCCTGGCAGAAGAGTGATGGCTTACAGTCACTAGCTATATCCTGACAAAAGAGTGATGGCTTACAGTCACTAGCTATATCCTGACAGAAGAGTGATGGCTTACAGTCACTAGCTATATCCTAACAGAAGAGTGATGGCTTACAGTCACTAGCTATATCCTAACAGAAGAGTGATGGCTTACAGTCACTAGCTATATCCTGGTCGAAGAGTGATGGCTTACAGTCACTAGCTGTATCCTGGCAGAAGAGTGATGGCTTACAGTCACTAGCTATATCCTGGCAGAAGAGTGATGGCTTACAGTCACTAGCTATATCCTGACAAAAGAGTGATGGCTTACAGTCACTAGCTATATCCTGGCAGAAGAGTGATGGCTTACAGTCACTAGCTATATCCTAACAGAAGAGTGATGGCTTACAGTCACTAGCTATATCCTGGTAGAAGAGTGATGGCTTACAGTCACTAGCTATATCCTGGTCGAAGAGTGATGGCTTACAGTCACTAGCTGTATCCTGGCAGAAGAGTGATGGCTTACAGTCACTAGCTATATCCTGGCAGAAGAGTGATGGCTTACAGTCACTAGCTGTATCCTGGCAGAAGAGTGATGGCTTACAGTCACCAGCTATATCCTGGCAGAAGAGTGATGGCTTACAGTCACTAGCTGTATCCTGGCAGAAGAGTGATGGCTTACAGTCACTAGCTATATCCTGGCAGAAGAGTGATGGCTTACAGTCACTAGCTAAATTAGATTCAAACTCATACATCCATAGTAATACGGAGAGAAAGTTAAATTACCGTGATGTGACCTTTTTTGTGAGATTGTTGCGTTTTTTATAAAATGTTAGGCTTTTATTAAATATTTATAATTGTTAAATATAACTTATATTCTTTTACACCGGTGTGCCGCGGAAGTTTGGAATAAAGATCCGAAAGAAGCGGAAAAAAATTAGTACTACAAATAAATCTTTGATCCATGATCGACATTATTCTTACATGACGTTAACAAATAAATTTTATCCATAGAAATTAAACACAATCTTAATACAAATTTTTATAAATGAATAAATTGCTCCTTAACAATTTTAGCGCCTTTGTTCAGGGAGCTGTAAATTGAAAGAAAGTTGAAAATCGCTGCGCTAAAACAACCTTCAAATGGTGGATTCTATATCTATCGCATTTAATAGATTTCATGCCTGAGACCCTTTCTGCAGTGAGCTATTCAAGTGTGGTAATTAGTTTGCCAGCGTGGATCAATAAGGGAATAAAAAATAGATACAATCGTGACGATTATTTATTATGCTGATTTTAACAGTCAATTTTAAAAATGTAAGTTTTTAATAAATATTTGTAAACTGAAACTTTTTTATTATGTATAACTTTTAGATTTAAAAAAATAGATTACCTTTAATAGTTCAAGGATTGTTTCTTAACAAATTTTGTTTGATCATTTCACAAATTTCTTTGCCCAAAATAATAAAAAAATATCTAAAAAAATACACATTGGACACCCTTTTTAAATATTATTTCTGTCCACAAAACATGAAATAACCAAGTTATATTTTAACCGATTTATGTTATTTTATGTGTTTTGAATTAAAAAAATAATATGATGCTATGAAGTAAAATGATGTATTATTGCTAACTCCCTTTTACACGGTGCACGATAGCGACCCCTAACTACAACACTACCATATCACCGCGGGGAGTTACATTGGATGCACCTGGAGCGGTAAGGGATTGGATGGTGCCCGGGGTTTGTGCTGTTTGGAAACGCGTCTTACTACTCGTTTCGGCTGTGCGCTTATGTACTGTATTTAGCCTATTTTATGTATTTTCTAAACTGAATTATTATATAAGCACATGAGAAACTCAATAGGCTAAAGCGAGGGAGCCTACCGATTTTCCCGGAAAAAGGTATTTTCACATACCTTTCGGGGGTTCTTTTATAAGCCACAACCGACATGGGACCGACTGTTTTACTTTCCCTCCGAAGGAAGTCGTTCTATGGATTTTTATCGCTCTAGAAACACCCTTTGATCCCGGCTGGGTTTGAACCCACAAAAATCGGGTCCTGGGGAGATCACTTTACCCCAAGACCACCGAGATCAACAGAATGTTAAGTACTTGAATGTAAACATATAAGGGATTGGTTTAATTGATATAATATTTTAAAGTATTTGGATATGAGCATATATAGGATTAGTGTTATTGGTGTAATTTTTAAATCATTTGGGAGCCAGCATATGAGGGATCGGTGTTGTGAATGTAAAATAAATCAGGGAAGTTATGTAAGAAATTTAAGAAATTTGAATGTATGTATAGTATTCTGTAATGTTTTTGCGATCTATAGACTGTAGATTTCAAGGGTATGTATGTAAGATCTATAATTTTTAACGATTATGATATGATTTATTCTTAAGGATGTTAGAAATGCAGTAAATTTAATGCAAGTATAAAAAGTGACATGGTGGATTGGGATGTAAGGGCTTCAGAGAAGGGATGTAAACAATTCAGGTAGGCCCTGACTAGTAAATAGGATGTTATGATGTAAGTTAGTATACCACGTTTTATAAATAATGTGTTTTGTAGTATTTTTATATAGGTAAGGGATATATTTTTTAAGGGTTTTATAACGTTGGTTATATTATTTATAAAATAATAAATGTAGGGAACGTGCTTTATGAATACAGGCTATGCAAGAATGCTAGTCATATATTGTTGTGACCTAAATCAATTAAAGCGACAGGTCAATTATTATTTTATATTGGTTTGTAAACGGTTCTTTTTCAAACAAAATCAATCCATGGTTTTGATGTTGGTGTTTCAGCGTGGATCCTTACGGGCTGGCGGGCCAGTGGCTAGGTGACGCACTTAATCCAAGCTTGTACACGTATGAGGTGGCTCCGGTGTTCACCCTGATGGAAGAAATAGTGTTAAAGGAGATGAGGAAGTTGGTCGGGTTCCCTGATGGACAAGGGGATGGCATCTTCTGTCCTGGAGGATCAGTAGCGAACGGTTACGCGATCAGCTGCGCCCGCCATCACCTTGTTCCAGAAATCAAGGTAAGTAATATGGTCCCTTATGGGTAAAGGGTATTTGTATTAAGTTCTGGAAGATTCATTTCACCAACTACTATCTTGTACTGGGGATCAAGGCGAGGCAATATAGTCGTACAATCCATAATGGAAGTTACTATATTTTGGTTACAGACTCAAGGTCTTCATGGACTCCCGCGGCTCGTGCTTTATACATCAGAAGACGCGCACTATTCAGTGAAAAAAATGGCTTCATTCATGGGCATTGGTTCGGATAACGTTTATCTTGTGAAGTGTGACTCTCGAGGCAAGATGAACACTACACATTTACAAGAGCAGATACAAAGAACTCTGGATGAGGGAGCACGCCCTTTCATGGTGTCTGCTACTGCAGGTTAGAAAACTAACACCTTGATGCAAAGTACTTAAAAGGAATTTGGAATATACTGCAATATTATGTTGTGCTTGATTTAACTTTCATTACAAAATAATCAGAAACTTTAGATTTCTATAACCAGAATGTTTATATTTAAGGCTCTATTGTGCTCTCCCAACCTTCCCTCTCTTCATCCCCCAAGCAGTATCTCAGAGTAAATGTGCAGATTATTCTCACTAAACATAGTATCTGTGCTTATTTCCCCCTGAAAATAGCCAGAAATTATAAGGTCTCTACATACTATTCTAAAGAAGCACGTTACTGGATGTATTTTCCGTTTCACCTTCAAAATAAGCATTACTTTATGGGTCCTTCTATGATATTCTTATGAAGCAGTATTTCCATTTATTGTTTCAAAAAAAACACAGTAGTGTGGTGTAGACATAAATTCTTCTTCTGAAGCATCCTATTTGGTGTACATCTTTGTTTCACCTACGAAATAAGCAGTAGTTTAGCGTAGATGTCTAGACTAAACTTACGAGGTAGATAATTTGTACATCTCCCTGCTTAGTATCTGAAATAAGCAGTAATTCAACATAAATTTCCAGAACATATTTATTATACAACCTATTTTGGGTATTACATTGCCAAGTAGCAACTAGTTGAGTGTAGATTTCTACATATTATGAAGTAGATTATTTTTAATGCCCCTGTTTACATTGTAGACTCCATATTCGTGCATAGGCCATGGTTAATGGATGTCTTAGACTCCTATGAGGATGATAAAGGTAGTTACTTGTTGGGTTTTTTCTTGCAGGAGAATGAACAGACTATAGTCAATGATTATCTTTTCATTTCCTTCATTGTGAACAGGAAGTGGGCACTCGTTATGTTTTTGACATCTAAAAGTGTGAATAAACCATGATTACGGGCTGTATTTTTAAATCACATAAGAGTGAACAAACCAATGTTTCAGGATGTATGCTTGACCCAAAGAAGAGACTATAGTGACTATTTATTTTGTTAATTACCATGAGGATGAACCAAATATTTACATGTTGTGTTTTTGACTCCCAGCTAAACAGTAATGAGGCATTACCATTTTGAAAATGTTCCAAGATACTTACTTCATGAAGCACCCACGTTACTCAATTTTTTTAAACATAAATATTCTCAAAAACTTGATAGTTTACCTTTGTAAGTCTAATATAAAACAAGGATTGACTAAAAACATAATAAAAAAGTGTAGATTAACTACCTATAAAGTAATAAGAAACTTATTAAAAAATGTATTCAAGTTAAGATAAATTGGTAAATATTAATTAATGAGGGTGAAAGGGTTTTAGAACTGACTTATACACTGGACACAAAGGAATGGCCATCAACATAGGAAATGGTTCATGGTACTTGGTGGCTCACTCATACCTATATCTTCACAATGTAGCCATTATATTATTGATGACATAATGCCTTGTATTCACGTGTCTTAATTGGCCTTGCGAAATGCTGCACATGCGCAGACCAGAGTTTTCAACAGAAGTTTTATCCTATCTGGTTCGTAGGTAAATGCCTTATGTTTTAAAATTGACAATGGTGAGTCTGTAGTCCATTCTTCACTCATAATTCAAGAGAGAGAATATGATGGACGTGTGGTATTAATCCGCTACTTGGAGCTATTTTTGAAAACCACAGTCACCAGAGACTCGGGGTTGGATTTATGTTGCTTTTCATACAATATATTTTAATTGTACAGGATAGGGGAATTATTACTTCGGTTGACCGTGTTTTGTTACAGGCACGACAGTTCTGGGAGCATTTGACCCCCTCTCCTCGATTTCCACTATTTGCAAGAAGTATGGACTTTGGTTTCACGTAGACGCCGCGTGGGGAGGAGGAGCCTTGTTTTCCCAACAACACAAGCATCTACTGGACGGCATTCATAGGTTAATAGCTTATACTTGACACGTCATTATTTAATATAGATTTGTATATATATATATATATATATATATATATATATATATATATATATATATGTGTGTGTGTGTGTGTGTGTGTGTGTGTAGGGTGGGGTGGGGGGCGGGGGCTAGGAACGAAGGAGATACTTAAAGAGTACCGGTATGTCAAGTTGAATTATTTTATTCGAAACAAAGTTTAAATTGATGATATAAGTACATTTCCAAGCCTTAAGATTAGATAAGTGGTAAGTGTTCCCTTAACGATGTTTTAACAGAGCTAATGATGAGAAAAATCTGTAAGATAGCGTTTGTGTCGCTGAGAAAAAGGTGAAAGTGAATGCTAACTGTCCGTTCCGTTGAGAACCAAAAAACCTATCTTCGTCAGCGGTGGAGTGACTGGAAAGTCTTGGGATGAAGTTTTGTGGGTGGATAGGGAGGGAGGGGATGGGTTAGCAGGTAGACCGTCTTCTCTGGTTATTATGAATGAAAACTGTAAGTCAAGGACTGAACTAAACCATCAGTTCATTTTAAAATTAACCTTAACTTAATTTAAACACTAAGCTCATTTAATTTATTTTAACGATGAATGGTGATCGGGGTTCAAATCCCGAAAGGGTAAACAAAGGATGCATCTTTCTAAATGGTTTCCCTTTGTCCCTCCACAAAAATGTGGGTACATTACCTCTGTTATAGACATTTTTCATCATTAACACACTAGTGTCATTAATAAAAAATACTATTAATTACACTAAGTGTGCTATATACAGATATGGCGAACTAAGAGAGTGGAGGGAAACGGGGGGCGGATGTTAAGTATTTAAAGCATTATCTCTACATGATGTCGAATATGAATATTTGTTAATTACGGTTATAGCTTTATCTACATATTATTTAAATTTAAAAAAATGGCATCTGGATACGGGAATTGAACTTGGGACCTACAAACCAAGGCCGTAGCCAGGGGAGGGTTTTGGGGGTTCAAACCCCCTCCGAAATTCTATGAACAAAATATATATGGCTTTATTTATGGTTAAAACCATATCAAAATTAAGATACGACTACAAATTAGGGGGCTGTGTTACCATAAAAAAACACTTCAGAGAGCTTCTACAAGTGTTTAATATTTAGAAATTTCCCTATTCTTCAGCATTTAGGGGGTAATGTTGCCATAAAAAACACGATCAGATAGCTTCTAGAACTCTTTATCGTTTAAAATTTTGTCTATTTTCCGGCAATTGGGGATATGCCCACCAAACCCCCCTGAAATTATTGGCTGGCTACGGCCTTGCTACAAACTATGTTTTGATAGTTGTTATAAAACTGATTCGTTAAGCCTGAACAAAAGGGAGAAAATACATTGAGAAAAAACATTTGACGAGAAAAGACATAAAAAAGAGTGATTGAAACTGTAGGCCTATATGTGTGTTATGATTGTTGAGGTGGAATATTTATGTGGACCAGTTCTATCTTTCAACACCCGCCTCGGTGGCGTAGTTGGCTAACGCGCCAGTCGTGTTGAGCGAGGATGGGGAGATCGAGGTTCGAATCTCGGTCGAGTGAACTGGGGGGGGGGGGGTTCCTAAATGGGTTTCCACTCTCCCTCCACGCAAATGCGGGTTCACTTCCTCTAAATTCAACCTTCCCAATTCCTATTCCATTAGTGTAATTAGTACTTAAGCGTATAACCCGCACGGGTAGTAAGACGCGGTGCTAAAATAAATAAATAAATTAATTAATTATCTTTTAAGCGCGCTCGCTCCTGTCTCTCGCTCACTCGCCCAGTCTGGCCGCCCCCTAACACAGGATTAAACCTAGATAGCTCAGTGGTAAGATATTGACATGCTAAGTTGTAGGTTCCGGATTTGGTTTCAGATTTCAAAAAAAAATTCAAAAAAAGTTAATTGTTTAAGTTCAATAACATAATATAGGTTTCAAGTAATTTCACCAAATTATTAGTGGTTTGGGTTTTCCAAATTTCTTCGTAAAAGCCTTTAATTGCCTTGGAATGCTCATGCCTCTTGCTCTTTACATCTCTTCTGCCATCTTTAAACCTTTGTGGGGCAATTTTTTAAAATAATAAAAAAATTTCCACTCTTATTACACTTCACACATCCCTAAAGTCATTAAATGCAATTACACTCAGCCTCACTAAAAAAAATCTCCTTTCATGTCGCACTTGCCACACTGACTTGAAAACGGTGGAGAGCCAGGTACAATCCCTAAAGAGAGATGATGATTGGTCAGGCGATAAGCTTTACAAACATGCCAAAACCACTGGCGACAGATTGTATGGTTTCAAGGACAGACAGCTAGTGACGTGGAGTGAGAAGGGATGAGCTTTCTCGCTACTCTAACCAGGCCATTCTGTTTCGGCTATTGCGGGGTTGTATCAGAAATATTTTCAAAATCCGAGGGCAAAATATGAAGTACCTCAGCTCGTATCAGGTTTCATGAGTTTCAGATTGAATATAAATGTGAATAAGTACCATTATAAAATTAAAAGAAGTCGGCATTAATTAATTTTCTTCCCCATTTATTACACACGTTTAAGTATACAAAATAATTAATTGAATACTGCATTTAAATGGCAATTTTTTACAAATTAATTGAAGGTTCATTGACATAATATTTATTTCAATTAATAAACCTCATCAAGTACTTATAACATTCCAAATATGAAATCTTTACATCGTTTGGTTCTTCTAAAAATTGTTGCATTAGATGCCAAAATCTCAAACTTTGAGTAAACACTGTGCTTAAAATATACATTTAATCTATATTTAATACACTGATCCCAGTTTGGTTTAAGAAGACCTACTATTATACATCTAATTACATTATTCATTTTGGGCCATACACCCCTAATGGAACTTGGAGAGCTCTGGAACATATTCCAGCTTAATTGCATGTTTATTAAGTAATAATTCCAATAGAAGAATTAGAATAGGAAGTTAGAAATAAATATACAAAGTCCACTCTCAGAATGGCACATAGGGGTGGTTAAGAACATTTAAAGTGCTATTGAGAGTCACAATCCCAATTAGGGAAGCCTCTATCAAGGAAATTGCATAATAGAATCAAAGCCCATAAACTAACATACACAGGCCCAAACATAATGAGACACTGGGTGCTCAAATCACCCTAAAACCAGGTCATGGCCGCAAGGGCGCAAAACACTACAACAAGCCACGAGGTATAGTATACAGACTACAGAGGTTGTATCAGCTACAGAGGTATAGATCAGCTACAGAGGTATAGACGATGACCTCACAGTCGAAAGTCAAACGAAGAAAAATATATATAAGTAACATTAATGGTAAAACCATTCTGCAATAAAAGTCATGTTCAAAAACCTCAACAGTTACTTTTAATAACCTTGTATCCCAGGACATTTGTGTTCTAATATAGGATGACTCTAACATACACACAAGAAGGCTCTTAAGGGTGCCGAGTTGCGAATAACCTGAAGTAACATAAATACACAGAGATGTGTAAACAATGAAGTAAATATCCCCGCATTATTATGACACACCTCTATACGTGCTGTGATCCAGCAACATGAGGTTATACCAGAGAGGGCCAGCTATAGCTAACCTAAAAGAACAATTAAATAACTAAACAAACTGTCAGAAAGCTTATTTAAAAACTAATCTACGCTCAGAACCTACTACAAGAAGGTAGATCTGACGCAACCAATACAGGCCATTTCTGAAGGAGAGTTGATAACATTCTAAAAGTATATTTTCACAGTGATGGTGAGACCATCCATACCATCCTTGCGGCGTGTGACTTGTTTTCAGAGTCATTTCTCCCGTCGATGTTATAGTAAAGAGTAACATAATTATGGTCAAACATCCCAAGTTATATTATCAAAATTGTAGGATGGAAGGAGGGGTGTGGAATGGGGAAATCACCCCTGCCCTTGCGTCGTTGCTTCTTTGTTCATAGAGGGGGATGATCCCGTAGCGCTCGCAGCCCGAGTAGATAAAGAGAGATAGATAGAGAGTTTGGAGTGCATGCCTCTTAGACCTTGTTTCCCTCTCACAAACTACTCCAAACTTGAAAAGGGGTGGAAATGTAGTTACTCGTAAATCGGCTAGTTGACCACACCATCACCTTGGGATCGTCATCATGAAACCAGAACTAGTTTAGATCGGCAGAGCACATGGTGAGTTGAAAAATATTGTTGAAGGGGTTTTTAAAATGGTTTATAAAAATATATTTAGGAACAGTGAATAAATGTGTCATTCCTTATTGTGAAGAGTTTAAGGCCCGTCACATACTCAATTTGCATTATAGCCGTTGTCCACTTAAGGAGAGTAGTTATAAGATAACTTACTCTAACAATACCATGTCAAACAGTTTGCTTTTGTTTTAAGGCTATAACGTCCTGATCTATTGTCTGTATTTGTATGTATGTTATATTAAATCGCATAAAACTTGATTTATTTTAAGATTAATCTTGTGTAGATGTTATTTGAAACAACATTCACGTTTAGTTTAAATGTTTGTCGGCTAGTTTATAATCCATTTTTATCTGTTGTAATTAAATATAAAATCAACCTTTCACAGAAAAAAATTGCTCCAGAACATTTCAATCATTATCATAGTGAAAAGCTATTTCAGATTGATACTTTTTATTTGGACAATTAAAATTATGATTCTGGGGTAGGTTGTAATATGACCATCGTGAGTGTTCCTTTACAATGCCCCAGTTACTGAAATCATAAAAAAAAACACCAAAGGGTTTATGATGCAAAAGTTTAGTTCTGCAATTTATAAATATTGTTTAGTGGTAAATTAACTGACAATGATTAAACTACCAGCCCGTGACATTGCTAGGGGGATATACATACATAACACCTAATCACGCCGTTACCTTACGAGGTAGGCAAGAAACAGGTGTATACAGCTCAAAAAACAACCTCGTTCTTAATCCACTCTCCATACTTCCCTATCCTTGCATACTCCCTTCGCTTCAACAAGAGACATACACCGAGTCATACATGCTCTTTTATTTTAAAACTCCTAACACTACTCTTTTTCACACATTGTCTACAACATCTAGCCACGTCTTACATGGCCTACCCCTGCATTTTGATCCACACACTCTGTGGGGAGGGATGAAAATAAAACACGCAGGAATCGAAATGTACACGTCTCTAGGCCAGTTAAGGGATTAATGTCAACACATAAACTCTCGATGCAGAAAAGCTAAATGATCCAGTCATCTGAGATAAGCTAGCTATGGAAACACTGTACGAAAATCTACCACAAAGAATACTGGTGGTTGTGTGTGGATGATACCAAATGTGAGCTTTAAAAGCGTTGATGGGTAGGATAACCCAGGTGGTAGATAAAAGAGACGTGTAATCGAGGTCAATATTTAAATTAGGTATGTAGAAAGAACTTTACAAGGGACGATGCCTGATCACTATAAAATAGAACTTCTGAAATAAGGCCTTGAAAGAAAGTTGCATGGGGGTCACCCATTTATATCTATAATTGGGTGAGATAAGTGGAAGTTCTAGAAGCATTTTTATCTGACTATTAGAATAGCCACCAACAATATTTGTTCCTGTCATAGCCTGATGGGTGTTCATGGTTATTTAAACACAAAATCCGGTTAAATGATTGTGTAACAATTCAAATAAAATGGACGAAGAGAAACTGGCAGAGCATCTAAAATACCATTACCTTGGCAACGTTCACAATAACTTAGTACAGACGGATGTACAAACAAACATTTACATGTTAGTGAAGAATGTAGGCCAAGAAAAAGGCTACAAAGAGCCAATGAATTAGCATGGTAGTCCACCTGAGCTTAAAGGTCATTTTTGGAATCTATGAAGTCATCAGTTATCTGGAAGTGAATGAAGGATCAAAGATTCTGGATCAATCGATAACAATTCTATCATCAATCACCAATATCATAGGTAAACCTAAAAGGTGGCTGGCGAGGTATAATCCAACAAAGATAAAGGTAAACAGACAGAGACAGCTGTACGTGAGGAGGGAGGTGGAGGTGGAACTCATTCCCACCAACCACCAATGGGCCCATAGCACCTAAGAGCTGTAGTAATCCAAGTACACTATCCACAAAGTTAAGACGGAATAATGGGACGTTTGAAGAAGGAAATGACAATTTGTCTAACACACAGGCTGTGGATAACTTCTTAAAATGACTTGCGACATCTCACAGATATCGTGGTTGGATAAAGAATATAAAGGTACCTAGGCAATGTACCAGGGAATCCCAAGTAAATGATGGAAGAAGAAAGTAAAGAGACAGATAAATGTGTATTACGTATGTATTGAAGTGTACCATAGGTCAGGTAACTAAAATTGTCACCAACATATCCAATATTGACACAGAGAAGCCAAAGGATCCAGCCATTTGGGAATTACTTCCTATGGAGCTGACATTCCAGTTGACCAATATAAGGATCTCTAATTCAAAAGGGGATTTTTTTTTACGAAGAGATGCCCATCACCAAGAGACACGTCGAAATCGCCTCTATCGTGGAATTACAAGTCATAATAGTTTCCTTATCATCTATACAAGCTACGACTTCAAGACTAGGCGACTTTTTGCAATCGAATTTATATCAGTCGCTAGTGGTTTCACGGATGGGTTACAAGTGCATCGTGAAAAAGACAACATACTCTATTTTGAGAACGCTTTCATTGACCAGATTAAAGCTGTAAAGATAAACCATACATCTTATCTCCTTGCTGGCCTATCTCTTAATATCTCTTAGCTGTACCATATACATTGAATACGGTAGGTAAGAGTTAGGTGTGGCACGGAAATAGATATGGTTAGTTTTTACTGCTATAGACCGCTCAATTTCAACCAATGAGGTGATAATTGGCCGCCGATTTTAAAACATCGTGTCCTATTATGATAGATTTGACTAAATACGAAACAAATACAGTAGTAGTCTGACAACCTATTATAATGGTTCTATCATCTATGTTCCAAATATAACTTAATGATATGGAACCTAGGTCTGATAATTCATTTAATAGTTTTTGTTTCATGTTTAACCTAGTGATATGGAACCTTAGATCTCTAATTAATTTAGTGGCTCTATATTTCATGTCTAGCTTAGTGATATAGAACTGGAGTCCACCAATTAATATAGTGGATCTACATTTCATTTCAACATTGTGGAACCTTAGCCTGACAATTCAAACAATGACTCTTTGTTCCAGAGTTGAGGTGATGTATCTATGTATTGATTGTTTGTTCCAGGGCTGATTCCGTTACATGGAACCCGCACAAGCTCTTGACTGCTCCTCAACAGTGCTCTACTTTATTACTCCGCCACCAGGGTGTTTTATCCTCGTGTCACTCCACTAGTGCTCAGTACTTGTTTCAAAAGGACAAGTTTTACAACGTTAAGTTCGATACAGGTGATAAACACATACAGTGTGGTAGAAGAGTTGACGTTCTCAAGTTCTGGTTCATGTGGAAAGCTAAGGTAAAAACAACTAGTTTCTTAGATCAGTAGAATATAACATCATAGCTAGAGCCCGGATTTTTATGTAATTACATATTTCTATCCTGCCAGTTAGCAATGAGAAAAGTGAAATATCGGTGAATTAAGTTGCTTGGGACCGTATTTTCAATTTTAATTTTACATATTTTGCTGAATACTACATATTTTCAACTATACTACATAAAACTAAATATTTTGCATGGTTTTTATCGTGTTATTATTATTATTTTTATTTTTTGGAGAAAATTATTTTAAATTATGTGTCAATAATTTTCAGTCAACCTGTATTGTCATAAAGGAATGTATCCAATGAAGGGATGTCATTGAGAAAAGTCCAAGTCGGGTATGTTGGCTCGTCAAAGAGGATTATAGTTGTCAATGTAATTTTGTGTCCGGCGGGAGAGGAGAGAATGCGGCATGTCCAGATAGTGGTTTCACAACAGTATGCCTCCCGTGTGGCTCACCAGTTGTAAAAACAATAATTATCGATCTGATTAGCTCATGTTCTCGTTGTTCTTTGGGCGGAGAGAAGAAATGAGTAAAGGGGCAAGGCAAAGAACAATTGATAAAAAAATATAGCCCAAAATCAATAAAGGAAATGTAATTTGAAGTCCATTACCATAACACGGCGCATAAAACGGTCTTTTGAAAAGCAAACCAGATCAACCCTGCCTATAGGTGTAGGAGTAATAATAATACCATCTAGTTAGTCTAGGTCAAACATTTTAGCTCGGAAAAAATCTAGGAAAGTTAAATATCTGGGGTGGTCTGACTTTCATTTGTTTTCAAAGTGGCTTGAACAGTGGAGCAAAAAAATATTACTTCAGCTGTCAACCAAGCAAATTTTTCAATAATTCCACGTGACAGACCAACACACACAATTGCATTCCAAGCCCCTCCCTCAGCCCCAACGTTTATTTCAACCACAGCTTCATACCTGTAGTTAGTTCACCAAGTATCAGTTAATAGAGCGCAATATACGATAGGTGTTGTGTAAAAATGGCACTAGTGCCATACTCGCTGTCAGTGAAGATACATTCATGGATAAAATGCATGAAGCCTTTATGACTGATGGGAAGATTGTTGTTTGCCAAGTATGTGACAAGAAGTTAGGCTGTTCCAAGAAGTCACAGTTGGAACAACATTTAAATAGTGATTTTCTAACCCATAACAATTAGCTGCTGTCTTCTAAGAAACAAGTTTTGCTCACTTAGATGTGACTGGGACCTTCCTCTTCGAAAATTGATTTCTTTAAAGAGCTGTGCAGTGCAATGGTAACAGCTAATATTCCACGGTATAAAACTTCAAGTCCCACAGTTTCGCATATTCTTGGATAAGAATTTCAAGAGAAATGTTCCAGACGAGTCCACACTCAGAAACAAACTACCTACATGTCTGTTACGAAGAAGTGATGGAAAACATACGAAACGAGATTGGCGACTCCTATGTTTACGTTGCTGTTGATGAAACAACAGATGCCATGGGACGATACATAGCCAATCTCATAGTAGCGAAATTAGATTCTGAAGCCCCATCAAAACCATTTTTGATTTACTCGAAGGTGCTAGAGCAAACGACTCAAAGTACGATCGCAAGGTTCGTCAATGATGGACTGAAAGTGCTATGGTTGAAGGGTGTGTGTGTGAGGAGAAGGTGTTTGTCATGTACTCAGACGCCGCCACCTACATGATAGAGGCTGCAATGGCTATCAAAGTCTTCCACCCAAACCTGATTCATTTCACGTGTTTGGCCTATGCATTACAGCGTATTGCCGAAGAAGTAAGAGGTAACTTCCCCAATATAAAAAAAGCTAATATCGACAATATGTTCACATTATTACATATTTTAACCAATTTTGATACATATTTATATACATATTTTGTAGGTTAATACTACATAAAAATCCGGACTCTAATCATAGCTCAAGAATCACAAAAGTACAATGGTGGGCTGGTACTAGGCTATCAAGAAATATGCCAGTGGGGGGTTATAATTTGGCTGCCGCAATTCATAGCTAATTTAAACTAAATTTAATCTATTTGTTCACTTATACTACGACAAATGTCATTGAATAAGTTTGAGAGTGCTCCAAATCCTATCATTGTCTGACTAGTAACGTAAGGAAGTTTTTCCTAAATAGTTTCCCCCTTTCCCTCCAAGAAAATGCAGCTACATTTTTTATAAAATTCTACATCCCTCATCTTTTTTCCTTAGTATAAAAATGTATGAATATAACACTAGCAAGTCTTAAGATGCAGTGAAAAAAATTCAACTTGGAGATGGTTAACAAACTTGGGAACGATGGATTTATGGGGTGGGTGAGAGGAGGGAGAGGTTAACAATTCACTGACATTTTTAACACTGGTTTGTTTACTATGACAACATATTAAAGCTAAATACTTTTGATAGCACAGTACTCTACTCTTCTTATTCAGACAAATTACATAAGACGTCACCCAGCAGGATTCAATCCTTAAATTCCTCAATTATTTATACATGGGATAATGTGTATAAAGTGTGTGTGCATGTGTGTGTGCGTGGCCTCACCCTTCCCTACAAACCAGGTTCTGAGCACATTAAAAATACAATTTAGATGCTTTTACAATCATGACCAAATAATTATTGTATTTGATAAGTCGAACTGATATCCATCCCTTCGACTTGGAGGGTAACTGGTTGATGTAGTTGATGTCCCGACGGCGGTGACGTCGTGGTCAGACACGCGTGGGTAGGAAGAGTAGCGGTGTGTTCGGAACGTTAGTCGCGGTGGAACGGAAGGATGTTCCGGCAACGTTGAGTCGCGGTGGACGGAAGGATGTTCTGGCAACGTGAGTCGCGGTGGAACGAAAGGATGTTCCGGCAACGTGAGTCGCGGTGGAACATGGAGGAGTTCCCAGCAACGTTAAGTCGCGGTGGGAGGTAGGATAGCGTCCGGCAACGTAGAGTCGCGGTGGGAGGTAGGGTAGAGTCCCGGCAACGTAAAGTCGCGGTGGGAGGTAGGGTAAAGTCCCGGCAACGTAAAGTCGCGGTGGGAGGTGAAGGGGGATTGCGGTGGAATGAGAAGAGTGATGACATTTGCTGCAAACGACGATTTATTCGCTCTTTCGTATAAGTGTGGTTCCCCAAGGTTGGCTCACCACTGATTGGCCGAGGTAACTGACTGAGTCTGATTGGCTGACTGGGTGTTGAGACCAAGGAATCACCGTGTTAAATACCCTCCACTGCTGCCTGGCCTTGTCCAATGGGAGAAACAGGGGCTTCCCATTGGTGAATGCAAATTTAAGGGATAGTGCCCATCACGCGAGCCAATAGAGGCATAGTTCTCTTTGGCGCTGTGTATAGAGGTGCACTCGTCACGGATGGCTTCGACAATATGGACTGTGGAGCGGTCTCAGGCAGTAGAGAGGTTGGTTGGCGCGGCCTGTGCAAGTGCGGAGGAAAGAGACAAGGGGCTGACTCAACAGTGAGGGACGACAACAATGTGTATAGTGTATTATAATAAGGTCCTTTTGTTGCTATCAATTATTTCATCTGGTTACCATATTTGGTAGGGTTCTAATTATTTCAATCAATAGCTACCTTAAACCATAAAATGAAAATCTAGTGTTTAAACTTCTTTACAAATTGAGCTGCGCACATGCTAGTATTCAACGATGATAGCGTTTTGGCGTACATGTATTATCACCGGAACTAAAGAGGATACATATCTTATTTATCTAAAACAGTTACCTTTAAAGATGGTTTTACTAGGAATCAGACAAAAGTTTCCTTGTAGTGTCATATAAACTGGCTTTCACAGAGCTAGGGAGTAGGTTCAGATAGCGGCCTCACCCCCTTTAAATAAACCAGCCTATTCAGACTGCAAATTACAAGTAAAACGTAGAATATAATGGCCCCTTTTTTGTTCAATCGAATGTTTGCAAATTGTCTAGTTTGAAATAATCTTCAAATACCTTCGACTAATTAATGTATGTAAAAGTATCTGATTCAGAAACATAAGCTATTGTACGTAAAAAGACCAAAATGGATAGGTTTATAGTAAGAAACCAAAAAAAACCTCAAGTGAAAGGGGAGAAGTGTCATCAGTGAGCCCAAAAACCACTTTACAGGCACAGGGTGAAACTCCTACATGGATGTCAACAGAATAAATTGGTAGGCCTCCTTCTCAACCCCAAACAACTTAAGGACAAGGACATAGCGTTCATAAAAGAAGTTTCAAATATGCTGAATAGGCTGAAAACATAACCATGGCTGGAATGTGAAATATCGAAAGACGCAGCTTTCTCTAAGATTTTCAAACCGGTACTCAATCAAAAATTCATTATTTTTTAATCAAAATTAGAATTAACTTTCATTTAATCGGGTTTTCAAAACTGTAAAATATAACTTGCCAAATTCAAAAACCTTTAAAGATCGGAATGCCATCGAGAATCTATCTTAAAGTGGTCGGGGTTCATTAGTGCAGCAAACGATTGCTATAAAACTAGCAATTGAAGAAAACAGAATATATTTGATGAATATACTGTGATACCTCGAGTTTCTAACCAACAGCTTTTGTACTCGTAATTCATGAGCACACTGATGAGTCAAGCAACTTTGTTAACCTTTTGATGGTGCGGAGATCATAAGCCATCACGTGAAACGTACTTTGACTCCTCGGATAACTGATTAAAAAAAGACTACGTAATCATTGTGGATGAGACATTTCTGTCCAGGAATCAGTGTAAATTTGCTTCGGAAATGTCACGGAGAATCATGAAACAGAACAAATGTTTCTGGGGTTCTATGAGACTACAAATACCAAGCCTGAGACGGCGTTCCATATTATTTTGGATGTCCTTCGCAGATTCAATTTATTGGTCACTAACTGCAAAGACCAATGTTTTTACGGCGCTCAGAATTGGTGTACATATTATAATTAAGAGTGAAGAACCAAGAACTGTCTTCGTGCATTGCATGGCTCAATCTTTGAGTCTTACTGTGCGGACATAGCAAATAGAATTAAAGGATGCCATAACGCACTTAACCAGTTACAAGACATATTCACGTTTGTCCGAAAATCTCCAAAAAGGGTAGGCATCTTCAAAAATTTTCAAAATCAGATTGGCAATGGACCACCTGAGAATCTGAATTCCTTTAGCCCAACTCTATGAACAATTTGATATAAAGCTCTTTTGTCTATCCTTTACAGTTAAAAATAACTCATAAGCTTCATGGAGGAGTTAGTAGAATAAAAAAAACTAGATTTGGTAACAAAGTCAATGGTTTTATCATTCAGATGGAAACTTTCAACTTTTTCTTTCTTCTTTCTTTGCTTTGCAACATATTTGGATACGTGGATGCGGTCAACAGTGCCCTTTAAGGAAAATAACTTCACTTTGATCAGGCCTCAAACATTATTGTTACATTGTTTGAACTCAAAACACAGTATAAATCTTACTGGGATGATAAAATCTAAATGTTGCACATACGAGGCTACGAAGAAAACGGAGGATTCTTCGCCGATTAAATAATCTGAGCAACAGAGAAGATCTTACATTCAACACTCCGAAGGAATATACCACCAGGTTTTCAATAAAGTAATCGATACAATCGCAGAGCGCATTAGCACCCGATTCAAGTACAAGATTATTGACTTCATGGTAAATGCCGAACACTTTCTCGACAGCATGAGAAATGAGTTTCAGTTTAATGAACATTTTAAAGATGACATTAACGGTGAAAAAGTAGTTTTACACATAGAAATGTCTATAGATATCTTGAAACCCTCGAAGAAAAAGTGCGTATAACCTGAACGGCTAGTAAGACGTGGTGCTAATAATAATAAGAAGAAGGAAAGGGTTGATGCTTCAAGAGCTGGTGAATATAATCCGGATCTTCTTGACGATCCCTGTGTCAAGTTCCACAGCAGATAGACCATTTTTAAGCCCGAGAAAACTGAAAACCTACCTGAGATTAACACATTTTCAGAAATGCCTGAACCATCTTGCTATTCTGAAAGTTCACCGAGAGGAAACTAACACCTTCAAAATAGTCTCTATAGCTAAGGAATTCGTATCTAGGACAGAGATCCGCAAGTCACCCTTCACTGTAAAGATCTGAACTAAAATTTATCGACTAACTACCATCACATTTACCAATGAGTTAAAATAAATATACACAAATTTAGCCTATTATTTACTGACAATTTATTTAAAAAACTTTGCTTCGAGTCCCAGTATTCTTAAAAATATATTATAATATATTAACGTTACGTTAATTTACGTTAATGCCGGGATCACGATCAACTTAGCGTTAACTTAACGTAACTTAACGTGACGTTAACTTAAAGTTAACTTAACGTATGTGTGATCATGATTCACGTAACTTAACGTAACAACTCGAACCAAACATCTTCATTCTCGAATATGATCTGTGATTTGTACTAGTTTTACAGTGATGATCTGTGAATGCTTATAGTTTTCAATCGATATAATAAATATCTATTACAAATTTTTTTGGATAAATTTAGCTTTCCTATTTTAGTGTAATTATTTTGTTTCAATGTCTGATCACTAGAACTTACGCTAAAGAGTAAACATTAGTCATAATACCAACAAATGAGTTACTAAATATCCCTGATGACGTCTCTCGCATAATGATTGGCTGGCTAGATCACGTGATACCCTTCAAGTAACGTAAAGTAAAAGACCTCCCAGGACATCTCTTACGTTAAGTTAACTGCAAGTCAACGTTAAGTTAAGTGCATCGTGATCGCCTCCATTTAAAAACACGAGGAGGTCCTTAACGTTAAGTTACGTTAAGTTACGTTAAGTTACGTTAAGTTAAGTGGTTTAAGTTGATCGTGATCCCGGCATCACTGTTTTTTTTACGTTAAGTGAACATTAAGTGAATGTTACGCTACGTGAAGTTGAGTGTGATCCCGACGTAATTACTATGTGTGAGTGATAGACTCCTTGTAAGCTCATTTTAAAAGTCTTTTTTACACTAGTAATTCATTTTAATCAATTTCGTATCAGATAGAAATTTCATAAAGACTTTTGTTACTAAGAAAATGGCATTTCTAGATTTTAATAAAAATTTTATTTTTGAATGGTCTCTATTGTAATTATTTCAATTATCAGGGAACCATTGGAATGGAGAAACACATTGACAGAGTGTTTGAAAATGCAGCCTACTTCACAAGTCAAATTAAGAAACGTTGAATGTTTCAAAATGGTGCTGCCCGAGCCAGAGTGTACCAATGTTTGCTTTTGGTACATTCCACCAAGTTTGAGACAGCAACAACAGCATTCAGATTTCAATGAAAAATTGAACAAGGTGAGAGTAATTATAAACAGCATAAGAAATGTAAATATAAAACTATCTTTCACGCCCAAGATCCTAAATACACCACTTACATTGTCAGATATGAAGCATAAAACTATTTTAGAAATGGCTCAGCGTTATTTTATGTGGTTTATCAATTTAAATTGTTCTGCATATATTTGTAAATTATTATTTTCTTCAAGTAAAAGAAAATTCAACTTGTATAACCTTTAAAATTGTAATGTAAAGGTACAAGGTTTACACCACCTTAAAACCTAGGTTTTGTCCCATAGATGCTAGATCATTATCTACAAATTAACAAAAACAAAACTTGAGATTAACTAATCACCAATTGTTAAAATTTTTTGTGACTATCTGTACCTTTGAGAATATATTTTAAGGTGAAAGTATTCCAGAATATAGGGTCAATGTTTAGTTATTAGGCTTACGTATTGAATTAGGGTAATTAACGTCCTTAGTATATGATAGTTACCAAAGTTACTAATACCACATAAATAAAATCATGCATAAAGTCATATTAATGATCTTCTGATTTTTGATAAATAGTATGAATTAGTGGGGGAATTGGGGTTAGGAGGTGAGGGAGGGAGGTGAGTACAGAAGGGGCACATTCCCAATTGGAAAATATTTCCCCCTCCACCTTGTAATAAATTTGTCCCCTTTAGATTTATTTCCTGCCTTCTGACATTAAAGGATATGGAGCTGAATTATGATATTGCATCAAAATAAACTTTAAAAACAAATTTACAAATGTATAAAGCTAGTTAAATTTAAAATTATTGTTGATACTTACCCAACCCGTGGACCTATTTGTCAGGATGGCTTAGTGGAATGGGTTAGGCGGCGGCAAGTAGTTGTGGGGTTCGTTTTGATCTTGTTTATAAAATAAATTAGTTACTAAATGATAGTATAAATTAATGCGATTTAGGTTTTTAGAACAAGTTGAAAAGTTTAGAAAAAAGGTCTTCGTTCTGTCAGTGTTCCTACGCAACAGTTATGTGCCCTGACCTATCCTCGTTGCTATAACCTTAACTAGTGTAGAACACACAGCTGCTTGACTACACGGGTGTTATACAGGAACGGGCATAATTAGCTGATGGTTTTCAGTACTATATTTTGTGTAGTGGGAGTTGGCAACACTGACAGTCCTTGACTCACATGACGGACGCCACCCTGGAGTTTAGTTAGCTATAGAGTGTTGTTCTGTGCGGGAGCGTGCAGTTGCAGTCGAGCTGTTTTTCAAAACACAGTCAGTTACAGCCACTCAACGTGAATTTCGAAGCCAGTTTAATCGTCGTGATGCTCCATCACGCAATTCAAATCCTGTTGTGGATGTCCAAGTTTGGTGAAGAAGGTTCTGTTAATGACGCGCATTGAGCAGGAAGACGTCGTTCTGCACGCAATGAGGAAAATGAGGAACGCTTGTTAACAGCATTAACCCAGAGTCCTAGGAGATCATTTGTGAGGCATGCTATTGCTTTGAACATGTCACGAAGAAGTTAGTCCCAAATGTTGATAACTTCAAGGTTTCATTCTTACACAATCCAAATTGTGCAATCATTAACTGATACACAAAAGCAACAACGGGTCGTTAGCTGCTAGGTAATATTGGATCTGATCGCTGACAAGAATATTTTGAACAATCGGTTCTGCTCAGATGAAGCTCATGTTCATCTTCACAGCCACAATTGTCGGTATTTTGGTAGGGAAAACCCCCATGAACTTCACCAGAGGCCATTACATAGCCTAAAAGTGACTGTTTGGTGTGCCGTCTCATCTTCCTGCATTATTGGGTCATACTTCTTTGACGATAGTTACAGTGAATGCACAATGCTACATTGCCATGATCAATTAATTCCTTGCCGCTAAAGTCGCCAACCCGGAGAACGCATGGGTTCAACATGATGGAGCGATACCACACAAAGCTCATTTGAGTATGGAAGCTCTTTATCAACTGTTTTCAGGGCGCCTTATTTCCCAACGTGACGATCTGAATTGTCCTCCATCATCTCCAGACCTTATCCCTCCTGACTTTTTCCTTTGGAGACATTTGAAAGAAATCGTTAACTGGACAAAACCAGCAACCATAGAGGACCCGAAGCAGTGCATCGAGAGAGAAATTGAAAATATTGGAGAGGACTTCTTGATGCGTGTGATGTTAAACCTCAGACAAAGACTCCAATGCTGTGTAGTGTCAAATGGGACCACTTGAAATGCAATATTTTTTGGGTAGTGGCAGATTGTGTTTGAATTGATTATTTAATCTTCAAGAAATGTATCAATTTGTGCTTGTGTTTGAATTAATCTCAAAGAAGTGAAGAACTTATTCCATTTAAATAAAATTATCTAGTGTAACGTGTTCGTTTTCTTTCTGGAACTTTAAAACCATCGGCTAGTTATGGTCGTCCCTGTATAACTCAGTCTTTCAAGATAGTTTGGGAGGATCCATCCTCCGTACTGATAAAGGACTCAAGCTGTAGGATATTCTCGTCACAAGCTACGGTAACTCGGTTGCTAAGTATGTTAAGCACTACGAAGTCGGACCCTCAACACAACTGGCGTCCTTCCCGGTCCCCCTTCTCCCAAAAAGTTCTAGAACAATCTGTTATATACCATAAAAAGAGAGGTGTCTTTCCCTGAGTTAATGTTTATGTCAATAAATGGTATTGTGATAGTTATCAACTCAATTTCTGTTTTAAAAACATGACCTAGCACACGTGCGTAACGGCTGATGTAAAACAATTGACCTTACGATTGCTAAAGCTTACGTCATCTTTGCACACTTTTGATTACTAAATTCCATGACATTATTATATCTATTTCAAAATTCTAAAAAGGTGTTGGTAGGTAAATAATATTTCAGTTTCTCAAGCTCTTTATTTTGACCAACAGCCAATCAGCTGTCAAGGGACTCAGGACCAATTCAAAATGTGATAACAAGAAATCTTGAAAGTGGATATTTGGCATTCTACTTTGTATGCAAAATGTCGAGAATAGTGTTTATCCTTAAATCTTTTAAATGTTCATTTTATCTTTGGCTTAAAGCTTTTCCTTCAGCTAAATATAGGAAGATATTTTGGAACTGTTGTCATTCGAATGAGCTATATAATCTCGGCCATAATTAACTTTTAAAAGCATTCGAATTTAAAAATCTTCTAGTTAAGGACCATTACAAATAACTTCTAAGGGGATTTAAATTTTCAAATACATTTTCAAACGAGGACCAATCTAAATAGCTTAAAATTATATCAAAATTTCAAAAAATTCCGGGGGAGAGCCTCTGGACCCCCATTTGGCTTGTGGGTCATACATAAAACTTTTTTTTGTAAACTGTTCCTTTTTCATAAATATGGTTTCCCAAGTCTAAAAGGAAAAACATGATGATATCATAGCAGGTGTTTAATGTGGACGCCATTAGCATATTCAAGGCATTCCCTCACACACCTCTCCATGTTATTGAAGGTATTCACCAACACATTGGGAATTATAGCCTCAATTTTCCGCCAAATATTTTATTGCAGTTTCATGTGAGTCCGTGGTTTGTAGTGATACACTTTCTCTTTCAGCATCCCCCATAGGAAGAAATCCGGTGGAGTAAGGTCAGGTGACTACGTGGCCAAAGTCCTTTAGAAATGATGCGATTTTCAAAGAAGGAAACAATTTCGGCCATTCTGACATTGGAGATGTGACAGGTGGCAATATCCTGCTGAAAATAGCCAGTATGGAGTTCTTCGTCATCCAACTGATTCACAAACACATAGAAGATTTCCATGTAAACTACGGTATCCACCGTTGTGTGAAAGAAGATGGGGCAATAATTAATGCGATGCCGTGACAAAGCACAACACACCCCAAATTTTTTCATTATGAAGAGGTGTCTCATGTAAGATTTGAGGATTCTCACTAGCCCACATAGGAGTATTCTGGGAATTGACGTACCCACTTAGGTTGAACCACGCCTCATCGAAGACGTTTACTCCAGTATTACCGGATGTGCATCGACAAAGGGCTGGAACCAATAACAGTAATTTAATCCCTTTTGTTTGTCGAGAGATTTAAATTCATGCTTAACAGTAACACGACATGCGTGCAGCTTTGTGCTTTTTTTGCTGCTCATTGACATATTCTTGTGGAAGCCCCCATCTCCTGCAACAGTTTACGCAAGGACTTATGTAATGGGGAGGCTGGTGGTCTGTTTTTAACTTCCTGCACCGTTGTTTCTGGCAGTTTCGGACGTCCTCCTTCGTGGACATCCAATAATTTCCCCGTGGTTTCCAATTTATTCACCAGATACTGAATAAGAATTTGGCCGGTGGCTTTCAAACTTCAAACTGCTCTTTAAATTGTCTTTGGCACGCCTCTATTGACGCAGTTTTCCAGTACGTGTGGGCAATAAACACTCCTACTATGATTGTTGACGATCCCGTAACAACAGCACAGTCAGTTGAGTCACACCAACTGCCGAGGACAGCGAACTCGCAATCAGTCTTACTTCGCGCAGGCGCCACACACGGGCTAGAGAGTAGCTCCCCCTCGTGTCCTTTCGTCGCTATGCTTCTCATACACCAAAGTAGTCCGTAGTAGATTCACTGAACTACGTCCATTATTTTGAAAGTTATAAGGGAAAATCAGGGGCCGAGAGCGAGTGAAACACCTCACTTCAACACATCCACCTATAGACTACCAATGACCATTGAGGTTGAACTAGAATAATTAAATTTAAACCTTGATTTAATGTAGCTTTATTTATCATGAATATGGTTTGCTCATTTATCTTCAATTTACAAAATGGCTTGGTTGACAGTGTACATATAAATTATTTTAGCCTGCCTATTTCAGTATATTTTCTAGCTAAACTATATACTTGTATGAAATAATAATTTTTGTAACCTTCGTAATATATTTATTAAAACATGCTATTCTTCCTTTCCTGCAGATTGCTCCACTTATCAAGGAAAGAATGATCAAGAGTGGCTCCATGATGGTGACGTACCAGCCATTAAAAACGTTACCTAATTTTTTTCGACTAGTTCTTCAGAACTCCGGACTCAGTCATACAGATATGGACTTCTTTATTGACGAGTTTGAGAGGCTGGGAAAAGATTTATAGGTGGAGAACATTACCAACTCTTACAATTATTCATCCATCATGTTTAAAAAATAATATTTATTTAATCATACAAGTATTTGTTCCATACTGAATGTAAATACATTAGTTTAAAAAAATGTGATAACTAATAAACAAAAGAAACTTTCAAAATACTACGAGTAGATTATTAAAATTATCCACTGAGAGGGATCAACCCATTTGTTACACATACTCTTATAATGCTAATACGCACTAGGACTAACTGATTAGGCAGTCATAATCAAACCATTTTCACTAGCCTAATTATAGTTTTTTTTAATGGCCCAGATTAGCTTGGTTGGTTTTTAAATCACAATAAGTGGGTGTTATAGTCATTAGTACATTTTAATACAGTTGCTATTTAATACTTAATCTCAAAAGTAGGGATGAGAGAGTATTTTTTAAAGTGCTTTCACCCACGTTTGTGTTGAGTAGAGATGTGTGTCAAACGTAGCCCCTCATTACTAAAGCTACTATCACACGACACTTGATTGTACTAGAAATTAAGTGTGCTAGCTAGCGCCTAGATATCTGTATACTAGATAGTACAATAGAAACGGGACTAGAGTATTCACACACTGCTAGTTTGGTACTAGGTCCTAGTGCAAATATTTATGGAACGTCAGCTATTAATTTTGGGTGCAGCAGCTGGATTAATTATTAATAATGATATTGAAAATTATGAAAGGGAGCGTAGGAAAAGAATATGGACACGGGACTGGCTGGAAAGACGAAATGATGGTCACAGATGCTGAAAAATGATACATTCGGAGGTTAGGTAGGATACATTCGGGGTGACACTAACGTTTAGTATCTCTTCAAATTTGAATTCATTTATTTACGATGTGGACAGAGGCCCCTAAGCCCATGGGTGTTCAAGTACAGTATCCTTGATACACACATGTTCTTTTTTAGGCCTACGCACACTTTATATTCTAAAAAAGCAACCACCAAAGTTGGCTGCTATCAAGTTTATTTAGATTAAAATTGGGTCTGGAACACAGTTTGTCGTTTTTAGATAACATGTTTTAAATTAAATAAATATTAAATATATTGTCATATTGTGGCAATTTGGTATTATATAAACAAGGATGTTTAGAATAATTTTCTGCCAACAACAAAATCACATCTGATGACCATATTGACGCCATTTCTACCGTTTCTCTACATACAGTCTCAGCGCGCATTGATTGGTCAAATTACACAGACTAGTGTTGGAACTAGTACGAAAATAGCGCCTGTTCTATCCTCACAACTAGTATGGTAGCCAGGGGTGGGTACCATTACATTGCATGTCCATTACATCGCGTTTTGGGAACAAATACATTGCAGGTCCATCACGTCGCATTCCCCCACCTCTCTACACACAGCTAACCCTACTCTGACGTACAACTAGAGATGACTTGTTGCAAGGATAGTGTGCCTGACTTTCCCCTCTAAAGCTATCCAGGAATCGTCCCGTGCCCAGCGTCATTCTTCACTCATATTTTTTAAGGCAGAGCCTATGATGGACGTGCGGAAATCGTAAAAGCATAAATAACAGCTTTGGCTATTTAATTCTTAATATGCAATCTCGTACAATTATAATAATTGTACAAATGGCAGCAATAAGCCAACTACTGAGTCACAGATGGCTGCGTTATCTGATAGCTCGTGATATTAATATAATCACATACATGTAGCCGATGATTTCCACACGTCCATCATAGACTCTGCCTTAAAATATGAGTGAAGAATGACCCTGGGCACGGGACGACTCTGGATAGCTGAGTGGTTAGAGCATTGGTGTACTAAGCCAAAGGTCCCGGGTTCGAGTCCCATGTACAGGTGTAGTTTTTCACTTTTCAGAATATGATATCACTCAAAAGCATAAATAATAGCTTTGGATATTTAATTCTTACTGTATTAGTCTTGTTCCATTCAATTATCCCAAAATTATGCAAGCCCCGATTTTAAAAGTTAAACTAATATGAAAATAAAACACGTGCCTCACCAAGGTTAGAGACTCATTCAACTCATAGCGCATGCGCAGAACCTCCCAACTCGGCCAACATGTTGGGTTGGTCGTTTATTATCTCCAACAAATGATCCAAAACAACTTTTTTCTTTGACCGACTCTCCAAACACCAATAAGTTGGGAATACGTTAATATTGTAACACAACTTGTTGGGGTCGTGTTGGCCAACATGTTGTGTTACAATATAAACTAGGCTTTAGAGGGGAAAGTCAGGCACACTATCTTGCAACAAGTCATCTCTAGTTTTACGTCAGAGTAGGGTTAGCTGTGTGTAGAGAGGTGGGGGGAATGCGACGTGATGGACCTGCAATGTATTTGTTCCCAAAACGCGATGTAATGGACATGCGATGTAATGGACCTGCGATGTAATGGTATACACCCGGTAGCCAGTACCAAGAGGCAGAACCAGTATACTTTTTCTGATTCACACGACGCTAGATGATGACGTGCTAGCTAGTGCTAGCTAGCACACTGGATTTCATGTACGAGCTAGTGTCGTGTGATACGGTTTTAACAATCCAGTATATTGCTAGAATGATGACTAAAATCATGTGATCACCGAAGTGGGCTGCAATTTTTCTACAGCAAATGTATAATTAAAAAAAACAACAAATAAACCTTGTGTCGATGTGCTCATCAAATAGTTACCATGGTCACTAACGAGAGATATATAAATGTGAAATTTAGACGATATAATGAATAGAATGTGTAGTGTGTGAGAGCGCCACCAGAGCAAACGGGATTCAGAGTTAATCTACAGCCTGCGGGCGGTAAGGACACATGTTTATTAACATAACATAGGAGTGAGGGATAGGCAAAGGTATAGAGATAATAGTCAGATTCACTGATATCCAGGGGCGGATTTACGCATAGGCCTAGTAGGCACGTGCCTACGGCAGCAGATTTTAGGTGCGGCCAATTTTGAATGACAGTTAAAATAATTTTATGGCTTCATCGTGTGTGTGATTGTTGTGGTTTGCTGTATCTGCGTACCAACATGACAAAGTATCGCCTTAATTCAATGACAATCGTCTTAATTGAAGGTCACTTATTGGATAAAATTGATACTGGCAACACATCGACCAGTTCGCTCAACAGAAATCAATACGAAAGATATATAGACTATTTTCTTATTGTGTTCATGCTAATATTTTATCTGTAGTAACATGTTCTACAATTTACTAGTGCATACTTTATATTTTTAAATTATATATTATTTGAATTTGTGTGTTGCGATAGTGTAAGAATATTTATTTCAATTTTTTAAGTCTTTACTTGGATTCTTACTACTTTTAAAACCTCACTATGATAAATAATAAAATAATGTAAGCACTTTTTATCTCTCATTCCACATATGTATATAGTATATTGTGTCGGTGTATGAAGGGTCGGAGAGGGGAAACAGGGATTTAGAAGGTTAGAAATTAAGGTAGGAAAAATGGGCGCAAATTATCTTGTGCCTATGAGCGGCAGAGTCGTAAATTCACCCCTGCTGTTATCCCAAGAAGGTTTCTTCTTCGGGGACGCTCAGTGAGCCTAAAGTAATTTGGCCTAAACTGAATTTTGAATAAAAAAAGTGTCGACGTTGTAAAATTCACCAAAAGTCAGTTAGACTAAAGTAATTTGGCCCAAAAATTAACTTCACATAAAGTCAATCGGCCTAAATTCATTTAGCCTAATGGAATTTGTCCTAAAGTGATTTGACCTAAAATTAATTTCAGCAAGTCAGCCTGAAGTCAGTTTGATTAAGTCATTTAACATAAAATCTAAAGATAAATCTTAGGTTATCTTAGGAAAGTACACACTGTGGGCGGTATGTAAGACCGTATAAGTGTATGCTTAGTGGATAGATACTGTGGTCGCGAGAATACTATAGCTACACCTTTTAACCTATGATGAGGCAAGCAAACTCACGCTAGTGTCAACGAAGCATCGACTTAGTCATGTTCTTGCATACGGCCCTGTAAGCTGTTTTATCTGAATATATATAGCACAAGTGATGTGAGATAATGTTACAATTATTGTGATGCACATCATTGACATTAGCCAAGTTTACGTTTAGGTCACTGGTAGCAGTATTCGTCTCATTGGTAGTTTAATTCTTCCATTTAGACTTAGGGATGGTAGCTGTATCAATCTCGCTGGTAGTTTCCTTCTTCAATTGAGACTAGGGATGATGGTATCTGCCTCATCTTGTCTCAGGAACATGACAGCTGATCAAAGCTTATGTGCTTTTAATATCCGTTAGAAAGGGCGATGATATGAATATGATATGAGGAAGATGACCGAAGTTGTATCGATTTGTATAGCACTCTGAGTCAACTCACACAAGTTTTGACCGAAAAGACGTAAAACTTTTAAACCATTCAAAGAGGGGTTGGACATTTTCTGTAGCTTACGTGTAGTCCACCCTAAAATTACTGGGGCACTTGACTAGCTTAAGGTGGGTTTCAAGCTTTCTCAGGAAGAGAGCCGAGATCTTCCAACCCGTAAAAGATGTACTCTTTACTGTTGTTTATGATACCCTGTAGCCAAGTTATATTATCTGTTCCTTTAATATTAATGAGCCTCTCCCTCTCCAGATGATGACAAACTAGATTACCGAGTTTTGAGTTCGGCTTAGCCCCAACAAGACTTGCCATGCTAATTCGTAGTCAGGCAATCTGCGTTCCTCTTACTCTATGATACGTCAATCTCGAACGGGGGAAGGAATATATAGTTGACTTTATAGAATGGATGGAAATGTAATATGACTACCTCCTTGAAAAGAAAGGCTCCTTCCTCACTCATGAACGTCGATAAACAAACTGTACGAAAACAAGTGGCAAACGATCCGTTTAAGATGTTATCTTGTTGACGTTACTGTTATAAGGGTTGTAGGGAGCTTCATGATCGTTAATGATGAGAGACCGCTTTAGTTTTTTTTACATCCATTAGTGTTTCCAGCCTATGGCCTGGGTCAGTTTTTTATTAAAGCAATATATTTTCAACTATAAGCGGCTTACTAGACCTGACATAGCTTCATATGCCTTATAATCTAACTTAAGACTAGAACAAGCACAACATCAAATCTCTGACCGATAATTTATCACTGTGAAACGGTAAAACCACATTTCACCAATGATAAATATAGAACGCTTTCGTATTGGCATATATATTTCTCTCCGTCCATAATAGTATGCAACATGTTATCATACCGTTCTTGAGAGTATATTCCTGACGGCTAGCTTCTAAAACAATGATGGATGCATGTGAGTTGAATACGGTAGGGATCAGTAGTGGTAAGGGAGAGATCGGTCCTTAGTATGAAGTCTGCGAATCGGAATAGTCTTCGTACAATTTTGAGAAAGAATCTTGGTTAAAGTCAAAGTTCATATCCTCATAAGGTTGCATCACAGAATTCAGGTAGAGTTTAGCTGCTCGTAGATAACAATAAACTAACATGCTTCTTTCCGAAGCTGTCATATTGATACGTGCCGACTGAAGAGCAAAAATGACGTCACAAGGTTTTTCCAACAAATTGTAAATTTTCACATTCCACGTGCAGCATGTAGGCAATCATGTTCGAATACTCATACAATTCAAATTTATGGAACGGTGTATCTATGGTTCATCCACTCTAGATGAAATTTACAAGATTGAGATGATTCACATCGTCTAATTAAATATGAAGCTATAGCCAAAAGATTTTACTCAGTTCAGTTTTAGAAGTTTTCTGTGTTGACTCTCCGTAATGCTTTATTGTCTCTAACTAGACGAACAAGCATAATTTCTTGTTTAGCATTGATCATAATACGAGAATAGTTTACAAAGAATCCTAGAACGAAATGTAAAGGGATACATACTGTTGTAGCATGTACATACACTCCTTCATTTATCAATCCTGCGTTTTCCAGGTACGTCTCTTTCGTATCAATAGCTTTGAGCTGGGTCGAAATACCTACATCTTTCAATTTCTAAATCTCTACTCCATTGATCGTTGATTCTTGATCTTCACGTTAGTGATGATTATTGAATTACTTCCAACAACTCAATTTTCAGTAATAGTCTTCCTTTGATATGTAGGAGGGAACGATGCGCTAGATTAGGGATACATATTACTTCCTTTCTTGATAGCTATCCTAAGCGTTTCCGTTACTTAACGGTCCTTGGATATATGAGTTGGGGGAATGATACTATAAACTGGTCAAAGCTGTATTGAAGGTGGTAGGGTCTTCGCTGTTTAATATATCGACAGGGTAATACATTGTTTTCACAGTGAATAACTCAAGCGTTGTAAATATAGTTTATTGGCAGTTGTTAATGCTTTAACTGATCATCATTCAATGCTTTGAGGAAAACGGCGTCATCTTGTTTGATCTATTAGGAGTCCCATCTCTGGCTCGTTTAGAGTGCAGGTGAAGCGATAGAGTATCATCTCTAAAGTTGATGATATCACCTCATTCTTCAACAAGTCGTACCTAGTAACAATCTATGACTCGTTCGATACCGGAAGGTAAATTATATTATTCGGCACTTCCACTATTTTATAGCCTGGAGTAACAGTCATGCTGAGCTCGTGTGGGGTATGACTAGGTTCTCCATTGCTGTAAGGTTCACTACTAAGAATGTATTCAACAACGATAACATTCGCATGTAACATAGCCACTGTATTTGTAAAGCTGTGTTTTCCCAGCAGGAAGAACCACTTGCTTAAAACCTAGCAGAAGTGTGAGTGTACCTGGTCGAGTAAACTTAAACGACTTATTGCAATTGATATAACTCTTTAAGGTAGTCGGATTACTTATTATATAGGTAATTGAACACAGACAGGTTGATCAGGTTGATAAACCATTATTCATGGTGATTCTCTTCTCTCAACAGGTTAGACATAAAGTAATTATCTGTAAGAGTTGAACTTTGATCTGGCAGCGTAAGTGCCAAAGACACGTTTACCAAGATTCGTTGTTAGAAAGCGTATTTAAGGACACCTAAACAAGCTAGACTTGGTACCGTTTATGATTATAAACTATAAGTATTCCTCCGATATATTGAACAAGTATAAGTGGTTGTCTTACATCACAGAAACTGTCAAAGTATTCCACACGTCCTCTTTGTTTTTTATAGGCCACCCAATGACTACACTTACTGTTAGCCCTATCAATATTGACTCTGGCATGGTCATTGTCCCACGGAAATTCAGTATGTAAAATATATCTCGTGAAAATTCTAAGATTTTTAGCACTATTGCGTACTTGTATGGATTTATTTCGATAAGGACTCTTATAGTTGAGCTTCAATCAATTTTTTTTGGTACAGACGTAGATGCATTCCTTTTCCCATTGCATTCGCCTCGAGTGTACTATCATATCTCAGAGCCTCATTTAATTGTTTCATGTTTGCTTGGCACCTTGCACAGCTTAAATGATTCTTGCAACAGTTTATAATGTGGCCATCAGATGTAGGAACCCAACCTTCCTATTCTCCTTCTTTGTGTGAAGAGCAGTACATTGTTTATTCGCTTGTCATTGACGACGAGGTCATTTGGTAAAACCAATGCCCAATTTGACTTTAGCTTTTATAGTCTTTGCTATTGCCCAAGCAGCAGTGACATTTCCAAAGTTTAAGTAAATGTGTTCGTAATGCTGAAAAAATATTCAATCTTGTGGGAAGAGTGTTCTTACCTAGGAAAAACTTTGATCCTGTGTACAAACGTTGGTTTAACACCTCCAAGAGAAGCCTGACATATCTAGGAAAATAAAATTTATGAGTTTATTAAATGGTGAAGTGTATGATTGATCGGACTGGACAAGGCTGTGTGTGTGTGTGTGTGTGTGTGTGTGTGTGAGTGAGAAAGATGAACCTAGACTTACTTTTTGAATGTTAATCTTAAGTATATTTATATATAACTAGATAGCATTATTTATTTAACATCGATAACAATCATGAATGCGGAAAGGTAAGAAAGTGGGATTAATATAATATGTATAGGGTATGGCTTGAAAGGAAGAATATGTATTCGATAGACCAAGAGCTATAGGCATAATGTTAAGAGAATTGTCTGTATGGAGAATTTAATTAAGGCTTAGTGTGATATACACCTAGATTTTGGGCATAACCCGGATGGAGAATATATAAACGGAGGATCCTTGAGCTGACACCATGCGCAGAAACGCCCTCAACAAGGGTATGGCCTATATGGAGAGATAGGAGCGTTTATCTGGCACCAAGCACAGAGAGAGCATCTCTGAGACAGTGTTTCTCCACGCGCATGCGCGAGCAGTCAGGACGACGCCCCACTTCTAGATGATGTCACACGACCCCACTATTGAGTGTTGTGAAGAGCACGATCACAGGATTGGTTGAGAGCCAACTGTTTTGAGATGCCCGCTAGGATAAAGTAACTTAAGTTGGTGACGTTTGAACAACATGTGCACCAATCATAGTGCGTATGTTGTGAAGCACCCAATCTTACCTACTCAAATATGGATAATACAAGGCATTTCAAATATTAGACGTAAAGTATTTTCGTTCTGCCATGTATACTGACCTTTAATTGCCTAATGCCTCTTCTCGCATTCTGATTGGCTGATACATCTCAATTCCAAACATTGTATATGCTTCTCTTCATGCATAGTGCAAAAAAGCTCAATATAAATCAACTTAACGTATTGAAAATTATTCATATTCATATTTTGATTACTAATACTATTACTATTCATTATTATATCTGAGTTATTAAGGCTTCAGTTTTAAGCCTTGACGTTTTTTTACTTGTAATTTATATTATACATAAATAGTGGATGACACGAGAAATTGATACATTAGTAGTATGGAGAAGTAGAAAGCATTAAAGGAAACACATATATACAATTTTATAAAACCAATTAAATTTATTTTGAAAATATTAAAACCCAATTAAATGTATATTTAAAAATAAACTTGGAAAACTTATTAAAGGCAATTATTCATCTACCATAATCAGATATTATACAAACTATAGTTCTTATTGGACATTAGAGATTATTTTGAAATGTGTTATTTTAACACAACTTAAAATAGGGATATTTGTTAATAAACCATTTGCACATCGCTAACTTGTTCATCCCTCCGTCTTGAAAAGAATTGTCTATTATTTAACTATTAAAATGAACTATCGTTGAGTTATCTCATATAGGCGATTTTACGAAATTCTCTACTAATTTTAGTAAATATTTTAACCAGTAATTTCTGAATACGATTCTCTTAAACAAAATAAATTACTTTTTTTTAGTCAAACTTCTAAATTGTTCATTAATTATATTTAGTGAATGCGTTTTTCTTCATATATCTCTCATATATTTTTTAAAAACTTCGTATTAGTTCCCAAAAGACACATTGAGTGAATTGTTAATACTTTAATTTCTACCTTTTGGACAGTCTACACCACATGATGAGAAATAAGGACATGGAATGGATCTTTTATGAGAAATATGAAAAAGGACCATCTTTATTAGGTCTAGTCGAATATTTTGACGTGTTCTTATTAAAGGAATTACATCGTCCAAAGTCTGGACAGTACGGGGAAGTTTGAGACAAAATTTTGTATTATCTCGCGTAGTAGAA
This sequence comes from Timema podura, assembly GCA_033556935.1. Classification (NCBI taxonomy): domain Eukaryota; kingdom Metazoa; phylum Arthropoda; class Insecta; order Phasmatodea; family Timematidae; genus Timema; species Timema podura. The sequence continues at coordinate 61,808,306 of JAVRXN010000002.1, read as the reverse complement.
ACAACATCATGCGTATCATATTGTTCTTTTAAATTTTTTGAGATTACATTATTTTTCAGTGTGCTGGGTGGATGATTCAGATTCATCTTTTGGTTTGAGATTATTTTTATAGGTCGAACATTACATATCATAGGACACATTTCATTTATTTTAATTTTGTTTTCTCCACTGGAATATGATCAGATGATTGTGTAAACGAAGAATCATTAGGAAAATGTATAGGGCTCAAGTTTATTTGATTTCCTTTATTCTCCTTGAAACCATTCATTCCACCACCCAAACAATTACTTTGTGTTTTGAACATCTCCTGGCAATCTTGAGTCATAATGAAATCCCCTCTCTTTTCTATTTCTTTAGCATTTTCAACTGATTCACAAAATGCATTAAGATAGCCCATATCATAACCTTCCGAGTGAAGTTTAACGTTATTCAAGCAACTACATACATCATTTGCTTCTTTTAGTGACCTTGTAGCTTCTTTGTTGATTTTATTTTTCATTGTGTCATTTACTGAAGATATTTGTTTCTTAGAGTAATTGGCTGAGATGATTGGATCATAGGAATGATCTTGTGCTAAATTTACGTTAAACTTATTATTTTTCTCCCCATATGAACTAGAACCAATATTGTTTTGTGTCCACGTTTTTTCTTTGTCATGATACTGATCATCATAATATATCATGGAGTTATCTCTTTTATTAGTTGCCATATGACGATAATAACACAAACACATTCCATTTACAGCTCTGGTCTCACAATTTTTACAGTGGAATACTTTTCCTTCTGAGGGAATTTTCATTGGTTTGGTATTATGATCTTGTTCAAGTTTACCCCCATTCAAATTAAAATAACCTTCCAGTAACTGTGGACACGGAGTTGTATCTATTAATTGTGGGGGGATTCATCGTTATAACTTTTTTGTAGGTATTTTGTCTTATTTACGGTATAATTTTGTTTAAAATTCTTTGAACAATTGTTTGACAGTTTCTTGCAATTTCTTAAACTATCATTTCGTTGTGTTATATTTAAAAGTGAACAGGTGTCACTCTTATCGTCTTTTAGGTTTGAACAGTTAACAACTTTTATATAGGGATCCATTGAATGTATCTCATCAGATTTGGGGCACATACATTCCTTTGAAAATGACACGGGGTAGGATTGTTTTTTTGTGGTCATATGACCAACATCAGAACATACACATTCAGGTGTTGCCAATTCATATCTATTTGCAGCCGATTCGATACAAGAGCACATTTTATGTTCCAGTTGGCATTCATGTCTTAACGACCTTGGATGTTTTATGCACGTATCTAAATTCAAATTATTAAAATCTTGTCTGTATCCACAAGGGTCTGTGTTAGGAGAGCTAATACGCTCCATATCTCCACAAGACAGGACTAGAGATGCAGGATGTTTGGGAGCCACATCATCACAAACTATCGTGGGGATACATTTATTTTTTGATTTATAACTATTTGATTCCACGTGTTTCGAAGTTCTCTGGAGACTCGGGTACTCAAACGTATGTTTTTGTTTGGGAGGTTCTATTATAGGTTGAGTAAGAACAGTCTTCTTTAGCTCCAATTGTCTAACATCTTCTTTAGGACAAAAGGGTAAGCAACGCCTATCATAAATATTATTACAGATTTCACTGTTTCTAATCTTCAAAGTATCTTTCTTGGTATCCGTGCAGACAGGAAGTTTGTCAATGAACGTTCTCTTGCTTTGTCTCGTACTATGAACATGTTGGTCAGGATGTAGGTTACTAGGTGGCACAATGTAACCGTGAGATTTATTTATGCCAGAAACACAAGACCCACCCAATGGCCGGATCTCTCCCGGGATGTATCTGTTAATTGTAAGAAAAAACATTAAGTTATAACAATATTGTCGTTTTATCAATAATTATTACATAATGTTATTATGTTTTATTATTGTGATGAAACAATAATATTTTCATTCCAAAATACACTTATAGTTTAACATTTTATTTCTAATTCTAAATACAAAAAATAAACATATTATGTAATAACATTATAAGTCTTTGTGTTTTGTAAACCATTATAAAGCTGAATCCCCTAAATGATATTGATTCATCACTAATGATCAAGAGGTGGTTGGATATTTATGAAATATTTAAGTTTTTTTTTAATTATTCACTTGGGAAAGTCTTATATAATCGAAAGGATTTTGTTTCGATCAGTTATTGTTAGTTTTATCCCCCTCTCAGGGTATAAGATTACTACTACTGTCTGCTTTTGCAGACAACAATCAGTTAGTTGAAGTCACTTCAAAAAGCTGTGTGGATCGCACGAATGTTGTGTAGTATCGGTGCTATGTTTATTTGTATCAACTACATTTTCAAGTCTTCTCGCTTTCATAAGGTAAAAAAAAAATTGGTTTGTTTATTGAATACACAGTAAAGGTCAAACTCAAACACAAGTTATCATTCCATGATCTATTGGTGACTCTGCACTCTGAAGCGGTATTGCCACCCTCATGGCATCCGGCAGGGACCGCATTAACTGTTTTACAGTTCACATTGGTTCTTGGGGACACCCTAAAAAATACATAATACTATATATAATATACGTAATACTATATATATATATAATATTATGTATATTTAGGGTGTCCTCAGGGAGCAATGTATAACTGTCAGCTTGATTTAAATGGAAAATTGTTAGAAGAAGTGAATGATTTTGTGTATCTGGGCAGACTGTCCTATAAAAATGGATGAATAGATGGTGACATCGACAGGCGAGTGAATGCATCTCTGAGAGTAGTTGGATGTATGTAGACTATTGTAAAGAATGAAATGGTATTGGAAGAGGCAAATATGCAGTATATAAAAGTGTGTTAACGCCAACATTTTTTTATGGGTGTGAAGTGTGGGTTTGTCAGGAGAAACACAAAAGCAAAGTGAATAAGGTTGGAATGAGGTATTTAAAAAAAGTATATGGACAAATTTGTTGGACAGAGTCAGTAATGAATGTGTGTTGATGGAGTGCGGTTTTAAAGGGAATCCGATAGGTCTCTGTGAAAGAATCTTCTTACGTTGGATTAGTCATGTTGGGAGGATGTGTGTGGATCGAGTAACGAAGAAAATATACGAAGGTAGAGTGTGTGGATCAGAAGGAAGAGATAGACCAAGTAAGAGAAAACGAGATGAGAGAATGAGAACGTTAATGAAATGGTTTGATTATTTTGACCACTAAATTAATAGTTCTACATTTTTAATTTCTAAAAAATTTTGGATTGTACAGTGTGGTGCGACATTAAGCTTGAGGCGGATTTAGTTTATAGAATGATTTCATAGGAAGCAAAGTAAATTAATTTTAAATATTTTAGTCTAGTTTTGATCGAATATGGATTATTAAAAGTGTCACTATCCCTGAAATATGATGGTGTAGTCCTTTATAAATACCTCTCTGGTCGCTCTATCTGCAGTTGCTCCATAACATCTGGAGTTTGCCTCGGCTGGGTAATACATGTAAAATTGTAGTCATTAGAACTTACAATTTGTTTGTGGAATGGCTGAGTGGACCCGCTCCACCAAAACGGTGGTTTTTCATCGCAAGTTGGCCATATACTATATAAACAGATAAACAATACATATTAAGGGATTGAAGAAAACCCAGCTCTAAAATCCCAACTCGAATAGTGACAACTGAGAGACATCCAATAAACTCGCCACAAACTCACTCTGCAAGATGGCACTGAGTTCTATGAAATAGGGGTCTAAAGATCAAAAAAAGTAGTTAACCTGAAAATATCTGTTGATTTATCTGCTAATAAACTAAATCCATGTAACAAGAACTCGGACCATGAAGTACAGAGGCGTGCGCCCTTGGAAAGAAGCTGTATTGGGGGCTCCCCTCCCTAAAAAATTACTTTCCCGCAATAGGCACACTATATGTCTAAAAATTACTGCAAAAAGAAATTAATTACTGGCTATTTATTTGGGAATGCTTTAATTTAATTGATTAAATGCTCCCTGTAATTTAATAGTGTAAATTTAAATTTAGATAAATATAAAATCGACTGTTTCAGGGCCATGGTCAACCAGATGTGTACGAACACTAACAGTGATTTCGGGAATCCTCGGCCACTTTGCTGGATCTTCATAGGCAATCACTTTACATTGTATTTGGTTATACTTGCCATGTGATTAGTTGGTATCTTATTCTTTGTCAATAATGGCTTCATCAGTCACACCTCTTTTTTTTTAAGGTCCCATGTTGCTTCATACGGTTTTATTACCCTTTATACACTGCACAACATTTAACATTGAACTGGCGGTAGGTCCAAACTCGTGTACTGCATGATTGATTGATTGAGGAGTAAAACACAGGTACCGGTGTCCCCAACACCTAGGTACGCCTCTGGGGAAGTATAGCATTTGTGGTGTTGCTCAAATTGTTTAAGATGGGGCCTATGTATAAATATAATATACTAGGTGAATAGAATATATTATTTTATTAATAGTATCAAGCTACCTGCTTAGGTACTTAGCTACTTAGCTACTTAGCTACCTGCTTAGGTACTTAGCTACTTAGCTACTTAGCTACTTTCTCGGTAGACTAGATTGCCGATAGCGGGGAGATCAAGGCTCGAATCTCAGATAAGTGTACAGAGGGTGCTTTTTCCAAAATGGTTTTACACTCTCTCTCCACTCAAATTCGAGTACACTTCCTCTAAATATAGCCTTCCTAATCCATAAAATCAATAGAGTAATTAGTACATAAGCTTATAAACCGAACGGCTAGTATTAAATTTAAATTAAAACAAAATTATTAATACAAAATTCTCATAAAATTAAAGATCACCATCATCAGAATGTGTGGTGCGTCTAAAACGTTGAGAAGAATATGACATCTCTAAGACCTATTTTTAAGATCAGTGCTCTACGATGTCCCAAATTGTTGGGGCGTGCGGTTGAGCGAGTTGGGTTTCACCCCCTCACCTTCGATACGATTAAAATTAAGTAGACTCGGTACGGTTGCTGCCAAAAAATTTGACAATTTTTGCCCAATCCACGAAACTTGGAAAGGTGTGAGATGGATAAGCAGTTGTAGTATACAATATGTGACTGTACGTGACCCCAACGATCAACAGTGATCATCTTGAGGCAGGTAGGACAAGGGTGACTGCCTCTAAACAGACCACACATGCACCTACGGAACCCTTGGCTCTACGAGCAACGGTGGAGTGGTCAGCATCAGAAGTAGGCGGGAGGTCCTTATACAACAAAAGAATGCTTTGTGTCCTGTTTCTTAGGTTAAAGTACCTTTTCCTCATTCTTAGTTTAAAAATTAGAAGTGGGAATGCGGGGGATACCAACGTGATTCATTCGTCTTAATTGTGTAACCTTTTCACAACAATCATTAAGTTTTCAAATTTCCAAGTAGTTTCGGAACGTTGATTATTTTCAAATGTTCTAACAGTTGTGAACCGGATGTATGGGAGCGATCAAGTTCAATAAGAGAAAGGCTATTTTGATAATCTCACTCCATTTTTAAAATATTCAAAAATTATAAGTCTATACAAAAAACTCTACCAAGAACTGAAACACGTCCCCACTACTACAATCGACGTAAAATTAACATCAAGCAAAGTATCCAATAAAATGTCAATCTGACGTAAAATAAATGTAACTATTACATCTTAACCTTGCAAGCTATGTATCCTAATTAATAAAATGTAAATTGGCACTAAATAATGTGGCCTAAAGGCTGCACCGAACACCTCAGAGGTTTGCATGTGGCCTAAAGGCTGCACTGAACACCTCAGAAGGCCGCATGTGGCCTAAGGACCACAAGTTTCCCATCCCTGATGTAGAGAATAATGAGTAAACCTCAAGTTAAATTAAACACAATACCATTTTGTTTGCCAGCTTACTTTTTAAAACATTTCAGCGTATGTTGTACTTACTTGACATAACAAACGTATTCATATTCACACAGGAATACATTTATGATAATGATAGAGTCTTTCAACAGGAGTTAAACACGTACATTTCGACAACGAACTAATTGTTTCAGAGTATTTGACGAGCTAGACTTTTTTTAAACTTTTCCGACCGACAAAAACTACTGCCATCTATTTGTTAGGGATTATTTGAGTTTGTTTTTAAAGCTCAACAGGCAGTTGCGGTTCAAGTTAAGTTCTGCGCCCGGGTAGAATTGTTTTTGTCACCCCCCACCCCCCATATATAAAAGCTGCTACACACGTACAGGTATACCTCTGAGGTTTAGCTGTACAGGCGCACCTGTCCGGTATAATTGAACGTGGATGACAAAACTGTGTAGTTATTTCGGCCTGCACAGGCGACAGGAGCAAAAAGTTAATTTCATTCTATATACCTGCGTTGGAACAAACTGCGCAAGCATTCCGGGGCGTGTGTACTGAAGTGCGCAGGTGTAGCAGTTCAGTTGTTTAGGTTTCCACCGCCACATCTTGCACTTATTAGATAAGTTTCATTTTTTTCTTTGTAAACTTATTGTTGTACACAATCTTTAGGTGCAAATTTCAATTCATTTGACAAGTTCACATATGAATAACGTTTTAAAGCCTTCCCAGTTTTCTAGACCTAATCTTTATCACGAAGAAGCCATTCCTCACATATCTGTCCCAATCCTCCGACCCTAGCCCGGTGACCTATGACCTGCAGTTCCTTCCACTGCCCATAGACTATCCTCCAAACTTCAATTACAGATGTGCGGACTGGCCTAGATTCCAGGCTAGGCTAGCCCGCACGGATTTTCCTGCTTCACTCATCTCCAACGTCGGGGAGCTGGACCGTCAGGCCCATATCTTCGCGTCCGCCCTCCTCTGTAGGCCCTCCGCCCCCCCCCACCCCCAATCCTAGATAAGATGCGGCTCCACGACAGGGCAACAATTTCACATCCGTAGGGTCAGGGAGGTCTACAGAGTCCTCCACTCCCGTTGTCGGTGGCGGGCGGAGGATCAACGCAGGAGGATCCAATATCTAAATACTGAGGAACTCTCGCTGTTACGCCATCTGAAGTGGGTGCGACACAAGCGAGATCTTATCCTGGAGCTGCGTGTGGCGGGCGGTTTAGCGTCCACCACCTCGGACCGAGCAGAGGGCTTGGTGGTGGCGTTTGAGGCTAGTTTCGCACGACGGCCGGGTTGACGGCCGGAACCTCCTGCAGAGCTTCCTGAACGTCTTTTTCTCCCCACAGTTGAGGGTCCTCCCCCATACCCTGACCATCCAGGAGATCCAGAGGAGGATGTGAGTAACCCTGAACCGGGTGGGGCCTAACGGGATTGGGAGCAATCCAGGTTAAGCCTGAATGTAATTGGCCTCCCATTCTCAGTCGGCTGAAAGAGTGGAATGCAAGACTCTACTTGTACGGCTGGTGGAAAGGACTTCAAGGACAAAATGTAACTTATGGGTGTATGGTAAGGTGGGAATGTTGGTATATTGGAGTTATGTGGTTTTTAAGTTGGAAATTTTGTAGTAGATTTGAATAATTGTATTATATCATTGTAGTAGATTAGAATTTTCTGTTGTTTTTTTGGTAGGGTAATTGTGGCGATGATGTGATTTTGTGGAAAGTAGGTGGAGAGCCATCTCTGATAGGGCGCCTCCCCAGGTAGTGGATAGGGGAATGCAGCCTTCTTTCAGGGGACACATGGGCTCTGAAAACATGGACCAAGGCGGTCACTGGGACTCCTGAAGGGAGGGGGTACTGGGTACAACCCAGGGTGGACCAACTGGAAAGTAGGTGGTAGGACGAGTTAGTTAGTTTAGTATTTGACATATATTTTATTATTATTTTTATTTTATTAATCTCTTTTGTTGTAAATTATTTTTCTTTTGTTTTGTGCTTAACCAAATGTAGTTAAATTTAATAGTTCTTTTCTTAAGACCCGTCTTGGTGGCGTAGTTGGATAACGCACTTGTCGTGTTGAGCTCAACCACCGAGGATGGGGAGATCAAGGTTCGAATCTCGGTCGGGTGAACTGGGGGTTTCCCTAGATGGTTTTCCACTCTCCATCCACGCAAATGCGATTTCACTTCCTTTAAATTCAACCTTCCCCATTCCTAATTCATAAGTGTAATTAGCAATAAAGCGTATAACCCGAACGGGTAGTAAGACGCGGTGCTAAATAATAATGATAGTAAATCTTTTCTTAAGATTAGACGTTATAGGAGTATAATAATTTAAATGATGGAGTTCAGGTCAGTATTAAATAATATAGGTGACTGGCCTTAATATATCTTAGGTAATAAAAAAAATAAAAAAACAAAAAACCTGACCATCAGGTGGTTACTCTCCGGGAGCTATCCCGGGCGCTCGCGAGGCTGAAAATTTCGTCCATCCCGGGACTCAACCGGGTCTCCCCCCTCTCCTTACCCACCTTCCTCCCAAGGCATTCGTCCTCTTCCTCCGGCTAATCAACGCCATCCTGACACTTCTCTACTTTTCAGACCAGTGGAAGGTGGCGTATGTGGTCCCATTCCATAAGCTGGGAAAGCCCCCCGCCTACCCGACATCATACAGACCAATCTCCTTCCTTTCCTGTGTTGGCAAGGTGGCGGAGAGAGTGATCGTGGTTAGATTGGAGACTACCTGGAATGCCCAATCAGCACAATTTGACCTTTGACCCCGATCATGAGAGAATGTGTATTGTGATGATTGTGTCGCAATCGTTTGTGGCAGCGCTGTGATTGGCTGTTGGTTTCCCCCCTCCCCTCCCGCAGACCCCCTTTCAGCGGTGTATTCTTGTCCAAACTTGTTTGTTCCTGTCTCATTTGTTTTTTATGTGTGCTCTTTGGTTTTTATGTGTGCACATTTTTTAATGTCGGGTTAGGATTGGGAAAGGCGTTGGATTTTATTTTATTTATTGGTTTTTATTTATTTATTTGTGTGGGAGCTTATTTTATTTATTGGTGGAGGAAACGTGCCGTCCACGGCGTCAGGCGCTCCTCCCGTGGCATGTCGGCATCGCTAGTGAGGGCGCAGCATGAACCTCACCTGACGGCAGCGTAGCGTAGAGTGCGAGCATCCGGCAATGACTGCCTCTCACAAGCCCCTGAATCTATTTTGGTGTCACAACTCTCCCCCTCCCCCATCTATGTGGCAATGGGTTTTCCCGGTGACGTCATCGCAACCATGGGATCAGTTTGGCGACTTGACAAGACAAGTTGAGACATGAATAGATCGTGACCTTGAAACCAAGAGCTAGTACATGAGGCCATTGACCCTGGCAATCCTCCCCTTCCATGTGGCAATGGGTTTTCCCGATGACGTCATTGCACTGTCGCAACCCTGATGACCCATACATGGCGCCAGTTTGGCGGCTCAACAAGACAAGTCGAGATAGGAATATATTGTGACCGTAAGGTAATTGAACCTGTTCATGCTTGGTGCCAGTTTGTCGGCTCGACATGTCGAGACTCATATCTGGTTACACACTACGTGTAAGGGACAGACAGGCTTAGCTTGAAATATGAGTGAAGAATGACCCTGGGCAATGGACGATTCCTGGATAGCTCAGTGGTTAGAGCACGGCGTACTAAGTTAAAGGTCCCGGGTTCGATTCCCGTGTCAATTTTAGAATATGATATCTATCTGGAGTAATCTTCAGTAAAAGCATAAATAATAGCATTGGTCATTTGATTCTTAAACTATCTATATGTTTTCACATTTCAACCCAGCGAAAATGACGGTACATCCCTGTAAAACCACTAATTTTGCTATTCTGTCTCTCATTTGGGCAAAGATATCAAGGTTCGAATCCATGTTACTGTACATGGCAAACGCTGAAACACAACAAGGTACTTCAATAAGGATTGTTTCTGACAAATTGGCCCAGGAATGGGCATTACAAAGCACATCTGGGCCGAGGCCTTCAGAGGGCTATGACCCGATGCGTCAAGAGGGCTTGGGTGGGGTGGGTTAGTGACTCTTGAATAGGGTCGTTGCTACCCTCTTTCAACATTTATAACAAGTTTAGGGTTAACGACTTTAGCTAAGGGTTCTTTGTCGCTTTCCAGCCCCCGGGGCTATTTGACACATGGAGCTCATGGGTAGGGATGGTGGAGGGAACGGGGAAAGTGAAAGTGAGTCTAACAGAGTCTTACGAGAGGGAGCCAATGTTTACTCTACGCTAAGCGGTGGTCGGGAGAAGTTCATGCTTCACGTTCCCACCCTCGGCCACGATGCCGGCATGCCACGGAAGGAGCGCCCGACGCCGTGGACTGCATGTTCCCTCTACCAATAAATAGAATAATCTCCCACACAGACATAAAAAATGCGCACACATAAAAAACAAATAAGTTAGGAACAAACAAGTTTGGACAAGAATAAACCGCTTAAAGGGGGTCTGCTGAAGGGGAAGGGGGAAAGCCAACAGCCAATCACAGGCCAGGGATTTCCGTCAATCACAGCGCTGTCACAAGCGATTGCGACACAATCATCACAACATACATGCTCTCATGATCGGGTCAAAGTTGAATGGTCAAAGGTCAAATTATGCTGATGGAGCATCCCAGGTAGTTTGGAGGCCTGGCTGGAGGTGAGCCCCCTCCTGCCAGATCATAAATTCGGCTTTTGGAAGGGCCTGTCAACGACCCACGTGGTCACCAAGGTAGTTGACCTGGTGACCTTTGCGTTCAGTGCCAGCGCCCAGACAGGGTTCGTATTGTTGGACGTCAAAGGAGCCTTCGACAATGTTAGCCACCGTAGGCTTCTTACCACTCTTGTCAAGGTGGGTCTCCCACTACCCATCGTCCACTTCCTCAGCTCTTTTCTCGCCAACTGCTCCTTCAGAATGGGAGTAGAGAACACCCTTTCCTCCCCGCGACCGATCTGGGTAGGGGTCTCCCAGGGCTCCTGTCTCTCCCCTATCCCGTATTCGTTGTTCGTGCGAGACATAACCGTCCCACACAGTACGATGCTATTTCAGTTCACGGATGACACCACTATCCTGGCGCAGTCCCCAGACGCCTGGGTGGTCTGGGCTAAGCTTACCTTTGCATTGCGGGGGCCGCTAGCCTACCTTCAATTACGGTCCCTATCCATCCAGTGCCAAAAATGCAGGCTATTCTGTTAAAGCGTCGGGGAATGGGCCCCCTGCAGCCACTTCGAGTGTAGGGTGCCTCAGTCCAGTGGTCATAAACAATCCGGTAGCTAGGGGTGACCCTGGATGCGAGATGCAGTTAGAACCCCCACCTGCGTTCAGCGGCGGGTAGGGCTATAGAGGTATCATGGTGGAGCTGTATCCACTCCTGCGCCCGGTCAGTCCATTGGCATACGGCCACAAGAGCAGACATTTTCTGGCCTGTGTGATTTCTATATTTATCTATTCCACTTTCGTATTTTCCTATTTACCTAGATACAGATACAATCGTTTCCGTTCTGTATACCATCTGTTCCTTAGCCTGATCCTCGGGGCTCCGCCCCATATCCCAAACCGCGTTCTTCTGACCATGTCAGGCCTCCCATCCCTGGACAGGGATCCACGAACTGATGGAGATATTTTTCAGTCGGGCACTAGTCACCTCAAACCAGATCATTCGGGGCATCAGTGATTACGACGCTCCTGCCCATTCCTACCATCGTATTAGGGACGGCGTTGTGAGCCCCTTTGTCGACGTGGGTAGGTGACCAGAGATTCAAATCGGGGGATTCGTGATCGCCCCTTCTAGACGTGTGAGACTGGGGGGAGCAACCAGATAGCGGGCGATGTCGGTCTAGAGGATGGGATTGGACGATAGTGGGTGGGTTACCATCTGTGGTCTCTACATGTTAGAGGTCGGGGTAGTGGAGTGATGGTGCCCGTCGTATTAAAAAATATTATGATTTAGTATGGGCTGTGCGGGAGAGCCTAAATGGCCTCCGGTTAAATAAGTGTGTGTGCCCTAATTTGGGATGGACTCATAACTTTTATTTATTTTCTTATATAACTGTTACATTCGAGAACCCAAACGGGTTGGTGTGTGTCGAAATTATGTACATGTCTACGATTCAGTTTGTGTATGTCTAAGTATTGTATAACGTATAATAAAATAACTGTTAAAAGGAACAAAGAAAGAAAAGTCTTAGTTATCATTCAAGAAAAATATAAATACTCACAAGTTCACAGCCTTTATTTCAACCTCTGAGGTAGCACCCTTGACCGGCTGCCTCAGCTCCCGATCTCTGAGGTAGCGCCTTTGGCCGGCTTCCTCTCACGCTTCACCCGGGCGCCGGATACACGACATCATCCAACACCCTCTTCCCCCTCAGTCCATTACCTCAACCTGCCCACGCTCTCAGTACACCTAATCCTCCCTACATTCCTCCAGACACCCCTCAGACCCTAGACAATCCCCCTCCACTGCCATCCAGTGGGAACATCTAACCTGAGACTTTACGGAGGATGAAGACATGCATCCCCCCTCAAACATCCCCGGTACCCAATGACTTTCCCGTCCCTTGACTCTTAACCACAGCTACTTAACAACCCCATCAATTTTCACACATCCCGCCTCAACCATCATATCTCATACCCACCCCAACAATAGTATACTCACCATCACCCCAACAAAAATCATTTACCCCCAACCATTCTTTTCCCTTTCTCTTCAACAAGAATGATCAATCTAGGCCCCTCCTATACCCCCGGGGGTAGATAACAAGGTTTGGAAACTAATTTCCTATCGGCTATCACGCCTAGGTTGCGTAGGTTATGTTGGTGCTCTGTTTCGCGCCTCAGACAACCGCCTGGTTTGCCCGCCATTTAAGCCTATCCTACAAACAGACTATTGGAAATATATAAAACGAATAAATGAAAAAGGCATAGACTAGGGTAGTCACTATAAATATATTATTATTATTATTATTATTATTATTATTAGCACCGCGTATTACTACCCATTCGGGCTATACGTACTTACGCTAATGTGTAATGGTAGGGTGATTGTGAGATGAAATGGAGTTTAACGTGGGATCCGAACCACGGTGGAGGCCTGGCATTCTACACATTCATAAGTTGTGATTAATACACATCTTGTCAGAGGTGAAAGAAGGGCTCGGCAATCAGATAAATCTGTGCTGGGACCGAAGATTGAACCCCGAACCCCCAGCACAGAAGTCCAACACCTTACCCCTAGACCACCAGGTCACCAACTAGAAATATAAATTTGGCGTCATGCAATGTAATCGGATATACATTGTACTTTTGTAGGGGCCTATATAGGATATTCTCTAAATTTAACATGACTTCCAATGCCATCCGTTTCATCCTATTAGTGTTACTTAGTTCACTGAAAAACTGAGAATACAGCTCAAGACAAACCAATTTCCTGGCTCCTTGGCATCAGGTATTTTCCTAGGGCTGTATTGGTGATTAGGGTAGTTTGTATTTTCAATAAACATCTTCAGATAAATACGTTGGTGACACACTTGTACAGATTTTGTTTGGTCGTTGAAAGCCAAAATTATTGCTTTGACTCTGATGTCCTAGAGAAATAGAAAGTTATTGTTGCTTAGCCATTGTTGGACAAGGAGGTAGTTTAATGGGACATGAAACATTAATATCAACAAAAGAGAGTTTTTTTTATATATATAAACCTCAGTGAAAACTTTCCAAATATAGAAATTGTGTTCCGAATCCCACTTACCCTTCAAGAGAGCATTGTTTCAAGAGAAAGGATCTTCTAAAATTAAAACTAATAAGACTTATTTGAGATCCACCATGTCACAGAGACGTATAGTAGGACTGATAATAATGTAAATTGATTATGACTTTCAAAGAGATTAACATGGAGTCGATAATTAAAGATTATGCATAAAAGAAGGCCCGGAGAGTGCAGGTTTGATGTATAACAATTTTGGTATATTATATTATAAATTAGTAAGATGATGTAAAATGTATAAATATTTTCCCGCCCAGGCCATGTTAGGTGTAAAGTTGTTAAGTTTGGGGATTATTTTCCTATAACGGGCAGGTAACGTTAGATTTGGATTTGATAGGTTTGGGGATTCTTATAATATAATGCCCGTGCTACGTTAGTTTTGGAATTGTTGTTTGGGGATTGTTTTTATATTTTCATACTATCCCCCAGCTATAAAGCGGGCGCCAAAAAGCTGGTCCTCGACCAACTTGAGAAACCAAGGAGTAAGGGAATATTTTTAATATAGGTCAGTTAAATTATGCAATATTTTCTAACAAAATATATAATTTAAATATTTCTAATTTTTAAAACCTTGTAATTCAAACTGTATGAACAATTAATTTTTTTATTTACTTTGTCTAAAACCTAAGTGCAAATTATAATCCATTACGAATAATTGCAATTTATTCTCTATGACATTTTACTTCATATATATTATTTTATTAATTGTAACATTTTTTATGATATTATGTGACATACCTTATTGTTATACATTAATTTGTCTAAAATGTCCTAATAAAGTAATACTTTTTTTTCTAAATAACTATTTACCATTTTTTGTTAAATTCAAACTTTACCTATTAAATTTTCAACATTTATATATTATCTTAAGAATGTTTTTTATTTAGCAATCAACATTTTCAATTATTAAAAACCTTTCAAAGCTATTCAATACTTTTGTTATGTATGTTCAATCTTTTTAAATTTATTATAAATCGTAAATTCATTTGACACTACCGCTGTCATGCCGAGCACAATTTCCCCACCACACGATTATTCATGTCGCTCCCCACCACACGATGGTTCATGTCGCTCCCCACCACACGATGATTCATGTCGCTCCCCACCACACGATGGTTCATGTCATTCCCCACCACACGATGGTTCATGTCGCTCCCCACCACACGATGGTTCATGTCGTGACAAGAAATGAACATGTGCCTAGCAAGTGCATCATCAGTCTCTATCCAGAAGTCGGTATGTGTGGATCAGTCGTTCGTGGATTGTTAATTTATGTTATAAAGTGTGTATACATTCCAGTGTATTGTTGGTGGCTTTCATTTTTAAGTGAAATATGGGTGACAAACGAAAGAAAGTGGTAATAACTTTGGAAGAAAAACTGCAAGAAATAAAATGAATAGATTCTGGTAAATCGGCAAAGAAAATTGCATTCGAGCTAGGAGTTGGAAAAACTACTATGGATGACTGGCAAAGAAATCGCGCAGAGATTGAAAAATGGTGTTCTAAGCAAGCAAGTGGCAGTGGCGAGAAAGTTATAAAAATTATGCAAAAAGGAAAACATGTGGAAGTTGAAGAGGCTTTATATCTGTGGTATGAAAATGTGAGGGGGGAAGGAATGCTGGTTTCAGGCCCCTTGCTCCAAGAAAAAGCAATTCAGTTTAAAAAAAACAGATCGGAGGAGACGATGGTGAATTTACTGCCAGTGACAAGTGGCTTGATCGCTAGAAGAAACGGTTTGGTGTTCGACAGATGACGATTAATGGTGAAGCTTTGTATACAAAACAGTGACGCTGTCCCTGACTTTAAAAAACAACACCTTTTTGACTTACTTGATAAGGGAGGTATTTCCAGAGAACAATTATTTTACAGCTATGATGAGATGGGGTTGAATTACCGAATGTTGCCGTCTAAAACACTATCGTCTAAACAGGAAAAGGCCACACCAGGGTTCAAGAAGCGTAAGGACCGCATTATAGTTTTAGCTTGTAGTAACGCAACCGGAAACCATATGTTGAGACTCGCGTTGATTGAAAAATCTCGCAAGCCTAATCTTTTAAAAAATTTTAAGATTTAAATTCTTTGCCCCTGTACTAAACCCACCAGAAAAGGGCGTGGATGAGTGGAGAAATTTTCAAAAAATTGTTTGAACAGGAATTTGTGCGAAAAGTAGAAAAAATTTAGCTTAAAAAAATTACCAAGGAAAGCAATCCTAATTTTTTATAACGCTCCTTCGCATCCAGCAAATGACCAATTAAAAGATATAGAGATAAAAGCTTTGTTTTTGCCCTCAAATGTTACATCTGTATGTCAACCAATGGATCAGGAAATGCTGGAATCTTTGAAAAAGAAATATCGACGTAGGTTACCAAGCAATATCATAGAGGCCATTGATAACAATACAGAAGTTGCGTTAGCATTAAAGTCAGTTGACATGCTTGGTATTATCAGATGCGTGTCCGAGGCATGGGATGAAATTCCATCTGTAACACTTGTGCGATCATGGAAAATTTTGCTGGATCACAGAGTCAGTGAGAACTGGGAAGCGGTAGAAGAGGAAGGTGATGTGGAAAATGCAACTGATAAACAATGAGATTGTTTCGCTGCTAAAAAAAAATCCCTAATGTAGGAAGCTTAGTTGGAAGACATTACAGAATGGATGGCAAATGACAAAATCGAAGAAAGTACAGACGAAGATATTGTAGCGATGGTGTTAAATGAACAGCCGATTGAATAGGAACAAGAAGATGATGACACCTCTGATCGTATAACCCACTCCGAAGGCCTGAAGGTGATCGAGATAGCGCTGAAGTATATTAGCCAACAACAAGAGGCAACACAAGTGGGCATAATATATTTACGTAAGTGGAAGGACAAATCGGCAAGGAAATTAATGCGAAGGAAGAAGCAGATCTCGATTAGAGACTTTTTCAAGCCTTAAGCAATGTAGTTTTAGGTTATAATATTTTGGTTTATATTAACAGCTGATTTGACTGAAAACTTTCTTTTAAATGGAAACTCATAGTAAAATGTATTCAATTTATTGTTCATTACACATTTCGTTTCGTCCTTCAAATAAATGTTTCGTGAAAGGTACGTACGCATTTTTATTTTGTTTTCTTTTAATTCAGTAATTACTGGACGTCGTTGATAAGGACAAATTAATATGCTGTAAGTCTCCAAATAGCAACAAGAACAGTAAATACTGTACATTACGTTCAACGCAATAGGGTGTTGGTCATTAGCCTTGCAGGGGCTCCGGCGTATCCGACCCGGCCGACCGCCACATTAGGTCGGATAGCTGAGAGTCTACTGTATTTAATTAATTTTTTATTACAATTCATATTTTAACGCATTAGTTTAAAGTTTTATTATCATAGCAATATAACTATCCTTACTTATATTTTTTTTATGTTTTCTAATATTTTAGGAAAAACTAAAAGTGATTTGATGCTACATTGTTTAGGAAGGACCTAAATCAAATCTTTCTATTAAAAATTCTATAGCTAGAGGTTATACTTCTAATATTATTACGTAGGACGTTAAAAAAAAAAGATAGAAAATTAAAACAATATTTTAAGTATAGAATATTAACCTTAGCAACATAAATAAACACGCCTTACAAATAATAATCTTTAAAATTCTTTAAATAAATAGCCTTAGCATTTTTCGTTTTGTTTGAACTTGGTGCCACAGAAATAACCATATATATCAACGGAGCTTCCTTACTGTTTACTTTCAAACCAGCGACCAATGAGTGTCAAGTTCTGTAGATATTAAAGAAACCTAAATTATTCTTAAACAATTTAATAAGGATTATCTAAACCTAAACCAGTTTGAAAAAAACTTCCAAAAATATCCTTATGGGCTTGGTTTTGATCACAACTAATAAAATAAAAAGTAAAGTTTCTAAAATTCTGCACTTGTGGAACCAGAACCGTGGATTGATCTTAACTTAGCTTCATCAAATTAAAATAATTAAAGAAAAAATATAATTATCTAAAAATAATAGGTAGGCCTATAATATCTTAGAAATGGACAGGTTTACATTAGGATGCTATCAGGAAATAACTACAATAATGATCATAAAAAGGTTTTAGAAAGTGTATTTAGACTTTATCAAAGAAGATAAAGGTTTAAACACTACACAAGATGACCCAAATCATGCAAGTGGGGATTAAGAAAAAATAATCATATTTCTTGCTTAAGAAACTCCATGGCGGGAGCCCGCGATCGAGCTATTTCGACAGACCGGTAATAATTTCGTGCTTAAAACGGTTCAAAAATTACTCAAATGTGAAATTATCTTCTTTTTTTCTCCTCTTCTCGTTGTTTCTACTAATAATAGTAATATCGAAGATGTAATAATTTTATTTCTATTCAAGTTTATTTGGTTTTAGCTTAGCAATAGTAAGTTCTTAACCAAAATATTGTCCACTTAATTGATTATACTGATAGATCACCAAAGTCTCGTACCCAGGACCTCTGAGTTGGTTACACTTCAACGACTATTTATTTGTGCCTTTGTTCGTCAAATTAATACACACTGTGAAATGTAAAATAATATTAATGGATTATACAGTTTTATTAATCACACATAATTATGTAGCTGACGATTTCCACACATCTATTACAGACTCTGGTTAAAATATCAGTGAAGAATGACTCTCAACAGGGGACGATTCCTGGATGGCACAGTGGTTAGAGCACTAGCACTCTAAATCAAAGGTCCCGAGAGCGATTCCTGTGTCCAGGAGTCATTTTTTAATTTAAATAAATAATATTTAAATGTGCCTCTAACCGTAGATATCAATTATTATAGCTTTGCTCTTTATGACATTTTTACAGAAATACAAAAAGCACAGTCTTTCTATTTTTCAAAACTTTTCCGGGCAGCTTTCATACACTAAATGTCCCAAAATAAAACACAAAATTACGGATAAAACTTTCTAAACTTATGTTTAAAGGCCCAGACAATATTAAACTAACAAAAAATAAATACAAAAAAACGCAGAATTAAACTAATGATTATACAAAGAAAAATTAAACTAATATAATAAATAAAAGCAACACTTTGTTTGACTAACATTGTACAAATCAAAACGTAGAAGAAAAGATAAACAGAATCAAACCTCTGTCGAAGATACATAAAACAAAACAAAACGAGATTATATCCTTAATAATACTGTTATAAGCTAATGTAAAGAAGTAAACTCATAATTATTTATATTTTCTCCGGATAAGACCAAGGAAGACAAACAAAATAGGTTATAAGATTTAAGAGCCTATAATAGACTCTTTGTTAGACCAACTGTACACAGCACGACTCAAAAACTAACTTAATTTTAGAATATACCCAACACTCAGTTTCCCGGCCGTAAATTCATCACTGTGAAAATGCATGGAAAAATTTCATAATTGCTATTTTTTTTCATTTTTCATCCATTTAGGAAATCGAACCTGGAACTCTTAGCTTAGTTGACAGAGATGCTACCGACTGAGCTGAGATGTCGGGTATTACAAAACTTTCATACATTCAATTTTATATTTTAAATACAAAAAACTGCACCACCTCTACGGGGTGCACATTTTAAATAGGGTGTACATAATAACATATATGAATTAAATGAAAGAAAGAGGTGATTAAAGTATATGCAATTTAATAGTTCAAAAGACATAGACAATATTTTGCACGTAATCTCCTTAAGAACAGTGTATAATAAGTAAATACAGTAGGAGGTAGCGTTGCCAAAAACAGCCGGCGTGAGGCGTGAAGCGCCAGAAGAAATAACTCGGACAATTGAGTTACGTTACTAGTAGTTCTACCATGAATGAACTTCGGCTGTGAAAGAACAATAATTGCTTATATTGGGCAAGCTTCAGTACAGTTACATGAGAGGACCTTGGGTACAGTACAAAACACCTCCAAAGAGGTACGAACAATTCATAAATACCTCAAATACTACGGGCCATGCCCGGTCGATAACGCGTGCCACTATTTTGGAACCTCGAGGGCAATCGACCTCATTGTACATGATCAAGTACTCAGTGACAACTCCAGTCGAGCCAGAGGGGCAGAAGCGACTGAAGAGTTGTATGCCCCCAAGAGGAGCAAGGCAACTATTGAAACTCAAATAAATCACGGGCCAATCTTGAGCAGCAAGAGCGGCCCACAGGTTAACTACCAAACACAAGTTTTTGTGATTCATCAATAAACCTAACTAGGTATAAAACCTGGGCCTCCATTTAACTTGGACTGTCGCTTTCCCGGGCAAGCTACCTCTTTGTTACATGAATGGACACATAGTGTGTGTCGTTATTATCACCGTAATGTCTAGTGGCTGGCCCAAGCGGCTCAGTCACGGAAACGCGAGAAGCGCGGAATTAAACAAATACTGTTTACAACTTGTTCTCTAGAGCAAGTAGACATAACTCTGAATAAACTAAACTAACAAAGCATACTTATAACGCCCTAAGACAGACCAAGAATATTTCCTATTCCTAACTAACAATTTGTCCTAATAAAAAAACTGTCATGTAGTCGACTTATCCTAATCTTAGCCTTTCGACTGATGGTATTCATCCTGCCATGAAGTATCGCTGCTATAGCGGCTTCCTCCTATCTAGAGGATCCATTCCCCAAACTGTATGTGCACGTTGAAATGTTTATTTACCGGAATCGATGAGAAAGTGTTGCAAGACGACGGTGCCGGTTCGGTCCCAACGTGTTCTGTGTTTTTCTTCGAAGCGGGCCAGCGAATATATAGCATGAAGACTTCACGTGGTTGAGTGGTCAGACTGGAGTGGAGGGGGAAGCTTCCACAATTTTCCAGAACCCCGAGTTGAGCAGGCCAACAGCGTTCATGTTGCTTTCAGTTGTCTCGTATTCGTTGTTGAACGCGGAGCTCTCCCTTGCGGCTGCGGTCGGTCTTTTCTCGGGTGTTGTTCATTCCAGTGGGGCATTCCGCTTGCAGCCAAGGTTGGTGAATTTGGTATGTAAACAAATAAACATACGTTATGGGCGTAGCATTTAACACAAGATTGTCCTTTATTAACTCTTAACGACTTGCTTGTACTAACAAACATTCGTATCTTATAATTGAACGGGGCTAAGCCCGATTAGCCCGTTACAAAACTATATTCCACATGAAAAGTTAATATTTGAACAAACAAACTTTTTAGCTATTAGGATAGGCAGATGATTTAGCTTTGTTGGGTAATATTAAGGAAGCTGTTGCAAGAAATGCAAACATTTGACTAAAAATTAGTAAGGACATAGATTTAGAAGTAAACGCTGAAAAGACTCAGTATATGATCACACAGAGAACACAGATCGAGGACGATAATTTAGAGATTACTTCTAACAACATATCATTTGAACGGGGTTAAAGAGTTTACATATTTAGGAGTATTTTAACAAGCAATAATGATAATCGAGTGGAAATTAAGAAAATAGAACAATAGGAAAATTCATGCTATTACTCGGTCAGTAAGTTGTTAACATTTCATCTGCTGTCAAGGAATGTAAAACTCAGAATGTCCAGTACAAAACAATCATTTTAGTGGTTGTTTTATATGGGTGTGGAACATGCCCTCTTACCTTAGATGACGGGTAAAAAATTATAGGGAAGAATTAGCTGCAGATGGGAGGATAACATTATAATGGACCTGAAAGAGATATGATGTAATAAGGTGGACTGGATAGAACTAGCTCGAAATGTGGATAGTTGACTTATGTGAGGCAATTAACTTTTTAGTTCCTAATTCCATATAGTAAGTGAGTAAATGGTACGTATACTTCTGACTGATGAACTGTGCAAATTACAGATACTTAAATAGCCTAATGCCATCGCCATAACCAGGTTTAGCTAGGAGACTTTTTTCGTAACTAATATAGGCCCCAGTGGCGCAGGAACGGGGGGCCACGGGGGTAAATTTTACCCCCCAAAAAATTGAGGGGGTAAAAAAATTATAATTTATACCCCCCCCCCAAAAAAAAAATATAGTAAAACTTTGGGATAATGTAAAGATCTTATTGAGGCAAGATACAATATTCACACTAGGTTAACATGTTAAAAATAAAATGTGCTTGGAGCACACACTGAAGAGTTTTTGATAGCTATGATAGTGATACCAGCTACATCAACTGCTGCAGAAATAAGTTTTTCAATACTTGGACGCATTAAAAACTATCTTTGCTCCACGATGAGGCAATGTAAACTAAATTCCCTGAGAAGCTCAACAAAAGTGAAATTTCAAAACTAGTTAGTGGTTTTATAGCTAGTAACAAATATAGGGCAAAGGTGTATGGAAAACCTAATTTAATTTTCAGTGTTTCATAATTTTTAGTTGAGCCGCATCAGATATAATGTTTATTAATTCGTTTTGTGTGTATTCATTATAATGTTTGGAATAGCTAAAATAAATGAGAAAAATGTACAATGGGACCATTAAATACAGGTATCCCCGTTATACGCGATCTCACTTTACGCGTTTTTGCTATAAAGCTATTCAAAAAATAAAAAAGGCATGGTGGGCTGTAATTTTGCAGTCCCCCTTTGTGGGTGTGGGTGACCTTGTGCACGCACATTCCAGTGTGGGCAATGATCTTTACTGTACAGTTTGGTGTTGGCGGTGGGGGAGAGTGGTTCACAACATTGGAGATGCATGGGTGGAAGTTAAACTGTCCTGTATGAAGGGAGTTTGGAAAAAATTTTGGCCTAAAGTTTCTGCTTCTCATGATTTTGATCCTGGACACTAGCTTTCCAATTCAATACATGACATCATTACACCAATGAAGATCTTATGGTAATGGAGAATTGCATAATTGATGAAGAGGAAGAGCTCTAAGTATGTTGACTGTTGAAACTATCAAACAACTTTCAACTAAACAAATTTCTGGAATATCTTAAGCACATTGACAGTGCAGTTAGAATCATTAAAGAGAATGACCCTAACATGGATAGAAGCGCCAAAGTTGCCAGAGAGATCCAGAGTTATTTAGCTTGCTACAGAGAGTTATTTAGAGAGAGGAAGAATGCTGTCCGTCAGTTGAGTCTTGACCATTTCATCAAAGAAGTTGAAAACGTCAGTCTAAATACCCAGGTCCTTCACAACATCAAGAGCTTACCATTCCAGGGCCTTCAAGAGAGCAGGAGCTTACCGTCCAACGGTCTTCAAAAAAGCTAAAGCCTACTATCCAAGGGCCTTCAAGAGAACCAAGAACCTATCATCCTAGGGCCTTCATGCAATCAAGAGCTTACCGTCCCAGGGCCTTCAAGAGAGCAATAGTCTACTGTCCCAGGTATTCAAGAGAGCAAGAGCTTACCGTCCAAGGGCCGTCAAGAGAGCAAGAGCCTACCGTCACGAACAAGATAGTGATAGTTAAAATTTGCCAAATTCAGTTAATTTATCATGTGATTGAAGATTAACAGTAAGTGTACCTGTAGCATTAAATGAATTAACTAAAAATTGTGTTTGTTTACAAATTTCAGGGGATTGAAGATTGACAATAGGTGTAGGCTACCTATATCATTGTACTAGTTAGATAAATTGCATTCATTTACAAGTTTTAGTTTTTATTTGCTGTTTTCCTTTGGGGTAATCCCTATATCACCCATTTTAAAATCAATTCACTTGAGTTTTCGTGTTACGCGATTATTTATCAGAACCAATCACTTGCGAAGTGTGATCAACTGTATTACATTTTCCTGTTTTTGTTTTTTTTATCTCAAAAATGTAATCCCCTATAAAAGCACATTAATATTTTTACGTTCCCCACCCCCCACCCCCACCCCAATAAAAACGTTTCTGCGCCACTGATAGGCCCCTCTGTCCTTTGCCCGACAATTTCTTTGGGTAGCGTTGCAAATCAAAGTTTAAAAATTATTTTTTCAACATTTAAAATCATATGTCGTTACGTATGTCTCAATTTGTAAGTATGTAGTCCTTAAAAAAATAAACATGTCACTCACAAAAAAAAATTACGAAATAATTATATATCATTAGAGCTGCTATCACACGACACTTGCTTGTACTAGAAATTAAGTGTGCTAGCTAGCGCCTAGATATCTGTGTACTAGCTAGTACAATAGAAACGAAACTAGATTATTCACACGCTGATAGTTTTGTACTAGGTTCTAGTGCCAATATTTATGAAACTTCAGAGATTAATTTTAGGTGCAGCAGCTGCATTAATTATTAATAATGATATTGATAACTATGAGAGGAAGTGTTGGAAAAGAATACGGATACGGTACTGGCTGGAAAGACGAAATTATGGTCGCGGATGCTAAAAATGATGCATTCGGAGGTTAGGTAGGATAAATTCGGGGTGACACTAACGTTTAGTATCTCCCTAAATTTGTATTCATTTATTTACGATGTGTTCAGAGGCCCCTAAGCCCATGGGTGTCAAAGTACAGTATCCTGATACACAAATGTTCTTTTTAAGGTCTACTCACACTTTAAATTCTAAAAAAACAACCACCCAAGGTTTAAAATTCCATAAAGACAATTAAAAAAGATAACAATTACTAATTTATTCTAATAATAAGAGACAGGTGGTTACTCACTCAAAATTGATGTTGCCGGGAAACGTCCAAGCGTCGAGGAACATTGCCCCAGCGAACCATTTCTGTATCGTGAGCATTTTCACGTCTTGATCGAAGGGCACACGTCGAAGAAAAGAGAGATTATTGTCTCTGCTCGCCTTACCTTGTGACAGCGCTAGTGAGAACTTGCTCGCAACTCTCCCCCTCCCCCCTTTATCCCCTTAGATCTCATGTTGTAGTTAATTTTCCGTGGCAGTTCTGTTGCTATATAACAGAGCCCCTGTGACTCACATTTTTAAATTCCATTGTATTTATTCACCGGAGGAAAAACTACTCCATAAAACTTCAGCACCGAGTACTACTGGTAGCCACGATTTATCAGGCGTCGGTCTCACCACCGCGTCGCGGAGGAAGCCTCTTCTGAGACTATAAGTATCATGTCAGAATGTCTGACGTTGCTATCTATGTCCCGCTATAATATATATTAAAATATATATATATATATATATAGAGAGAGAAGAGAGAGAGAGAGAGAGAGAGAGAGAGATATGACGGAAATGCAATGCGCCCTGGTCGGCTTAGAACCATCTGGACGAAAGTAGTTTATTCCAGGTCTTTCTGAGGCGTGTCAATGGCCGAGCTTGGAACTAGCTCTGTATCCCGCAATTACTTTAGTCAGCACCCAGCAGGGCTTGTCGATGAGGCTCAGACGCGTTTTATTTTGCTGGTCGTCACGTTGCTATTTAGGTTGTATGAAGTGGAATATTTAGCCAAATGCGCAGAGGTAAGTAATATTAACCATTATTAAATGATTTATATGCAATATTTTCTCTTGTAACGTCAGAGATGTTACATTAGTATCGAGGCGTATACAACCCGAACGCGTAGTAAGATGTACTAAAAAAAAATTAAGTGTCCAGAGTTCGACTCCTGACATGACCGTGAAAACTAGTTGCATGACACTTGATTGTCGCGGACGGGAAGATATACTTACAAATATATTTAATGATAATATTCTTTTATATTTATTTTGTGAGACAATTATTTACTATGCAAAATGTTACTTTTTTTAAGTCATCAATTTTGCGATTGGTTTGCTGCAGCTCAGCACTTTTGCCAACTTTTTGTTTACGTCTTTGTACATTCTCTGCAAACATCGTCCACTATTTGATTTATGTACTTCATTATTGGTCTCCCTATTGAATTCATCCCTTCGAAATCTCCTATTATTATCTTTGTCAACCTATCATGTCCTGAGTACATGACCTACCATATTATTCTGTATCACCACGTTTGTTTCACATCCGTAAAGCGCACCGCTCCATCCATATGCCTTTAGTAACCTTTTCCTGATTTCCAAATTTATGCTGGTCCAGGCTAGTAATGTTTTCTTGTAATGAAACGCTTTCTTTTCTTGCACTACAAGAGACATTTTTAAGTCACGAACATAAATCTAAAATAGGTTTAGTAAAGAAAAATATAGTTGATTGATAATACCAGCAAGTGTCGTGTGATAGTAGCTCTAATGATTATAATTATTTCGTAATTTTTTTTTGTAAGTGACATGTTTATTTTTTTATGGACTATATACTTACAAATTGAGACATACGTAACGACATATGATTTTAAATGTTGAAAAAATAATTTTTAAACTTCGATTTGCAACACTACCCAAAGAAATTGTCGGGCAAAGGAAAGAGGAGCCTATCAGTGGCACAGGAACGTGTTAATTTTTTTAAGGACTATATACTTACAAATTGAGATATACGATATGATGTTGAAAAAATAATATGTTGGCCCTATGGCATAATAGAATTAATACTGAAAGAAACTTAGTTCTAATAAATTGTTCCTTGTTAGTCAATATTTAATACTCTTGGATGTTTGATAGACTACTAAAGATGAGAGTTTACTATTCCCTCTGCATTAACTTGAATTCCTGATTAAATGGGATAGATATTTATATATAATCATATATTAGGTATTCTGAGTTGTTGATGCAATATTTTGTTTATAGCGTGTCCTTTTGATTTTTCTTAATTCTTTATTATGAGTTTCAATAAATTGGAATCGTTGTTATAAATGTTTAAAATTAAAGCTTTCTAGATCAGAGAGATCAAATGAGGCTCTGTTGTCTGTATATTAGATATTTCTATTGAAGATTTATGAATAATAATTTTTGGGGATTATTAAAAGCAGTTGAACTCCATTTTACATTCCTTAGATAGTTGAGTTTGCTCTCAATAAAAACAGTAATAATTATTTATTTGACAAGCAAAAATATCATATTGTTGTAGTCTTAAAGTTAATAATAATTTTTGAAACATACATTATATTGTTTAAACTTCTATATTATTCATTTAAATAAATTATAATCAAATCGTTCCCCTCTGATTCATATTTTATGTGTCATCTTACCCAAAACATTTGCCGATTTTGTCGCATTAAAGAATTGCCTATTGCCATTTAATAGTGATTCCTTTTTAAAAACTTAGGTATATATGTGAAGCGATCCGGCTGGATACAGTTCACACACACACACACATATATATATATATGTGTGTGCATTGTTCTGCAATTTTCTGGTTTATTTTTATTGTTGTTATTTTGTACGCCCTCCCCCTGTCCATTATTGAGGCAGGACGGGTACACTGATTACACTAATGTTTTAGGGATTATAAAGGTTATATTTAGAGGAAGTGTTCGCGCATTTGCATTGAGATAGAGTGAAAAACTATTTTGGAAAAACCACCGTCAGTACACCCAACCGATTCAGACCTTGATCTACCCGTCATCGGCAGTCTAGTCTACTGCGAGAGTAGCGCGTTAGACCATGCGGCCACCGAGGCGGCTGACACTTCAATAATGTCTAGGCAGACTCACATCCAGAGTATAAAACAACATTTGTACCTAAACAGATTATTTTTGTCAAATATTAAACTATGAATATTTTTTCTTAAATAATTATAATGACTATGAAATTAGCATTTGGACCATTGTCAAATGTTTGGATATTATTTCTGCTAGTCATAAATAAAAACAATATATAAACATAAATAAGTTTGAAATAATTGACATATAAATATCATCGCACTATCACTTCATACGGTTTATCAACGGTATATTAAGAGCTTGATTTGTCCTGTTGCACACGAGAGAGAAAATAATCAAGAATGAAAAGGGGGATATGTTCGCGGAGATGTAAACTTCCACTTGGTCCACATTGCGCGAATCGGATTTATTTAGTGTACTGCTTTCCACTGGTACGCATTGCACGCATCGTATTTTTTAATTATTTGCATTATTTTTAATGAGACTGCGTCTACTGGTCTGCATCACATGAATCGAATTTATTCAGTGTACTGCGTCAAATGCATTCGGAGCATACGGATTTCCAAATAATAATCATCACTATCCTAATAACTATAATTACATCACCGGCACAGGCAGTCGTTAATATAAAACTAAAATATTTTAAAACAATCAACAATATAACAGCTGGTGCTATTGTAACTAATCTAATCTGACTTTAAAGTCTTATTTTTCTGACCAAAAAATTGTTCTTTGTTATAAAGTGTGTTTTTTTCTCTGATTTTAAACTTATCAAAGCTATTTTGAAAAAAATAAGTTCTAGATTTGATTCTTGATTATTTTGTAACTTCTGGTGTGAGGGGGAAATAATAACTGACCCACATACAGTAGTTCGTGGACTGATGGAGGGCTAAACTGCGAGATGTAGCTCGGTCGCGAAAGATGAAGTTTGCGGACAACTGACACACAAGAAATAGTTCGCGTACGAATGAACCACAGAAAGTAGTTTGCGAATGACTGAACCACAAGAAGTAGTTCGCGAATGACTGAACCACAAGAAGTAGTTCACAAACGACTGAACCACAAGAAGTAGTTTACGTACAACTGAACCACAAAAAGTAGTTCACTAATGACTGGACCACAAGAAGTAGTTTGCGAACGACTAAGCCATAAGTAGTTCACAAACTATTGAACAATCTAAATAAAATGCTCATTTCAGTGAACTAGGACACTTTGAACTGTTCCCAACAGTTAACTGTACTGCTAATCTCTAAATCAAAGAGAAAGAATAAATAAAGCTGGGAATTCTGAATGCGAATGGTGCGAATGTCGGGGAGTGCGTCCACAGGTCCGCGTCGCACACAACGTACGCATCGCACGCATCGGATTTTAATCTGGCTTAAGGTGAGCGTCCACTGGTCCGCACCGTACGCATCAGACATTGGCAATGCCGATGGAATTCCGTGAGGCAGATTAAAATCAGATTCGTGCGATGCGTACGTTCGCTATTGTTAAAGCTTGGAATTGAATGGCAGAATGCATTGATCTTGAGAGCCATCTCACATTGGGTGTACTTAACTGAAAGGGCCTGCCACCACTGGCCCGCGTCAACTTCTAGTTTCAGTCACTAGAACGCTGGAACAGTCCTCACGCGACGATTGGAAAGATGAATAAATAGCCTTGACTGGAATACCTTATAACGAATCCAATAATTCATTGCGTGTAGAGAATGGTACTTCACTTCATATTCACATTTTTCCAAAATATTTAATTGTGTAAAAACCCCTCCCCTCCTACTCCCCCATGTTGTACCGACGTGGGCCTAATGTTTGTCAGGATGTGTTGCGGCCGAGGATAGGGGGGTGAGTGAATATATGATTGTGTGGGCTCGTAATTGACGTTCGACTTAGTACTACTATGTATATTACAAATGTGATGTTGATAAGTGATATTAAAAATATGAAAGAATTTAAAAGACTACTTTAAAACTCGTGGCATAACGAAGTATTGCCAGGAATAACCACATCTAGATAGTCCTACACAGTTTACAAACCCCGGTACCCTAGGCTCGAGTGGTAGCCCCCCAATACAAGTACTGATGTGCTGGCATCCCAACTCCCGTAGCCCCCAAAACGGTCAGAGGGCCCCCTAGACTCGATGATGATTAGTCAGCTGTGATAGCTATATTCACCACTTTTTTTTCTCCCCTCCGGCCTGGTTTCCCCCTCTGGAATGCTGATACTGTTTATGTGATCATCGCCTCTATTTTATTTGTTTACAAGCTAATCACAGCACCGTGCAGCACTCGTTTTGTCATTCACAATCCAGAGCACAATAATATTAAACAAACACGCCTCACAATTTAGGCCGTGTAGTTACAATTGGACTAAAAGAAAGAAAGAAGTATATTTATTAATGTTCCAAAAAAAGTTGGAAAAATGTTGGTAAATTCTGACCCTTGTGGTCTCTAAGCATGGCCGCCCTTGCTACACTCAATGCATAACATATAAGAAGTTAAACCTAAATCAATTTCATGTATTAACCTATATTCACTATTTATCGATTGCAAACGCTAATATTGAAACTAATGTACTTCAACTTCTTACACACTATATTCTATACACTATTCGCTATTAGTTATGCATGAGTAGGCTATAAACCCAGCCTTATATGCCTTGTTCTCCATTACTATTTTGTGATTTTTTAAAATTAGCATTGTCTTGTGTATCTATAAACATTCATCTAATAATTTATGAAACATACTTAAAAACCACTTAGTTATGGATAAAAGAAATAGAGTATTTGCTCCATGCTTATTTACTCTTACATAATAAGTAATGTTTTCTGTTGGCTATTTTTGGAAAAATAAGTTTAGCTTAGTATGTTGTGTAATTAATGTTAGGCCCAGTCAAAATAAACATCTATGTACCAATCTAACAATAATAAACCTAAATAGGGCATTTTACGTCGATTTGCAGTAGGCCTATATATTTAGGTTTGCATAAATTAACCTACCGGCTGGTGTATCCACCGTACCCTAATTTGGTCGATAACACTCAGTGTTGCCAACTATATAGTCTCTAGCGATAGTACATGGACCCGAAATGGATTGTATTTAAACCAGTAGGATATTACTTTCTGACATTATCTTTATAAATCCACTGATTTTCATAAACAATAATAATGTATATAAAATTTGTTACTTTAAGACAGGGTCACAGGATATTACTTTTAGAAAATATCCTAAAATTGGATTGTACAGGTGGTGAAATTATATCAAAAGTAGTATCCAGATCGTACAGTTGGCAACACTGATAACGCTCAATACCAAGACGTAGCCAAGTCAATCATAAAAACTCGCATATTTAAACGTTATGCATAAATCATTGATCTCTATAATATAACTGGATGGACATCTGTAGCTGAAATTTTCGAGCTGTCGTCTGCATACCATTGTTTAAGAGAGAAGGAAACTTTCGGGTATCTCTTTCTCTCTTACACACATTCAAGGCAATGTGGCAATTTGACATCGTTCATTAATTTGATTGAGTAAATGAGATACATCAATGTGTGAATGGTTAAATTAAATAAATATGTTAGTTAAGGCTTTGAGGAGCATATAAAAGTTCAAAACTGGTTCATTTTTTCTTTAAATAAGTTGATGTAGCCTAATATATACGATGCTTTTTGAAGGAAGCTCGCTTGTAAGACTTTATCTCGTATCAGAATCCTACCCTATAGTAGTATTTATTTAGTATAAAAGACCTTCCAGAAGGAAATTTCTACTTCCGTTCTAAATTGCCGTATATTCTACCAAAATATATTATATATATGATAGTATTCTGGTACGAAATAAAGCCTTACAGATTGGGATTATTACTAAAATTAGGGTTTAGTAAATACTGTACTTCCTACAAGCCAATAACCTAAATTATCATTTGAACGTAAGACTTCTACACAAAGTGTGTCATTCAAACAAATGTAATACAGTTTTTAAATAACTTGTTTCATTATAGTTATCAAACTTTGAACATAATATAGTTTCTGAAAGATTTGAGTCAAACTTATAAAAAAAATGGCATTATAATAATACTTTCCACAAGCCTATAACCTATGTGATAGTTTGAATGTATGGCAACTATACAAAGTCTGTCATTCAAACAAATGTAATCAAGTTTTAAGATACCTTATTCATTATATTTATCGAACTTTCAATATAATATGGTTTCAGAATCCAATATACAAGCTAATAACCAACTTTAAATATAAGTGTAGTATTGGCAGATTGTAAACAACATAGATGATAGCTACATATTTAAATATATTAAAAATGTTATTCATATTTGTACAGTATTACCTGTAAAACTGGATTGTATATCCTTTAATGTAAATGTTTCTTCAGTAAAGTGTGGTATAATACTTCATTATTTTCAAACAATAATACTTTTATTCATCAGAGACATATTTTCGCATAAGAACATTGAAAGAAACCGTTAAATCGTCCCCCCCCCCCCTCTCTGTGTAGCAGACGATACACTTGAGCGTCACGCCTTTGTCCTTTGAATGTGCATGTGTATGTCCATCCAGTTATATTATAGAGATCAATGGCATAAATATAAGACCAGCCTCAACCATTGATCTCTTCAATATAAATGGATGGACATCTGTGGCTGAAATCTTCGAGCTGTCATCTGCATACTATTATGTAAGAGAGAAAGAAACCTTAGGGTATTTTTTCTCTCTTACACACACACATATATAAATATAAGGTAATGTGGCAATTAGTTGTAAGGTCCTACATAGCCACTAAGATTTTAGTTTTTAAACACTCGGCTACCACAGCTGTGCGTGAATAATTTTTTCTCAACGAATATGTTCATGTTTCAAGTGAAACTTTAATAATGGTGAGGGACAAATATGCCTAGACCTTTATGAAGTGCTCGAAAATGGAATTAAATATGCGAGTAAAAGTTGTTTTTCCACATAACTTTGCAATATTTAAATAAATAAAGCATTGTAAAGGCCCACTTTTCAATTTATATGACTGGCTACCAAAATATAGGTTAGGCCTACATAATTATTTTGGCCAAACTATTTAATCATCAAAGAATCTCGTTTAGTACTAACGATCACATAAGTCTATATATTTTTCATTTAGGTATTAATTTTATAACTCCAATAGCTAGGCTCTCATTTTTATCTTTCAAAACTATCTCCAATAATCTCTAACAAATCAGTGGCAATAGTATTCATAAGTCTAAAACTTTTTTAATCTAGCTCAACAAACTCTTCACAATAATTATTAGTTCTTGTTCAAAATGTAGGATTTTTACGCTGGTTAAAACACTCTAGCATATTATAAATATCCGAATCGGAATCAAATAGCATCATTAAACTTTATCTTAACTAAATCCAACAACACGTATTGGAATGTTTTGAACAGTCAGCTGACAAAGTGGTGGCCATGTTGTTCTCTACTGTAATTAACTTGAGGTTTACTCCCTAACCTCTACACCTTCTTCGAGTTAGTGAAACCTGAAGTTTAAGCTCAGGTTATGTGATAACCTAAGATTGAAAAAGATAATAAACATGCTAAGCTGAGGTTATAATTTAACCTTGACAAAACTTGATATTGAAACAGTGGCCCGTTCAAACGACAATTTGGGTTATAGACTTGTAGGAATTACGGTATTTACTAAAGCCTGATTTTAGTAAGAATCCCAATCTTTAAGGTTTTATTTCGTACCAAAATACTATCTATCATATATTCAGGGCCGGTCTAAGGCGTGTGCTACGTGTGCAACCACACACACAAACAATTCAGGGGGGGGGGAGGGGGGAGGGCGCCAAAATAGCCCAAAAATATATATTTTTTTATCTGGGAAATTATAAGTATAATTAAAGAAAGTAATTTGCAAGAAGAATGCTTATTCCTAAATTAATATTTACATCACTGCCAAACAGAGTACTTTTTTAATTTCAAATTAGTGCATTAAAATACATTAACAAAATAAATACATTTTGAAATTTGTTCGTTGCGACGTACCTTTGTCAACTACATTGGTGACGGGACTATACTAGTTGCCGGGTCGAGACTGTACGATCTATGAGTTAGGCTCAGGCCGAACCTTTGGGGGGCGGCAGGGGTTGGGAGGTAGGTGTAATATTAGTTTTGATTCTCAGTCAGTCACCTAACCTCCATGCAAGTGATTTATTGACAATCGCTTACTCACTTTATTATAATTCGGCGTGTTTCAATTCGCTACTTATTAATTTTTAGTTTATATGTTGTTCTGTGAAATTTTGCTTAAGTTTTGTTTTCAATTATTATTTTGGTGCAAACCTTTTTAGTAGGTACTGTACTCTGGGAAGTGTATTGTGTCGTATGCTGTATTGCTGTAATTCTCTTCTTTTTTTTACTTTTTGTTATTTATGTTTTTTTTTAAATAATATTAAATCTATTTTTTTTTAAACAGTTACTAAAATGTTTTCTAAACTCTCTGCAGCCGAAAATATAAAATGGAAAGCAAAAACGTTACAAGAAACTAAGTCAAGCGCTAAACTAGTTTGTAATTATTTAATGAAGGCAAGCACTAGTAGAGAAAGTGAAATTGAAATTGAAGCTCAATGTAACTATGATCATCTGTTGAAGCAGCGCTCAGGGGAGGATTGCTCAGAAGATTTAATAAATACTAATGCCGATGATTCTAACACCACGACAATTACTGATCACAGTGATAAGAGTTATGTGACCAATACAATCCAAGAAATGAATAATTTATGTGATAAATTGAAAGATCCGGTTAATTGGCCCAAAGTGCTAAGCGCAACTAAACGTGATTTTATTATTTCGCAAGGAACAATCTCAACAGTATTAGAAAGCTACCCTAGAGACAGTACAAACATATCATTTTCCAACGAATATTATTATCGGATTGCTTCCAACGGTGAGAAAATCAGAAGACGATGGCTGATGTATTCCCAGTCTAAGGGAATTGTATACTGTTTTTGCTGCAAGGTAATTAACACGGCAATCACCATAATTACATTATCTGATGAAAATGGATACTTTGATTGAAAGCACATCGGAAAAACTCTTTCCCAACATGATACGTCCTCTAACCACTTAAAGTGCTACGAAAAATAAGTTGAATTAGAAAATAGATTTAACACTGGCAAGGCAATTGATGACGAAAATCAAAGATTAATTGCTCTTGCCATCTTGCCACCTTACCCAACACAACATGGCTTTTCGAGGAACTCACGAAACCATCTACAGCAAAAACAATGAAAATTTTCTCGGGCCCGTATTGTTGATTGCAAAATCCAATCCTATTATGAAGGAACATATTTCCCGAATTCTGAGGAAAGATAATCTCAGATGTGTAACATATTTGGGAAATAACATTCAAAATTGTATAAATAGGGTCTAGTTTTAAAATGGTCATATATAGTATTCTCCACAGTTTTTTAAAATGGGGGTGGGGGGCGCAAAATGTGGGTTTTGCACACACAAAACTTTTGCCTTAGACCGGCCCTGCATATATTAGTACTTTGGTAGGACAAACAGCCATTTAGAAAGGAAGTAGAAATTCCCTTCTAGAAGGTCTTTTATCCTACTTAAACACTACTATAGAGTAGGATTCTGGTACGAGATAAAGCCTTCCAAACGAGCTTCCTTCAAAAACCATCGTATATATATTAGCCCACATCAACATATTTAAAGAACAAACTCACCAGTTTCAAACTTTGTTATGCTCTTCAAATATTTTACTAACACATTTATTTAATTTAACTAATCACACATTGATGTATCTCATATATTCAATCAAATTAATGAACGATGTCAAAATGCCAAATTACCTTGTATGGGGTGTAAGAGAGAAAGAGATACCTGAAAGTTTCCTTCTCTCTTACACAATAGTAAGCTGACGACAGCATGAAAATTTCTGCCATGGATGTCCATCCAGTAATATTATAGAAATCAATGGGAAATACACGTGTGGTGGCAAATAACGTTACAATATTTACCACACTTTTAATATTATATGGTTTATGGAACCATTATACAAGCTATTAGCCAACTTTAGAATAATATATTGAAGTCCTGACAGAATGTAGATAACATGAATGATAGTTATATATTTAAATATATTATTAAAGATAGTATTCGTATCTGTACACTATAGCCTGTAAATCGGAATTGTATAGCCTTTGATGTAAATGTTTCTTCGGCCAAGTGGGGTATAATACTTCACCATTTTCAAACAATAACACTTTTATTCATCATGTATATGTTTTCGCACAAGGAAATTGAAAGTTAAATTAAATTTAATTAAATCTGTCCTTTCACAATAAAGTGGACGACCAACTATAGCGTCATGCTTTGATCCTTTACAAGGGGTGTGTTTATGTCCATCCAGTATAGTACAGAGATCACTGGCCTCAACATTCAACAAACAACTTGATTCTTTTCCCCAGAGATGTATTTTTACTAACTCTCATAATAGATGTCACAGTCCACAACGCTCAGAGAGCTAGCATAATAGCAATCTAGGTGGAGAGTTTTAATGTAATGTTTTGAAAAGGGATATTTACCTATACAAAGATGTGTGGTACCACTGCTTATATCTACGCTATATTGGATATTAATAATTTTACTGAAATTTGCTTGTAAGACAAAGTCAATTAAAACTTACATTGCTAATTAAAATATAAAATATGAAATGATAGCTATATAATATGTTAGTACCATAATTCATTTTCGTTATTGGAGTGTGAGTAATGTGCTTTAAAAAATAACATATTTGCATTGTGACATTAATAAAATGGCGATAAAGTTTGCATACATTTTATAAATTTTTATATTTACATATTAACTACTAATCTAAACATCTTTAAATTGAACAATTTTGATTTATTTGTTATCGTTTTGATTTTTCGTATACAAACAAAATGGACGATAAGTGTCAAAATCAACAGATGCAGAACTCAAATCCATGGCAGTATCCTCCCTATGGAATGTTTAATGGATATGCGGGGTAAGTGCATTATCTTTAGTAGATTCTGGAATGGTTGAACAAATTTGTGTCCAGAATTTACGTGACTCACGAACGTACAAAGTGAGTGAAGTGGTTCAGGATGGCTTGAGTAGGTCTATGAACATGTCAAAAACACCCAATCTGATGTTGGAAAAGGATAAAATTGGCAAGCATATAGTCGGTGGACGCAATAATATAAGAAAGTAATTAAAAAAACTCAAGGTAGCTGGTCACATACCACTGATTTATGTCCTTGGGTAATATACTCTCACCCCTTAAAGAGCCCGACACCTGTTCTGAACATCCATCTACCCAACAATTATGTTTGTAATTATACTGGTACTTGGTGTTTTGAAAATTATGTTGCGTGGAAAAGTCTTTGAATTTAAAACCTGGTTTTGCTAGACATCTATATACTTATTATTATTAAAAATTGTTGGAAAATATTTTTGCAAGCATTGCATTTCAAGGCACTATAGTCAATCTGCCTTAATTGTGGTTCCTTTGCCCATAGCTTGCATATGAGAGTAGCCAAGGTAAAACAAACTCAACATATCCCAACTTCGAAAAAATCCACCCAAGTCGTGTAGCTTAGCACACTTGGATAGATTTTGAGTTGTAAAATATTAACTTATTTTCTTAAAAGCACTCGACTCTTCTTCAAGAAAATTTAATGACTCAAATAGGGTCCTTTATGGCTCTCTCTACTTCACTCTTTAAAATGCTGGTTCCTTTATCATCTTCTCCTACCTCGTCTTCAGCATCAATCTTCAGGTTCCCTGCTTAATTTTTCTTGTTGTAACTTAGTTTTTACATAGGGTCAATGTGGGTAATTGTGAACGCTTTTTGACAAGTCTACCTAAGCTTTCAATTTTATGAAATACTTGTAGTTTGACCATGAAATGAACCCATGGTATAAAGCTCAACATATCTCAAGATATAATTTATATATTTGTTTATAATTTTGCAGCTAACTGATCAATAGCGTGTTCACAATTACCCTGGACTTGGGGATAATTGTGAATGCCACTAGGAAAAACACTAAACAGACGGGCATGGAAGATATGGACATTTGTGAATGAAGAGCATGTTATGCTGTTCACTTTTGACCAGTTTCAATATGTTATGGTCAAAAATATGCGTTCACAATTGCCCATATTCTCTGTTATGCAAAAATGTTCACAAAAAAAAGAGTGAGAAATAAATTTGAAACGGAGGATATATTTACAAAAAAATTGACTGGTACAAAACACTTCTCTACTGGACAAACAAAGCAAAATCTTAGGCTACATAATATGTTGATTTCAGCACAATATCGTGTGAATTTCTAGGTAGGCCTAGGCTTAACTTTGGCTACGTTCACAATTACTCACTAAATTGAAAAATAGTGGGTGATTGTGAACTTGTTAATTAGGAGACTAATACAAGGTATAAAAGAACTTTATAAAAACCAGATCATCTTATAATTAAATACAAACTAAATAAATTGGGTTTCAACCTGTAGAAGTTTTTTTACCTAGGGAAAAATATTTTGTTAGCCTATGCCCCATTAGTTTGTTTAAAAAAAAACAAGTTTTTTTATAACTAATCTTGACATGAAAAGGTGAAGATAAATGATTGAAATTTTGGCAGGTGATCTAAAACTAACAACATTTTCAGAAAATATGTTTTTCTTTTCACTAGGGCCTAATATTGAAAATTAAAAAATTATTAACAGTGTTGACAATCGCCCCTGTTCATAATTACCCACATTGACCCTATATCTTTCCCAAATCCTGAGGAACTTCTTTATGATCCATCACCATCTAGCCTTTGGTGTCTTCTCTTCCTTTTGTTCACACAACTTTGTTTTCATTCCCTCAGAGTTCCTTTGCTTTCTGGTACTTGAGGTCATACCATTATTTTCTTTGCAGTTTAATTATCTCAACGCATTGTCTTCTCTGTAATATATTCTTCTTTGATGACATTTTTCCTTTTCCTTCAGTCTTCCTTTTTCTGGAGCATTTTTGTTGTTACCCAGGGCTTTCATGCAGTCCTCTTCACTTTTTCAACATTATCACTCAGCACCTATATTCTTAGTAAACACTATTCCTCCACAAGCAGATTGTGGTCCGAATTGATCCTTCACATCCTTCACTCCATTCTTGAACTGCTGTTTGACAAGGATCTAGTCTAGTTGGAACTGGCTAATGTCTCCTGGGCACAGTTTTGTCTTCTGTTTCTTGAACCAGGTGTTTGGTGCCACCAGCTCAATCCACTGTCCTCTGTTCCTCTTCCCAGTACATCTTCTGCTCCCCTCCTTCCCCTACCACACCACGATGATGGTGGTCACCTTCCCTCTTCCCTCCTGTTGAAGAATTACTTTCATTTCATCATACATTTCATCATTGTGGTGTTTTTGTTGACATGTACACTTGCATTATCAAAATATCCAGTATCAGCATTTAATTTCACAAACAGTAATTTATCTCGAAACACACTTTCCTACACCAAAAACATGTTATCCTCCTTTAAAATTATTTGTAGTTAAAAAAATAGAGCACAGATAGTATAGACACAAGTATGTACACTGTAACACTCACTAGGTTATAACAATTTTCTTGTAGTCCCACAGCAGAAACTATTACTAGAGAATTAAAAAAATCCATACAGAGAATTGACACCAGATTTCATTGCAATACTCTAAAAAAAATTTAAAAAAATTATAATCCCATTGTCATCACATTCTGAAATTTAACATAATGTCTTTTAAAACATTTAAGCCAAGGCCTATTTGTAGCAAACATTTTTCAAAAAAATTAAAAATGAGTTAGAAATTTATTTTCCCCGCTACTGGTTGTGTGGAACATCACACTAACACCCTCTAAAAGAGCTTTAAAACAAGCCCTGGATCAGCTCTCTAGCACCAATGGTTGCAGAGTAATTGGCATTTTTGTATATTGAATTCACGATAATTTCGGCATTATATTCAATTTTCAAAAATTAATAAAAAATAAAATAATTATTCAAAAAATCCAAAATCTTGTATTTCCCGTGTGGGTCATATATACATCTCAAACACCAAAAATCATAGGAATCTGAGACATCAAGGTTCAAAATAAATTAATTAAGTCGAGGGACTGGACTTGCTGTCAGAACATCTGGCATGACAAATGAGTATGTGTAGTTGATTGTTTACAGGTTAATTTGATATGGAATGACCCAGTAACACTTTTCATTACTTCAATTTAATTACTATTGTTGCTCCTTTTTCTACACTTTTCCCACCTGAATAGAACATTGTGTAATCTACAGACAGTAAATTTCACTTTGATTTTTCCACCAGAATTCACTTAAACCCTCTATGTTCACAACACACCTTTCCATTTTCATATTTTTTTGGTTTCCTAACCCTTCTCATCGTCCTTACGTTCCATTTTCCTATGTTGAAAGGGAAAGTTTTATTTAAGTTGAGAGTTATTTATTGATCGCTCCCTGTGGAGGTGTCCCGGCCAAAGATCCAAAAAGGGGACTAGCCTAATTTACCTCCATAATTTTTTACTCCATTGGTTTTGTTCCCTTGACAAAAGGAGTTTTCTGTGAAAAAATAAGATTGGCAGTTTTCCCTTTTCCTATCCACACCACAGCCGAACTACAAAGTGCTCCATGTGGTCACACCTGTGGCTGGTCAATCTTGAACCATCTCGAGCATCATTTGCTCTGTGCCTCTATAGCCCTCTGGTGTCCCATGGACCGCTGCCAAGGCTTATCCTAATAGGCCCAACTCGACTACCACTGAACAAATGCATGGTATAGAAACCAAAGGTTGCAACATTAAGAAACTAATTACTCTAAGTAATAATCAAAATAAATTTCCTTTACTTTAACATAGTTACATAATAGCCTACATTAAAGCTGTAGTTGGTAGGTTATTACTGCTGTTCTGTTCACATGTAAGCTATTCATTTTTCAACCTTAATAAAACCATACATTTTTGTTTAGCTAATTTTGATTTGTGTGTGTGTGTGTGTGTGTTCTCAGGCAAGGCTATGGACATCCTGGCTATGGTCCCCCTGGACAATACTATTACTACCCAGTAAGTGGCAAAACTAATACAAATATTACTCTCGCACATTGGTAAGTGGGGAAACAAATAAAAATATGATTACATGGTAAATGAAATTATAAGTTAAAATCGGGGAGTTGAACCACAATTTTCTAGTTATATTTCTTGTTTGCAGAAATTCATTATAATGGTTTCTGCTTTTGTTTTCATAAGCTTATTTTAATTTTAACAGCTTACATTCATAAAATTTTAAGTTTAAGGGTTCCAGTTTAGGTTTTGGATCCGGTTTTTATTACCTTAAGGCTTATTACATTATTGTTGCAGGCTTTTTTAAGTACGTATGAATTTATTTATCATTAGGCCTAAAACCAAGTTTGCTATAAATAGCATTCTGCCTGTGTAAAGTTCCAAGGGGCTCCCCTCTCTATACAATATTAAGACTAGGTCTTTTGTGATGATTAAGGACTGAATTTTGCCCTTTTTTTTCTTCTTAGATTGTAAAACATAGGCTGTTGATATACATATTTATGTTATTACGATTACAATATGCTTATTCTATAGTGCCTCTAGTTGCCTATTCTGTTAGTTTTACCTATTTTTATGAATAAAAGCCTTAAATGCGCCTATTTCAGCTTTATACTCTCTTTCTCTCTTTTTCTCCCTTCTGAAAGAGAGTTTAGTTTCTTAGAAATGGAAGTTTGGGCGTTATTGGGGGGGGGGGGGGATGCATGACATGACCTTGACAGACTATGGTTATACAGGGACATGTGACATGGCCTGCACTACTCATTGGTCATTGCATCGCATGGTAGAAATTCCCATAATTTACCCCAGTAAACGAGACATTCTTGTATATAGGCATATTATTTATTTGTACATTATTCCTTGAAAACAGGCCTAGGGATTTTGATGAAATTGAATTATCTAGCCTTTCGGGTGTGAAAAAGCAATTTAACTTGGTGTCAACTTTGGGAAAACTCATTTAGTGGGTATGAGAGGGGGGTGTATATTTGTAAATTATCTTGAAAACAGGTTCAAGGATTTAGATTAAATTGGTTCTATTTACCGTTTTTGGGTGCGAGAAAGTGATCTAGCTAGGCCTCGACTTTGGGAAAACTCATTTATTGAACGGTGGCAGACATCTTTAGAGGAAATAGTACGCTATTGCAGGATAAAAATTTAACCCCTTCAGAATTGGCAAATGTAAAATTTTGTCTCTTGACATCTTGTGAAGTAGAATGAAGATTTTTTAGCTATAAAATCATTATATCAGACAATAGAACCAATTTTAAAATTGAAAACCTAGGAAGTATCTAGTGATTCAAAGCAATTTAAATTGCTTGTAAGCTGCAGGTTACATACTTGTAGTAAAATAAATTTTGCATTGCTTATTAAGTGCCTATTTTGGTGCCTAAGAATCCACTCCTAGTGATGATATCAAAGAAAGGACCACTATTACCTTCTAATGGTGGGAGCTAAACAAAGGAACACTATCACCTTCTGATGGTGGAAGCTAAACAAAGGAACACTATCACCTTCTGATGGTGGGAGCTAAACAAAGGACCACTATCACCTTCTGATGGTGGAAGATAAACAAAGGACCATTATCACCTTCTGATGGTGGGAGCTAAACACAGAACCACTATCACCTTCTGATGGTGGGAGCTAAACACAGAACCACTATCACCTTCTGATGGTGGGAGCTAAACAAAGGACCACTTTCACCTTCTGATGGTGGGAGCTAAACAAAGGACCACTATCACCTTCTGATGGTGGGAGCTAAACAAAGGACCACTTTCACCTTCTAATGGTGCGAGCTAAACAAAGGAACACTATCACCTTCTGATGGTGGGAGCTAAACAAAGGACCATTATCACTTCTGATGGTGGGAGCTAAACACAGAACCACTATCACCTTCTGATGGTGGGAGCTAAACACAGAACCACTATCACCTTCTGATGGTGGGAGCTAAACAAAGGAACACTATCACCTTCTGATGGTGGGAGCTAAACAAAGGACCACTATCACCTTCTGATGGTGGGAGCTAAACAAAGGAACACTATCACCTTCTGATGGTGGGAGCTAAACAAAGGACCATTATCACCTTCTGATGGTGGGAGCTAAACACAGAACCACTATCACCTTCTGATGGTGGGAGCTAAACAAAGGACCATTATCACCTTCTGATGGTGGGAGCTAAACAAAGGACCACTATCACCTTCTGATGGTGGGAGCTAAACAAAGGACCATTATCACCTTCTGATGGTGGGAGCTAAACACAGAACCACTATCACCTTCTGATGGTGGGAGCTAAACAAAGGACCATTATCACCTTCTGATGGTGGGAGCTAAACAAAGGACCACTATCACCTTCTGATGGTGGGAGCTAAACAAAGGCCCATTATCACCTTCTGATGGTGGGAGCTAAACAAAGGACCATTATCACCTTCTGATGGTGGGAGCTAAACACAGAACCACTATCACCTTCTGATGGTGGGAGCTAAACACAGAACCACTATCACCTTCTGATGGTGGGAGCTAAACAAAGGAACACTATCACCTTCTGATGGTGGGAGCTAAACAAAGGACCACTATCACCTTCTGATGGTGGGAGCTAAACAAAGGAACACTATCACCTTCTGATGGTGGGAGCTAAACAAAGGACCATTATCACCTTCTGATGGTGGGAGCTAAACACAGAACCACTATCACCTTCTGATGGTGGGAGCTAAACAAAGGACCATTATCACCTTCTGATGGTGGGAGCTAAACAAAGGACCACTATCACCTTCTGATGGTGGGAGCTAAACAAAGGACCATTATCACCTTCTGATGGTGGGAGCTAAACACAGAACCACTATCACCTTCTGATGGTGGGAGCTAAACAAAGGACCATTATCACCTTCTGATGGTGGGAGCTAAACAAAGGACCACTATCACCTTCTGATGGTGGGAGCTAAACAAAGGCCCATTATCACCTTCTGATGGTGGGAGCTAAACAAAGGACCATTATCACCTTCTGATGGTGGGAGCTAAACAAAGGACCACTATCACCTTCTGATGGTGGGAGCTAAACAAAGGACCATTATCACCTTCTGATGGTGGGAGCTAAACAAAGGCCCATTATCACCTTCTGATGGTGGGAGCTAAACAAAGGACCATTATCACCTTCTGATGGTGGGAGCTAAACACAGAACCACTATCACCTTCTGATGGTGGGAGCTAAACAAAGGACCACTATCACCTTCTGATGGTGGGAGCTAAACAAAGGCCCATTATCACCTTCTGATGGTGGGAGCTAAACAAAGGACCATTATCACCTTCTGATGGTGGGAGCTAAACACAGAACCACTATCACCTTCTGATGGTGGGAGCTAAACACAGAACCACTATCACCTTCTGATGGTGGGAGCTAAACAAAGGAACACTATCACCTTCTGATGGTGGGAGCTAAACAAAGGACCACTATCACCTTCTGATGGTGGGAGCTAAACAAAGGACCACTATCACCTTCTGATGGTGGGAGCTAAACAAAGGACCACTATCACCTTCTGATGGTGGGAGCTAAACAAAGGACCATTATCACCTTCTGATGGTGGGAGCTAAACAAAGGACCATTATCACCTTCTGATGGTGGGAGCTAAACAAAGGACCACTATCACCTTCTGATGGTGGGAGCTAAACAAAGGACCACTATCACCTTCTGATGGTGGGAGCTAAACAAAGGACCACTATCACCTTCTGATGGTGGGAGCTAAACAAAGGACCATTATCACCTTCTGATGGTGGGAGCTAAACAAAGGACCATTATCACCTTCTGATGGTGGGAGCTAAACAAAGGACCACTATCACCTTCTGATGGTGGGAGCTAAACAAAGGACCATTATCACCTTCTGATGGTGGGAGCTAAACAAAGGACCACTCGGTGCCTTTTGCACTTTTTATAGCAAAAAACCTTTTTGGCCAAACCAAATCAAATGTTTCTAGTAGAAACCTAAAGTTTAATTTCCTTCACATAGTAATAGTGACACTTCTTGAGTATCTTTCATGACACATGATCATTGTGGAATTAGATGAAAAACGTTGTAAGTAAAGAGAAAAAGTTGTCATTAAATTTCAGCACAATCTTGACATATATATTATTATAGCACTATATCTGCAAAGTGGGAAGAAGCTAAGTAAGTTATTACCATTTTACTTAATAAAGTGGAGAAACAATTTAAGAGTTTGAGTAATTGAACCCCAAACCAAACATGTCATGGAAATTTAGCAGCTGTATATCAATGTTTTGATCATTTCCAGGGTATGGGATTTAATCCAAATAACTCTCCAAGTTCAAACAACTCGGTGATGCACAACACAATGAATCCAGCAATGATGAATAAATCATACCCGCCAGGTAACATGAAATTTGCTGAATTGTTCATAGTATAAATAATTACATAGTTTGCTATTTTTTATAATCAAAGCTAAAATATTTTGTTCTAAATATGGAGGGCTGCATGGTGAATGCAATCACGTTTGTCACTGTAGGAGTTGGTTTTTACATTTATTGTATGCAATCTTTGATTAAACTTAAAGGGTTTCTTGATGAATGCATTAATATTGCTCAGTGTGGAAGTGTGAATGAAAATATTGAAATCAATCAAATAAAAAAATAGAATGATCATTTACTAGTTACTGTATTTTGGCAACTTTCCAAGCTTTC
Organism: Timema podura; assembly: GCA_033556935.1. Taxonomy (NCBI): domain Eukaryota; kingdom Metazoa; phylum Arthropoda; class Insecta; order Phasmatodea; family Timematidae; genus Timema; species Timema podura. Next base: position 61,763,497 of record JAVRXN010000002.1, on the reverse strand, counting down.
GATTTTTTTTAAGTTCAATTTTAGATTATTTTATATATAAATATATTGATAATTTATTATTTATTCAAATTTGATACACATTTGAAAGTTTTAAAATGCTGTATTCCACTTTACATCAATTTCCGCTTTACAGCGGGACTCTGGAACCTAACCCATTGTATGAGCAGGATCTTAGTGTAGTTTATGATTTGTATAAATCATCATACAATGGTTGTGGGTCACAAGAAAAAATTGGTTGATAAACTTGTCTGGAGCTCAAAAAGTTTGAGAAAGGCTGATCTAGGTGAATTGAAGCATAGTGTGAGCACCAGGTTGATGTCACTCTTTCCCGCCCTTGTTGGAAAAATGCAACATAATGTTGATCATTTACTTTAAGTAATTTGTAAAAAATGTGTGTCATTAAAAGTGTTTTTGTTCTGCAGGTTTTGGTCCCCCAAACATGATCTCTAATCAGCACCAACAAGAGGGAGAGAAGCATGGGGAAAGAAATGATCTGCCTCCTCTGCCTCCTGGACCACCGCCACCACCAACCATGAATAACTTCCCCAACCCTCCACCTCCAGGGACTACTCCTGTACAGCAGCAGTTTTTCAATCAACCGGCCAACAATCGTAAGAATGCTAGCACAATAACAATAATAATACCAGCATCTTATGATCAAACATTCATTTCAAGGACACAAACACATAACTAATTTAACATTCATTGAAATTACATAAGCACAATACCAATTAGACATTAATTCTCAAAGAACACAAGCAGATCAGATACAAGGATGTGAAAACTTCAGCACTCTACCAGCCAAATATTAATTGTGTGAGAATATAATAATGTTACTAGTCAGATTTTAACTATGCAAGAACGTGAGAATTTTAACAGTCACACACTAACTATGCAAAAAAATGTAGGGAATTTGATGTGAGAAGAAAAAGAAATCATAAAAATTTCTAATAATAAAAAATCACTTGAATTTTCAAATACTTTCCAGACTATCTGTGAATATCTGCGAAAGAATAACCTATTCAAAGGCAGCAGAAATTAGAACACCTGTTGTTCATGCAATATAACTTAGTGTATTGCAATGATGTGGACTCCTTATTAGATGCATTAGGACAGCAACACAAACATGAGGACTGGAGACTTTATATAGATTCCTCAGAAACAAGTTTGAAAACTTTATTTCCTCAAAATGCAAATGTGAATCGGTCAATCCCCTTTTCTTATGCAGCCCACATGGAGTCGTATGACATTATGAAATTGCTACTGACAATGATACAGTATGAGAACAGTATTGGAACTCGTGTACCTCCAAAATCCAAAAGGCATAAAAAAAATCCATTCTGTTATTTCCATTGCCACAAGTGATTGAGAAATGTGTGGCAATAAGGAAGAAAGTGTATTGTGCATTTGTTGATATGGAGAAAGGATATAATCTGGTGAATGTATGTATGTTATAGAATGTTCTGAGAGAGTATAGTGTGGATGCATGGTTATTAAAGGCATTTATGGCTGTGTTTGATGGAAGTAAAGCGTGCGTTAGGGTGGATGGAGCTTTGAGATATTGGTTTGACATTTTTGACATTGGACAGGGTGTTAGTTTGTTATGTCTCCATGGTTGTTTAGTATATTCATGGATAGTTAATTGTATAAGGGATGCTTGTGGGGGTGTGGCTGGTTCACAAATAGAAAATGTGAATGTGAACGGTCTTTAGTATGCTGATGATGATGATGATGTATTAATTGCTGAGAATAAAAATGACTTGTAGAATGCATTGAATTGTTTGAATGTGGCTACAGGCAGAATGGTTCTTCGTATAAATGTCTCCAAAACTAAGGTGATAGTTTTTGATAAGGACATATCAGCAAATGATTGTCAATTTGGTATAAATGGAAAACTGTTAGAGCAAGTGAATGATTTTGTGTATTGGCGGGAGGTTTTGTAAAAATGGAAGAATAGATGGTGACATCGATGGATGGATGCATCTCTGAGAGTAGTTGGATGTATGTGGACTGTTGCAAAGAATGAAGTATCGAAAGAGACAAATATGGCAGTATATAAAAGTGTGTTAATGCTAACATTGTGTTATGGATGTGAAGTGTGGGTTTGTCAAGAGAAACACAAGAGCAACGAACAAGGTGAATGAGGTTGGTGTGTGATAACTAAGAACTGTATGTGGAAAAATACGTATGGACCGAGTCAATAATGGATGGGTGTTGAGGGAGTGTGGTCCAATAGGTAAATGTGAAAGAAGCGTTTTACGTTTGTTTGGGAATGTTGGGATGATTAGAGTGTATCGTGATGAAGCAAATATAATACGGTATAGTGTATGGTTTAAAAGGAAGGGGTAGGCCATGTAAAACATGGCTAAATGTTTTAGACTAGTGTGCGGAAAAGAGAAATATTAAAAGTTTTAAGAATAAAATTGCCTGTAATACTCGGTGTATGGATGTTGTTGAAGCAAAGGGAACATGCAATGATAGGGAAGTATGGAGAAAGTTATTGGGGTATTTGTTGTTTTTTGAGCTAGATGCACAGTTTCTTGCTTACCCTCTTAAGGAACAGCGTGATTAGGTATGTTATTTATGTTATGCATGTGTTATGTATGTTAAGTATGTATGGGTAAAATAACTTAGTTAAATCTGATACAGAAAAACATTGAACTTAATAAAACTTTTATAACGATTGAATAAGGGTGAGGAGGGTGATTGGTTTTTATAGGGCTTCTTCAAGTATATTTTTAATAATTTCATATAATCACTGCTTGAAATTCAAAATGGAGTAATCCATTGTTAGTGTTATTTGTACTCGCGCTCTTCTTTGTGTTTGATAAAGGCAACAATGCCGAAATATTATTCTCTTTGTGTTAAAATGTGTGACTACTTTTATCATAGAAGAAAGGAAGAAGATGTCACCTTTGTGCATTGGATTCTTCCCATATTTTTTCTCTTTCCCGAGGTGGGCTTTCTTCATCAAATCTACTCCGAGTAGTTTATTTTTCCTTTTTCTATAGTTTTATCAATTTCTTTTATTATAAAATAATCAATATTTTAATTTATAATTTTAATAATAGTATCGCTAGTTTATAAAAATAATTTTTAATTACTTATTATAATGATAAAAAGAGGACTTGGGTATAAGAAAAAAAACACAATTTTGGTTAACAAATTTGTAATTTTAATACAAAAACAACATAAAACATAAAGTCCCAAGTATGTACGTGGGTCTAAAATGTTTTTTATTAATAGAAAAAACTGTATTTTAATACAAAAAGTTGGTTGTCATAGGCTTACTATAATTAATAATATAACTGCTGGAAAAATGTAATTTTCAGCGACTTGCTTTTCTTCACATTAGATCCAAGTTGAAAGCTCTATTGATTAGGTCAGGTAGAAGATAGGGCAAGGGAGATGTTAGAGTCAGTCATTTTTTACAACATTAAGGTATTGGGCCTCCCCTCCCCCTGGATCTGTCACTGCCTCTCATTATGAGCAGACATTTTGAACATATTAACTATGATTATTTTGATCTTGAATGGCACAATATGTTATTGCACTAAAAGAGGACATCATCACAATCATCATCGGTACAAGAGTCTGAATTATATATTTGCTAACTTCTAAACTGTATTCTTTTATGAGTTTATCTAGCTCATCGACACTAATGTCTTCATTTTATTTCATTCAAGGTATTATATAATTTGCCTGCTGTTAAGGAGGTCTAACAATCCATGAGTCTGTGTTTTTCTTTTTATAGGCTGGGTTTGTCTTAAGGAATTTGAGAAACTTGGTCCAATGAAATCTATTGCAGGGCTGGGTGGGGTTTGTTTCTAGAGGGGTTGAAAAAGATTTATGCTTATGATAGTTTCCAAGATGGTTTGTTTCATTATTTGCATAGTCGTTATTATTCTAATTGTAAGCCTATTTTCACTAGAATAATAATTACTATTAAAATAATTAAGACATTGTATGGGATAAAATGACACACTTTGTCATATTACCATTAACATGGGTATGAAATTGTACCTTAAATCAATTTACTATAGTTAATTCTATATCAAAAACACAGCTTAATAAACTTGAAGTAACACAATGTATGGTTACAGTGAAGTAAATATCTGACCTTTTAATATGTTTGTTGTAAATAGAAGAGAACATAAAATATATTTAACTAAGTAAATTTTCACTTTTTGTTTAAGAATGTCTGAAATATCTTCTGTGCGCATCGGCCATTTACAAAGTATTACTAATTCTAAATAAGGAATAATTAACTATCCTTTATTTGGGAAAAAAGCATTTGTAAGAAAAGGCCACTATGTCATTTTGCCCAAGTATGTTACTAGGCTAGCTTCCCCATAAATATATATCTTTAAGTAAAGCCTCTTTTTGCTTTATGAGGTACATTTTGTTATATTTAGGTGGATAGAACCATATAATAAAAGGGAGCGAACACAAAAAGTGCATTAATATTTTTCATTAGTAGGTACTATTCCTTTAAATATCATTCAGGTCAACAAATTGTATTGTGCTTGTTACATTTTGGGAAAAAGTGTTGCCAACTAAGCCTATTATTATATTTCAGCATATGGTCCTATCAAATTCAACCTTCACAACAAAAAGACAGGACTTGGCTTCAAGCCATTCAATGCCAACTCTCCAGGGCCAGGCAAGAAAAAGAGGAAGAGGAACCGGAACAATCAGTTTAACATGAGTAATAACAATGTTGGAGTGTTTCCTTCCCCGCCTCCCCTTCCTGTAGAGCTGCCCCCTCCCCTACCACCTCTGCCTCCTGGGGAAGATGACGTGGTAGTGCTCGGAGAAGAGGGACCAGCATCATCCAATGAGAAGCCCTCTGTTCCGACAGCTGTTTCTTCGTCACCAGCCATCCCAGGAAGCGATTGGCCAGACTCGCTTAAGTGAGTTACTACTTACACCTATTAAGTCATAAGTTGGCTGGATAAACCTTCTAAAACTATCTTCACTTGTATGTGAGCCGAAATTCAAAGACACCGAGGAACTATATTTGTCCAAAGAATATGTAAGCAGCATACAATTTAAATTAGGGATGTGCCGGCGAGTCTTCAAATCCTTTAAATCCCTCGAATCCTTAAGGATATTCAAGTTTTGACGATTAGGAAAAAATTTTAAATTCTAGACTCAAATCCTTAAAATAAAAATATATTTTCAATATTTCAAGTGAAAATTGTTTTAGAGCTTTAATACTGTATATTGGTGGTTCAGAACCGATGATTATTTTAGGATGAACCTTAACAATCAGGTCCCAGACCAGTAATTTAACACATCTTAACTGAATGAATGAATGAATGTTATAAATTATAATTATAAAATTATAAGAATGTTTACATTTAATTGTTTCTATTTTCTATTCTACTTTATTTATATTTTCTTTTATGTTCACAATTTTTTCCAAGATTTAGATTCAAGATTCAAAGGTAAATTGGAGATTCTGATTCAAGATTTGGATTCGTAAAAGAGTGGATTTGACCCAACTCTAATTTAAATTCATTATATTTCTATACTTCCCTCACAACAACTTACAATTGTTGTGATGTCTTCCCTAGTTAATTACGATAACTTAAGGAAACCATGGTTCCTCTCATCACAAAATATTGCTGCACCTTTTAAAAGTTTTAAGGGAATTTTAAAATTAACACTCCCAGGAAGAATTAATATCAATAATTGACAAATAATTTCAGCCATATTTGTGCTTCAGATAAATACAGAAATTATAATATTCAACTCCCTCCAAGAAAAACATTTTTATAACTTTAATTGATTGTTATAAAAGCATAAGTATAGTACATTCAAACTATTAACATTTTTTATGGTTTCATAAAATGTGTTTTGGGTTGGACTATCCAACTAGACTTTGTTTTCATCATGATATTAAGCTTATTTATTTGGTTCCTACTTAGATGAGCAAATATAGATCTCTCATATATGAGGCATTCATTCCACATGAAATCACCTAACTAAAATAAATTATTACTCAACCATTTTATTAATTTTTACTAGAGATGCAACGCTCAAATCCTTGAATCCATCGAATCCTATCGAATTTTAGAGATTCGAGACTATAACATAAAAAAAGTGCCATTTTCGGATACAATTACTAACACATTGACTTCAAATAACAATCATTTTAAGGAATTGGTAAAAGGAATTGTATAGACTTGTCTGGTTGGGAGGTAACGAAATCATTAAAAAAAAGAACAAAATTGTATTAATATAATTAATTTATTAAAAAGTGTTGTTCTCTTTCTTGTTCATGATGTAATAGAATGACAAACAAAATATCATTTGTCAGTGGCACCAAGTGAAGGGGGGAGAGTGTGCATATAGTTACGACTTTCTTTTACTGGAGAATGATTCCTCTCTTGCTTCTTCTCGCACAATTTCATGTTTGGACCTGGGCTGGACCGCTTGATCTGTATTTAATTCCTGAATGTCTCGTAGACCGAGGCCTGGGCCCTGTCGCACCTCCATACTCTACATATCTGTTTGATTTGTGTGTCCAATCTGGTTCTCTCATTTCACATTTTGGCAAATGTGGCCGGTACTTGGTGATCACTCGAAGTAGATTTTGTCCTTACAAATGGAACATCAATATTTTACTTTAAAATACAGTATTGCTCACAATAAAACGGTGGCTTTTAACCAGTAGTCAACTGATTGGTACATTTAATAGAACACTAAAAATGTTGATAGTTAAATTAAATAGACTAGGCAAAAACTAATGTTTGTTAATCTGTTTAGGAACTATGTTAACCGCTGTTACGACAAGTGTATTGAAACAGTAGATAAAGACCAAGTAGAAATCATCCTGAAAGGAAAAATAACTCGAGCAGCCAATGATGGATCTTTGTGGATCAAGAATTGGGACTTGGAACCTTTGCCCAGGTAAGTTTTTATCAAACAAACTTCTTTTTTTTTACTCCTATCTTTTATTTATGTGGTATATACACATTTTAGCTGTACATTTTTAACTAGTTGCATCATATCACTTAAATAAGATTAAATTTGCTAACCACTTTAAAGGAAAATTAAATTCTTTATTTGCCAACTTTTCATACTGAAATCCAGCTTTTTATTTAGCAAATCCATTTATTTTACCAACCACAAGCTAGGGGCTCTATTGATACATATTATCTTTGTAATATTTAAAATTAAATAAACCAAATAATCACCCTTGTCGGCAACAAATAGTTGGTATCAGCATGATCAGCAAAATAGTTGATTTGCCCATCCCTAATAAAAATTAGAAAAAAATATCTAAAATCCCAGTACATAGGGTGTATTTTAATTGGTGTCAAATATTCTAAGGGCCTACTCTCATCCACCAAGCATTAAGAAAAGTTCATATAAACATGGGTCTAAAAATGCTTAGTTTTAGGGTTATTGAAAGTTTTCCTCAACAATGGATTGATCTTAAGGGATCATTTGAAAGGTCTGCTTGGTCATCAAATTTAGACCCCATGGATTTTTATCTGTGGGGTCATTTAAGGTCCATTGTTGGCACATCTCCTGTAGCTGATGTTGAGGTTTTAAGAGAACATATCATAAATGTGAGTAAATACGTAACACATGTGCATTCAATAGAGTACGATAAATCATGGAACGCAGGCTCAGAGGACACATTGAAGCAGTACACCATTTTGAACAATTTTTGTTACAAAATGGTTTGTCTTGTGTTTTTGTTTGTTTCTGTTAAACTTTGTCTTGTTTAATTACATTATTTCTTTTGGTGGAGTGTTTATTAATTTTCTATTTCAATTGAGATCGCAGCTAAATTCCATTATTCATATGAAAGACCTTATCTGACGGCTATAAAACTTAATAGATCTACATTCAAAAATTCATCGTAAAGTCATGTTAACTACAGCTGTCACTTTTGATTGACATAATTATCATTATCTATAAAATAACATTAATAAAATAGTTAAATTCCATCAATTTAACTGCAAAAAAAAATTGTTTCATCTATATTTACATAATGCTGACCTTAACATCCCATAGAAACTACTATAAAAGAAAGAATTTAAAACAGGTTCTTATAAGATTGTCAAAGTACACTTTTGCACTAAGGTATACTTAATACGTATTTACACTGATTTATTTGTGCTATACCAGCCTTACAAAGAGATCTTTCCTCCATTCAACAACCAGTTGGTTCAATTGCTGATCTTAACAACACCCCAATGTCTCTATTTCAGCACATTACGCTCTTTGTTAGGTTCTTCCTACCTGTTCACCCCAACAGTACATTTCACTAACAACATCAAGACAAGATCAATTAGTTCATCCATCATAAACACTAAATAGCCTTATTTAAGAGCTCAAAAGGTCACGTCCATAAATCTATTGAGTTTAAGTGAAGAGGTTACTAACAACTCATCTCAGGCTCAAAAATGTAGTACTTGCATGCTCCTAGATATAGATACTATCCACAAATACAAATAGCTACCACTTGGGTTTATATAATCTAAAACACTAATATGTATAAATAAGACCTATTGAAATAATAAATAATAATTGATTGAATCTCAGACAACTTAGCTCAGTCGGTATTATGTCTCTCTGCTGAACTAAGGGTTTCTGGTTCAATTCCTGCCATGGGTGAAAAATTTATCATTGGTAAAATGTGAGTTTACCCTTTTGACACTAATAAATTAATGACGGGGGGGGGGGGGGGGGGGGCTGGATGTTGTGTCTGTACTAGATTTAAGTTAATTGTTGATTCAAATGCTGATATAATTAGTTCAAAAAGTGAACCTTAAATACTTCAATTAAATGGAAAAAAAATAATAAACCTTCATAAAACCAAAATATTCTGAAGTTATTATATAACTTAATGTTGACTATACAATTTTGTTTTAGTCTTCACAGTGAAAGAAAGTTCATTGAAATTAAGAAACCTCTACAAAGTCCAATCAACCACAACAAACGAGGAGCTGTCCGTGGAAAGAAGTCTGGTATATCTGCATCCCTTGGGTCTAGACTGGGAGTCAGGAACAACAGCTATAGAGGTCGGCGCTCCAAGTCTCGTTCACGTTCACATTCTCACTCACCTCCATTCAGGAGGCGGAACCGATCACGTTCTAGTAATGACTCTCCTAGTCCAAGTAGGGGAGGCAGACGAAGGTATGATTATACTAAAATGGAGTAAACTCTCTTTAAGATGGAGTTACATTGAAAATTATTAATTCTCCCCATCATTCAGTGAGAGGTGTATATTACTTATTACTTCCCACTAACCTCCATTCAGGTGGCGTTACACTTAAACTAGAGATGGGTCGAATCCACTATTTCTCGAACCCAAATCTACATTTTATTTTCGAATCTCGAATCCGAATCCTAGCAAATTGTTAGAGATTTTAATGATTTACAAATAGACCTACATTACACAATATAAGCCTAAACTGTAAATTAAGATTTATTTCAATCATGCTTTCAATTTTAATCAACCCCAACCACCCCTCGCAAAATACAGGTTAAAATCCAGCCAAATTAAACAATTTAGACTTATTATTGTTTGAAAATCAAATCAATCAAAATTTGAGTGTCTTTTAGTTATTTTTAAAAGTGTTGTTAAGAAATAAACAAGTTGAGTGGCACATAACTTTTCTCTGTGATTTTAGCTTCAGCATTGAGAGAGCTTAATTAATAGAGATATATTATACTCCACACTCTTTTGTGGCGCTGGTTAAAGGGGGAGGCAGTAACTTTCCAAGGTCAACCTTTTAAGAGTGAGAAGCTTCATTCTATTAGTGAGCTAGACAGGCAGGCAACCCAGACAAAGAGAGGAGATTAAAGTGGTGTCACACCTTGAGAACATTTAATGGGGTTTGGAACCTAAAGAAAACTTTGGGGATTTTAAACCTAGAGGAAAATTTAAGGGGTTTTAAACCTGGAGAACATCTGAGGGGTATTAAACCTTAAGAACATTTAAGGGGGTTTCAAACCTAGAGAACATTTAAGGGGTTTCAAATCTGAAGAACATTTTAGGTGTTTTTAAGATTAAATTTAAGCGAGTTAAAACTAAAACATACTAGAATTAATTTTTTTCCAATTTTAATTAACCTCACTAATGTTATATTTATTTACTAGTTGATTTACACAATAGATTTATTTTAAAACTTATATTGTAATTTATTACTGTTGTATTATTCTAGTAAATTTATTGTTCTAAACATAAATTAACAATTCAATTATTACTATTCTATAGTCGTTCAAAACTTTATTAATTGATTCATTACCCACACACCCCTAATTTTTATAAATATAATAGTGACCAAAAGTTATAATAGTTTTGGACATTTTTAGCAAAATTTATGAAGGATGGTAATATTAGCCCACCTTACATTTTCTTATTCCCATTAAAAACCATTCAGGGTAATGTGCAGGCCAATTTTTGTAAGAAAAGCCTTAGATAAAATTTGGAAGAGCTACTAGATCTACTTTCATATATATTAATACTTCAAGTAATATTATCTGAAGCTGTCCCATTTGATAGATATTATCAATATCTATAAATTTTGTTTTTTATAAAACACTCATTCATTGAAGTTTAGACTAGACTAAACATGTTTCAGATATGCCTTAAAGCGAGCCTTATTGGCAGTAGTTTATCACTAAATTATCACTTAACATCACTATTCACCAATAGCTATGAACATTTGTTATCTATTTGATGACAATCAATTATTTGTATTTTAGTGTCAGTAGTTCGAGCAGTGATGACAACTTTAAGTCCTTGCGTACAAATAAGCCTCGAGATGGACCTAAGATCACAGACAGGCTCACACCCAAGAAGAGGAATTTAATCAAACAGAAAGGAAAGGGCAAGATGAACAAAGGGTAATAATTTACTCTTGGAGATTATTACATGTTTAATATATAATTCTTATATTAATAAAATAAAAACTGGAATTTTAGCTTTAAGCCTCAGTTTCTTTCTTCAGCAAGATACTCAAGTTCTCATTCATGAACTCACTGCTTATTGTTTTATGAATGGCTCCAAATTAAATTTTCCATATTAATTATTCGGAAAAGGTTATTTTGAATGTTTTGTTTTTAATGACATTAAGCTCAAACCTAAACTCTGTTAAGAGTGTTTAAAATTATAAGCATATATACAAATCTTTGTCCTAATATCAACAGTCCAGATACCTACAAACCAAATGGAATAATATGAAATATTTCTGAAACTAAATCAAATTTAAATATATTGTTTTAAATGTCTTTTAGACCACATATATTGTCTAAAATTGTTTTAGTGCAAAAAAGTTTAACTATGTTTTGGCCTAATAGGTTGAACAAAGTAAATATCACAACATTCAACATAGTTTTGTAGTGTAAAAACATTCATTTTCAATTTACATAAAAAACAAAATTTTTAAAAATCAGCACAAATTTGTGATTTAACTTTTTTAAAGTCTAGTAGACATTTTTGGAACATCCTACACCCTTATATTGCAGCGTCCTAGCATGAGCCTCGTCTCAATAGAATTAGTGAAAACAACCAAATAAATAATAGTTAAATGTTAAAATTTGATTTGTTTTTGCAATAAAGTTAAAATTATAACATTTTATATAGGTCACTATCAAATCGTGTAAGTTATACATAGTCTAAAATAATGGTATACTATAATAGACCATTTGGGGTGGATCAGCTTATGTAAATAAATATATTTTGTATCCTTTTCCAAATTCAAAATGAAAATAATTTGTAAAATTGCTTGGTAATCAATGTTTTAAACTCCCTTTCAGAACTTTGGAATATAGCACTAGGCTAAATCATGGTTTAAATTAGGAGGGATAGCCAGCACACTTACCTTGGTGATACTAGAGTAAAGATTGTTTAGATAGAACACTAAAAAACACACACACATTTCTAAGGACAAGCTTTCACTGTCACAGACAGCTTCATCAGGCCAAGAGAGTAGACTGGTGCTTGGTTGAACTGTAAGGTTGACTGTCCACAGCTGACTGTTTTTCAGTTATGATATCACTGTATAGATGAGAGCACTTTGAATTTTTATATATAAATTGACAGAAAACCTAAAAATTGTGTTTCATACTGAATTACTAGAGCTGTCAAACTCGATACCCTCTATTCTTACTGATATCAAAAGAATTAAGAATTGATGATAATATTACAATTCTCGCTACTCGATTCTTAGTTCTCAATAAAACTGGCAAATAAACAAAACAGCAACATTCAAAATAGATAATAATCGATGATCTCTCATATTAATTTAGTTGCCGTTTCACTTAAATACCGGCAAATTGTAAATATACCGTAATGCCCCAAATATAGTATTATCCCGAATATAATACGACCCTAACATTTTGAGGTGTTCTACATGAAAAATAAATAGTCTCGAATATAATACGACCTGACATTATGACAGTGTCAAGAGGTAAAAACTTAACAACTTTGACACACTTATTTAAAAAGTAAAAGTTAAGTGAAACTGTCAAAAGATTGAATCAATTCTAAACAAATAATTGATATATAATATGTAGACTAGAATGGCAATTTTCCATAATATATCAATAGATCTCTCATTAATGGATATCACACGTGTATATCGAAAGCTACGATAGTCCTATCAAATTAAAATGGCCGCTCTCCTGTAATTATATTCTTTGTCACTTTTAAATTATTAATGTTTTATTTAGCTCTTTGAATAGGACAGGTTAAAAAAAAAGAACAAAAATTGACATAGTTAATAAAAATGGAGCAAAAAAGATATATTTATTTTAATTCAATAGATTATCGATATATCGTCGCAAAAATTTCATCACTAATTTCTGGCTAGCTAACATGTGTAGGGTCAGTTATAGTGGACTACTTGAAATTTTTGTAATGCACGAAATGTACTCTTCTTTCCATTATAAAATCCGCAAGTTATTGAATTAATTTTGAGTTTATTTGAATTTTTATTTTTGAAGACTTCTAGTGTGTTTAGTAAAGACCTATAAGATTGTGATATTAAAGTTTCAAGCGATTATGTGTTGTAATGGTTAAGTCAAAGTTTCATATTGAGGGGAGAGTAGGGTATCAGGCACGTTAGATCTTCTATGCAATAATGCTTGGAAAAATAATGAAAAAGGAAATGTTCAATAATTGAGAATCGAAGAATCGAGGCCGAGCTTAAGAATCAGAATCAAGAAAAACAAGTATCATGACCTATTTATTATTATTATTATCATCATCATCTTCATAGGGGTTAAAGATAAGCCTGTAGCATCACATGCCGAAACCCATAATCTGGACTTTAATCACTGTTACACAACCAAGGTGGTTAAATCCCTGAACAAAGAAATATGCAACCCTTCACAACTAAGGATATGGGAACTGGCCCAACAATATCATCAAATCCAGACAAGCCCCTAACCTCAACCTTAGGTAATTCCTCTCCTTCCTACCAGCACATTAATTATTACATTCACAGTCACAATAAAAATACATTATATAACACAATTTTTAGTTTTTCTATCTATCTAGTTACTCATAGTGCTACCATCTCTACAGTGATATCATAACTGAAAAACAGTCAGCTGTGGACAGTCAACCTTGCAGTTCAACCAAGCATCAGTCTACTCTCTTGGCCTGATGAAGCTGTCTGTGACAGTGAAAGCTTGTCCTTAGAAATGTGTGTGTGTTTTTTAGTGTTCTTTCTAAAAAATTTCTACTCCAGTATCCGTAAGGTAAGTATGCTGGCTATCCCTCCTAATTTAAACCTTTCAGAACTTTAAAATGTTATTCAGGACCAGAAGAATAATTGTAGAAAATTTAGTTTTAAGTATCTTTAAATACTTTGCAATGGTGTGTCCAAACATTCAAATATTAACAATGGACACATCCATTTTAAATTATATTACTACTTTATCTTCTATATTATCCTAAACTAAAATAAATTTTGGTGGAACAAAATAGTCAAACTAGTATAGATGTTAAGTACAGTTGTAGCCGCATCTAAATATAACCTCTAAATTGAAAAATGACACCTCTACACGGGAATCAAATCATGAACCTTTGGCTTTGTACATCACTGCTCTTACCACCGAGCTATCTATGAGTTTTCCTGTTCCCAGGGTCATTCTTCATTCAAATTTGAAAGCAGAGTCTGTGATAGACAAGCAGAAATCGTGAGCTACATATTATAAGAACTCAATTAAGATCGCGAGCTATCAGATGATGCAGCCTCCTTCAACTTGGAAGGGCTTTATGCTGCCAATAGTATAAGGATTGTGCATATCTTGATGGATAAATAGCCAAGCTATTATAAATTGTTTTACACATGCCTGAACTATGTGTGGTATTATCTGTCTGGGCCTTTATATTATTTTCACAAGAGGTAGTTTTGTGATTTATTTAATCATTGGCAGCTGTAAAACTTTGTTATATTAACATGATTATAATTTTTTTAGATTGAAGTCTCATTTTTATTCGGAATTTGGCTTGGCTGGCACAGATGACTTGGGTAACTGTGAACTCCTCCAAAAAAGGGCAGCCCGATTCAGTAATAGTCTGAAGACCCCATCCCCTTCTCCTGGAATCCCTCAGCGACGCAAGCGACCCTTGAGTCTTGGGTCAAGCTTCCATTCTTGTCTGCATGATGACACCAATGCCGACATTGACTGGTCAGAGTTTCACATTGTTGGCACATGCCAAGACCTGGAGAAACCTTATCTGCGCCTTACATCAGTAAGTGCAAAACATTCAGTAATAATTTAAGATTAAGATATTTTGAAAATTATATAATATTTGCATAAGCTAAATAATGAACAAGAGGCTTACTCCCATTTTTTTAAATTAACCATGTTAAATTATGATCCCACATTTTTTACACATAATTTATTAAATGGTATCTAAAAAGTTTAGCACATAATTTACTTACTTACTCTATGATGTTAGGAACTCAAAAGGTCATTGCCACACTTATAAAATTACGCCACCTATCCCTATCTCGAGCTAGTTATATCCAGTCCACCTCACTACACCTTATCTCATTAAAATGTCATTCATAATTTAGTTAATGTAGTAGTTAGATGGACAGGTTTTTTTTCTAAGCATCGTGTCTTACTACCTGTTCAGGCTATACACTGATGAACTAATTATACTAATGATTAAATTAAGGAATAGGAAGGTTAGATAATCAGGAAGTTGACCCGTATATGCATGGAAGGAGAGTGAAAAATAATTTCAAAAAACTATCCTCAGTACACCCGACCGAGATTTGAACCTCAATCTCCCCTTCATCAACTGTCTAGCCTACTGCAAGTGTAGCGCATAAGACCATGCGCCCACCAAAGCTGGTGATAAGATAATGTCATATTTTCTTTATTCACGCACCTACCACTACCTGAATCCATGACGACCCCTAGTCTTTCTGTGGTTCAGGATAGATTTTTTGTAACTGGTATTTATTTTATCATGAAGGAAGAAAATAATTATTAGGGTAGCCTTATTTTGTAATGTAAACAAGTTATTTTTTATTTAAAAAAACAAAACAACTATGTTGACTTAAAATCTAATTAGGGTTACAGAATTGATAAGGAATTTATTTTTTGTCGCAAATATTGCTTTTGAATAAGAAGGTTAACTTTGAAAAGTTAATAAAAAAATGAGAAGTTAATTTTTATTAGGACAAATGTTAGTGAAAATCCAAGTCTCATACATACCTTACTCCCCCTAAATACAAACATTGGACTCGACTATTAACACACTTGCTTATTAAACATGACGCTTTCACTTTCAAATAAATTAATATAATGTAAAGAGATATAGGAAGAAATCAAAGGACAAATATACAACAAACTTTTGTTTTTATAAAGAGAAGATAAACACATTTCACATGTTACAAAAAATCTAACAGATAAACACGTCTGCTATGAATATCGTAAAAGTCGGCCGCCATTACAGCCAAGCGTAAAATATTAGTGATAGTTAAACAAGCATCTTTATTCTTATTTCAAAACAGATGATCTAAGAACATATAATCAAAGATAATAATTTACGTTTATAATATTCAAAAGTTAGATTTTTGTGGAGTTTCATGAATTAAAACTCAAGAATGGTATCACTAAAATTGTCTAGTAAATTCTATGTATTATCGAGTGTTTGTTTAAAATCGATTCGAGTTTTCTCATCATGTCTTACTTGACAAGCGCTAGATGTAGGCAAAGTTTTAAGACTTAAATACGTAACAATTTGAAAATTCATTATTTGATTTTAAATCTATTTAGGTTATTGTCGATGGCTGAATTTTTAATATTATAGTGAAGTTATTGGAAAAGCAATCAAAAAAAGCACAACGAAATAAAATTCGATTCGATTATGCCCATCACTATCCCCATCCCATTTGAGAAGTTAACAGTGTTGAATACTAAAGAGTGGTATCGAGAGTTTTAGCGTGTAGTATCGATTATTGCGATACCAGTCGATACTAAGTTTTTTGAGTATTGTATCGAGCCACAACTTGGTAGTGATTTTTAACAATAACTTAAAAAATACCCTAAAAATCCGTGAAAATAACCAAATATCTAGTGATTTGTGTTGTACCTTTAAAATCCGTGAAATTGGATAAATTCTCTAAAAAAAAAGGCAGCCCTGCACTATTGTATTAATATTAAATATTATAAAATGTTACGTTTTGATGTAGGCCTAACCCATTCCTTAGTCTTCGATTTTAAGATGACCCCTAGATTTTGAAGCTACAAATTTGGGAAAAAAATTTGTCTTGGATTCGGATAAATACAAAACTTAATTCACACACACACACTATGATTTAATATAATAATAGAATATGGTTTCAATCATATACATAATGCATTATAACTTGGTACATGCAAAATTTGCATTTGCGACAACACGAATTTTACTGTTTTCACACGAATAACACAAATTTATGCTTTCTTGATAAATAAACACAATTTATTTGTTAGTTGGCAGATACCACATCATGCAATATAATTTTTAACGCGGTAACAATGGCAATAGTGCTATGCCAGGGCTGCTGTTCATACGGATAGTAGGTATCTGTTTAGTGTTTTCAGGTTATTTAAGCTATATTTTATCTGAGGTTAGCATTAAAAATCACGATTTCTACTTTAACACATTGCGATACTTAAATTTTGTTAGATCGATTACTGTTTTCGGCCTTTAAAAGATTTCACGCTAGGTCCAAGCAAGGACATCAATATATATGAACCTTGCTACAGGCGGTCATGTTTGGCAAAATTATATCTTCTTAGTTTTTATTCCCTTCTCCTTATTTGATAGTAGTTTAGTCTTCTATGACAACATGTTTCGGTGTTATTATTTTTTGGTCTAAACCTAAATTGATAATCGATTATTTTGATATTGCTATTTGTAAGACTCGAAGGTAATTATATTGAGAAAGAGTTTATATTAATAAGCATAAAATGTTTTGTGCATATTAATATTTGATTTTTCTCTGAATATGTTAATAAATAGTTAAATACACAATATGAACGGCAAATGTGCAGTTTTATCTTAGTTTTTTTTTAACGAATACTAATTTGACTTGTATTTATGTAAATAATAGTGCTTTCAGCTTTTAATATCATCGGTTTTTGAGAAAAATAACACCACCTTTCTCCCAAAAATAACCTCACTTTTTGCATGTCTCTAATATATAATACACTGAGTTGTCTTAGATTTAATATAATGATAAAATATTATATACATCCATGTATTAGATTCTCACTATAAAACACTTGACCAAGAAATTAAATACTCTACTTAACTTTGAAGTTTGGTTTGAAAAGATTGTCTTAAACCTTATATATTCACAATTTGTCAAAATGGTGTACCATTGATAACAAATATACAGCCATTTTCAGAAAACTAAACCTTTGCCAAACTTTAACATTTCGAATCTAAATCTTAATCTTACTAAAATTTGGATTCATATTCAAAGTTTCAAATATTAATATTGTAATAAAATTAATTAGTGCCTAATGGATTAGAAAGGTATATTAAGGCAGTGTATAAACACTGTACAATGATGTAAAGTAAGTGATAGTGAAGGAAGCCAACCTGAAAGGATAGTTAGGTTAGGTATAGATAGAAAAACACACTTTTCTCTTCTTTTATTCTTACACTATTACACTTCACACTTCTACATTTACACATTGTTTTGAATTTTCGGAAATAATCCTTTATCATTTGAAGAGACACATTGAAAACACACAAAACACAAATAAATATACTATGGAACTACATGCTTCTAGAATAATCTATTAATATTGGAAATATTTTAAAACTAAATACTGGATTTGAATTCACTGAGCTTAGCTCAATATTAGAATCTATAAATCATGGTTGCTTAACAAATCTATGTAATTAGAGCAGAAAACAGTTTTTGGTTGAGTGAATATTCCAAGCTGTAAAGGAATTATGTGGGGGACAGTTGTTTTATTTACATCAATATCTTGTATTTAAAAATAATAGGGATATCCACCTTTTTGTAAATAATAATCAACCTTTGCACTATAATTAAAAAAGTAGTAGAATCTTTATTTGATGTTTCACCATTTGAGGTTAGATTTTTTTTAGGGAACCTTATAAGATTGTTAATTTTTTTTTATATATTTTATTATTTGATTGGATTAAAAAACTTAGCATAGTAGAATATTCAACACACCCTCAATTAAAAACACTAACACAGTAAGCCTAAAATAAATTATTTAATTTGAACTTATTTTCAATTAAAATATTCTGTTTGATTTTATTAAGCATCACATTTGAATGGAAAAAAAACCTAGTTTAACATTCAATTTAGATCTAATTCAAAATTTTACTCAAGCATGAGATTTGATTTGGATTCAATTCGAAATTTCTTTTAAGCGTGAGATTTGATTCATATTTGATTTGAGGCAGCTAGCCAAGATTTGGATTTGATACAAAATTGAAAATTTTCAATTCTCACAGGCTCAAAGAAAATCATTTAAATAAATTGTACGGAACTCCGCACGGACTTTCTCGCTCTATTGTTTAAAAATGGAGATATTTACTCAAAACTCGTAATATATGTGAAACGGAATCATATACACTAGCAAACCCAAGAATAATTGCACTATATTTATGTAAAACATTTTTTGACTCCCGTTTTTAAATTTTATTTTTAGAGAATTAATGTCCTCGTTTATATGTTTGGACCAATAAAAAAGATCAATATTGGGTCCACAAGGGTCAACGCTTCATATTAAAATTTCGACTTCCGGTTAAAATTTTCGACATTTTATTTGGTGTCACACATCTTCATGTCATTGCATTGCTATTAAATTCCTCATTTATAAATTTTGACCAATAAAAAATGTAAATATTTACTATTGAGTCGTGTTGAGCTAGACCACCGAGGACGGGGAGATTGAGGTTCGAATCTCGGGTGGGTGAACTGGGGGTGGTTTTTCCTAAATGGTTTTCCACTCTCCCTCCACGCAAATGCGGGTTCACGACCTCTAAATTTTCCTTACCAATTCCTAATCCATTAATGTAATTAGTACTTAAGTGTAAAACCCCAACGGGTAGTAAGACGCAGTGCTAAATAAAGAAAAAACTATTGAGTCTAAAATGTAGCTAGATCATTGTTATACAAACATTTCTCCTAAGAGGTTTAAGGAAAAATAACCTATACTTTTTGAGAGACTTTGTTATACTTAATTACTCTATGGCATTGGAGAATTATTGCGTTAAAACTTAAGTAATATCTCCTTACAACTAAAGCTCACAAAATCGTATTCATATATTTGCCATTATCTCAGAAACTGTTGGTTTCATAAAAATATATTTAATATACCAGTTTTTTTATTTTTAATAGTATGACAATTTTGCAATGATAAGTTATTTAGTATCTCAAATAGTTGCGGAGATACGGAAATTTCAGCTTCTGTAAAGTACCCTAAAAGTCATTTATAATCTTAATCAACGCCTAGATACAAATTTTAATCAAAATTGTTAGTCGATTTTGGGAAAATTGTCTGTGTGTCTGTTTAAACTTGAAATTAAGAGTAGTTTAAAAAAGGGCGAAAAGAGAAAAAAATAGACGGCATTGCAAAGACCACTTTATAGGTTTCAGGGGGTCATGAGATGTCAACATCCATCAACATTTCTGGTTAGATTTTTTTTACGCTCACTTTACATTACCTTTTGAATTCGAAAAGTTAAAAAATATAAATATTTGCGTATAACTTGAAAGTTATTGGTCTTATAAAAATATGCTTCGAAAAAAATATTTGTATTATAAGTAGATCTACATATTTGTAATGATAAGTAATTTCATATTTCAAATAGTTTCGGAGATATGGTAAAAACTGATAATTTACGCATCTAACCAGAGGCCTTAAAGTCATTTTGCTGAAATATAGAGAGTATACATTTTGTTTGGAATGTTTAGAAATGTTAAGAAATGAAATTTAATCAAAATCGTTAGAGCCAATCTTGAAAAAATCAACTTTACTCTTTTTGCCCTTCAGTAAACTACCCTTAGTTTTAGGGTTAAATATCCAATTCCAAAAATCCCTCAGGGCAACCTTATGAAAACCTTAGATACCAAGTTTTAGCCTGATCGGTAAAATAGTTGAGGCTCTAGTTGGAGGTACAGACAGACGGAAATTCAAAAACAACTTTTTGGGATTCGGGGGGTCATGAAATGTCAAGATTCATAAAAATCTTGAGTTTGGTTTTTTTTGACAATCACAATAATTTCTCTACCTGTAAGATAGCAAGAAAGTAAAAAATATAGTTGAAGAATTACTCCTGGATATGGGAATCTAGCCCATCTTAAATGTGGCTTGATGCCAAGCCGAAGTTTGTAGGTTTGATTCTCGGTTTCAAGTGTCATTTTTCAATTATTATTTTAACTTGTGCATTAACACCAATATTTTATTTTATGTTTAATTTTAGTCTACATGAATTATATATAACTAAAATCTATATCATGCTTAATAACTTAATGCTTCTTTAAAATGAACTTCAATTGTATTGACATGGAAAAAAAAAACTTTTATTATTTTATAAATCTTTGAAATAATTTGTTACAGGCCCCTGATGCATCAATGGTGAGGCCAGTGGAAATTTTGAAGAACTCTCTGTTGAATGTGAAGGAGCACTGGAAGAAGAATCATGACTACCGCTACGCTTGTGATCAGATGAAGTCCATTAGACAAGATCTCACGGTTAGCTAATAATCTATCAAGTGTATTTCCTGTGCATGCACAATCAACACTTGTTGCATGCCAAGCTAATCATACATTTATCGAATGTTGCTGTACTTCATTCTTTTTTTGTAATTGTGGTGCCATCAAGTATTCCCACAAGCACATACATTGTAGCGTATTGGCCTGAATCAGATACGGCCTTGAATATAATACGACCCTAAAGTTTTGAGGTGTTCTTCATAAAAAATAAATGGTCTTGAATATAATCCAACCTAACATGACAGTAATAGAGTTAAAAACTTAACATCTTTGACACACTTTTTTTTAAATTAATAAAGGTTAAGTGAGAATAAAATTACCTTAATTATTATTTAAAGCTACCAGTCCTCACTCGTGAATCTGCCCTGGATAATTTTTTACCAGTAACACAGCACAAACTAACATTGACCTACTGAATTAACAGTTCACTGACACTCAAGACTACAAATTATTAGTTGTGCGCAGTTCCAGCCTTTCCAGAACTATCAAGCATGAGCACTACCAAAGGAAAAGGAGGAGAACAGGAGTGGCAAAGGTTCAAAAAGTGCACAGTGGAACCGACAGAGGAGATATGCTGAAGAACGAACGGAAAGAGACGGCGGAAGGAAATTCCATGGTGGAACGAAAAGGTAAAGGAAGCAGTGAATGCTAAGAACAAAGCATTTAGAGAATGGTTCACAAAAAGAACAAGAGAGACTGAGGTTAAGTATAAGTAAAAAAAAAGAGAAGGGTGAAAAACCTGGATAAAAGAGTGGACCAAAGTGCTACAGACTGATGTGGAAGAGAGCAAGGAGATATTGTGAGCCAAAGAAGGAGGGAAAATAGGAAAGAGGTCTGAATGATGGATGAAAAAGGAATGATAATGGAGAGGGATGAGGAGGTAAAGAAGTTGGGGGGTTCGTATTTTGAGAGATTGTTGAACCCAGAGGGAGAAGGATTGGTACAGAAGAAGAAAAGGAATTGGATGTAGAGATGGAGGAGGAAGTGGCAGACCTAACCTGGAAGAAGGTAGAAGAGGCCTTGAAAAGGATGAGGAAGGGAAAGGCACCAGGAGAGGACGAACTCACAGTGGAAATGACTGCAGCTGGAGAAATGGGGCTACAGTAGGGCTGTGCAAGATCCCGAACCTCGGGAAATTGGTTGTTCCCAAAACTTGTGTGGGAAAAAATATTTCCCGGGATTTTTGGTGGGAAAAAAAAGTGCTGTTAAGGATGTCTATCAATGCCACGTTTGTATTTAATTTTCATTAAAAATATTAATTCATTACATTTAAATTAACCTTATCTTTGGTTAAGTAGATGGATAGCCGAACCGAAATTTCAATCACTTTTATTAACTACCTTACAAGACAACTGAGCTTCATTAAATAACATCACCACAATACATATAATTGAGGGGAATATTTATACCCGAATATATTAAGCCAAAAAACATATTTTTAGTGCAAAATGACAGTTAAAGTGCTTTTTTATTGTCAGATTATGCACAAAATACACATTTACCTTGCATAAAGACAATTCCATTGCATAAATATTATTATATTTGGAATGGCATCCATTTGATTTTGTATCCTAAATAATATTTGGGGTAACCTAATAATTTTAGAATGCATCAGCGCTTTTTGTGAGAGGTTTAGTAACTAAAGTGTAAGAGGCTGGCTCAGTTAAGAAATGTTTTTGTTATTCTTATGTATATGACTGTGGCTAACTTTTACTACATAATTTAATATTCAAATAAAAACCACCCTTGATTAACCATGGATGTGTACTGGAGAGGAGAAGGGAAGGAAAAAGCATGTCCCATATTAGTCATTCAGGCCTACACATAAAAACTTACGAGACGATAAAAACATAGCTAGCCCTACAGTTATTGTCAATTACTAATGATTATTGACAACAAGAAATGACAACTCCAAATTGTGTGAAGTTAAACCATTGAAAAGAATTTACATATTTTGAATAGGAAAGAAGAGCCTCTAAGCCTAAGCCAAAATATTTGTAATAAAAGTCGGTACCAGGAATTAAAAACCTCTGCTCCGCGTACGACTACTTACAAATCACCCTATAAAACTTGCCCAAAAGAAACGTTGGCGGCATACCAAATTAAACAGCTATATTAAATAGAAGGAATAAATTCAACATAATTATTTTATCATCATATCGGTGTTAAACTGGAAGTAATTATTTATCCTTAAAAAAATGATCTGGATTGAACCCAAGTCACTTTAATAGTAGTCTTTCGCCTTACCATGTACACCAATGTGGTACATACTGAGTTCATTGAAAGTTAGAATTATAACTCCGCAAATCTGCTATCAGGAAATCATTGGTGAAACATCTATTTAACTACAGGTGGACAAATAAAACCAAGAGAATTCATAAATAACTGTCCAAAGTTTTCTTAAAATAATAATGTAACCTAACTTGAATAATAACAATTGCCATAAGATAATATGGCTGAATATTTGGAAGTTAATGTGAATGTTAAAATGCTAATCAGAAGGTAGACCTCGCGTTAACTTTACGAGCACTTTAACGAGGATGCACTGAACTGAACTTTGTAAAATCCAAATTAGTGGTCGTTATTGTTTAACCTTATGTTAAGACCTAACGAATAGAATAACATGACATTGTAAGATTGGGCCTAAATCTTTTTTCATGCTTATCTTGCCTCAAAATGTTATTTATTTATGTACCTTCAGTAGTGTATTTTTATAAAAAAAAAAAAAAAGACCAAAAGGTAAATTATCCCATTCCAAATTGAGGGTTAAGAATCAATGTGTTGAAAAGATTAATATTAAGATTTATTCTCAATTCGAGGACTAAAAAAAAGTAATCACTCTTCCATGTGTGAATACGAAACTAACTGTACTACATTGAGACAACAGGGATCAAGGTTAACCCATTCGCTGACAATGACGAGTGCTACTCGCCACAGATTTACAGTACAACAGGGACTTTGACGAGTGTGACTCGCGGCGTATGTCCATCCACTGACTTTGACGTATCTTTCTCGCTGTGTTATTTCAATACAATAATATTGTTTCTAGTAGTTCTATGAATGTCCAACAGATGTCAGAGAAATCCAGTTTCTTTTAGATATGGTTTTATTTTTCTCTAATAGATGTCTAGAGTAATGTGAGCTCTGACATCTGTGTCAATATTATCCTTTATTAGGGACAAATTATAGTGTTTATTACTTCTACTTTATCTATGATTGTTTATTCACTTTGTTTTTTAACATTGAAACTTTTATATATATTTTATAAACTTAAGTGTTTTAAACTTTTTTATACACGAGTTATACATTTTATAGAATTGTGGTTTCTAATCTAGTGAATGTTATAAAGTGTTTATGGTACTTGTTTACAACGCATCGAAAATTGGAATTTTTGAAAAAACATCCAAAATAATGGGTAATTATTATTTTTTCTATTTTGTAATAGGTTTTTACATTATAATTTAAAATAAAAAAAATAGTCATTTTTGAAAAAAAAAATTGATAAATTGGTCGGCTAATGGGTTAAAAAGCTTATAGGCATTTTATGCTAATAATCCCATTAAGACAAAATAAAAAATGAGAATTTACGCATCAGACCGGAACCCTTAAAGACATTTTGCTTAAATATTGAGAGTCGCCATTTTGTTTGGAATATTTATTAATGTTGTGAAATGAAATTTAATCAAAATCGTTAAGAGACGATTTTGAATAAATGGATTTTTTTTTTATCTTTTGGCCCTTCAGAAAACTACCCTTAGTTTTAGGGTTAGATATTCAATTCCAAAAACCCCTCAGGGCAACCCTATGAAAACCCTAGATCCCAAGTTTCAGCCCGATCAGTGTAATAGTTTAAGCTCTAGTTGGAGGTACAGACAGATAGACAGACGGAAATTCAAAAACCACTTTTTCAGATTCATGGGGTCATGAAACATTGAGATTTATAAAAATCTCGAGTTTGATTTTTTTATGACCACAATACTTTCTCTACCTGTAAGATAGCAAGAAAGTAAAAAAGTTTTTAATCTAGCCATTTATACTTGTTTAATGCTAAAAATAATGAATGAATGTGCTGTTTTTAGGTCCAAGGTGTGAGGGACCAGTTGAGTGTGGAGGTGTATGAGGTCCACGCTAGGATAGCGCTGGAGAAAGGCGACCATGAAGAGTTCAACCAGTGTCAAACACAGCTGCGCATGTTGTACCCTGAGGTGGGGGGAGCTAATCAGATGGAGTTTACAGCGTACAGAATTCTATACTATATGTTCACTAGTAATACTCAAGGTAAGGCAACATTCAAACTAAAATATTGGCTATAGCAGGGTTTTCCAACTTGTAAGGGCTCGAGGGCCACAGTGGAAACCTTAGGCATGTTTGCAGGCCGCACTTTAATAATAGGCCAATTTTCGTATAATTCTGCAAATAGAACAGAGTACCAGTATGAAATAATATGCATAGTTTAATTGAAACAAAGGTTTAATCATTTTAGTTGCTTAAAACACTATTTACAATTGCATAAAAGAGTGAAATTAAAAATAAACAAAAACTATTATATCCAAAACAATTGAATTTCGAAGAAGAGCAAGAATGTCAGTTTATTTGACTTCATATTTTACAAATGGCAAAAAAAACTAACCCAAAGTCAAACTGAAATTAATAATGTAGTCAAAATAAAACTTAAAAAAGGGCAATTTAGTGGGCGTACTGTGGTCGATCAGCTGCATCTACCAATGAACGAATATCCACCTCCAGCTCTGTTGTTGCTAATCTCAAAAGATGCAGCAAGGAAGAATCTGCAAGTCGACTTCTGTACTGATTTTTAATGAATTTCATAGAAGAAAAAATACTTTTACATATGTACATGTTCCCAAACATTGAAGTCATTTTTAAGTCCAAATTGTCTTAAGT
Organism: Timema podura; assembly: GCA_033556935.1. Classification (NCBI taxonomy): domain Eukaryota; kingdom Metazoa; phylum Arthropoda; class Insecta; order Phasmatodea; family Timematidae; genus Timema; species Timema podura. The sequence continues at coordinate 61,737,343 of JAVRXN010000002.1, read as the reverse complement.
TTGGGTATTTTTCACTGTATAACAGTTTAAAAAATGTGATACCTTTTATTTTCTGGTCTGTAGGAACGTATCGGCTTGTAGATCGCACAGCTCAAGTTGTAGGTGTGGTTCTTGTTCCTCGATTGTAGCACCAATAGGATTCATGTAAAGCTGGACACTGCTTTTCAGTGTTTCAGTTCCCTTGAATCATGTGTTGAATTCTTCAATGATTTTTTTAATGTGTGAACTGAGATCTGAAAAATCTATAGTTTCCTGGTCTTTCTACGCCGCTAATTGTAGACAGCAAGGGAAATGTGTCAATTCATTGTTTTCCAGAGCATGTATGAAAATGTTTAACTTGTTTCGAAATCCATTTACAATTCCCACTATATCTGATACGACCTGGTTTCTTCCTTGAAGACTCAGATTTAAGGTGTTAAGGTGATTTGTCATGTCTGTTAGGAAAGCTAACTGCTTTAAAAATTCTGGGCTTTGAATTTTTTCTTCTTCTAGTTCAGTGGTATCAGACGAGACAAATTTATTAAGGAATTCAGGGATTTCCTTGCGAATAGCAAAAAACCGTTCAAGGCACTTTCCTGCACTCAGCAACCTTACACGGTTGTACAGCAGCAAGTCTCCAAATTCTGCCTCAATTTCCAGCAAAAACTGCTTTAGTTGTCTATGCAAAAGGGCTCGATTTCCACCTCTTAACATATTAATAATTTTAACCACAAATTTAAAAACTTCAGTTTTCTTCATTGATTTCCCACATTCCTGGTGAATAAGACAGTGGATCATAGGACACGTTACGCCATTTTCTTTTAGCAATCCCGTCAGACCTGTCTTCTTGCCTGTCATTGTTGGCGCTCCGTCTGTCCCAATGTCTGAACATTTACTGAAGCCTCCAACTCTGTCGACAGTTTTTTAACAGCATCATAAATGTCCCTCCCTTTTGTTGTTCCTTGAAGAGAGCACACATAAAATTGCTCCTCTTTACTGCTGAAATCTTCGAAGGTGGTGCGTACAAATATTAATAGCTGACTGACATCTGACTGGTCAGTGCTTTCATCAAGGCATAGCAAGAAATGCATGCTTTCTTTAACCAATCCAATCAGAGATTTTTCTACTTGTTCTCCCATATCAATGACCCTTCTCTGTACAGTTTGGTTGGAAAGTGGCACTAATTCAAATTTCTAAGCTATTTTAGCATCTCCAAAAGCCTTTGCCATTTCCATAGCACACTTTTTAACCAGACTGCCTTCAGTGAAGAATTTTTTTGCCTTTGCAAGTTCAAGCGACACTGCGTAGGAGGCGTACAAGGAAGATGACTAATTTGGAACACTTTTCTAAACATACCTGTTTGCTGTTTTAATTTATTTTTGAAGTCTGCAACCAGTGCGTGTCGAGCTTCTTCCTTATATGTTGCATACTTGTTCTCATGCATTGTTGAGTAGTGTCGTTTAACATTTTTCTCCTTCAATACAGACACAATTTTCATGCATACCAAACATTGAAGCTTCCCACTATTGTTAGTAATTAAATAGTCACTCTCCCAGCTTTCCTTGTAAATTCTTTTTTAATTTTCAATTTTGCGTTTCTTTGAGTTTCCGCTCATTTTTTATTCACGTAAAGGATGCTAGCAACGGTACACTTCACACTCAACACAAAACAAAGCATCCAAAATGGACAGTGACTTGTGAAACTTCACTACATGTCAAGCAAGCGCGATTGAGCTTGAGTGGAGACAGGAGGAGTAGACAGCAAGCCTTGCCAGGCGAGTCTTTTGTTAAGTGAGTGAAGGAGAGTGAGGTCAGTGGAGGGGACCAACTACTCTTGCCGGGTCCTACACTGTGCGATGCAGTGCGTAACTTGTAGAATGGTTGACTATTAATTATTTATCAACTTCGTTTGATCATTTTTGCCGTATGAATATTAATACATCTTTTGAACAAGCTATGAAATATTTTTCATAACTTTTCTTGAGATTAAAAAAAAAAATCTTAAAATGATTGCGTGGGCCAGTTAGAAACCCTTGGGCTATAGCTATACGTATGTGTTTGTTTTTTTTCACAGCTTTTATTACTGGATTTAAACATAAATAATTGATGACAAAGCAAGGTTAATATTATCTGCCGTTTGGAAACATGAAAACAGGGTAGAAATACTGTACAATAATTTAAAGTAAGTGGTATGGAAGGAAGTCAACTTTGAAAGGAAAGCTAAGTTATGCCTAGACAGGAACAAATACACTCCTCTCTTCATTCACTTTTCACACTTATTTTTACTTACACAGTTACACATTGTTTTTAAATTTTTGGATGTACTCTTTTAGCATATCAAGAGAGAGACAAATAATATAGTGATATATATGTATATGTATATACAGGGCCTATTTATATACATAAAGTATATATCTGCTGCTTGCAGTCCTTAAAGGTACAACATTTGACACACTATCTAAGGTTACACTACGTCTGATAAATTTGAAAAGTAACTGAAAACTTAAGTGTTACCAAATGGCAGGTTGCTAAAATGACATAACAGGATGAAGGTTTGAATAGATGGATAACTTAGTATAAAAAACAATTTAGAAAACATTATAAAACTCTAAATCTTGAGTAAGGAGTAGATAAATATGAGTTAAGATTTAGATGTTTTATTTATAAATTATAGATATTTTTACTATAAAATTGTTGTTTTAAGTATGGATAGTTGAAAAAGTAGCAGGCCTATGATGCTGAAAGACACTTGACAAATTTAATTTAAAAAAAAAATTGTAACAAATTTCTAAAAATGTAAAAATACTTTGTCGACTCATATTTACATATAAAAGAGTCAATAAATAGCAAAATAACATTCTATGAAATATTAAAATATACAATACAAACATTATGTGAATTAACATAAAAATCAAAGTTTAAACTTATTGAAAACAATGAAGGTTAAAATCACGTTAACATCTGCTTGTCAAATCAAGTTTGTTGAATAATGGTATGATATAAATAAGTTGAAAATGTCAAATTAAATTGGTTGAAAAGGGTAAGTTAAATTGATATCTAAGTGTTATTTAAAGTGGACGTCCCTTTTAGGGGTGTGTGAAGACCACTTTTTAAATGCGAAGCGAAGTCGAAGCAAAATTTAAAACTTGCGAAGAAAAGTAATTTCCCACTTTTCGTATCAGCCATTTTGAATAATGAAGAAAACATTAAGAAGCTATGAAAAACTTCTGTGACAAAATGCATTTGTAAATTTGTCACAGATAATTCCAAAGAGATAAAATATTAAGCACTAAACATTAGCCGCAAGCTGTGATTATATCTCAACTAAAGCGATTTCTCTGCTTCATACCAGTGACCATGGTGTTATTTCTTTATATGTATTTTATTTTTTTATAAAATGATGTTGGCGATAGTGAATATAATATATTAACATTTACTTACCCGCTTTTGATCCATGCTACATTATGGTAGTTAAATTACTAGTCATTCAGGGTGTCCAGCGACCTGGAAAACGGGGAAAAGTCAGGGAATTTGCTTAATCAGTGAAAAGTCAGGGAATTTGATCAAATTTCAGTAATTTTTACATAGTCACTAAAATAATAGGCCTACACTATGTTCATTTACAATAAAATAACTGTCAAAAAACATTTTTCTTCATTGCACATTTATTTTAATACAGTTGTACATCTTGAATATACTTATCTCAATTCTCAAAGTCAACATGAGATTTTCATCTAATCTTTCCACCCCTCTATCATGTCTTTACCCAAAGTTGAGTCATTAGTTCATTAGCCCGTGTAAGACGATCTTTTAATGTCTCCATATGATCTAAATCAAAGCTAACTTGGAGCGCACGACCCAGCGTTAGGCTGACATCCTTTAACCACTTCATAGAGTGTTACAATTTCAAAATATGTATGTGTCTAAAAATATTATTACATTAAGTTGAGATCTTAATACAATATTTATAATATAGTGACTGGAAAAGTTGGAAATTGGATCTGGAAACCCTGGAAAAGTCAGGGAATTTTAAGATATAATTGGCTGAACACCCTGTCATTGTTAGAATTCTGTTAAGTAACGGTTTTAAAATGATAAAATATTGAAATAGGTAATATTTAGTAAGATAAAATTAAATCATTTGATAATTTATCAAAGTTTTATCCTTCCTTCAAACTTTTTTGAATATGCGAAGGTTATTGTAGAAGTCGAAGCCAAAGGAGATTTACCTTCGACTCTGACTTTGACTTTTCGAAGCTTCGTACACCATTAGTTTAGTCCTTTTACTCCTTTGTAAATCCAGGCCAGATGGAGAATTCTGGCTGGATTAATTCGACATGTTTCGGTAAGTCATTTTTCATACTATAGTTAAGGAAAATGTAAATTGAAATTAAAGAAGCTATTAAGAAAAGTAAAAGGTTAAGATTAATATGAGAAATATGACAAATGTACTATTACATATTATAAAAGAATATAAAAGGAGAATATCTTTTGTAGCATGTAATAGTATATTTATCATATTAATCTTAACTTTTTACTTTTCTTAAAAACTTCTTTAATTTCAATTTACAGTTTCCATGAATATGGTAGAAAAAATGACGTATCAAAACATGTCTGATTTATTCTTCCAGAATTCTCCATTTGGTCTGGATTTACAAAGGAGTTAAGGGACGTCTATTTTATGTAAGACTTAGATACCAATTTAACTTAACCTTTTCAACCAATTTAATTTGACCTTTTCAACTTATTTAATTTGACCTTTTCAACTTATTTATATCACACATTCAACAAACTTAATTTAACAAGCAGATGTTAACGTAATTTTAACTGTAATTGTTTTTAATAAGTTTTACACTTTCACTTTTATGTGAATTCATATATTATGTTTGTATTGTATATTTTAATATGTTATACTATGTTGTTTTGACTATATTTTGACTTTTACATGTAAATATGAGTCGGCAAAGTATTTTTACATTTTTAGAAATTTGTTACAAATTGTTTTTTTAAATTAAATTTGTCAAGTGTCTTTCAGCATCATACTACTTTTTCAATTATTCATACTTAAAACAACATAACTTTATAATAAAAAATTCTTTAGTTAATAGATAAATAATTTAAGTCTTAACTCACATTAGTGTAAAAAGCAGAGAGTAAAAAATAAAGTCTATATAATGTTTGGTTGTAAATAGATTATCTCAGGTCTAAACCAGATAGTAATTTGATTTGGTTACCCATTCATATGCACATTCTTATTACCTGACCTGTTTGACATAATAGTACTACCATTGCAAGAAACAAAAAAATCTTATCCTATGAACTCCAACCAATTATGGCCTACTTGATTCTGAATATGTTGATCCAAATTATTGCTTACCATGCTTTCTTAAGATGTGTAGGTAAAATAAAAGTTTGAATTTGAGATTTATATTTACAAAATAGTGGATTTAACTATCTTTAATTACCCCTTATTCTAGGTTTGGCTTATTTTTTGGGTGAATGCAGTATTAAAGAGTATAATATAATTGCTTAATTTTATTATGTACACCATATGGATGTTAATCAACTATTTTAAAGAATTAAACTTTGCTTAAATTGACAGAAGGCACTTGAATCTACTTGCCTAATAATGATGGTTGCCTTATTACAGACCTGACAACTATCCTCTCATCACTCAAGCCTGAGCACAAAGTGGATGAGTGTGTCTCTCATGCACTGGCGTTACGCTCTGCCTGGTGGTTGGGCAACTACCATCAGTTCTTTAAACTGTACAAAATGGCTCCACGAATGTCCAGCTATCTTGTGGATTGGTTCATAGATCGGGAACGCAAGGCTGCTCTCAAGACCATGATAAAGGCGTATGTATATGTAATTAATGGCATTAACACCAAGTTGGTCACGTTAATGTTCAACAATACTCAGAGTATTCTTAATATCACTTTAACATTGCTATGGGATATGTTGACCATTCGCAGGGCTCTTAGTTTGCATACTCATCATACACTTAGAGTATCCATGACAGTACTTTGACACTGTTCTAGAATATGTTGACCATTCACAGGGCTCCTAGTTGACATTTTGTAGAGTAGGGGTCCCCAACCCTATACCCACCGAGCCTTTTGCGTCTTCCCGCCACTTTTTTACCACAGCTGAAACGTTCTTAGTTAATAATTTTAATCTGTCACTTTTCCAACAAAAATCAAGCTTGTGCTTATCTCCAGGTATTCTGTTCTCAAGAAGTTGGTGATTAAAAGCCCCTCTCTCCAATCCCTCCCTTTCATTTCTCTTTATTTGCCTGCTCATTTACAAAGTGTATTTTTACTCAGAACTACCATTCTAATAGTTTCAAGCTGAATGGTTTTGCTTTTTCCTAATCTCAAAGACCTACCCCCTTCCATCATTCTCTTCACACTCACTAATACCATCCTAATACTGCCTATTTCCTTTGTAAATATCTTGGCAGCTTTGTTGCCTAATAAACACAGAATAAATATATATTTTAAAAATGTACCCAAGCACCAAAATGGTGGTGAGTAGTTAAATAGTTCCTTGTGTCTTTATTTTGATCTTATTAAAACTGTAGATAAAGCATTATTTTTTAAATTTATTTTTTGTCAACTTGGAGGGGGGCTGATCCCCCTCTTTCCCCCCTTGGCTATGGCCTTGAGTATTACCCACAACCACATGTAACGTCACAATCGCTGTTGGAAACTTAACATGGCAGTTGACCGGCCGTGTGTATAGCGTTGAGACTGACCTCTGAGCCTGGCGGGAGTTAGTAAATTTACCTTAAAAAAGTAATTGGTGCCCGCCGCACTATCGTTGGTTTTGAATGTGCTCTAAGGTAAAAAAAAAGGTTGGGGACCTCTATTGTAGAGTATCATTCAGTTGCGTGTCTGCCTACTGAGCTAAGGGTACCGGGTTTGAATCTCTGTAGGGCTGAAATTTTATCTCTGAGGAAAATATGGGCTTACCCTTTCACATTGATAAATTAACAGCCGGGGACTGGATGTTGTGCTTGTCCTAGACTCAAGTTAGATTATAAGACATATGAAGCTACGACAGACCTAGCCAGCCGGTGGTGGAAAATATATGGCTTGAATAAAACACTGATTCAGGCCACAGGCTGGAGACACTAATAGATGTAAAAAAAGCACCTATGCATGTAACCTGAACGGGTAGTAAGACGTGGTGCTCTATATATATTTAGGATATACACACCCACACACTCCCATTAGTGTAATTAGTACCTATACACGTAACCTGAACAGGTAGTAAGATGCGGTGATATATATACTAGGGCTGTCAAACTATACCTTGATTCCCTCGATTCTTACTAGTATCGAAAAAATCAAGAACGAATTTTAATATTACAATTCTTGATACTTCAATTCTTAGCTCTCAATAAAACTGGCAACTAAACAAAACAGCAACAATCATAATAGGTAATAATCGATTATCTCTCATATTAGTTTAGTTGCCATTTCACTTAAATGCCGGCAAATTGTAAATATACCATATTGGCCCGAATATAGTACAACTCTGAATATAATATGATCCTATCATTTTGAGGTGTTCTACATGAAAAATAAATGGTCTCGAATATAATACGACCTGCCATTATTGACAGTAACAAGAGGTAGAAACTTAACAACTTTGACATACTTTTTTTTAAAGTAAAAGTTAAGTGAGATTGTTAGAATACATGAATCGATTCTAAGCAAACAATCGATAAATCACGCCATGTATATTGAAAGCTATTTATAATTAGATTAAATTAAGATGGCCGCTTTCCTGTAATTATATTATTTATCGCTTTTCAATTTTTAATGTCTTTTTTAGCTCTTTGAATAAGACAAGTTTAATATAAATTGAACAAAAATCGATGTAGTTAATAAAAACAGAGCAAAAAAGTTATATTTAGTTTAATTCAATAGATTTAGAGCATAGTCTGATATATTCGATATATTGTTCACAAAACTTCTTTACTAATTTCTGGCGAGCTAACATGTGTTGGATCAATTATGGCGGACGACTTAAAATGTTTGTAAAGTGTGAAATATGTTCTTTCCATTATAAAATCCGCAGTTTGTTGTATCAATTTCGAGTTTATTTGAATTTTTGGTTTGATTTTCAGTTTTAAAGACTTTTAACAAAGGTAATCTCTTTTATTTGACATATTTACAGTTTTATTTGCGACAAATATTATAAGCCTAAGCAAATATATCTTTACTATTTTAATAATTTTCTTACAATTTAAAAATTAAGTGATGTTTACAATTATTATCTGATATCTACAATTATTATCTTGTTTGTTTACTTGCTACAAGTATGGTACTTAGTTTTATTTCCAATGTCATTAAGTCAAAACAGTACACTTTCATTTTATGGTCCTATTTAGTGAATTGAATAGACTTGTGTTCTCAACAACTGTTTATTATACTTGTTTTAATTTTTATTTATTTAGAAATATTTGATTCAATGAAGATTTATTTGTAGGTATTTGTTTACTATAATGCAATTCCTAATTATTTTATTATTTTGATTATATGATTTAATACTTAATAAAATTGATATTTTTCTTTGTTAAAATTTAAAAAATAAATTAACGACCATGAAAGCTATTTAGTTTTTTGGTATGTTATAAAGTTGAATGCCAAAGTTTTTTTATATGAGGTTGGTTGCTTGAAAAAAAAATGATAAAAAAAATTCAAGAATCGGAAGCGAGAATCGAAAAATTGAGCTTGAGCTTAAGAATTGGAATCGAGAAAAAGAAGTATCGTGATATTGATATATATATATATATATCATATATCGTGATATATATATCTATATATATCGTGATATATATATATCTATATATATCGTGATATATATATATCTCTATATATATATATCATGATATTCCTATATTCATATTTCCTTAAATATATACAAGCACATGTGCATATATATATATATATATATATATATAAATATATATATATATATACACACACTGTGTGTGCACATATATATATATATGTGCATATATATATATATATATATATATATATATATATACACACACTGTGTGTGCACATGTGCTTGTATATATTTTAGGAAATATGTTTTTATAAATATTTAGAGTATTTAGTATAATTTATATTATAAGGCAAATGAAGCTACGATAGGCCTAGCAAGTCGGTAGTGAAAAATATATGGGTTGAATTAAAAACAGACCCATGGCACAACCTGGAAACAATAATAAATGTAAAATAAAAGGATATCTATTAATAGAACTCTGACATTGTTCATAGATATTTTATGTTGACTAAAGATGGGTTCGATCATGGCCAATCATTGGTTGCTGATTGGGTTCATCATTAATGCCAATCATTTGGTTTATTTAATTTTAAATATTACAAAGATAATAAACAGTAATAATACTTTTAATAGTTACTGTTCAGATGAGTAATTTTAATTTTGTTCATTAACGAAGGTTTGCTTATAAAAGTGTAGAAGAAAACTTTAGAGTTTTTTTTTTCGTTGACCCTATCAAATTTTAAAGATATTAGTAAATCTTAAATTGATTCCAATTTTCCCCTATTTAAATTTATTATAGTTTTATATAGAAACTATATTTCAAAATCCATGCATAGAATATCATGGAATATTTATTAATTTTAGGATAAAAACTGAAAATAATGTTTTTATGGGGGGTGAGAAGTTTCAAAAACTTTGACTACACTTCGAATATTTAAAGCTAAAACACACATTTATGTTTTTTTTGTTGTTTTTTTCTGATTTCACAAATTAGTGTTCACATAAAAAATATATAAAATAATTATGTTTTTAATATAGCATTTTGTAAATTATATTGAATACCTAAATGTATATAGTTATGTAAAGTATATTTTTATCAAACGTTAAACTTTTTTTTTAATACTCGACTTCACCTATAATCGAAAAAGTGGACTTCGTACACCCCTAATGCTTTTCATTAAATAGATTGGAATTTAAATAAGCATAATTCATTTTAAAACAGCTTTATAATGCCAGAGTTCAGATTTTGATGACAATTTTATTTTATTTTTACATCAAAATCAATGCTCATGAGGGCATGAATTTTGAATTCATGATCCCCTAGTTGTAGAAACTTTTTTATGTGTCATTTTGAATTTTAAGTTATGTTTTCTGGGTTTAGTCATTTTTTAGGCATTTCTGTTGTGTAAGTATATTTTTTAATACTTTAGAATTATTAAACATTGAAAATAGAATAGAAGAGCAAGGCCTAACAGAAAATTGTAGACCTCAAAATTCACAATTAAAAAACACAACAAAAATTTTTTGAAATTTTTGAGGTAATTTACTCCCCTTCTTCTGCTAAAGATGTTTGGTCTTAAAAGGGATGAGGATACTGTTGAGTGTAGGAGGCTACATAATGATGAGTTACATACATTGTCAGGATGGTCAAGTCTTAAAGATTATGGTAAGCAGGACATAGAGTGTGAATGGTAGAATCTATAACCACCTTCATGATAACTGACTGGCAAACCCAGTGGTAAAAGAACATTTTGAAGACCTAGACGCAGATATGATGTAATAAGGCGGACAGGCTAGAGCTAGCTCAAGATAAATATATGTGGCATACTTTAGTAAGTGCGACACTGAACTTTGAAGTTCCTAATTTCATTAATTAAGGGAGAGCTTACTTGAAGGAATTAGAAAAATTAACATAATTTTAAAATTAAATCATCATCATCATCATTATCACCCGTTTCCAGCCTGTGGTTGGGTCATTTTAGTAACTATGCCTCATCTTCCTCTATCCTTCCACCACTCTTTCTCCTTTAATTGCTTCCATTCTCCTCCTCTCACTTGCATACTTCCTGTCATCTGCTCCTCCCATCTATTTCTAGGCCTCCCTTGCGGTCTAAATAAGGAATCATTCTCCTAATATCAGCTATCTTTTTTTCTGGAATTCCAAAATGTAATCGAGCAGTAGGTACTTTCATTAGAAACCATAACAATCCAGAAAAATTCAAACAAACAATGCAAAAACTTAGCTCGAATAATGTTACGAAACAAGGTGTGCACATAGATAAGTTGTCACTAAGAGACTGGCTACGCTGCTACTCGCACCTTGGCTGTTACAACTTTATGACTTGCACAACAATTCTACTTCAATTTTCTAACACTAGTAGCAGCACTGCCATGGCAACCATGTTTTCATGCATAAAGCATGTCATTTACAACATTTTGGAAATGCACGCTTCAATTGTCCTTTAAGGTTTGCTGTCTTGCCTATCACTGACAATATATTATTATATAGGTAGTGTTTACACATTATTTTCGTAAACTTAATTTGAAAAGTAATATATAATTATTATAATTTTATATGAGTCACACTTTTCATTCTTCGAAATGATTACTCTCAAATAATTGACATTGTAATAAAACACGTTGACTTACAAGAACTAGTATAATTTTAATCAATATTAGGCATAGAACACCTACTAGAGTAGTGTATTGTAGTGTTCTTTGATCTTAACAATCAAATGAGTGAGCATTGGCAAAGCAGGCTTCAAGACACATGTTCTTAGTAACCAATTAAAATCACTAGATACCCTACATTATGGTAAATAAATCTTTGAAAGCTGTCACAAAAATTTTTAAAAATTATTATCATACATGCAAGAAGGCAAATAAATAGAGATTTAGGAACAAACAATATATGATTTTTACATTGAAAAGATGAATACAGGTCATGCTTTATATTGCCGCCACTGACCAAAGAGGTAATGGCTACCTCTTAAAAAATATCTGTCATTGCTGCCCAATCCTCAGACCTAGCTTTTGTTTAGTTGAGATGCTTAGGAATATTAAAATATGCAGCACACCTTCCTAAAAGAAAAAAGGGAATAAAAAGGAAATTGGTGGATAATGATAGGTTACATAGTTAACAGAACATTAAATTTTAAACAAATAATATGTAACAAAAAGGATTTTAATATATGATACATAACTCATCAAGGAAAACCTCTATTTGCTTAAGGATGTACGCATTATTTTACATATTCTATTTGTCTTTCCTGTAACTTCTTATATGCATAATAATACGAGGCACGTCCAGAAAGTAAGAATACTGGTTGCCCTCTCGTGCTGTGAGAATATTTTTCCAAAGTTGGCAACACTGAGTGGTAGTGGGGGTTCTTCTGAACAAAACGAGCCCAGGCAGATCTCGTTAGTATGAAAATTTGTCTTGTAGTGTCCGTTTGTATAAAATATGTCGATAAGAAATCCCACCAAATGTGAGGTGCGCGCTGTCATCAGATTCCTTCTCGCTGAAGGAAAAACATCGACTAAAATTTTTTTTACGGATCAAAATTGTTTATGGCGAAGGTGTTATGAACCGAACAAACGTGTATTTAATGAAGGCAGAATGAATGTTCATGACGATAAGAGGTGTGGAAGAACTTCTTTTGACCAATGAGTTGGTGCAAAAAATCGAGAAAACTGTTCTTGAAGACCGCTGATTGACAGTGGATGAAATTTATGCGATGTTTCCACAACTCTCATGATCTCTCCTACACGAAACAATTACAGAAACGCTGGGATTCCAAAAATTGTGCACAAGATGGATCCCAAAACAACTGGCAGAGCAGCACAAAGTGAATTGGAAGGTGAGGATTTTCTGAGCTCGATTGTGACTGGAGATGAAACCTGGGTGGCTCATTAAACTCCTGAGACAAAAAAGACAGTCATCACAGGGGTGGCACACCAGTTCCCCATCTGCCAAAAAATTGAAAACCTCAATTTTGTGCCAAAAAATCATGGCCACTATGTTTTGGGACCAAAAAGGGAACATTTTGATCGAATTTCTGCCTCAGGGGGAGACGATTAATGCAACATGATACTGTGAGACCCTAAAAAAGCTCAAGAGAGCAATTCAAAACAAACGAAGGAAAATGTTGACGAAGGGAGTGTGCTTGTTGCACGACAACGCCCGCCTGCACACAGCCAACGCCACCAAGGCGCTTTTGGACTCATTCGTTTGGGACATTTTGAACCACCCTGCATACTCCCCTGACTTGGCACCTTCAGACTTTCATCTTTTCACCTCCCTGAAGACTCACACGGGTGGGAGAAAAATGTCAACCGCCGAGAAGGTGAAACAAAAGGTCCTGAACTGGAAGAAGATGGAAGGAGAATTCTTTGAGGAGGGCATCAAAAGCTTGTGCCACGGCTCACAACCTGCATAGAACAGGAAGGCGACTACGTGGAGAAATAACTGACATTTACCAACAAAATCCTGTAATTTTGTTTTAAATACAATTTTTTTTTTAAATAGAAAAATCGAGTACTCTTACTTTCTGGACACGCCTCGTATGTAGCCCAAATAGTTAGATGTTTTCTTTACTGTGTTAAATCCACCGCGATTGCTTATAATGGAGAAGTGCTGTACATAAGTCATCAGTACATCAGTCTAGGATTGAAAAAAGGCACCAAAAGAACACTATAGTACAAAATGTGCACACTGAAATATAAGATGCTTGTAAATTATTTTTCTATATCAAATATTCTTTCTCTTTTAAAACATTTTTTCCTAAATAATGTATACAATGAAATCATTGAAGAAAAAGTTATGTCACATTGCACCATACAAACAATAAATAAAACAAACTTTAGAAGAAAAATAGAAATACCAAGGATTTTATTTAGTGATAGCAAACAACCAGAGATATAAACATAAAAAATAACCAATATATATTTATTATATCAACTTATTCTTTTGAAAAGAACTATATATTTATTATCTATTGAATATTGATTGGGTTATTTATTAATAATATGTCCTTCTAAATTTTCAAAATAAACAAGATACTTATTTTATTTCTACAAGATAGTAGATGATAAAACAAGTGTTGTTATAAAAATTTATTCAACAAAAAATGAGAATGAACCCATTTAAAAATTATTATTTATCTTAGTTATTCGACCATCACTACATCCAATTAGCCAATCATGTATGTAAGCATTAATGGTTATCAATTTAGAAGTGTTTTCATCACTTCAATTAAGTAGTAGGATTAAGAAAATATTTTCATCACTTCAATTAAGTAGTAGAATTAAGAAACTATTTTCATCACTTCAATTAAGTAGTAGGATTAAGAAATTATTTTCATCACTTCAATTAAGTAGTAGAATTAAGAAACTATTTTCATCACTTCAATTAAGTAGTAGGATTAAGAAACTATTTTCATCACTTCAATTAAGTAGTAGAATTAAGAAACAATTTTCATCACTTCAATTAAGTAGTAGAATTAAGAAACTATTTTCATCACTTCAATTAAGTAGTAGGATTAAGAAAATATTTTCATCACTTCAATTAAGTAGTAGAATTAAGAAACTATTTTCATCACTTCAATTAAGTAGTAGAATTAAGAAACTATTTTCATCACTTCAATTAAGTAGTAGAATTAAGAAACTATTTTCATCACTTCAATTAAGTAGTAGGATTAAGAAACTATTTTCATCACTTCAATTAAGTAGTAGAATTAAGAAACTATTTTCATCACTTCAATTAAGTAGTAGGATTAAGAAACTATTTTCATCACTTCAATTAAGTAGTAGAATTAAGAAACAATTTTCATCACTTCAATTAAATTGTAAATTAAGAAACTATTCTCAAAATCAAAATGGACGATTTGTTGTTTGTTTTTAAGAAAATTCAAATGTAATCCTGCTTAATTAACATTATATTTGTGTGTATATATCTTTATAATTTTATCTCTTTCAAAATCGATTTTTAACACGTTCCATGAAAACATGATTTGCAAAATGTTGGTGTCTTAATCAATTGCCCACTATAGAAAATTGTTTATTTTAAATGATCTTTTTTATACAGTAGACTTTCATATTTTTTAGATTTAATTATGATTTGTTTCAATGTACTGGTCTTTAGACATACATTAAAAGTCCTCTTTATATGACATTCACAGTTTTTTAAAGACTAATTGTTCCTTCTTTAAAAAAAGATCTCTATATTTAAATATATCAAAGTTATGAACGCTCTCTATAACTTGACTAAGGGAACCATTTGGCTGATGTCTTTCACAAAGAAAAGGGGAACACGTTAAATACTCGACACTGCTGCCATTGGGCAAAGGTGTAGCGCTTCTCTCTCAATAAAAATATATCGTTACCACCCAGTTCCTAAACTATTATTCTGTTCCATCTTAACTCTTCAGAAAGTATTGTCAAAAACACAGCTTCCTGATTGATTAAACTGGATGAAACTAATAGGAAACAAAGCTTATTTAAAAAATAGACCATAGACAATAGCTCTCATACATTTAGTTACACTGTTGAAAATATATACAGATATATTAATATGCTAAAAACTAAGTTATTCTATTTGTTTCAGGTTTCTAAAAAAAAGTTTGGGAACCACTGTTCCAGTCCATTCTTAAAAGAAACAAATATCACATAATTGAATAGACCTTTATTTTTTATATATATATGTATACATTTAATAATATTTTTACTGTGTTATTAAATTTGTATTATTTTTTCAGATTTCAGCTGATTTTGAAACTTGTTTTAACATACAATCCTGTGTTTGTTTCTTGCCTCAGCTACCGACAAGTTTTACCCATCAGTTTCGTGGTGCAGGAATTGGGTTTTCATTCTGAAGAGAATTGTCATCAGTTTCTCACTCCATTTTCTCTCAGATATGGTGATGTTGAAAAGTCCAGTATCGATTGCAAGCTTAGTGTTGGCCTACTCAGCAATATTTGAGAAGCCAATACTTGCTTGTCAGGAGGTCCCAAGGTGTTCGTTGTTGTTGTCTTCTTATTCAAACAGTCACTGCCACTTTCATTCTTGGTCGTTCATTGTTTATATACTCATCTTAATTCAAATCTTCTGGTGTTGTGAAGGGACGCAAAATATTGAGTTGAAGATTGGTTGTGTACTTCCTAAGTGTCGGTACACAATATATGAACAGTATTTCAGGTAAATGCTTTATTCTAAAGTTCCAAAATATAACGTAGAGGGGCTGCTTTAATCAATTTCAGGAAGGAACTTAATTCTCGTATTATTTTAGCAAAATGGGTATAAGAAAAAATTGTAGGTACCCGTATGAATAAAACTTCAATGAAAATCCTTAACTAAGTTGAAGAAATGGATCGCCTACATTATGGACATATTTGCACAAGTAAAAGCTGTGATACCTAGCAATTGGATTATAATTGTAATTGGATGATCAGTGTAGCAAAGTTTTGGAAGTGTACGTGCCGTGACATATTGAAGAATGTAATGTTTAAGGCAAATTATCATAAAATGATCAGAGGGAAAGTCAAAAAGTTTTGAAAATTATTATATAAAATCAAAATTTTGAAATGAGACCTAAAATAAACTTGGTAAGTATATAATACCTAACTGGTTATAGCGACCAAAATCCATCACATAATGAAAAGTTGAACAATTCATGCCAACCACAAGTACAGTACTGGAAACAAGATCAAAGATAGACCAACTATCAAAAATGTATAAATTATATACGTTCAATGAATTTGGGCAACCAGAGTTAGTCTTCTGACCACTACACCACATACCATTTTTATTTGATGTTAGTTATTTAAAACATTGACTAATTGATTAAATTTGTTGGTATAAAATCTAAAGAAAATGTCAGAATTTTGTGGCAAAAGTACAAGCTTCAATACAAAATTCCACATAATATTTGAAGAACTAAAAACAGAAGTTTGTGTGTTTTCTTTCAAGGCCTAACCTAACTTTTTCAGGTTGGTTGGCTTCCTTCTCATTCACTTAAATTAATTGGGTGGTTCCAAATATGGAGGAGAATTCATCTTTGTTTTTAAGAATTCTTGTTTCTAGCAAGAACAACAAATTAAGAGTTGATGCTAACATATTGAAGAAAGTTAGATACAGGACCTGTAAGATCATCTAAAACATCATCTACATGGACCAATCAAGGGGTAAGAGAAGAAGAAATAACATTAAATAATCAACAAACCAACTAAAATCTTGGGGGAGGAAAATTACTTAAATTACATTACAGAAAAGTAATTACAATCATTAAGATTGAGATGGCAAAGTAAAGCCAAAATAAATGTAATAAGTATCTGACAGTAAAAGTGAAAACTTTACACTTAAGACTTCTTACATACTATAACATAAATCCATACACCTTTTAAAAACTATATATATATATTATCCACATTGAGCTGTAGAATCATTGTTAAAATCATATGTTTTAATATGTTTAAACAAAGGTTGAGTAAACCTACATATTAATAAGATATGTCATTTCTTTTAATACTTCATTAATATTTTACCATACAAATCAAATTAGATTTAAGTGTGAAAGTCATACACGCTTATCTAATTAGAATTTGGTTCATTTGATAATTGGCATAGCTTTTCCGCACAGATTAGAAAATAACGAAGACTTCAAGATTCACTGTCTGTTTATTACAGTTTGGATTTGTCATCAATAGCAATAAAAAAAGGCATGACTTAAACAGCTGGTATCTTCTGTATTCCTTAACATTAATCTTGTTTGGCTGTAGGTGGATTCAACAACTTGAGTTTTGTAAGGATTTCTTTGCTCTTTAGCATTGCCAACTATAATATCAATTATGTGATGTGCTATATTAAACTCATCTTTCAGCTGTCCTTTGATTCCTTTATGTGGGACCTCCCTAAAGTTTTTTTTTCTTTGGAGGTTTGTTCTTCTACGTAAGTAAATCTAATTTAAAAATATTTTCTAGCAATTTCCAGCCGCGAGTGAATCCAGAATTTAAAAAAACTCTTTTATGGATTTGTGGAGAAGAGAGAAGCTGGAAGAAAGAAGAATTTACTATTTATTTGCTTTGCTTCTTTCTACCATCCCTCTCGCTTCCCAATGTTTTGATATGTTTAATCATGATCACTTGGGTTAGTTTTTTTTTAGTTTTTTTTTTTTAGACTTATTAAAATTAGGGAAGGATTAAAAATTCAACTGAAGTCCTTTATAAACTTATATTAAGTTTGTAAAATCAAATTTTAGTTAAATATGACTTTTAGCTGATAGTCCATCTTCTTGAATGCAGTGAAGAGTTTGAACAGCAAACAATATTTTCTGCTCTAGTGGCTCGAGATTGTCATTGGTCAGAAATTGTGTGTGCTGAAATGAAAACTTAATACTAGGTTTTGTTCTATTTTTTTTTTACCTAATCCACAGGAAAATAATTGAACTAGTATTCCTAAACATTTATCATCTGTGAAGTGTTTCATGAAATTATTCTCCTTGCACATGTGCACATTAAACTCATCTGACTTTCATTTTGAAAGTAAGGACACAATTTGAAGTGTGTTAGCTCTTTGGTATGTATGGAACTCAAACCATTTTGAATGTTTTTATATACTTTTTAAAAAAAATTGAAATATACAATGTAAATAAATAAACTAACATGAAATTTATTTAATTACGAATTCCTTGTTTTATGATAGATTTTTTTCCAATATTTGGAAAGCTAATGATTGGAAATTCAATCTGCAGTATGTGTAATGTTGTAGAAAAATATAATAAAATCTAATTTATAATGTATATAATGTTTATATTGAAATGTTAACCAATAAAATGTGTATTTACTTAAACCTATAGTCCTATTAATTGTAACTAAGCATTACATTTTTCCTAAATGTAGATATTACCTGTGGTGTTTAGTTCTAATAAAATATAAAATTATTAATGTACTTATTTTATTTCTGTTAAAGTGGCCATTATTTCCCGATGTTCAGCCTTATAAAGTTAAGTTTAAAGTTTATCTGTTTACTTTGCAATTCAAAGTTAAACATGGCATAAAGTGCTGATGCATTTTAAACTTAATTAGCTGGTGTAGCCGTTCTTTGCACGGTCAATCTATAAGTAGTTTTATTCTTTTTTTAAGTATAAAATCAACCAAAGCTTAAATTATTTGTAAATATCTTATTGATTTACATTATGTCATTATGGGACTAAATGTGAAAAATAGACTTTTAAAACAGAATGTCAAAATATAGATTGGATCTAAAACTGCTGTATTTGCCTAGAAGATATAAGAAAAGTAAAAAGAAGTATTTGTTACCAAACTTAAAAAAAAACATTCATCACAGTATAACAAACAGCATGAATGAAGTAATGGACATCTATCAGCTTGAAATCGATTTTTATGTAAATAGTAACATTTCTGCGGCAAAGATGTGTGAGATGTCATTTATTCAGTTTTTTGTGTAGTTTACGAATATGACAACCCAGAAATTGAAATTGGTAGCTTTCTAATCTTTTTTGCTATAAAACATTGAAAAAATGCACCACATTTTGGTTTTTATCTTTTCCCCTTAACCAAGCATGGATTAAAAAAAATATATTCATACAAAATTTGTTTAGCTATAAATTCTCTACAAAGAAGGTTCAGTTCAATGTTAAGGTTGAACCAACAATAAAAGTCTTAACGAGGGTCAAACCTGAATAATATCCCATTATTCCGGCTCTTAAATACATCACACAAAGTTCATATGCTTAAAATCCTCCAAACTGAATTTTATATAAAGTTATAATATATTAATATGTAAGTACTATCCACAAAACAAAATTTGTTTAGTTTCTATTCAGTCACTAAGTATATCACCAGTCTTTCCAGTTTAGTTTTACAGTTGACTCAAACAAGTACGATAAATTCATACTTTGGTAAGATTTAATGCATATTTAACTACACATAGCCTAGTAATGGTCTGCATTAGTTATATGGTGACTTTTGCTACAAACACATATTTATATAGTTGTTAAAAAAACTAATGTTATTTTAGATACAAAAAAGCATTCTGGAACTATAAAGATTTCTAACAACTCTTTGTACTTTATCAATTTATAGCTTCACCAACATTCTTCTTCAAAATCATCGTCGTCATTGCATCATTATCTGCGCACTCTTCATATCCTTTATCCATTTCTTGTTTATCACACGAGCAGCTGCAGATGTCATTGCATGGGAGGTTGACGTCCAAGCTCGTGCATGGTCCTGGTTGACGAGATTTGCAGTTGCTGCATGATATAATCTCCAGTACTTCCTCAGGAGTGTGTTGACTTCCAAGTCACTTAATGGCAATCATAGGCGCCGACTTGTAAAAAAACATTGGGGGTGCTCTATCAAAAGGGTTGTGTGTGGCATAACATTTGCAAATTTTCAAGCGCTGTATTTAAAAAATGGCCAAAACTAAGGTGCAATTTGTTAGTCTCAATGTATGTTTAGTAAAAGCCGACTTGTAAAAAAACATTGGGGGTGCTCTAGCAAAAGGGTTGTCTGTGGCATAACATTTGCAAATTTTCAAGCGCTGTATTTAAAAAATGGCCAAAACTAAGGTGCAATTTGTTAGTCTCAATGTATGTTTAGTAAAATAAAATAAAACAAACCTGCACAACACAACACAACAATAATACATACAATATTAGTACTGCCACTAACCAAATGATGGAAACATGTTGACAAATGTCAGGCTGTTAATTCATGAGTGGCGAGTGCTACCAACATAATAACGCTTGCTTACATATCGGATGGGAGCACCTGCCATTTGTTACGCTAAAAAACACCGTCCACAGTGTAACCCTTTATCCAAGATAGAACTAGCACCGCAATATTAAGGTTTAAAAAGGCTGAAATATGGGGAATGCTGAGAACCCCTGAAAATATTTTTGGCAGTGCTTCTTAGTATGCAAAGCACCCCCGCAGTCAACACCTATGATGACAATGTAACCATTGTCCTTATACCATCCATGTTTGTATGGTGTGGGAGCCATCTGAAGACATATTAGAAATCTCCTCTATATAGCAGCCTGGTAGTTGGCTCTACTCACATGGAGGCGTAGTGTTGAATGACAAGGAGGTAAGAACTCTGGCAGAATACTGCCTCCTTTACAGCAGTACGAATAATACTTCAGTTTATTTACAACCTAAGTTTTTTCATGCCGTACATTTGGCACACAAACTTCTCCAGGATGGCACTCACCGTCCATACTATTCGAAGGGCTTTGAGCAAGTCATTGTAGTGTGATGCAGTGCTCATTAGTTTGAATGGAGTCTTCTTTCCTTTGCTGTAAAATGCTGAAACACTGTCACAGCTTGTGACGCTATAAAATCCATTCAGAGCTTTCATGAAGTCATCAGTGATACAGCCACCTGATAGTTTAGGGCTGTGCTTGCCAACAACATTTTGAAGGGAGACAATCAGATCTTTTCCTTGCTTACCCATTCTCATATAAACTTGGCATTTAATTTGTTGAGTTAAATCTAGCAGAATGATTACGACATTGGTGACATCAGCATGAACAACAACGCAGGGATGTTTCTTTCTCTAACATGTGCAGCACGAAAGGCTCTTCGGGGTCACAAGCAAGTTCAGTAAACTCTGTCGCTTCAACAGACGTTACTTTTCAGTACTTGTCTTCACTATCAATGAACATAACTCTACTTTGCAGTTTGCTTTGATAAATGAGTGTTCTCCACAAATCAGTTAGAAACTTAATGATGTTAGACTTGTTTGAATTAGCTGTAAGGAACTGTGGCCAAGACTTAACTTTGAAGCCTCCTTTGATATTTGCATACAATGCAGGTGTTGTATTATCTTGCAGGTGAGCTCTCTCGAAGTCTTTAATCAGGTTAGAGTTGTACAAATCTAAAATTATATCAATTCCGTTTCCTGGGCTCTGGAGTAACTTAAAGAAGAGTGTCTCACCAATAGAAACTGTACAATATTTTGTAAATATCAGTAATAATTATTTTTGTATGATTTTTTATGCTTTGTAAGGGATAAAATAAAAACAAAAAAGTGGTTTTTTTTTACTTTTTTTTAGCAAAAATTAAGAGAAATCTACCAATTTGGATTTCTGTGTTACCATAATTGTAAACTACATAAAAAACTAGATAAAATGACACCTCACACGTCTTTACCGCGGAAATGGTACTATTACTTCCATACCCCACCCATTTCACTGACCCGTGTTTTAAACTAAAACATTTCAAACTCTTGTTATTTGTTGTTTTCTCTCTTCATGTAAGTAAATATTTAAATTGTTTACCATACAGGAAGTTTTCTATTATATAAGCTTTGGAAATTTTTGGGGAGTTGGTTCCATTTTCCGGCCAAAGTATTTGAGGTGGCTCTTATATCTGCTTGACAAATTTCACTTTTTGTACAATTATATAAGTTTTGGAAATTTCGAAATATTCTCATTTCAACAACCCCAGTAACAAATTTCAGATATTTAAAAATAATTTAGGTATTCTGAGTAATCCCACTACATTCCTTGTAAGTTTTAATTTTCTATCTCATCTAAAAGTTTAGTTTTCTGTTTAAAATCCCCCCCCCCCCTACTGCACCCTCGAGTACCATTTTAAAATTCAAATTAATTATATGTTTTTGATTATCTGGAGTGGTCTCTCTACCCTTCTGCTGAGTTTTAGTTTTATACCAACCTAAGTAGTTTCTTTTAGTTTTGAAAGCTTCTAACCCACCTTCCTTCCCCCATTTCCTAAACTCCAACTTTTAAATCTGAAATTTTAATACTTATTTCATTATCTGGACCAACAGGTTTTTTTTCTAAACATAGAACCCCCTTCCTTATAATTCCCAACGTCCCAATTTGAAACTTCCCAGTTTTATACTTTCTGGTTGTATGGGGGGGAATCTCTCTACCTGCCAATTTCCAGATTTCTAGATTTTTTAGAAGTTTTTTAACAGTTTAGGAGAAAGAAAGGGTGGAAGGACACGGCCATGTTGTTAATAACAGGGAAATTGTTTAACTACCTTGAGCCAACCACATTCATTAAACAGCAAATTGATAGAAAACAGTGTGACAGTGTCAATGAAGGAGTCGTCAACATGAATAATGCATATCCAGATGAAAACATTTGATCCAAAGTTAAGTGTGTAGGTCATACTGAGCAGAGAATTTATAGATATGTCAACATTTTATGATAATGGAAATTGTTAAACCTAAAGAAAAAGGGAACATAAACTAATTAGAGTAAATTTGATTAAGAAAGCCCACCTAGGGAAAGAGGAAAAATGTGTGAAGAATCCAATGCACAAAAGTGACATCTTCCTTTCTTCTGTCTTCTATAGTAAAAGTAGTCACACACACATTTTAACACAAATAGAATAATATTTCGGCATTGTTGCCTTTATCAAACACAAAGAGAGGCGAAGCTTTCTTCATCAAATTTACTCATTAGTTTATTTTCCCATTTTCTTTAGGTTTATCATTTTCCATTATTATAAAATTATTTAGCCATTGGGCCACCTCATTTTTAAACATTTTATGTATGTCAAAAATGAACCTTAATACCCAGACCAACCCATCTCCAGGAAACCAGATTAGACAATACTGATGGCTTAGTCTATGTCCACACTAATGTGTTTTATCATTATTGATTACTATTCATAAAGGATTTACACAAATATACTGTCCAGTTTTTTTTCCAGCCCTTTGCCTAAAACAACAGACAAAAATAGTGTTAAATTTTATAGAAGTTAATTTATTTAGCACACCGTCTTACCACCAATTCAATGTACTAATTACGCTAATGGTGTTAGGGATTGGGAAGGTTGAATTTAGAGGAAGTGAACCCGCATTAACTTGGGTGGAGAGTGGAAAACCATTTAGGAAACCCCCCCCCCCCCAGTTCACCCGACCGAGATTCGAACCTCAATCTCCCCATCCTAATTAGTCTAGTTCAACATGAAACTATCGTGTTAACTAACTACGCCACCAAGTTGGGTTTATAGAAGTTAAAAGTATGAAATGGTAATGTAATGTTTTAATTTTTATAGAATGTTCTCTTTATTTTTTATTTATTTTTTCAAAATAATTTTTATGTTTATATTCACATATAGTTATTTTGAGAATAATAAATAGTACAATATTATAATTCATTTTAATTAGGGCTAGGAATTTATTTTAATTGGGCTAAGAATTTATTATAATTAAGGCTGGGAAGATGCCGAATGCCTATCCAGTAATAGGAATTGGCTCACCAATTCTTAAAACTGATGTGTGAAGATTCAATGGAAGTAAAAACTGAGAAAGATTCTAGGGAAGTCATTAATAAAGAACTATTGAAAGTTTTATAACTCCATCATGGATTCAGAATTTGTCTTTATTTAAATACTTAAATTTATTCCTCATTTGATATTTATAAAATTATTTTAAAACTAATAATGCTTATTAAATCTAGACAAATATAAGGAACAAAAAATCTTTTTTCGTTTTTATTATAAAATTAATATATTTTTTGGTGGTATTCTTAGCACAGATAAAAAAAATAATCTAACAACGAACAAAAATGGAGTCAATTTAAACCTGTGCAATTCCATACTTTTAATCCAAATCTTGGGTAAGTAATCGGCTTAGTTTATTTTATCAAATCAAATCTTGGACAAATCCCATTGTTTAAAAACAATGGGATCAAATATTTTATTTTAAAAATAGGTTTGGTTCTGAATCGAATCATTCATTTTAGGCTTACTATGTTAATGTTTCAAATCTAATCAGTGTTGAATATTTAACTGTTATGTTAACGAATCCAATCAAGTAATAAAATATTTCATAAAATGTTAATAAACATTTTAAACATAAAAATAAAAAAATTAAACATTTTATACATAAAGATTTTTAAAAAATCAATAAATCTCCTCTTTGTCCAGCGGCAGCAATGTAAAGTGTGAACTGTGTTCATCTTTTCATTGTAAAAGCCATATTGTGTTTGTACAATACAATACAAATTACCTTAAAAAGCGAAGAGAAGTTTTTCTTAAGAGATAAATTACTATATTACTATATATGTACTCAAGAAATTGTGTACTGAGTTTACAAAGTGAGCTAGCTGCCTCATCCTTCTTTCTAAGATGTGTGGTATTGTGGAAACTGCTAGTATGCACTTACAAATTCAAGTTTTGAAACACTGCTGGGTTTGGAGAGTAAAAGGTTTGTTTAGCTAAAAGAAATAAAATCTAAACCTCCAATCATTGAGCTCTCTTAGATTCCACTATGTTGGTACATAATCAGCCATGGTACTTACATGTAATAATGTAATGTATTAAGTGTGTGAATAACATCTTACCTAAAATATCTACTTGTACTTATGTAGGTTAAAGTCACAGGTCTCAATGGCTTAGTGGGTATTTTATTTTCATCAAATCTTGTAATGATGCATGCTTAGCTGTTGCCTAGGGACACCTTACTTGATACATTTTCATTCAATCACTATTTTTTTTTAACGTACAGTAAAATTTAAAATAGAAAGCAGAATCTCTGACATTGTTTACCAATTGTGTTAGAAAATGTCATTAAGACCACTTATTATTTTACAACACTTTTAAAATGAAAAGATTATTTTATTTTCAACTGTCTATATAACCCACTTCTGTGGCGACATGGCCCTGTCACATGGACTGGACTGTCAGTGATGGGAAGATCAAGGTTTGAATCCCGGTCGGTTGTACTGAGGGTGGTTTTTTTTGCCTTCACACAAATGTGTACACACACACCTCTTCTAAATCCAACCTTTCTCATCCTAACATATTGGCATAATTATATGCATATAACCTCGAAGAGGAAGATTTACTAAAATAACATCTGCATAAATTATATTTTTATTAATGTATATTTCAACTATTATATGAACTCAATAAATTTAAGATGAAGAACTTTGAAAATTAAAGAGAAAACTAACTCGTTTCATTGGTCAAATGATCTAATAAATCACTCTTACAATAGACTGCACCTGATAGGGAGTTTGGGGCTCAAATTCTGGTCAGGTGTACAGAGGTGGGTTTTTTCTTAATGTTTTCCCCCTCTGCCTCCACGCGAATGTGGGTAAACTTCTTATAAATCCAACCTACCTCATCCCTAACACATTTGTGTGATTAATACATGTGTAGAGCTGGAACAAGTAGTGAGATGCAATAAAAGAAAACTAGGTTTAGAATGTTGGTTAGTACTACAATATTGACACAGTTTTCTCCTGCCCTCCACCCATGTCAAGCAGTCTTACACACAAACTCCAACACATGCAATTCTGATGTTGACTAATTAGTATTTACCAATAATTTGGCTGTTCAAGTGTCTAGTTTTTTTTTATTGTATTATATTTTAGTTTGAAGTGTGATCGTATGTTTTTATATCCCCACAGTGTCACATAAGTATAATTATTGTTTAGAATGTAACACTACTCTATTTAACTTCACTAATGATGATGTGGTATCCTGAAAGTGAGCAGCCTTACCTTGACTGTTTACACTGTGATCCTGTATTATAACTTATAAGCTACACCATAGTGGAACCATAAAAAGGTAATCTTGCTACCCTTATGGTTGAATTAAGGGTACAGTGGACCAAATTAAAACAGATCTACATAGTAAAGTACATTTGAGTGTTATAAGTCTTTAGGCTTAGGTTAACTAAACTATAATCAAGATCTATATTGAACATTAAAATAAATGGTACAATGCACCACACAGACTTTCTTTTTTTATCTTAAAATGAAGACATTTGCGTGTAAGATTTGTTAAACAAAATAAGATATATTGCAGCATAACCTATGGGGAAAAAATGAACACCTCTGCCCAACAAAGTGAATAACAATTTAATTTGTCAAAGACTTCCATAAAAAAAGTATGTATATATATATAAATAATACAACTTTACAATGATAAGCTATCTTGTATCTGAAATAGTTGCAGAGATTTAACAAAATTGGAAATTTCTGCCTATGTAAAGTATCCTCAAAGTAATTTTTATGGGAAAATGAGTATTGCCTTTTGTTTTTTAAGGTTAAACCGTGCCTAGATACAAAATTTAATTAAAATCGTTCAAGCAGATTTTTTGGGGTTTTTTTTCCTTCAGTGAACTACCCTTAATTTTAGGGTTGGATATCTAATTCCAGAAATTCCTTGGAAGAACCTTATGAAAATACACAAACAGCATTGCAAAAATCACCGTTTATGTTTGAGGGAGTTATGAAATGTCGATATTAATCAAGATCTCATTTTGATTTTTTTGATAATCCCAATACTTCTCTCTCTGAGGAGTCAAGAGAAAGTAAAAATAGAGTACTATTTCTATTGCTGGTATGATATAAACAGGGAAAGTTACAAGACTCGTGTTGGTATATGTGAACACATAGTTTTAACACATTTATAGATTTTAAGGTTCTAGTAATCAAGTTTGGCAAAGTGGTTTATGGTTGTTCTAAAGAACCTTCGCTGGTAGCGGTAGAAGTTTGTACACAAACTTAAAGGGCATGTTCCACATGTTTAAACTTTGAATTGTTATATTACTTTTTATTATATGATTTGAGTAAAAAGAATATTAAAATAAGAATAGGTGAATTGTTTGATGTTTAAATCATAAAAACCATATAAAATACATGATATTTTAGCATTTTCCTGGTAGGCCTTAGGATGGATAAAAATAAAACAAGTAGGTACAAGCAATCGACAGAAAGAATTAAGTAAATCTATTAATTATATTTTTATGAATCCTAACTCTTTATCAAAGATGAGTAAAGGCAAGAACTTGGTCAGGAAACCAATCAATTTCAATATATTTGGTACACATTAACCTTCTTAGTTTCTGCAGAACATATGAACTAATATGTTTCATGACACAGAAATTTCAGCATTTTACTTTGTATTTTTTACAAAATGATGAATAGTTGTTATCTCAAATTTGGTTTTTGCTTCTTTGTAAATTTGTAGAGGGATAGGTCATGTACTTTTGTAAGTGTGGCAATCATTACTTTAGAGTTCATAATTCTACGGACTAAATAAAAAATTTGTAGATCTTATAGACCCAGTGATTGAACATAACACATTTTTTGCTCACCACGAAAATTTGCTTTTGAGTATGATTGTAGATGAAAGAAAGCATATAAGAGATCTAGGGCTCAGACGGATTTTGAAGGCAAGAAACACAGCTCCTAACAAAAACACAATTAGGAGCTTCGTGATGCCAAAACTCAACTTTGCTGCTATGGAGTACACCGATATGATTCATTGGAGTTTGTGCAAAGTGTTGCCGCCCCCTTTGTTTCAAAGAGTAAGTGATGAGCACATTACATCAATTATACAATTAGGCACAGCATCTGACTGGATTCCAACTTGTTTCCTTGTCACACTCAAGCAGTTGAGCTGGTGACAGAAGCGTCACAGTCTGCGGAGCTAAGTCCAGGGATGGATTAATTAGAACAACTCTCCTGTCAAGATCCATAATGCCTAAGTTTTCCAACAAATCAGACTTTAAATTAGCAAGTATTTAAAAGAATGAGTAAAAGATTATTGTCATAATGCTACAGTTCATTACTATTATTATACTCAATTATATGACAAAATGTAAAATTTGATGTTTTCATATAAAAATTGTGCTTTTTTTTAAGTGCAATGCGTGACCAATAAATAATTAAATATTCATGATTTTTTGTATTTACTTATCTTCCTTGTGATCTTCTTTACTTATCTAAAGCTATAATATAAGTTTGACTTGTATAGAATACTTTTTCTCTATTACGCAAAAATGTTGAAATCGATAAGTTTTGTAAATTTCGGGGGTGATGAGCGACCGGAAGATATCAATTGATTTTTTATTTATTTTTTTATTTTACTAAACTGTAATAGTCAATTTTTCCATGGTATAGCGGATAAAAAAAAAGTATTTTTCGGCCCACCCTACTACAAATAACTGCCTTAAAATTAGTATAGAGGTTAGATAAATTGAGTTTCCTTCTCAAACTGTTATTGACTCGCTTTAACCCTTATAATAATCCCTTCTTAAATGATTTATGAAAATCATAATCATGACTAACCATTTGTAAACTACATATAATTATTATTCTCTTTATATCTGACAGGTTTAAGTGTGTTCACTAACAGCGGATAACATTTTGAAGCGTCACAATTTTTCCACATTGACACTTCATGTGTTCTCACAAGCTCCATCAATGAATACTGCCCATAGTCCTAACTCAGCAATCATATATTCAAGCATACTTCTTAAATGCCAATTCTCCTGAGAATCCACACTAGTTTTTAGGTTCTACAGCACCTTTGTTTTCTTTCAAAGCATTCATTATTTACTTTCTTGATTCCATAAAAACATTTTGATCAAAGATTTACAAACTTATGAACTCTTCTGATAAATATCAAAGGTATTTTATGAACTCATAATGTGCTTCTTTGAACAATAAGGGCTGTACTGTAATCCGACAAGTTAAGACTTCTACCTTTCAGTGTAAACAAACAGGGTGATGAGGAAATAAATTAATTTCTCCATTCAATTTTGATGGTGTATCGTCCCCAAAGCTTCGAAGGATAAACCCCTCAAAGGGTACCAATGAAGATGAAAGTAGGCTCTAGAAACTCACTATAGTCTATCTGTGGTTGAGTTATCTTATAGAATAAAATTGCATCAGATTTGAATTAATTAATTAATTTTTACAATGATGTGAAATTGATACTTTAATAGGGCATATAATATATATATTTATGTTATGGATGTCAGGGTGGCACTACTATGTGCTGACTAGGATGGCCCTTTGATGATGTTAAAATGCCCACATCAGATGCTTGACGCTGGGGGAAGACATCTTTCTTAATATTGTGTACTTTTTATGATAGTCATATAATCATCATATAGAGAGCTATTTAAATAACTCTAGGTATACAACTTTTCTAAATTATTATTGGATTAATCTACAACATTACTTTAACTAACTTATCAATACCTAGACTCATGTTTTGTTCCAACATCAATCCTGGATCCTGACTTCACTATTGAAAAAAAACTAGATAGCTAATGAAGCAGAGATTGGGGTTCAAATACCTTTCGGGTATACTCAGAGTGGCTTTTCCTAAATGGTTTTATAATATTTCTCTATGTTAATGAGGGTAGATTACCTCTAGAATTCTTCCTTTCTCATTTCTACTCCATTAGATAAATGTATACTAAAAAGGTAGAATTTTAAAGGAAATTTACCAGCATTTGCATAGAGGGCGAGTGGGAAACCATGTAGGAAAAGCAACTCTCAGTAGACCTGACTGGTATTCAAACCCCATCTCTCCAACATCGGCCGTCTAGTCTACTGAGAGAATGACAATTTAGACAATGCAGTCACCATAGCGTGTGTATAATATTTGCATTTATATGCATACACATTAGAATTATCAGAAGGGAAAAGGTATAGGCTTAAATACTCCTACCTTTTGTGCATAGTTAGTGATATTTGAAGCTTTACTTTTCATAACATGCTGCTGGTATGAAGAAATAACACCATTGATGGACTCCTCTAACTTGCCTTGAGATAAATTTTGTACTTTTGTTTCTTTCCACGTCACTACTACATCTTTTTGAGACTCTTCTACTAGTTTTTCTTGATATCACTTTTTATATGCAAGCAATGAACAAGTTAGTCTCCTCTTTTTGAAGAAATTATTTTTGTTTTTGTACAAACCCAAGTGATTATTCACGGCCTATGTAAAAGAATGTGCTGTAGGAATCTAAATTATACTCAAACTCAACTATACTTATAAATTAAGGCCACTTCAACTGACAGCTGCTATCCAACTAAAAGCACGTGAGGGGGTCAGTAGATGGACAGATCTAAACAAATGCTGCAAGTATAAACATGTCACTGTCATCCGCATGAAAATATGTTTTTTCGAATGTGCTTGATGTTCATAGTCTCGGGCAGACAATGCCACCTAAGTGCATTCGAAATATCGATAAACAAAAAGTAGGTGCTAAACTTGCATTTTCAATTCCACAGATATTCGGAAGTTATCTATAAATATGTTTATCAAAGGTGAAACCAGAACAGTAATATTGTTTTGCAACATTAGAATTTTAGTTTAAGACTTGTGTTACGTAACACTTTGATGTACCCCACTCCCCCTTCCCCTTCAAAGCGTTACTTGGTTTATGGACGACCCCTAAAGTGTGTGGATCAAAAGGAAGGGGTAGGCCATGTAAGACATGGCATAATGTTGTAGATAAATATGTGAAAAAGATAAACATTAAGAGATTTAAGAATAAAAGAACATGTATAACTTGGTGTATGGATGTTGTTGAAGCAAAGGAAGCATGCAAGGATAGGGAAGTGTAGTGAAAGTTAGTGAGGATGGATTAAGTACGGAGTTGTTTTTTGAGCTATATTCAGTTTCTTGCCTACCCTGTAAAGGAATGGCGTGATTAGGTATGAATTATATATGTAGTATAAAAATATGAAATAGTAAATTCTTTGATTATTTAAATGTGTTAAGTTTGGTAAAATATATATTGCAATGTTTATCATCACTGATTTTAGATAGGTTAACCAACATAATTCTCTAACTAACTATTAACTAATGCTAGTTTTGTAGTTGATCGTATTAATAAAAGTTTTAAATTAAATTTGTAAACAATCAATCTATCTATAATAATATAAGAAAGTGTTTGTGTGTGTGCGATGCCCAGCCAAATCTACGGCATACAGAGATCTGATATTTTTAACGTAGGTGGACGGAAGGGGGGGGGGGGGGTCAGAATGCACCTCAAAGCTGGATTTTTAAATAGCTTTTTAATTAGGCTATTTTTAACAAATTTTCAAAGGGGTCATGGGCAACGGGCCGTGCAGAATTGCTAGTATAATATATTATCAATGTTGAATTTTAAATTTAATTTAATTATTGCTTTGTCATGACACTGAAACTTCAATCTAGGATAATTCAAAATAGTCGACACTATTGAATAAGTTTATCGGTCGAAAGTAGTTTTAGAGATCAATTACGTTATTAATATGAAATTTTATATTAATTTTACCAATTTTTTAAGTTACCATTGATTTATAAGTGGAATTGGTGACATCATTTAAATTAAAGAGCTTATGCTTACCATTGCATTTTAAAATTGATTTGTTCATACATCAAGTGGAAGCTTGAAAATGACTAGCTTACTAAACTTTTGCACTCGATCCCGAACTTAAATGACGAGCTCGGTTCGAAGCTCAAAATCAGAGTGCTCACACAGCCCTACTGTATATGTGTTTGTCTCTATAATCATCTTAGACCAAAATATGTCACATAGGAACTTAGTGTTCACTTCAATGATAGTAAAAAAAATTCCCTGAATGTGACGATATGCTTTATACATCCCATTTTAGACTTTTATTTCTTATGGTACAATATTTCGATATTTAATTCACTTTATTACACTCACAAGAATTTGTAGAATCAAATGACACCCAAGATAATTTAAACTTTGAAAACTTTTAATCAATATTTACATTCAAACAAAATTCAACAACAAATCACTCAAAACACTTTTGGGATATAAATATTGATGATGAAATGTAACATATCCTGTGATTCTGTACGCTAAAATGGCTATGTCATCAAATCATATATATCAATCACTATTTTTTTAATACCGGGTAGCAGGGGCAGCGGAACAAGGGGGTGGGGAGAAAAAGTTTTTACAAAATTCAGGACACCCTTGACAGATATTTAAGATCTGTTGATATTAGCATGTGCAGAAAACTAAACTCTATGTTGCTACTGGAGAAATATTTTATTTATTTTGGCCAAAAAACTTAATACTATAAAAAATATAAAATTAATCGTGCTTCACTCTGCCACACCTTAAGCTAGTTTAGCTAAGCATAATAATAAATATACTACCCATGTTGGATTATTATATCTATGATGTCATCATCAATTTCTATTACTTGGAGTTTTTAGACTAGTTATTTTAATTTAGTTGAAATGTGCGGCCATTACAAATGGACTGTGCGATTTTGTGAAGACAGTAAATTTACTTTGTGTTTTAACTTAAATTGTGGGTGGGTGTGCCACTGGTCCGCATGACATACTATCTACATTAGATCCTACTATCCACACTCATTAAGCACTATATACACTTCAATTCTAACCATACTGGATTTCATTTAATCAGTAGTGAAGTGTAAATATGTGACTTGTTTCATTGCATTGAAGGGGGTGGTATCAGCACCAAGGCAAACACAGGCAAACTTATATTTGTGAAAAATGAAAACGTTTAAGATCTTTCCTTTGATGCAAATGGTATTATCACCATAAGACAAGAGGTATTAGAAAGAAGGTGTTGGTGATGATAGGGGATATACCTCCTCTCTGTAAAATAAATCAATTAATAAGACATATTTCTAGAATGACAAATTTTAGTGACTTTAAATAAATGTTGGTGGTTGAAAGTGGGCTTGCTCTAAATATCAGGGTTTACATAATTATTATGGAACTAACCGTATTTTGTACTTGGGCTGGTTGTGGAAAGAAAGGGGACCACATTGGCTTCCCTTATAATTTTATATGTTTATGATCAAACTTTTAATTTTATTTATTTATTATGCATAATGTAAACAGTTTAAAAGGCACTCAATAAATTGATAAAAATTTCAATAAAAAATATATTTTGTTTCAAATTACTTGTTTCCCACCCTCATTATGTGAAAACACCTCAACAAAGATTTCTGTGCCCTGCTAAAAATTTAGTAACAGACCTGGACGAACATTTTTTATGAGGCAGGCAATGATTTAGTACTAAATGATTTCAACACTCGAAGCTATTGCATTCAAATGTTTGACTGGGTACGTCTCTTCACAGACAAAAAGTTGCTTCCGCACATGCTTTTAAAGCAACATGTTCCTGCCTGCCTGCATTCATAAACTAAGTGAGTTTTCAGATAACAGATCAGTGTCACCAAATTTATCATTTTTTTAATTTTTTTTTTTTTAAAAACTATGCCTGGTGTTCAAAAACCAAAACATACAATCTAATGAAAAATATAAACATTTGTATACTGTTGTAGATTTAAATAATAATTATGTCTGCCAGCTGGTTTATTGGATGTAAATATGGTGCTTTAGATTTAAAAAAATATTTTATTCTGGTTTATATTAAGGATCTGCACACATTTTTTTTTTTAATTTCAGTCAATCTTAACCCTTTTGCTGCGTATTTAATTTTTAACTCTTATCTTCAGAAATGCTAATTATAGGTCAAAAATTCAAAATCTGAAAATTTGCATGATGATCATGATTATGATTAAATAATGTGATTTTCAACTAGTAATGCATTTTAAATACGAAATTTAGCACCATGTTGTCTATAAATCGCATATTAATATATATTTTATAGCAATAAAATTTTATACGTCACATATTATTTAAGTCACATTTTACCCAAATGCAATGTTATTCTGCTATCAGAACAACTCTTTATTTTACTTGCAACCCACAATAGTGTCAAACTAATTGCTAAATAAGTATTTTACAGGCCTACTATGGGCCAAATGTAATAAAAAGAAAACTTGTGAAAATTAGGTTACATCAACACAACTTGAACAATTTTGTGCTACATTGGTGCTTTCTCAGTGTAGTGTAGTCTATAAAATCATATATTTGTCTTGGGCAATATTTCAAGATAGAAAATAGGTCAAGAACAAAAATAAATTAGCAATCCATTAATCCCTCGATAATGTTTTCCACCACATAAATACTGCACTTGTGCTACAAGTAATAAAATGCGGAATTAAACAAGCGGTACTATTATTATGATTTAGCAGCTGGTAAATGATAGTTCTCGAAATTAAAAACCAGAGGTAAGAGGCGCACGTGCATGTTAGTATGAAAAGTTCAGATATATCCGATTAACGCAGCAAAAGGGTTGAGTGGGCTTCTCTGAAAGCTTCCAAGTATTAAGTCCAGCTTAGGTTGAATAAATATATTATTTTAAAACTTAATTATGTTACTAAAAATATAATTACTAAGAATCATATTTAAAAAATGTTAGTAAGGAGAAAACAATTATAGTATAGAAAAAACCCAGTTATTTAAAAAATATTTAGTATAATGAGGCACTGTAATAAGACCGTAGTATACTATATTGTCTTATTGTCACAAATATTTTTTAAATAACTGGGTTATTTGAAATGACAATGACAGTTATATAATAATTACAATAAAAAGAGTGTATTTTAAAATTTAAAATAACTTTTTTTTAATTATGTATTTAAAAAATTAAATATATTAAATTATAGGATGAATGTTTAAATATATATTTGACAGTAAGAAAACAAAAGATGTGTGATTAAATTCAATATTCCATAAGTGCAGTTTTAAAAAAGAATTCATGAAAATTGGTTTGGGTTTGCAAATTTATCATTAAGGCTCAGATGTATAACTTAAAAATCGCAAAATATGCATGCAAATATGGCCTGGAAATGTATCTTAATGATAATGAATGTTACTAAAAATATGCCTTAAATCAAGGAAGAAGTAACTTGCAGTAAAAGAAATCAGCCAACATTTTTTTTTTATTGATCTGACAAGATAATTCACAGAAAAATTCTAAAGATAACCTGGAAAGCCTTTACAATCAGAAAAAGAATTCGGTGAAATGAAGTAGGACAGTTCTACAAAGCGATCAGTGACCCCCCCCCCCCCGAAAGCTAGGTAAGCTCCCGAAGTTCTTATTACCTAGGTTTTTCCAGAAAAGGTCTGTCTTAAGCAAGCAAAACCAGATATGATTTTTACTGTCAAGCAATATGGACATAAAATATTGTGTTTGGTAGAAATTATAAATATAGTTATTCAAGTAATTTTAATCAAAATATGACTTAATGCCCCCAAAATTGTGGAAATAATACCTAAAATTAAACACTGCTTAAAATATGTACTTATATGCAACATAAAATGTGTATACTTAAGTCAGGGCAGCATCAAAAAAAATTATAATTCATTAAGCATTAAATTCAAAGTGACAAACATCTGAACCCTATTTATCGTATATTTTTAATATAACTACTCATCTGGAGTGCAGCTTTTTTATCAGAAATAGAAATAAAAGTATGAATGAGTTTTTAAGATGTACATAGTACACTTTTGGACTAAATTGTACTCAAGACCTTTTCTGACCATACTTCCTACCAGATCTCTTCAGTCAGTTGGTGACCTTCTTTGTTAGGTTCTTCCTCCTCCCAGCTTCTCTCTAAAGGTACAAATTTCACAAACCAAATCATAACAAGTAGAGAGAAGAGTAAACAATAAATGATTCATCACTTAAGACACAATAAAAACCTATAAATCTATTCAGTTTGAGCCTGAGCATTTATTTAATGGTCTGCTTAAGAAATTGAGAAATTTTAGTGCTCACATATCCTCAGTTGAAACTTTTTTTAAACATGACCTGGTGGTAACATCAATGTGCATTTAGCAAGTACCTGCGTTTTTACCAATTGTGTATGCTCATTTTAACCATTCCTTTTACTGATATCCGAGTAGTGCCTTCATTTTCCTAAGTGAAACATAACAAGGCATATATAGAGAAGCGACATGTTACTTCCCCTTTACTCTAATATATAGAGGAGGTAACGGTATTGTGATACAAGGCAAATGTACAAGGGTGAGATAGGGTAATGTTTCATAGGAGTAAGAGAAATCATTTGGTAACAATAATAGATTTATTATACAAAAACATAAAAGTAGATATCTGGTTACAGTTGACAAAGAAGATAGAAAGTGGGACTAATGAATAATAAACAGTAATTAAAGTCCGTTAAACTGGCTAGGGAAAAAAAGTAACTCTTAGGTGAGCCACCTTATGTTTTAAACTAGCAGTAAGATAGGGTTTAACAGCTCCAAACTTATAGGAACTTCCCGTGGCTCGGGAGAATATGTGTTCAAGACGACACGACAACAGTCAAAAGGACGTTAAGTAGGTACAGTGTATTGGACTCCAAAACAGCCGGGCTAGCGCCTGACTTCCACCAGAAGGGTCTAAACATAAAACATGGTGAATTAACTACAAATAAATATGTAACAACAGATCCTATAATTTTAGAGTTACTAACCTAAACTCGCCCTAGCTAGCTGGTTTGACTTGTAATTAAGAACTGACTCATAAAGAGCGTACATTATAAAAGGTAAGAGGACGGACTGTCCATTACATCAGCAGATGGCTAACAATCAGGTGTAATCACTAAATAGTACTATGGCCGGTCCTTTCCCAGTGGGTACTGCCAGAGCATTCAATAGTACATTTATGTCATTACCCACTGCCTGGGGTAAACATCAAGTTTAGTACACACCAACGTTAACTACTGGAACAAAAAGGTGGCACCACAGGCCCAAATAAAATATCTGAGCGGGCCACTATACCAAACTAGCCGTGTTCCGTACTTTGCACACCCAAAATAGTAACACACATTAAAGAGATGCCAACAAGAAAGCTATGAGATACTAACCTAGCTAGGTCCTCAAATAAGGGCGTTAGACAACCTGCTTGTAGCCATACACAATTTTGAACATGTGAGCATGACGTCCTCGGCGTCATGGGATATTGTGAAGTCATAAGGACTTAATACAGAATAATGAACATGTGGAGAAGAGGAAGCTTTAAGCAAGGTTCCTATTACATATAGAGCACAAAGCTCCTGTATTTATGCTATGTCATATGGACATAATATTGAATATATAGTCAAACTATCTGCCTAAAGAAATTAAGTCCGCTTGACACAAAAACTAAACTTAGTCACTCTGACTATAACGTGACTGATGGACATAAAATAATAACAGTCATCTTGACTAAAGAAAACACGTCAGATTGACGTAGAACTAATATTATAGCCGCCGCGACAAACAAGAACTAAATTAATCTCCTTAACCACCACAAGTCTGAAAGACTTGGACATTTTGTTGAATACTTGGAACAACAGACGAGAATCCCTCGGCGTCCAGTCGGTGTGACCCACGACTCAAACATCAAGACCATGCGCATCTCCTTCAGGTGCTGCAGCAGAGGTTCCTCCTCCGAGGATTTAATATTAAGAACTACAGTTTGTGAACTCAGAGGCCACTCGTTATATACTCTTCTGACTCTTGAACAAGACCAAAAATGGGCATGAAAAGAGGAGAAAGAGGGGGGGGGGCCTGTTGGAAAGGTGGTCCGCTAGGGGAGTAGTGCTCGTAGTTCGCGGCATCGAACCAACGATAGTCAGGCCTTTCAAGGGTTTAGACGTGTGTTGGAACTGCCCCACCTTCACTTCCGCCATGCTTGCAGAATACTATATCGAAGCATGGTGACTGTATCCGGGACCATCCACTCAATATAAGTAGAACAAAAATTATATTATTGCAGAATATATCAGTTTTAATTCTCTTCTTTACATCCCTTTAGTTTATTTTAATATTTTATGCAGATTACAGTTTGTAGATGTAATTTCACTAGAGTGACATGCTACAGGAGTGATTGTATTTCTTGTATAAACAATTGATACGTATGGTCTAATAGGTATGCCTATATATTTGTCAATTAAAGGGAGAGGAAAGTTATTACTTATTGAAGAGTTTTATTATATTTGGAAGAAGGTATAGGAAAGGTGGCTAGAAACATATACAATTACCTCTTAAAGCGAAAAGAGGTTTTCCTTATAGAGATTTATTGAAGAGTTTATAATTACCAGGACCCAGACTTGACTACCCAAAAATAATTTTAAAAATTCCTATAAAATGACCTAAAAATATAATGAAAAACTTGTAATGAATGCACAAGAAACTAAAAAATATATAGTATATGCAATTAAATGCTTTTAAAAAGTTAACTCTTGCATTCTGGTAAATATAATAGTGATTAGAAATAAAAGCCATCTCCTACTAATGCAACCCTTTCCAGCCTAGTTGCAGTCTCATCATACAAGCAGAGGATATAAAGTTCATGGCCTGTATTATCTTCTCATTCTGGCAGCTGTGTGATTAAAAATTCATGATTGACTATTGATGTATTGATAGTATTTAAAAAATATACTCAATCAATAAATGCCTAAACTTATTCAAAAATTACCAAAATTGGTATAAAACATGCTTCCACAACCAAGGGATCATGAACAAAATGTATGGACACATGAACATTGTGATATATATAAAAGGTGACATGTCATCAAAATCTGGGCCCTGATAATTACTAACAATAATTGGCATTTAGAACATTGTCATTGTAAATGTTATTTATGATTTTTTTTTTAAATCTATCTTTCGTTTTTCTTTTCTCATTTCTATCCACACACTACTTTCTATTAAATAATATTTGATCTTCAAATATCAAGAACTTACACTTTCTTGATATACTTCATACAACAACTATTGTTAATTTACAGTTTTAAAATATTATTTGCACTGCTAGGAAAAGCAAGCCACAGGTTTATTGTTTGATTAGCGGTGAAAAACTAATATGGGTAAGAATTAAATAATAATATGTTTAATTTATTAACCAAGAGTTGGTAGAAACAATTGCCTTTTATTGGCTGTGTTGATTTCAAATGCAGAACACTTTGTTATTCATAGAATTTCTCTGCTTATAAATAAAGTTATTTTTAATACAACAATGATACCAACATATTAGCAATAATATAAAAACAATCATGATAAATGTGAGAAAAATTATAGAAAAGTTTGTTTTTGTAAATTCATATGTATTGTTGTGAAACCATTATGAGATTGTGACATATTAACAATTAACTCACTTTTTAAGGGTCACATTAGTAAATTAAAAACAGCTCTTTAGGGTTGATCATGCAAATCATCTTCAAGCAAGCAGTAAAATGAAAACTGTGTGATTTCAATTAACATTTTCATTTTTAATAAAGCTGTACATGATTTGAAAATAATGATAATCATAAAAAAGACAAAATAAGACATATAAATGCAGTTTTAACTTTTTAAATGTGTATTAAACTGTTTGAGCCTTATTGAGTACTAGTTCTACTCAGTAGAATGCTGATGATCATATTACACGGACAACGAAACAAAGCTGTTGTACTGCGTGATGTTTCTCTTGAGGATATCTGCACAGGGTCCAAGTACTCGTTCAAACCTGTGGAGGCAATTAAAACGGTGTCAATATTCAGTTGACAATCACAGATGAGTTATCACTAGTCTGATATAACATGAGGCTATATTCTGTCTCCCGCTCTATCTCTCCCTGTGTGTGTGTGTGTTTCTCTGTCTCTCGCTCTCTCTGTGTTTGTGTCTCTCTCTCTCGCTATATTTCGATGTCTGTGTGTGTGTCTCCTTCTGCTGTCTCTCGCCAATAACTATTCTATAAAATTAAGGCTGGGCCAATGCCAATCATCAGCTGATATGGTATTGATAGGATTCTGGCAGACAGACAGCCTTGTTCTTTTTTTGCTAGAAGGGTGAGCGGGGGTGGGGGGGGGGGGGGGGAGGCTTGCATAAAATTTTAATTTTAGCACCGCGTCTTACTACCCGCTCGGGTTATACGCTTAAGTACTAATTACACTAATGAATTATGATTTGGGAAGGTTGAATTTAGAGGAAGTGAACCTGCATTTGCGTGGAGGGAGAGTGGAAAACCATTTATGAAAAACCACCCCAGTTCATCCAACCAAGATTCAAACCTCGATCTCCCTGTCCTCGGTGGTCTGGCTCAACACGACTGGCGCGTTAGCCAACTACGCCACCGAGGTGGGTGCTTGCATAAAAAGTTACTTCTTTAAGGGAAGAGGTTAGTGTTGAGCAGGCCCGCCCAGAAGGGGGGGGGACGTAGGCAAATGGGGCAGTTTGCCCCAGGACCCCACTCATCAGCGTCCCCATCACCCAAACCACTTTTATTTTAGGAAAGTTAATAGCATTTTTTTTTACTATTTTTTAGTACCGTATTTTTTAAGGTAGTTTAAGTAAAGTAAAAGGGTGTTACAATATTGATTATAAAATAGTATTGTTTTTTTCTAATCCTCCAAATGTATTTATAAGAAATGTTATACCATTATCGTTTATAGCACACCTGATGTATCACATATCGAGTAGTTAGCTTTTGTTCTTAGATATGTAATACAACGATACTGAAAATGGGTGGTTTATGAAATATTCATCAAGCTGATAGACTTGACAAGAATAAAGGAGCATATATTGCAGAACAGATCGATAAAGTCTTAGAAGAGTGTAACTTAGAGCTAGCAGAGGACAAAGTTACGATAATGCCTCTAACATGTCAGGTAAATTTCAAGGTGTAATAGCAAGAATTTTTTAAAAGAGTCCTCAAGCCTATTTTTCACCATGCAGTGCGCATACATTAAATCTTTGTGGTACACATCATAGTTTCTACTTTACTTGACCAATGAAATTTCCCACTTTCTCTGATCATTTCCTAAAATGTTTGATTTAAAAGTGAGTCACACCCTTCTATCCCATATCTTTTTTATTAATAGTAATAAGTTTTAAAATTTAAAAAAAAAAGTTTTTTAATTATGTTAACATACATAATCTACTAGTCTACTAGGCATTACAAAATTTCATATTTTGAGTAAAACAACATTTTCCTTAGTTTTTTGTGTAATTAACCACATTCCTGACTTATTCCCGTTTTTACCCCGACCACTTCAAATTCCAGGCTAATTCCAGTTTTCCCAGATGCTATGGAAACCAGTTTAAAGATGAAAACCTATTTTGACAATATCCAGAAACTCTACCATGTATTTTTTGTCAGTCCTGCGAGAGGGACATGAAAGGTGGATAGAAACATATAAAAGGGAAGTAATAAAATATGGCTTTTACAATGAAAAGAAGAACACAGTTCACACTTTACATTGCTGCCAATGGATAGATCTTTGTAAAAAAAAAATCTGCATTGGTGAATCAGCCTAAGCATCAACAAATAATAGGCATCGGCATTATTGTCAAAATATCTGCTTGGTCAAAATAATATTAATGAACTTGTTTAGTAGTGTAAACAAAAATATCAAATATTTCAGCAATGGTACAACTCCACAGAAATACATTTAATCTTCTTGATACCATTAAATTAGGGATGTGCGAGAACCATTTTTTAAATTAGAGAGAAGAATATAAAAAAGTAGAGAGACATGAGACAAGAAATGTCCTTTGAAAAAAAAATTGTGTTTATTAAAGTAAATATATAGTTTAGAGTGTTTCTTTTTGACATTTGAGCTGGTGCTTGCTTTAGATTGCCTTATATATATATTTCATTCAAACACTTGAGATATAACTCATACACATTTTAAATGCAATTAATAAAATAGTGATAGGTAATTACAATGAACACCATTTATAATTTAAGTTCATAGTATAACAGCTTATATTGTCAAAGTTTGATATAGAAAAACAATATTTATAACCGAAACATTTCTTAATGAAGGCTGTTTTGGAGGGGGGATTTTTGGGTTATTACGGTATTATTGGAAATAATAAATTCCTGGTTTGGTTTTTTAATTTCTTAGGGCCATTAATTGCTGTTTTTTATCTCTCGAATTTTCAAGCTTCAAGATTAACTTTTGAGGTGAGATAGAGATTATTTTTTTCTTGAATTTGAGATATTTTTGAGTCTTGCACATCCCTACATTAAATAGCAATAAGATCAATATCTTAGTAACATATGTGAAGTACCTTGCTCGATCCAACTTCACACACTTGAGGGGCCCCTTGGCAATCACAGTGGCAGCTCTAGGTCGGTCCAGTAAAAGAGCTATTTCTCCTGAAACACAATCATTCAACAGGTCCATCAGTTTCAATCACAGTGTTAACTCTCAAGTAATACAAACAATCCAATCAACCCTTCTGTTCAATCAAGATTTCCAACTCACCACTAGACAAAGGCTCTAGATTCTTACCAAAGTAGTCTGATGGTCCTAACCGTCCAACTTCCATTGTTTCTTCTCCCTCAGACCTGTATTGTAGGACTGAAGCTGTACCATCCACAATGATATAGAAATCATCCCCAGGCTCGCCTTGACGAACAATGGTCTCATTATCTTCAAACGAAACTGTTTCGAGTGCATCCGCCACTGTAAGGCGTTCCCACTTGTCCAAACTCTCTGTAATATCAACAGTTAGAACAAATAAAAGTAATTTACTATAGTGACAAATTCACAAGTTTATTTAGAGAAAGCTCAAGAAAAGAAAATATTAATTTAAACAAAGGAAAACTTACTTTTAATAGAAAGCCAAACTTAAAAACATAAAAAAATTAGTGATTTTCATTATACTATAGTTCCTTTTTTTTTTTTTGTAATTAATGAGGTCAAGTTTAATAAAATTTTTGTATTCGTTAGAATTATTTTATTGAAATTAATTATATTCATATGATTGAATTTATCTAAAATCAAATTTACATAATATGATAAATTTTGTTAGCGTTTAACTCCAAAGCTTTAGTGGTTTTATGAAGTTAAGTTGATAAGCCAACTTGAAATACACTTGAAATACACGCAAATGAAGAGGTTGGCATGTTAAATAAATAATAATAATAATAATTCAAATAGTGTGATGCGAGCTAAATATAAATGAGAGGGACTACTTGTGTTTGAAATAATACCCATGTGAATACTATAGGGAGGACCATAGCCCCAGACTTCCTTTTAAATAAACATACTTCGCACCAATATAGTTTTGTTAGCACCGTGTCTTACTATCTGTTCAGGTTATAAGCATATGTACTAATTACACTAATGAGTTAGGGATGAGGAAGGTTGAATTTAGATGACGTGTACCCACATTTTAATGGAGGGAGAGTGGAAAACCATTTTGGGAAAATCACCCTTAGTACCCCTGACAGGGATTCAAACCCCAATCACCCTGTCATTGGCAATCCAGTCTAAAACAAGAATTATGCATTAGAGCATGTGACCATAGGTGCAAGTAGGCCATTCATTAAAAATAAACTGTTTGGGCTAAAAATAATATTAATAAGGGAGAAGAATGAAAGAAATTAAAGGCAGAAAATGGTGGAAGAATATAGGAAGATGGAGGCATTTTACTAAACTG
This sequence comes from Timema podura, assembly GCA_033556935.1. Classification (NCBI taxonomy): domain Eukaryota; kingdom Metazoa; phylum Arthropoda; class Insecta; order Phasmatodea; family Timematidae; genus Timema; species Timema podura. The sequence goes on along the minus strand of JAVRXN010000002.1, from coordinate 61,693,478 downwards.
ACCCGTCCACAGTCTGGAAACAGTTGTTGTTGTTGTTGTTGTTGTTGTTGTTGATGATGATGATGATGATGATGATGATGATGATGATATGATGATGATATGATGATGATGATGATGATGATGATGATGATGATGATGATTATGTGGCCTTCAATTACATTTTTTAATGTATAGTGATAGTGTACTTTAAAAGTTTTATTTATATTCAGGAAATGCACTCTATTACGTGGTCACTAAGTTGGTGACAACTCGCTTGCTGTTAAGGAATGTAAAACTCAGAATAAACAAAACAATAATTTCACCGGTTGTTTACTATGGTTGTGAAACATGGTCTCGTACCTTACATGATGAAAACAAATTTAGGATACAAAAACACAAGGTGCTTAGGAGAATATTTGGCCCTTACAGTAATCAAGTTGGTAGAGTACAACGGGCAGGACATGCAGCGGGAATGGGAGAATCTAGAACCATGTTCAGAGTACTGATAGGCAAACCCAATGAGAAGAGAGATGGGAGGATAAAGTTAGAATGTCCCTGAAAGAGAGAGGGTGTATATGTGGACTAGAGAGAACTAACTCAAGATTTGGACAGGTGGAATACTATTTTAAGTGCAGCAATGAACTTTTGAGTTTTCCATTCTACCTTCATGCAAACATGAGCATATAAAACAAATCTTATTCTACCTTCCTCATTACTATTTCATTAGTGTGAATATGCAGATATTCCATGTGGGTAGTAAGACATGGTCCAAGTAAAAAAGCAACAAAGTCGTCATTTCTGGCTCTACAATGGCAGTACAAGTAATATCAACATTTATAATACCTATATTTCCTCATATTTTCATTTACACAGAAAAAAGTGGGGACAAAGGGAACATAGTTTAACTTTTTTTAATATTGTTTGGTTTTTTCATATGCAACTAGTTTGGCCCTTGCTTATCTGATACTAAATGGCTTGGGACCAAACTTATGACAAGGGGACCAAACTAAAATTAAATACCTACCTTGTTCTAAGAGATGGGTGAGGATAATGGGAAGGAAGGTTTGGAGAGGTGTGGTTAAATGGTATGGTTTAAAATTACTCAATATTATTTAGGTCTCACAAATTAAGATGTAGGAAATTCATCTCTCATATATTGCTATTGATGACCATATTTAATTAATTACAGGATAAAAGTATGAGAGTTAAATATTAAAGACTGCTAGGGGAAAAATTAACTTTACAAGAGCTTACAGTTTTTATATCCATTATATGTTTCCAGCCTGTGGTCTGGATCAGTTTTTTATTCAAGCCATATATTTTCCACCACCAGCTGAGTAGACGTCTCATAGCTTCATATGCCTTATAATCTAACTTGAAGAGTAGGACAGCCACAACATCCAGTCCCTGTCTGTTAATTTATCAATGTGAGAGGGTAAACCCACATTTCATCAATGATAATTTTTCAGCCATGCTGGGAATGAAACCCAGGATCCCTAGCTCAGTAGGCAACATGCTACCAACTGAACTAAGGTGTCTGATACAAGATCATGAATGGAATGTCAAAATAAATGCTAATGATATAGAAAGTACACGGAACAGAATAAAAGAGGCAATAGTTGAGATGTGTGGTGGAATGAACAGATGAAAGAAGCTGTGAAAGGAAAGAATGAAACAAACAAACGAACGATTGCTATGAGGAGTGAAACAGAACATAAGAGGTTGTGAGACATATAAAAAGAGAAAAATATGAATGCAAAGAAAGTAGTAAAGGATGAGATTAAAAGTAGAAAGAATGCAGAATGATTTTAAAAGAAAGGAGAAGCTGTTCTGGAATGGGATAAAAAGAATGAAAAGAAAGAGTGCAAATAAAGACCTCTGGCATTCAGAATGAATGTGGTGAGATGATTTGGGATGAAAACCGCATAAGAGAGTGATGGAAGGAGTATTGTGAGCAATTGTATGGCAAAAAGTATAGAATGTAGGAGAAAATATGGAAAATGTTATGAGTGAAAGAATTGACGAGATTGAGGTGTTAAAAGCTATTAAAGTGCTAAAGAAGGGCAAAGCTGCAGGCATAGATGGGGTCACAAGTGAAATGCTTAAGCATGGAGGCAAGGTACTACTTGCCAGATTGTGTGAGTTGTTCAATGAGTGTGCTGGGATTTTGAATGTTCCTCATGACTGGAAGAATGCTCTCATGTTACTTTATACAAAGATAAAGGTGGTAAGAGTGAATCCAAGACTAAACTTGGTCTATTGGTCAGAGTTCCTTGTTACAAAAGAGGTCCCAGGTTTTATCTCTGGCATTTCCAGAATTTTTCTGTAAAGCAGTAGGTCTGGTACAGGGTCAAAATCAGCCTCATGAGAACAAATTAGGAGTTTTAAATAAATAGGTAGCGCCTCTGGTCTAGAAAACTGATAATTATGGCCGAAGGGTTTGTTGTTCTAACCACATGACATCCTCTATCCACACATTTTAGCACTATCATCGCTATAGTTGAAATAGCTAGATTGCGGTATGTATGTATGGCAAGCTGTAATTACCGAGTATGGAGACCCTTGAGAGAAATTCCTCATACATCTTGCGCTTTCTGATTGTAGAGCCCATGAGAATCCTCCTGTACGAGTCTCGGTCAATCCCCCAGAGCTTTACATTCATTCTGGCTCTTACAGTAGCAGCTCGAGGGGTCCCATAGATTAGGGCCAGCTCACCAAAACTTCCACCCTCCCCAATAGTGGTCACCAGCTCATTGTTGACAAAGATCTGGTCAAAAAATAATCAAAACTTGAAACACAAATACACACAGGAGAAGATTTAATTTGTGTAAGGAGTAATACAATATTTTATTTGCAAATTATAAGATAATAGTTACAACTATGTTTAAATCTTTAAAAAGGGATACTTTAATTTTTTACTTTATAATAAAAGATAGAAATCAATAAGAAAAAGATTACACCTTTACAATAATTTTGAGATTGAAATAATAACTATGACAAAGAAGAATATAATTGTATTATATTTGGAAGAAGATAAAGAAAAGGCGGATAGAAATATTTAAAAGGAACAAACACAATATGACTTTTACTATAAAAATAAGAACATAGTTCACACTTTACATTGCCACCAAATGACAAAGCGGTAATGGCTGCACCTTGAAGAAAATCGATCGCCACTGCCCAATCCCCCAACCTAGGTTTCATTCTATCGGAACTAATCAGAAGGGAGTGTGAAACAAGCAATGTGACTTCCTAAAAGAGGAAAACAAAGAACAAAAAAAGAAGAAAAAGGAAATTTGTAGAATGATAGAGATAGGAACATTTTTTACAAATTTCCTCTTGTGTTTATTCGTTTTCTCTTTTAGGAAGTTGTGTTGCATGTTTCCCACTCCCTCCTTATGAATTCCAATAGAATGAAACCTAGGTCGGGGGATTGGACGGTGGCGTTTGATTTTCCAATGGCAGCCATGTAAAGTGTGAACTGTGTTCTTTTCATTGTAAAATCCATATTGTGTTCGTTCCTTTTATGTTTCTATCCACCTTTCCTGTACCTTCTTCTTAATATAATGCAATTGCCTCATATAGCGAAAAGAGGTTTTCCTTTCTCACTCACCCTAGTATATGCATAAAGTAGTATACTTCTTAGCACAGTATATAAAATAGTATATTATGTATACTACAATCTAATGTACAACATAGTAGTATCATGTGTTACACCATGTTTACCTCCACCTCGCCCTGATCTATCACATAGAAGTTGTCGCCCTCATCATCCTGCTGGATAATTGTTTCTCCTGGGAGGAAGTTGACAGGGAACATGGCATCAAATATGTCGGAACGCTCGTTTTCATCCAAGTGGGAGAACAGCACATTCTTGGCAATGGCCTTGGACAAAGCTGCCATGGTTTTATAGTCCTTGGGCACTACTTTCTTGACATAGCTCGTGGCATCTTCCTCACTCACTGGCTCAGCTGATATGCCACCGCGGCGTCGAGCAGGTTGTTGCACTGCAGATGGCAGGGGTGATAAATCCTCTGTGTCTTCTGGTGAGATTGCTTGTTTCTTGGCATCATGCGCCTGTTCCTAGATAAGAGTAAAACAAACATTTAATAACTCTAGATTAAGTATATTATTATTATTACTATTATTATTATTATTATTATTATTATTACTATTATTATTATTATTATTACTATTATTATTATTATTATTATTATTATTATTATTATTATTATTATTATTATTATTATTATTATTATTATTATTATTATTATTATTATTTATCATCATCTTTATTATTATTATCATTAGTATCATTATCATCCTCATTATTATTATTAGACATTTATGACAATAACATTAAAAATATAAACATAATTATTTCCTGCTGAAGAATTGGTGTTTTAGTAGATAGGATTTGCCGCCCTAGTTAAGCTAATTTTATTTTAATGTGTCAATAATAATAATAATAGCTTGCCACCACACAAAAATAAAAAATACACAAAACATTAGGATATTTTAAGATCAATCACAGGTTAAAAAAACACACATTAAAATGAGGTTGATAAGTTAAACACGAAAGAAAAATCATTATTTGTTTGCATTTATCCTAATCCTTATGTGAAAGTGACCAATTGAAGTTTTTTAATTTTTATTTTATTAAATGGGCATAGGTGTAGTTCTTTAAAGCAAGCTTTTAATCAAGGTAGTCTGTCTGAGTTATATATAGTAATGATGGATAGCATGCCTATTTGAAGTGACAAATATTAAGTGTTACCTTTATTAAAATATAAATAAAATATTTTTAAATTTTTAAATAGAATGCAGCACAGTCTCTAAGCTTTAAGGCATTATTACTCTTACAATGGACTGTATTGTAGTGATGTGGAGGTCAAAGTTTAAATCCTAGTTGGGTTTACAAAGCGTTTTTTTCCTAAATAGTTTCCCACTTTACCTCTACACAATTTCAACTATTTTTCCTCTAAATTATACCTTTCCCATCTATACTTCTATTAGTATAAATAATTAAATTAATATAAAACATGGTAAAATATTATATTTTAAAATTCCTCATCATTGCTTGACTTATTTTATAAACTTAACTATGTATATAAAAACCTTGGTTATGGTTAAGATTTTGGTTACAATTTGGTTGGTATTTTAAAAATAAACATATTTGGAGTATTGCAGGATGGTCTTTGGCATTAAGAGTCCATCTTCCCCACAGATAGCAGTTAGCTTAGGTAGGTAATACAGCTTAAACCAGTCATAACATCCTAGTGCAATTTTCTGTAATCTACCTTCCAAGGAACAGTGGACTAAGTGAGTACAGTGAAGCTGTTTTACCAGACTTAGTATATAATCAAATTGAAAAATAAGTATTTTAAATGAAAAACTATTTAAATGATCCTAATTTCACTGTTGTAAAGTGAAAAAAATTAAAACTGCAATTAAATACATTTTCTGGGTCAAGCATAAATTACTTCAAATGTGTAATGAATTTCTCGTTTGATTGGTCATGAGATGGTTTCTTAATAAAATTGTCCGATAAGTGTAGTTATAGTGTCATTAAAGTGGTTGCTATTTTCTAAAATGTCAATTAATTGAAATTTATAGTGTGGCCCTTAACCCAAGCTATTCAGTTATTACAATTAAGTCCCTTTATTATATATAAAACTTCACAGTAGAGTTAAATAAAGAAAAACCTCAAGCAGTTTCAGGATGAATATGAGAAACTAGTTTTGAAATGTAATGTATTATAGAATGTTTACTACACCCTTGAAATTGCACTAATATTGTATTATCAATATTACATGAACTTGAAAGATCAAGGCAAGAAAATATCAGAGCTGTAAAGATGCATAGCATGCCTATTTGAAGTGACATATGTAGTGTTATCTTTATTAAAATATAAATGAAATATTTTAAAATATTAAAATAAAATGTTTTACAAATTCTAGAATAAATATAAATAATTTTCATTTAAATATTGCTGAGAAATACAACTGGACAAGGGTATCACCCCTGAGGTATTTGACTTAGTGTATCATTTCTCTACCACTGAGCTATGTCCCAGACTCAGGGTCATTCATCAATAATGGAATGTCTGTGATGGAAGTTTAGATTTTTGACTATTTACTGAGCAGCTATAGAAACACAGCCATCAGTGATGCATGGTCATCATTTATGCTGCTCTTTGTACCAATTTTTAACTAAATAACTAACTATATTCAGAATACACTACTACAAATTATGGCCATTTGTTTGTTATTGACTTAGTTATAATTAATTAATAGTGAACAAGTATGTTACCAACATACGAGTATTAAATAGCCGGACTGATGCTCTAAAAATTTGTATTTACAAAATTACTCAATGGACATGTTATCACCTTCAATGTAGTCCCCTCCCCGATCCCTACACCTCAACATACATATCTTCCATTGTTAGAAGCAATGTTTCAGGTCCTTTTCTGAGAGGCTGTTCATGAGCTTCGTCGCTTTTTCCTTCACAGCATCAACAGACTCAAAACAGGTTCCTTTTAGTGCAGACTTGATCTACGGGAACAGAAAAAAGTCACACAGGGCTAGATCAGGTGAGTAAGGTGGATGTTCCAACACGAGAATCTTGTGCTTCGCCAAAAATATCTGGATTGACAGCGCTTTATGTACTGGTGTGTTGTCCTGATGAAGAATCCATGAGCCATTCTTCCACATTTCAGGTCGTCTTCTTATGCGTTCACTAAGGGTTGTCAAAACCTCCTTATATTAAACCTGGTTAACAGTCTGACCTTCAGGTACCCAATCAATGTGAACAATCCCTTGGATATAAAAAAACTATCATCGTTGCTTTAAATTTTGACTTGCTCGTCTGTGCTTTCTTTTGTCTCGGTGAATTGGGACTCTTCCAATGCATTTATTGGTGTTTAGTTTCAGGGTTGAACTGAAAAAAAACACGATTCGTCACAAGTTATCACATTTTCTAAAAATTTTGGATCATTTTCGATAATATGAAGGATGTCAGCACAAATGTTCATTTGAGTTTCCTTTTGCTCAGGAGTGAGCAGTTTTGGCACCATTTTAGAGCAAACTTTTTTCATGTATAAATTTTCATGTAAAATTTGTAGAACAGTTTCCTTGTCGATATTAACTAAGTCAACAAATGCTCGAATGCTCAAGCGTCAATTTTTTTCAAACGATTTAATTCACTTTTTCAATATTAACATCTGTTTTTGATGTGCGAGGATGGCCGGGGCGCGGATCGTCTTCAATCTGTTTCCTCCCCTCCTTAAATTTTTTAAACCAATCGAACATTTGAGTACAAGATAAACACTGATCACCATAAACTTCCTTTAACAAATTGTATGTTTCTGTAGTGGATTTCCCAAGTTTTACAAGAAACTTCACGTTGACACGCTGTTCACCTTTTAGAATCAACATAATTCCAGAGCTCAGGTACACGGTCCACTTCGAACAAAGGCTACGGCTGAACTGTCGGTCACACGAGCTTGAAATTTGGAAGGTAGAGAGAGAAAATAGCATAGATCAATATCTGACTCTGCTGGTTGTTGCCGAGACCTCAGGTAAGTGAAAAAAAAAATTAGTCCGGTTATTTAGTAGCCACATCTCATATATTCTTTTATTATATAATGTGTTTTACTAAATAGTGCAATATAGAAATATGAAATAGAAATGTGATGGATATGTTTAAGCTATGGGGGTCGCCCATAAACCACGTAACGCTTTTTTCTTTAACTTTTTAGCCCCCTAACCATGTAGACATTTAGCCTAGCCCCCCCCTTCCTCCCATGTAACACCATGTAGACATTTAGCCTAGCCCCCCCCCCCTTCCTCCCATGTAACACCATGTAGACATTTAGCCTAGCCCCCCCCTTCCTCCTATGTAACACCATGTAGACATTTAGCCTAGCCCCCCCCTTCCTCCTATGTAACATCATGTAGACATTTAGCCTAGCCCCCCCCTTCCTCCTATGTAACACCATGTAGACATTTAGCCTAGCCCCCCCCTTCCTCCCATGTAACACCATGTAGACATTTAGCCTAGCCCCCCCCTTCCTCCCATGTAACACCATGTAGACATTTAGCCTAGCCCCCCCCTTCCTCCCATGTAACATCATGTAGACATTTAGCCTAGCCCCCCCCTTCCTCCTATGTAACACCATGTAGACATTTAGCCTAGCCCCCCCCTTCCTCCTATGTAACACCATGTAGACATTTAGCCTAGCCCCCCCCTTCCTCCTATGTAACACCATGTAGACATTTAGCCTAGCCCCCCCCTTCCTCCTATGTAACATCATGTAGACATTTAGCCTAGCCCCCCCCTTCCTCCTATGTAACATCATGTAGACATTTAGCCTAGCCCCCCCCTTCCTCCTATGTAACACCATGTAGACATTTAGCCTAGCCCCCCCCTTCCTCCCATGTAACACCATGTAGACATTTAGCCTAGCCCCCCCCTTCCTCCCATGTAACACCATGTAGACATTTAGCCTAGCCCCCCCCCTTCCTCCCATGTAACACCATGTAGACATTTAGCCTAGCCCCCCCCTTCCTCCCATGTAACATCATGTAGACATTTAGCCTAGCCCCCCCCCTTCCTCCCATGTAACATCATGTAGACATTTAGCCTAGCCCCCCCTTCCTCCCATGTAACATCATGTAGACATTTAGCCTAGCCCCCCCCTTCCTCCCATGTAACACCATGTAGACATTTAGCCTAGCCCCCCCCCTTCCTCCCATGTAACACCATGTAGACATTTAGCCTAGCCCCCCCCTTCCTCCCATGTAACACCATGTAGACATTTAGCCTAGCCCCCCCCTTCCTCCCATGTAACACCATGTAGACATTTAGCCTAGCCCCCCCCTTCCTCCTATGTAACACCATGTAGACATTTAGCCTAGCCCCCCCCTTCCTCCCATGTAACATCATGTAGACATTTAGCCTAGCCCCCCCCCCTTCCTCCTATGTAACACCATGTAGACATTTAGCCTAGCCCCCCCCTTCCTCCCATGTAACACCATGTAGACATTTAGCCTAGCCCCCCCCTTCCTCCTATGTAACACCATGTAGACATTTAGCCTAGCCCCCCCCTTCCTCCCATGTAACATCATGTAGACATTTAGCCTAGCCCCCCCCCCTTCCTCCTATGTAACACCATGTAGACATTTAGCCTAGCCCCCCCCTTCCTCCCATGTAACACCATGTAGACATTTAGCCTAGCTCCCCCCTACCCCCACATTACATAACTTTTCTCCCCAAGAATGAATGCCATTATTTCATAGGGAAGTTTTGTGATACTAAAGGAGGGATTCAGAATTAATATTTCCTAAAATCCATTTTAAATCCTGAACATAAATGATTTCAAAGAGTATTATTATTTATGGATAGCTACACATACAAACAGATAAGACAGACAAGTATGGGTTGAGTTCTAATTCCTCAGGTTCATGAGGAAAAACCTCTGCTATATTTATGTTATGGATGTCAGGTTTGCGATCTGAGTAAGAGCCAGACGGCACTACTATGTGCTGACTAGGATGGCCCTTTGATGATGTTAAAATGCCCACATCAGATGCTTGACGCTGGGGGAAGACATCTTTCTTAATATTGTGCACTTTTTATGATAGTCATATTATCATCATATAGAGAGCTATTTAAATAACTCTAGGTATACAACTTTTCTAAATTATTATTGGATTAATCTACAACTTTACTTTAACTAACTTATCAATACCTAGACTCATGTTTTGTTCCAACATCAATCCTGGATCCTGACTTCACTCTTGAAAAAAACTAGATAGCTAATAAAGCAGAGATCGGGTTTCGAATACCAGTCGGGTATACTCAGAGTGGCTTTTCCTAAATGGTCTTATAATCTCTCTTTATGTTACCTCTAGAATTCTACCTCCCTCATTTCTATTCCATTAGATAAAATAATAAAAAATAATTAGAATAACTACAATTTTACTATACCACCCTACATCATGTATACTAAAAAGGTGGAATTTTAAAGAAAATTTACCAGCATTTGCATAGAGAGTGAATAGGAAACCATTTAGGAAAAGCAACCCTCAGTAGACCTGACTGGTATTCGACCCCATCTCCCTAACATTGGCCATCTAGTCTACTGAGAGAATGACAATTTAGACAATGCAGTCACCATAGCGTGTGTATAATATTTGCATTTATATGCATACACATTAGATTTATCAGAACGGAAAAGGTATAGGCTTAAATACTCCTACCTTTTGTGAATAATTAATGATATTTGAAACTTTACTTTTCATAACATGCTGCTGGTATGAAGAAATAACACCATTGATGGACTCCTCAAACTTGCCTTGAGATAAATTCTGTAATTTTGTTTCTTTCCACGTCTCTACTACATCTTTTTGAGACTCTTCCACTATTTTTTCTTGATATCACTTTTTATATGCAAGCAATGAACAAGGTAGTCTCCTCTTTTTGAAGAAATTATTTTTGTTTTTGTACAAACACAAGTGATTATTCACGGCCTATGTAAAAGAATGTGCTGTAGGAATCTAAATTATACTCAAACTCAACTATACATATAAATTAAGGCCTCTTCGACTGACAGCACGTGAGGGGGTCTGTAGATGGACAAATCTAAACAAGTACCGTGAGTATAAACATGCCACTGTCATCCATGAAAATATGTGTTTTCGACTGTGCTTGGCGTTCATAGTCTCGGGCAGACAATACCACCTAAGTGAATTTGAAATATCGATAAACAAAAAGTAGGTGCTAAACTTGCATTTTCAACGCCAATGATATTTGGAATTATCCACAAATATGTTTATCAAAGGTGAAAACATGAATAATAATATTGTTTTGCAACATTAGAATTTAAGTATAAGACCTGTGTTACGTAACACTTTGATGTATCCCCCCCTTCCCCTTCAAAGCGTTACTTGGTTTATAGCCGATCCCATGGTCCACTAAAGTGTGACATTCTGTCAGTTAGAGTATGTTCAAATTTTTGGCAAAGCCCTCGATGTGAACAATCATTTCTGATGTCACCTGGTTTATAAATAACGCGATGTTGGCAGGCTCACGAGTGCTTCACAACCACCACTCACTTTGCACCTAAAATGCTGCTGAGATATTTATATCAAGTTCTTACTAGGAGCAGCTGCTGAATGGAAATTTAGTGGACTAACAAAAATACTGTATATATTACACAATTTGTATAATTATTCTATTTTAATCCATCTATATAAATATCAATGACATATTAATCATTAAAAACATAATAAATTATTTACTTTAAAAGAGTGTCCACAAAGGATGTAAATAGAGTTTTACTACTTTATTCAAGTGATGTGTTGTCATGGGCACAGAAAGGTTAAAAAGTATAGATAATTTTATATACTGTAGCTATGTTAGGAACATGAAAAGAGTCAAATTTTGAATTTGGTAATAAAGTTAGTTATGAATATAGTAAAATATTTACTAACTAATAGTTCTGAAATTTCTCATATTTTCTATCCAAGAGAAAGAAACTCCTACCAGCTATGTGAAGATATAGGTACTCTTTATCGGAAGCTGTGATTTTAAAGTGTAAAATCAATTTTCACCAATAGAAGCAATGTATAAATATCAAACACATCATAGTGTTTGTAGATAATTTACGGAAAATTAACAAAAATATATTCAAGTTCATGACAAAAGTCAACACTATTCTTGCTTGTTACTGTGGGTAGCATACAAGCTTAATTTTTGAAAAAACATTAAAATATGGGGAAAATACTGTCCATCGAAAAGGGGCCATTCAAAATGAAGATCAACTACAAAGTAAAATAAGTATTAATCATATGAAAGAAACTCAAGAGCAAAATGCAGTAATCAGTCATTACTAATTAATAAACTAGTCCTCTTGGTTCCTGAGACTATTATATATCAATCAAGATTAGGGTGGATATATGGAAGAAGTCGCTAAATCAATTGATTTTTAAAAATAGATTTAATTTGCAATAAAATAAGTCATAACATTGAGAAATACTAAAATCTAATAGCTTCGAACCTTCTTCAGTGGCCACATGGTCTAAGGCTGCCGATGACAGGGAGATAGAGGTTTGAACCCCAGTCAAGTGATTTTTTTTCAAAATTGTTTTTCACTCTCCCTCCAAGCAAATGTGGGTACACTTCCTCATTCCTAACTCCTTAGTGTAATTAGTACATTTGAATATAGCCTGAATAACCTGAGGTATTAAGACGTGATGCTTAAAAAAAATTGAGCTGTTTCCAAAATAAAGGCTATACAAACTCAAAACAACCATTACAGAAGTCATGAAAAACAACAAACGTACAATTAGCACATACTTGAAATTATTCCAATATTAAACACGCATATATTTGATTAATAATTAAGGTATCATGAGCCGCATTAAATGATGCAATCTTACATACCATAAATATCATCAACCTCAACTAATGCACTAAGGGTTAATAGACCCAAATCTTAAAAGGATCAGTAAGATAAGAGTTAATTAGTATGGATTACTTCATAAGTAATTTCACTATTAGAGGGTAGTAAGTTCAACAATAATGTATAAACCAATCCACTAATACAAAGATCAAGTACTCGTTCAGTACATAACCATAATGGGCAGTAAGCTGATGAAGTACTAAAAAAAATCCTTTTCGTTTTGATTTGTGATCCTTGATCAAAATCATTTTAAGTCCCTAGAATGGACTCTCACGACAATCCCTGAGAGATCCTAAGTATGTCACGAGTATGTCTAAGTATGTATGAATACTTAAACTTTAAAATTTTTAGGACAAAATGGAATTTAGAAACAACACAAGGTAATATTGAGTTGGAAAGATATAATTTTGCTTAAATTGTTCAAATATTTAGCAACAAGCTAGTTGCTCCAGTCATTAATGCTAAGTGTTTTTAACTCATGGTACATTTATAATGTATTGGCCAGAAAGAAGGAATGATAGAAAACTTTATTTTAGCACCGCATCTTACTACCCATTTGGGTTATATGCCTATGTATTAATTACACTAATGGGTTAAGAAGGCTTAATTGATATGAAGTGCACCCGCATTTAAATGGAGGGAGAGTGGAAAACAATTTAGGAAAAAACTAAGTGCGCCCGACCAGGATCAAACTTCGAGCTCCCTGCCTTCGGCAGCCTAGTCCAACACGAGAGTAGTGCGTTAGACCACACGGGCACCGTAGCGGGTGATAGGAAACTAAGGGAAGGGAAAATAAAGGGAAGCATGTGGTAAAGGGAGGTATATGGCAAATCATCTCCATGGCACTCAATGTGGATGTGCATTGAAAAATATAACTTTTTTTTTATCAAACACAATAAATGAAGATATTAAAGATATGTTTTGACAGTTTTTTATTTTGAAATTGGCAATAAAATAACAATAAACCAGAAAAATAGTTATTTAATAATATAAGATATTTAACATGGACTTTGTGACCCATCTTATCATATCAGCCCTCGACTTACAAACTAACTTAATTTTATAAAAGACACAATACCCAGTCACTTGATCATTCATTCACCACTGTGAAAGTTCTAATGTTCCAAATAAAGCTTTTTTTAAGGACATACCAGGAATATGGCTCGGACTTTTGGTCTCCTTAAGCAGAGGTGCTACCAAATGAGATATGGTGTTAGTTGGCAATATATACAATAATTATAAACAAAAATAAACTATTATAACTTCAAAAAGTAATAATAATATCTCAATGTGAGGCTTAAGTTTTTTTTTTTTTTTCTCTCCAAATATTAGGGTGTTTTAACTAAAAGGCAGCTCCCAATTTATGTTCAAGTTAGCTAATTTTTCTTCTTTAGTTTCATTTAATGAACCAATACACTAGAGTTGAGAATATTAATTTGCACAGATATATTAACCCTCAAACCCGCGTGCTGGGGTATAGTTGTTGGTATAGCAGCACTGTTCATCGTGAACTTGGCTGCCTGTTGGTATAGTTGGGATTAAATATTTATTTGTCTGTTAATTGAAGCTATAATTAGAGAATTAGCCACTAAGAATGCTGCTAAAGGACAGAGGATCTGATTAGCATTGTAATCAAGGGAGATTTAAATGTTTATCCCAGTTAAAATGTATACAGTTTCAACTATCACAAAACTTTCTCAATGTTTTACACATACATTAGATAATTAAAGGAAGCTAATTAAACATCTAGTTCATGTTTAATGTATTATGTACTTTTTTTAATCTTAAGCCCAAACATGATTGCATTTTAAAAAACATAATTAATGAATAAGCAAATAAATTAAATATAACAAAATAATATATTAGATAGTTTGCCAGTGGACACATATTATTATGTTTAGTTTTTTTTTTATATTAGATCAAAAGGACAGCATACGTATCATATTGGACATACAAAACAAAGAGTTTGTTTATTAGTCTTGAACTATGAAGTATAGTTAGACCAAATAAGAGTTTGTTGTTGTAGCTAAAGTAGGAGTGTAGTATTTAATAAGGATTTGAAAGAGGTGCTTTATTATAAATATAGCAATGAAATGTGTGTTGCAATATTAATTTTCCACACACATGCACACAAGCACGCACACACACACCAGGAAGAAACTAAAAGCAAATCATAGTGGACCATCGATTGGAAACTTGAGTTCAATGGCAAAACTATTCCAGGGGACTATGTAGGATAGAGTGATGTGTGATGCAGATTGGTCTAGTGACCTGGATGAAAGACAATCTGTAGTGGGTTATATATTTCTTTAAAATAATTTGCTGATCTTGTGGAACACACAAAGAGTATCAGAGTGGCTGCACAAGAACACTATGGCTCTGAGGATTAAGGTGAGAGTATGTTTTACAAAACGTGACGGCGAGTTTTTCGGTTTATCTGCTCTCCATTGTCTACACATCAGAGCTGCCAGCCCCTGGCTAGTAAATAATATTGGTCCAGTTGCCTGGAGGTTTACAAATGTGATTATTGTGTCATTTGAATAACTGATTTTTTTAAATCATTTTTATATAAAAAAAATTATTTGTCTACTGAACGTTTTAAAGAGGAAATCAAGAAAAATAAAGTAATTTGAAATTAACTATCGGAGAAGTACAAAACCAGAAATATAAAGAAAAGTCACTGGATAGAAAGAAGTTTTTAAAAACTTGTATCTGTGGTCTTTTGATTATTTTTTTTTAGAGGTTGCGAAATGCCTCATCTTCAAATCTTGCAAAGTTGATGGGATGAACATCCAATTTTCTTTCCCTTTTTTCAACCAAATAGATGATGCGCGGATACATCTTACACTCCCCAACACAAAGGCATTGGCAGCACTGATACGATTTATCCTCCCCCACTACTATTTTTTTTAGACGGGCGGAAAGTGCCGCGTGCAGAAAACGAACCTACAAAACGCGACGGCTCTTGCCGTCGTGTGTCGCGCGACACAAAGCGCGTGCATAAGAGCAGCCTAAATACACACGAGACAATGCTCAGGGCCCTTTTATACAGGCGTGACGCGCGTCCTGGCCGTTTGTTTTTATACAAGGAACCTATTTCACGCGTCGTGAACAAATAAAGCGGTAGACAATAAATACCCAGCCAGGCAACTACCAATAATAAATACACTCACTACCTGCTAGAGAAGTACACTGATACTGGTATGAGATACTGTGAGGTTCCAACACGAGTAGCATAGAGGTTGGTTGCCCTGCAGTCTCGCCAGCACGGCGACACGAAAGTTGACGTCTGTATAAAATGCCCCATTGTATAATATAATGGATCTTGGATCGTCTTGCGTCATTTTTGAAACGGCGTTCTCTAGGTTACGACGACACACTTTTCAGATCACGACGGCATAAATGACGCGCGGCAAAGTATAAAAGCATTTAGAGTTATTTATGCACCGCGTTCGTGTCGCCGTACGACCGATGACATGATGACGCTGCGTTATAAAACCATCCCCCAGTGATGCCAGTCGCAAACATTCTCTCATGATGGATCCACGTACCATCTACTAGGGGAAGCTGAATTGTATCCATTCAGACATTTCTTATACAAGCACTACAAATAAAAAGTCTGATTTGTATCTATTCTCATAATATCCACAAAATTCTGAGGTGTATCCATTCAGACAGTTTTCAAATAAACGACTCTAACAAAAACCCTGATTTGTATCCACTTTATTATCTGGATGTAGGCCTGTGTTCAAGTTTAGTATGATAGCCTATAAATAAGGTTTCTTAACCCAACTTCAACACAGCCCTACATTATAAACTGAGGAAATTATCTGTAGGAAATAGGATATGACACTTAAACACAAATCTATGAAGATTAAAAGCATACAATTACAAAAACATTGTTTCTTTATTGCCATGCCCTGTGTGAGATATAACTTACTTTAATCTTTGCTTAGAGTGGGTGATAGTTTTGCGTGTCCAAAAGTTTAATAAAATGACGGGGTTGAACTATTCCACACCCACATAAACGCAGTGATCCCTATACTATACTGGATGGACATAAACACATCCCTTGCAATGGACCTAATGGTGACGCTATAGTTTGTCGTCTGCTTGCTAACGAGGGGACAAATTTAACGGTCTCTTTCAATGTTCTTGTGCAAAAACGTGTGTCTGCTGTATAAAAGTTTTTTTAAATAACGAAGTATTAATGTATTATATCCCACTTGAATGAAGACACATTTACATTAAAGGATATACAATTCAGTTTTAAGGTAATATTTTACAAATAAGAATTAAATATTTAATATATTGAAATGTGTAGCTGACGCCCATGTTGCTTACATTTTGCCAAGACTATTATATATTTAAAATTGGTTATTAGCTTATATAATGGTTTCAGAAACAATATTATATTTAAAGTTCAATAACTAAGATGAAAAAAGGTCGCTCAAAACTTATTTAAATTCGTTTGAATAGCAAACTTTGTGTAGTAGTTTACATTCCAATTATCATTTGGTTATAGTTTTGTATGAAGTATTACCGACTCTATTACAATAGATTTAAAGTTGGCTCTTAGCTTGTATAGCCTATTGCTTTCATCAGCCACATTATACTTAATGTTCAATAGCTATAATGAAATAGGGTCGCTTAAAACTGATTACATGTGTTTGAATAACAAACTTTGTGTAGTAATTTTACATTCAAACTATCATTTAGGTTATAGGGTTTGTAAGAAGTATTACTATATTACAATATATTTAAAGTTGGCTCTGTATATTACTTTAAGAAACCATATTATATTTAATGTTCGATAACTATAATAAAATAAAGTCGCTAAAAACCTGATTACTTTTGTTCGAATGAAAAACTTTGTGTAGAAATCTTAAAGTTCAATCAATCATTTAGGTTATAGACAGTATTACTATTTTAGCCTAAATCGACTTATTTTTTTTAAAAAAAAAGGCATGAGTGTTGAACTTAGGCTCGTCAAACCTTTTATTAGCAGTATTATTTGGTTTAACTAATCATACATTGATATATCTCGTATATTCATAAAAATTAGCGAACGATGTCGAAATGCCACATTGCCTTGTTGTGTATAAGAGAGAAAGAGATACCTGAAAGTTTTCTTCTCTCTTACACAATGGTGTGCAGACGACAGCTCGAAAATTTTAGCCGCTGGTGTTCATCCAGTTATATTATAGAGAGCATTCTATTTTATATCAACTTGTACATAAAATTTAGACTTTTCAAGGCCCAAAAATGAATATTATAAATTATATGCATTAAAGAATCCTATTTTGTATCAATATTTATATAAATTTGACCAAACATGGGGGGAAATCTTGCATTACACACATTTTAAGGCCCTCCGGGACTCAAACCATTTGTGTCAAGAGCATAAAGCGGGGCCCTGATAGTAAAGTCAATTCTCTATCCAACCATATAAGTGTGTATAGATCTAGACCAAACAGATCTGAGCGATTTGAACAAAATATGGGGAGAATCATATTCTTTTTAAGAAAAATCATGCCTTACATTTTTAAGGCACTCCGGGGCCCAAACTAAAATTAGTATCAAGAGCACAAAGCGGGGCCCTAATGGTAAAATTAATTTTCTATTCAACCATAAAGTGTTCGTAGGCCTAGACCTTACAGATCTGAGCAATTTGACCCAAACATGGGAGGAACATACTTCTTTAAGAAAAATCTTGCTTTACTCACATTTTTAAGGCGCTCCAGGACCCAAACAAAAATCTGTGTCAAGAGCACAAAGCGGGGCCCTGATTGTAAAATAAATCCTCTATCCAACTATATAAGTGTGTATAGGACAAGACCCTAAAGATCTGAGCAATTTGAACAAAACCGGGAGAGAGACATACTTTTTATAAGGAAAATAATGCTTTACACAAATTTTTAAGACGCTCCAGGGCGCAAACCAAAATTTGTATCAAGAGCACAAAGTAGTAAAATCAATTCTCTATCCAATCATTTAAGTGTGCATAGGCCTAGATCCTAAACATTTGAGCTATTTGGCCTAAAATTGGGGAGGAACATTGTCTTTTTAAGTAAAATCCTGCATTAACGACATTTTAAGGTGCTCCAGGGCCCAAACCATAATTTGTTTCAAGAGCACAAAGCGGGGCCCTAGTGGTTCCAAGTATCCTCTATTCAACAATATCTGTAAGCGCGGGCCTAAACTACTATATATCTCTGGCCAATCTGATCTAATAAGGGAATACACAATTTTAATTTTAAGTAAAATTCTGTTTAAAGCGTCCAAACGTCAAAATCATAGTTTGTGTCTATTTAATAATTATTGAAAGTATAAGAGTTCTACGTGTATATTTTTTTAACCTAATGTAATTTCTCCCTCGTTTGTTGCACCCCTTGATTCTCCTTGCTTTCCCACCCACTGTACTTCCACTACAGTAAAAAAAAAAACCAAACTTAAATGCTTGACCCTGGAAAATTCTCCCTACAATCTTTTTCCTCTCATTCAATCTTCAATAGATCTTTTTATCTCGCAAGCCTTCCCTCACCCCCCCCCCCCCCTGCCTAAATCAATCCCCCGAAACTATAAATAGAAACCTAAGACTTTGGTGTTATGACTCATACTTCTGGCCCAGACCAAAGGCAGAACCTGTTCCCCCCTCCGAAAGCCAGACCCCGCCAATATTTCTGAGAAATCTGCTGTTGTACTTGAGGGAATCACATTTCGTGGGCAAACTGACTGAATTATGAATCGTAACTAAAGCAATTGAAAAAACTGTCGTAAACCATTGCCAGCAATAGTGAAAAGTTATATTAGATCCATCACAATCACAATTTAACACTTTTCACTTTTAAAACCAATAACATCAAATTACTTTTTATTTATTTGTAAAGATTTCCCTTATTGTTTAGTACATTTCATTATATATATTTAAATTAATATATCCAAAACTGTTTAGTGTAATACACCCTATTAGACAAAGCCTGCTAGTAGGTAGATGAACTTTATAACAAACTTACTTAAATACCAGTGTAAACTAATTATTAATTTCGTAAACTATTTGTTTATTTCGTCTTGGTTGCTCTTTCCAAGCCCACATAGGCAGGCAATCTTATTGTCAAATATGACAAGTCTTGTTGGCTTGTCAGGTCACGCATCATATCCAGACTGGGTTTAGGTCTACTTAAGAGGTTTTTCCTAAACGGTTTCACACAAGGCCGTAGTCAGAGGGGGTTTGGGGGTTCACCCCCCCCAAAAAAAAAATTGTATGAACAAAATATATATGGCTTTATTTATGGTCCAAAAATATCAAAATTAAGGTGCAATTACAAATTTGGGGGCTGTGTTACCATAAAAAGCACTTCAGAGAGCTTCTAGAGGTTTTTAATATTTACAATATTTTCTAGCCTTCGGCAGTTAAGGGGCTATGTTGCCATAAAAACACTTCAGATAGCTTCTAGAGGTGTTTAATATTTAGAATTTTTCCTAGCCTCCGGCAGTTAAGGGGTTATGTTTACATAAAAAAAAACACTTCAGATAGCTTCTAAAAATGCTTATCATTTAGAATTTTTTCTAGCCTCCGTCATTTGGGGAATGGGCCCCCCTGAAATTATTGGCTGGCTACGGTCTTGGTTTCACACTCTCCTTCCACGCAGATGTGGGTGCACATCCTCTAAATTATACCTACCTCATCCCTAAAAACTAATAGCGTGATTAGTACATATGCGTAGAAACCGAACGGGTGGTAGGACGCGGTGCTAAAAAAACAAGATACAAACATTGTTCTTTGTCATGTCAAACACTTCTCAGATAACCCATAAACAAAATTGTTATTTCCAAACGTCTAAAATATATTTTCAAAATTCCCTCATTATTGAAATAAACCATTGGTGCAGCTTTGAGTTCTGTCGTCCAGAGAAAACTAGGATCCACCTCCCCCCGGTACCACTTAAGGTTTTTAAAGTAATTTAAACTTAAAACGCGTATTTTATATTCACCTCAATAATCAATACTTTATAATAATTATTATTATTTATTACCCGCCTCGGTGTTATGGTCTAACGCGCTAATATCGTGTTAGATTAGACTGCGGAGGACGGAGATCAGGGTTTGATCCCGGTCGGGTGTACTGAGGGTGGTTTTTTTCCTAAATAGGTTCCTTCTCTCTTTATGCAAATGAAGGTAAACTGGCTCCAAATTACACATACCTTATCCCTAACTCATTAGCATAATTAGTACATAAGAGTATAACCAAAATGGATAGTAAGACGCGGTGGGAACAAAGTAATTGTTTGCTTAATGTTTTGAAATATAAAACACACAAATAACATAATACTTGTATTGCAATAAATTAAAAAAATAAAAAAGGAAAATAGTCATCATAGCCTAATCCTCAAAATTTAAAATATGTAGAATTTTAAAAAGATATTAAAATAAACATGATACTTCAATAAAATTATGGTTTGGACCATGTTGAGCCTTAAAGATGTGTTTAATGTAGGATTTTACTTTTAAAAAATATGTTCTTCGCCAAGATTGGGTCAAATAACTCAGATCTGTCGGGTCTAGGCCTATACACACTTATACGGTTGGATGGAGAATTGATTTTACCATCAGGGCCCCAATTTGTGCTCTTGACAAAAAAAATTGTTTGGGCCCTGGAGCGCCTTAAAAATATGTTTAGTAGATTTTAAAGTAATAAGACAATACAATAAATTTTAAAAAAATCTTTTTTATATTAACATAGAGATCTATCAGACATGTGGCACCGCACCATGTTTGCATAAAGTGAACTTTTAGAACGCGGCGTCATTATGTCGACGAGCGTACGGCGACACGAACGCGGCGCATAAAAGGACTATTATTGTCACCTGTGTGTTTGTTTAGAGAAAGCGCGTCACGAAATGCCTGAATAAAAGGGCACTTTAATACTCTTCTGATCGTCATTAAGTCTTCACGACCTGAAAAGTGTGTCGTCGTAGCCGAGAGAGTGCCGCGTCAGAAATGACGCAAGACGATCTAAGATGCATTATATTAAATGGGGCATTTTCTACAGACAGGGCCATCTTAAGGGGAGGGAGGCCTAAGGGGCCAGGCCCAGAGCCTCACTCTATAGGGGGCCTCTTAAAAAGAGTAAAAATTAAACAGAAACTCAAAAACAATAAATATTTAATAACAACCCTATTGGACACTTAGTGGAGGCGCTAGATTACATTGAGTATACATTTCAAGTATGACAAAATTTTACTTCTATTCCATGTTTTGGGTACCCGGAAGAGTATGAAAAGTGATGTCAATTCCGGGGGTGGTCGACAACCCATGGGGGAGGGGGTGAATAGCGCGCTTGGGGTGGAATTTTGTTTCCACTACAACTTCAGACTCGTTCATTGTAAAAAGATTTTTAAAAATCTAATCGTGTTCCTATTAGGTAGGGTTACGGTTAGGGTAGGATTGAGTACATTTGATCTATTTTTGGAATAATATATTCAAAAGTATGGCAATAAGGATAAAGGAAAACCATCTTATCTATCGGCAACTATTTGCGAAGAATTTATTGCTTTGATGGGAGATTAGGGTCTTAAGAAAATAGAATAAGTTTTGAATGATAAATATTATTCAATTAGATTAGATTCCACGCCAGATCTATGCCACGTTGATCCAATGACATTAATTATACTTATGTAAAAAGTTATACACATATCCCTGTTGAGAGATTTTTACAATTCATTTCCATTAGCAGCTATACTGCTGAATATCTTAGGAATGAATTTCTTATATATATTTTTTAAATAATGGCATTCAATTGAAAATTGTCGAGACCAGTCATACGATAATGCTCAAAATATGGCTGGCAACTATTCTGGTCTCCAAGCTAGGATTTTGGAAATAAACAATACAGCTTCATTTATTCCTTTTGCCGGACACTCTTTGAACTTAGATGAAAATCATGAAGCTTTAAGTTTTTTTTTTTTTTTTACAAAAACTTGATACATTCTTTTCTGTATCAACTCATCGATGGCATGTTCTAATTTTAAATCTAAAAAGTGCTACCGTGAAAAGATTAGCCGATACACGTTGGTCAGCCCATGCAGACGCTGTTAAAGCTATTTACGATGGAAGAAGAGAAATCAAAAAAGCTCTACAATGCCTTCAGGATGACGAGGAACAACCTCCCGAGGTAACCCTACCAGGTTAAAAGCAAGCTCTCTTCAAAATAAAATAGATACTCTAGAAAAAGCTTTGTTGACAATTTTTTGTAATGTTAATATACAAAGATTTAACAGCTCGAGTAAAATATTTCAAGGGAGAGATAAGAGATAGAGATAGATCCATCTGTTTCTGTAAAAATGTTAGATTCCTTGAAAGAAGAGCAAAGAGACAAATACGATGAATATAAAGAGCACGCTAACCACACTCTACCTGGAGTTCATTTTGAAGATATGAGGAATCGGTTAAGGCAACGAAGTTCACGTATGAAATATTTATATTCCTCAGAAGAAGAAGAAGTCAGGTTTCAGGGAGAAGATAACTTTCGAGTGAATGTATACTTTGCAATAATGGACAAACTCGTGAGTGAATGTTACCAGAATCTGTATTCCATATTCGATTTCTTACGAACATGGACTGTTTGAGTGATGCATCGTCAAAGCTAAGTGCAGCAATCTAGCTTCCATTTCCAAGAAAGATATTGATGGTAACGAATTACACTTGGAATGCCAGCAACTAAAACACTTATTTTAAAAATAAGACTAAGAAATTAATTGCGGCTATGCACTCAAACATGACTCAATACCAAGTGCCGTGGACATTTCCTAGTTCAGAAATATGTTTTCGTATATTTTTATCAATGATGGTTACAGATTGTATTGGAGAACGTTCATTTTCAAGAATGAAAATCATTCTCAATGAATTACAACTGCAATGCTTCAGAAGAGGTGGATTGTTTATCTTTAATGAGCATGTAATTTAATTATTGAACCTAATTTACTTCCCTGAATTAATAAAGGATTCCGCTTCTATGAAGGCAAGGAAAAAATTCTTTAAATATTGTTTCTAGGTTTTATAGTGTAGTCAATTAAAAATATATTCACCTAAATCGCAGAAGAACGTAATTATTTAAGGGAATGGAAATGTCCTAACATTACACCTACAATATTTTAGTATTCAAAATATTATTTGTTTATTTTTATAAATTATTCCAAATTAACAAAACCTAACTTTCTACGTGACAGCAAAATGTTCTTCCTGAAATATATTGTTCTGGCCGAGCTCTATAGCCCAATATTTAGATGAGCACATCATTAATTTTATATACTATATTATCTAGAAACAATATAAAAATTACTGTTACTATTATATTATTTTGGTTAGCATCACGTCTTACTACCTGTCCAGGTTATGCGCCTATGTACTAATCACGCTAATCTTAATCTAGAACAGACACAATTTCCAGCCCCCAGCCGTTAATTCATCACAAATGAGAAATGTTTCGGCCATGCTGGGAATCGGACCCGGGACCCTAGGCAGACGCACTACCGACTGGGCTAAGCTGTCGGTCTACTATTAATCAATTCACGCCATGCTTGTGTGTATTAAAATAAAACATTGATTTTTTTTATTTTATTAGACAAAGACACAGACAGTAATAAGATGCACAACATCCCCAAATAGTTATTTATAGCCTCTACCCTCTAAATAGCTATTGTAACAATGTAAACATTTTCAATTAATACAAAAATGTTCTCAAGAAGATGTGCTATACGAATGTGGATGGGGTGAATGGTCTCCAACTGCCTTAAGACGGCCCTGTATACAGGCGTCAGTTTTTGTGTCGCTGTTTAGGGAAATCAACCTCTATGCTACTCGTGTTGGAACCTCATTGTATCTCAGTACCAGTATCAGTGTACTTCTGTGGCAGGTAGTGAGGGTATTTAATATTGGTAGTTGGCTATTTATTGTCTACCGCTTTATTTGTTCCTGAAATGGCAACAGCTTTAAACGGGTCCATCATGAGTGGTAGAAAGGAAGAGAGTGGCAACCATGATCTCTGTTTTCATTTCCTTTCACACTTTTCATAAATGAAAATATTGTATTTCAACTTCGTGCGCACTATGTGATATACAATTTTTGTTATTGATAATGCACAATTCATTAGTATAAACTCAGCTTAGACTAGGTGTACCTTGCGATAATCGAATGATAAGTATATCAACATGTTAGAAAAAAATTGACATCCCTTCCACAAGGAAAATCCAACTGCCAAAACGCGAGCATACATGTATAATTACAATATTACATGCATGCACGCATATATAAAATCACGTCATTCCCTTACAGGAGGATGGGTAGGGGTTGGGGGCAATAAACTGTAAATATAGCTAAAAAAACTCCATACCTAATTCATCCTCACTAACTTTCTCCACACTTCCCTAACCTCGCATACTCCCTCCGCTTCAACAACATTCATACACCGTGTCATTAATTGTTTTAAGAATAAAAGAGCATGAATGTTTATCTTTTTCACACATTTGTCTACAATATTTAACCATGTCTTACATGGCCCATCCCTTCCTTTTGATCCATAAGCTCATACTTTCATATATTTTCTTCGTGACTCGGTCTACACTCATCCTTTCAACAGGCTTAAACCAACGTAGGACGCTGCTTTCACATTGACCTATCGGATTCCCTTTCAAATCACATTCCTTTAGCACCCATTCATTACCGACTCTGCCCATACGAGTTTTTCCACGTACAGTTCTTAGTTATCATACACCAACCTCATTCACCTTGTTCGTTGCTCATATGCTTCTCCTGACACACCCAAGTTCCACCTCCATAAAACAATGTTGGCGTTAACACACTTTTATATACTGCCATCTTTGTCTCTTTCTATACTACTTCATTCTTTGCAATAGTCCACATACATCAAACTACTCTCCAAGATGGGTTCACCCGTCTGTCGATTTCATCATCAATCCCTATATTTTTACTTACCATTCTGCTCAGTTACTCAAAATCGTTCACTTGGTCTAACAGTTTTCTATTTATACTAACCTGGCAATCCGTCCTTATCAAAAACTATCACCTTAGTTTAGGAGACATTTATACGAAGAAACCTTCGCGTGTCACCACATTCAAACGATTTAATCCAGTCTACAAGTCACTTTCATTCTCAGCCATTAATGCGGCATGATTTGAATTGGATTCCCATTCTTTAACACTTTCATAGCTTTTAATACCTCAGTCTCGTTAATTATTTCACTTACTCTTAAGTTTTCGCCTTACAATTGCTCAAAATACTCCCTCCAGCGCTTTCTTATACTGTTATACTTATACCGTTTTCATTCCAGAACATCTCACCACGTTTATTCAGAAAGCCATCAGTCTTTCCTAGAACTCCTTGTTTCGTATTTTATCCACTTCCAGAACAGCATATTTTTCTCAAAATCATTCCGTATTATTTCTACTTCTTTTAATCTCATTTGTTCCTTACTCTCCTTTACCAATTTCTTTGCATTCATCATTTTCTCTTTGTATATGTCCCACAACCTCTTACGTTCTACTTCACTCTTTACAGCAATCATTTGTTTGTATGATTCTTTCATTTCTCTCACAAATTCTTGCATTTGTTCATTTCACTACCACAGATCTACACAAATCTTTCGTGAACTCAGCTACGGTCTCCAATTCCTGTTCCAGGCACTTTATATATCATTAACATGTATTTCGATTCTATTCATGAGCTTGTAAAGTTAATTTTTTGCCCAAAAATCTTTCATATTGTACTCTCACACTTTT
The DNA here is from genome assembly GCA_033556935.1 of Timema podura. Taxonomy (NCBI): domain Eukaryota; kingdom Metazoa; phylum Arthropoda; class Insecta; order Phasmatodea; family Timematidae; genus Timema; species Timema podura. Next base: position 61,667,233 of record JAVRXN010000002.1, on the reverse strand, counting down.
ATCCCGCAATTTTTCTATTTTAACTCTTACTTGCTTAATACTCTTGCACTGCTTCCTCGAAAAATTCCTATATAATTCAATTACTGAGATCACTAGGAAGTGATCCGTTCCACATCCAGCTCCACGCACAGTCCTAGGATTAGTTTTACTAAACTTCTGAATCTATCATCAAACACCACAAAAATCAATCATCGTTCATGAATCACCCCTTTGCCACGCATACATGTGAATATCTTTGTGCTTAAACCATGTGTTCGACATAAATAAAACTTATTTAAACAAAGACTCAATAACTCATTATCATTATTGATAACCCTGTCATCCCCATACCTTCCTAACACTCTCTGTGATTCTCGCTTTGGATACCCACCCATCCATTCATATCTCCTAACAAGATATTTCTTTCACCCGGTTCACATGCATTCAATAATTCATTGAGCTTATTCCTAAACTCCACTCTCACATTCTCGTCTTCACCCTCCACCGGAGCATAGACAACAACCAACATCATTCTACGAATGACTATTTTCATACGTACCCATATAAGTCTAGAAGAAGCCAACTCATACATTCTCATAAAATTGTTAAAGCATGGAGGTAAAAAATAAGGACATTATTCAAGGAGAGGTGTTAGCAATCGCGCGAGTTACTATGTGGGATTTCCCAGAAATAATTGTATTACGTGAGTTACCATGTGGGATTTCCCAGAAATATTGTATTATCCTCTTTCTTTGCTCAACCCCCCTCTATCCTTATAATTTGTTGTCTTTCAGCTTACTATACTCTAGTCTCACGCTCTGACCCTATGTTACTTTACTTGGTTTTACTCGTCAGTCAATGCAGAATCTAAGTGTTTCTAAGTTTTGTTTGTGTGAAAGTTGTTAACTTCTTTACGCGGGCCAGTAGCACAAGCAGGCTATGAGGAGGGCCCCTAAGCTGAGAGCTTTTATGGGGATGAGAGAGTATAGTTAAATATAGGAGAGCTCACTGGTCGAGAGCGTTCACCCTACATCTGATTAACTAGCATGAGTTGGGTTAGTCCGGTTTGTATTATAAATCCTCTGGCTGCAAAAACACACCTATGGACAGTTAACCCATTCTGGCCTTTAACCACACCAGTGGTGCACCCACTGTGAAGCTATGGGGGCTAAAGCTCCCCAAGATCGATTTATTTTTTAAACTTAGCTACATTAAATATTTTAGGAGTGGCAAGTGACAAACCACCTTGTAAAACAAATTACTGGAGGAGCACGTAAATAGCGTGACTCCTGAAATTCACAGACTAAAGTTACGGCAGCTGTGTCCAACCAGATGGGTTTAACAACACAGTAATGGTGATGGTTCAGTTGATGCTCCCTGTTGCAGAAGCTCTAAAAGAATTCAAATCATGGGATGGTGCAGATACGTCATCAACTGCTAACCTACTAGGAGCGGCCATTCATCAAACAGAATGCATAGTATCACTGTTGTCGCCAGGAAAACTTCTCAGCAAGAAACTACAAACCAGTGATGTAGAACTAGAATATGGTATTGCCCATGCCAATAGTCTAAGGATTATCTTGATAAGTTCAAGGATGTATGCTGAAGAAAACATTATTAAAGTCTTTTGACAGTGCAAGAAAGACGGCAGAAGATTTAGGAACCACTACGAGCATGCAATCTTAAAGGTGCAATGTTTCAGCCTATAATGAGGAAGAATAAAACCGTAGAGCTGTTTACTTACCATGGATTGATACCCACATAAACACAATTTCAGACAAATTTTTGAACCAGCAAAACATGTTTAAAAAAAAAGTATAAGTTAATTTTCATCTGAACAAGTTGCTTTTAAAAAAGATGCTGCGCAGTTTGTAAAATTGGGTGAATTTTACAACGATGATGTTTTAACTCAGTAATAATTGCAGAGCTTCGCCTATGGCACGAAGCCTGTAGTCTCTAAACGAAATTGCTCCTCTTACCAATGCAAATGATGCCCTCAACAGATCCTACAACTTGTTCTCAAATGTACTCAATTTGATGAAGATTTTCTGCACCCTTCCAGTCTCAAGTACGTCTAAGAGGTAATTTTGGACGTTACAGCGCATCAAAACTTACCACAGAAATTCAATGGGAAACGTCAGACTGAACGGCCTGGCCAATTGAAATATACACAGAGAAGTTCCTGTAGACACAGAAGAAGATATCTCAGTGCTCAGCGCTAAAGGTTCCAGGAGGCTGGAATTAGTCTTATAATGATTATGCACTGCAGAACGAATCAGAAGCACCTACGTTGTGTTATCTGCTTCCTAATTTTATATTTTAAAAAATTGGGTTAATGGAGTTATCTTTTTCTTTTTTTAATGTAAAAAGAACACAATTATTTCTTCTATATTATTTAAAATGGGCTAAGTTAGAGATTGTGTTAATTTCTGGTCAGAAGTATGTGCTTACGGAGATTCACTAAAAGAAAATTATTTTATAGAACTACGTTAACACTATTAATTACAAAGCGGACGTTGATTTGTTATTCAGCCACATGAACCTAACTAAAACCAAGTTGAGAACCCACGTGGAAATATGCACTTTATTGCATATAAAGTTTCTAAGTTCGGCCTTAGATGAGAAGGAAAATTCTGCCATTGCTATGTTTTTTTAAAATTAAAGCCGCACCCGAGAAAAATCCTAGTTGCACCAATGAAACATACTTTTCTCTTATATAAAGGATGCTTTGTGAAAATGTATCCACTTAATCTTGATCCTCTTTGCATGTGTGGTGTTAGATCGTTATACCCCTCGATCAATGGACTCCCTAAGACCATTTATTCTGGTGGTCATTCGCTCGTAAGGAAAAGGGATGATTGAAAGATTAACGAAAGGGTGTAGCGCGTAGCGTATGGGCATTCGTCCAGCACGATAGAGGATGATTGACAGAGGACTATTCTGAAATGCATTATTATTAGTTTTCTTACCCTTAGATCCACGTCTCGATATGGAAATGTATTATATCCCAGACCCAAGGTGGACAACATATCTTTCAATGTAGCTACGGGTGTGACGAATTAAAAGTGAAACTCGCCACATGTAAAAATTCAGAAATTAGGCTGCTCAATCGAACATTTAAAGCAACACACACTGTTTGAACAAGTTTATCCAAAACTTGCACCCTCTATTCAGTTACAGCTGCCTCAAACGCATATGATGTAATTTGTTTGGATTTAAAATATAAGACAATTTAGCTCTAAATTTGACAGTCCTTTTGTTCCAAGTTAAAACCAGCGTACGCCGCCCCGTTAGGAATAATTCTATTTAGCTGTGAGAGCTGGCGAACTCAAACTTGCCACACTTTTATGGATAATTCACCACTTGTGACGAATGGCAACAGGTATGCCCACCCCAATTCTAAGACCATCGTTTCCCAAACTCCAATGGCTTACAGCCTACTCGAATTTTGATACATATTTGGTGACTCAACAAAAGTTATAAGGTTTGTGTTAATTCTGTTGATTCTACAAATATATTGTTCAGTTTAGGCGTACTTAAACTTTTATTTTTGTATTTCCTCATACAAAATGTTGCCAATTTTTTTTAAATTACATATGCATTAGAAAGAAAAGCATTAATTGGTCAGTCTTAATTTAAGCGGACAAAATAATTTATAAGGAGATCGAATGTTGCGGATTTTTTAGCGTAAAGTATTTCCCACGCACTCCACGTCTTGCTACTTGGCTGGGACATTTATGCCATTGTGTTATGGAGTAGGAAAGTAAGTATTAAGAAGGTGTACACGCATTTGCATCAAAGCAGTGTGCCCGAGCATTAAGGAAAGTGCCCCACAGTACACCCACCCATGATTTGAAAAGTACAAGTTACTCATCAATGGCAAACCAAGCTAGACGAACCTGGTGTATTTGTTCGCGTGTTCGACAGTGTAGATGTGTCAAACATTTTAACTCAACGTTTTAAAAATTATGAGAAGCCGTAATAAACTGATAACAGAAAGCGTGTAAGGGACTCTGTGTAAAAAGTTGATTTAAATATGTATATAAATGTTTATGCCTTCATATATTTCAAAATATTTTACCAGAGTTATAACAATGTATTTTACTACCTGAAATAAAAGAAAGGGAATTTTAATAAGCATGTCCCAAACATTTATTTTATTTGTTAAACGCCAAACATTGCTTGAAATTATAATTTATAGTTTACATACTTCGCCTTGGTAATAAAAATTTAGGTTTATCCAAGATCAATGCATTGTGTTAACTTATAAAAAAAACATTTAACATGTTAAGTCGTATTTTTGTTCCATGGGAACTATGGTATGTGCAATATATGAAAGTATTAAAATCAAACAAATCTTTGGGTAAAAAAGATGTCCTCAAGAGCAATTTATGTGTTTAGCAAGTTTTGTCGTACCCACCTTTAAAATAATATTGATAGAAGTATTTAAACACATGACCTCTTCCTTCGTTTGGATGCCTGCTAAATCATAATATTTAAATGAAAATTTTAAAACATGGCCGATGCAAATTCTTAGTATACAATATTGTTAGCATATCATATAATAATTATACTAAGGTCCCTGTGATTTTATTGAATCATTTTCATTAGGTAAAATTAGATATTCTTTTAATTCAGTTCTGATCAATCACTTTGTTGACTTAAGTGGCTAGGAATACCTTTTCCACCCTGATTTTTGTAGTAGAGTTGCTAAGCATTAAAGCTGTTCTTTATATATATATATATATATATATATATGTGTGTGTGGTGTGTGTGTGTGGTGTGTGTGTGTGACACTAAAAGACATTTGACATATTGGTGTAGTTTTTTGTGGTGAATAAAATAGGATATAGTATCACTATTAAAATGTTATTTATCCACCATCTAAGGAAAATGGTGGCCTAAAACAGCATTTTTGCAATTATCTCGTAAGCCGTTCACTATATCAAAGTGTGTGTTGCAATAAATATGAAGGGGAGAACATTTGTCTACTTAGCAATTTCTAATCATTTCATTTATAATCTTAGCCGTTTTCATAGTATCGCGCAGTGAAACGTTTGAAGTATGATTACTTTGGAGTATCCCTCCAAATTATTTCCCTATCACACCCAGGCTGCGTTAGGTTTGGAGTTGCTATGTTTGGGGATTATTTTCCTATCATTCCCAGGTTACGTTAGGTTTGGGGATTATTTTAATATTTTCTTAATGTATCCGGTTATATATAGGGGTTCACAAAAAAGCAATCTCACCGGGAGCACAATTTACCTCGGTTTCGTTGTGCATGGTTGGTAGGTGGTGGTGGTTGATATGTGACGATGACTCTTAATCCACGCTCACTTTACAATTAAAACGTTCTTAAGATGGTGGTATTATTATTTTACTGCTTTATATAGTGAAGCAGTTAAAAGAAGGTAGCTCGCTTTACCGCGAAAAAAATAAAGTTGATACAGGTTCTGTATGTGCCTCTGCCGGCACGGCGCGTGCGCGGTAATAATTATGGGTCAGCAACTCATTTAATCTCGAATATAACCAAGTTGGGGCTGAGTACGATTGATAAATGGTAGCGATTGTAGCAATAGATCACTTTACCGCAAATGAAACCGATTCGGGAATGGTGTGTTGCTACTACAATATATATATATTTAAAAAAATTTACGTCAAAGCTAGTAACATCAGAAAGTCTGTTTCGCTAGCTCACTAAACCGCGACTAAAAGAGAGTTGAGACCAGTGTGTTAAAACTACTACTGCCCCCTCTAGTGGCACGGCTAGTAAGAGCAATTCTGTGTCGCTATCATTTAGCCACGACTAAAATAGAGTTGGAACCGGTGTATTAACAACGCTACTACTGCTACCTCTAGCGGCACGGCTGGTAAATGGTGGGAAGTATGAATTAGTAGTACATAGTTCATTTCCCCGAGTTGGGACCATAGAGAAAAAAAATCGGTGGACTGATTTTCAGCTCTGCCTCAAATATTTAAATTTAATTTATTCTGATTTTTTTTGCTTACTCTTATCCTTATTAATATATACGCTTTTACTATTCTTTATTTATTTATTATTTTTATCATCCATCTTTAATAATTATGTCATATTTTGTTTATATTCAATTTTTAGCTATTATTGTTTTTATTATTTTATTATGTGTGTTTGTATGGTACTTGTGTACTATTAAGTGCTGGCTTGTCATAGGTCTCACGACTGTTGGCCAGCATTATAATAAATGAAAGTGAAATAATAATAATAATTATTATTATTATTATTATATAAATAAAGATTATATGTAAAATTGCTAGTATTAGATTAAAGAAATACTTATTTCTGTTTTGGTATTAATAAAAATTGTCAGTTTAAAATAATGTTTTTATGTTACGCGGTAAAATAAATTTGGCCTATTAATAATAAAGTAATTTACTGTGGTCTATCTACTTAAATGCATTACTGTATTCTACATTACAGTATTGCTCAATTGCCGGCCGGCCAATTCGACGTGAACGCTTCAAGCGGCTGACCCATGTAAACTAAGTGTGTCCAAACTTTCACATTTCTATACGCTATGCTATTTGCATTAACTAAAATACGTTTTGCGGCATTAAGTACTGGCTACTCCGGAATCCCGCCGCAAGCGAGCTTTTATATGTATAATCTTTTACGTAGGCAAAGATTTAGGTCCATATGTTTTGGTTTGTTTTCGTTAGTCAAATTATTATGATGGCGTCTGACATAACTGATACTCTAAATAATTTAGACAGTTTATTGTTACAAAATGAAAGAAAAATACAAAAGAAACTCCGCCATACAGGGCAACCATATATCTCCCGATCAGGGAAGTTGATACCTGCGAAGAAACAATCAGGTAATAACTTTTTTAATAACGATAATTAAATCCTGTCAATAGCCATGCTAGTTATTTATTGATGGAAATTAATATTTAAAACATTCAAATATTATGATTACCGTATTAGGGGAATAACATATTTTATTAATGGTACACATCCATTAAGCATGGATAAAATTGGCATGTAATTGCGAGGCCCGTATTATGACTTTTTGACAGCTTCTCAAATTTTATTATTTTTGGCAATATGGTAAACAGGAAATGATTGTTGGGATGTTGTAAAGTAAATTTAAAACACTTTAGGCTTTCTTGGGGAACTAACTACTGCATGTGGAGTGAGCACTATAATCTGACACAATCTATTATATTATATATGTATGGAGATCCATACATTTTTATTTTTAATGGTATTGTGTAAGGGAATATTTAAAAAAAATTGTCATAACACTACTTTAACTCAACAATGGCTACTTTATTTTAATTCTAAAGCATTAAATATGATTTTATACATTTCAACTTGCATTTTCTTTAAAATAGTGAACTTAACACTAACAGCTGTCATGGTGGCTACAAGTAGGGAAAACTGTATGTCAAGGACTTGAATTTAAAAACAAGGAAAATTTGGTAGGCCTAATTTAAATCTAGGTACTTGGATTAAAATAAAAATTTTATTTACTACTATACCTAAATGATCAAACAAAAGAGTTTTTTTCCTTGCATGTTACAATATGGATTACCTAGAATGATAGGGTAGTATTCTAATTCATAATATTGTTGTAGAATGACTGTTTTTATAGCACATTTACACAATTGATACAAGAAATATTAACACAGGGAAAAAAAGAACTCATCCTTTACCAAAGAAAACTAGAAAATGGTTCTGTCAAAATAATGTCTGAAAAAAAAAGTTTTGTAGCAACCCTGGCTTTTTCCTTCATATAATAATGTATATCATAAATTGGCTGTACACTGTATAGTTCCAGTGGTTGTGTTTCTTTAATGCAGGCCCTAATTGGCAGGTTTTTATTACCTTGGAACACATGCCATATAAACTCTAATTTCGTAGGCTATATTTTAAACCAATATGTAAATTTTAAACATTTTGAACAAAGTTTTAAGCATTGTCTTTAAAATTAGGCCTAGGTAAGTCCTACATATGTAGATATATAATTTATTTCCAGAAGTTTTGAGATTGGTTTAAATATCACCTTAAGATAGTTTGAATCTCTCAGAACTAGATATAACTGATACAAAATCTCCCCAGAAGAAATTTATCAGCCATCTATCCTGTTTATTATTGTCAAATTATCACTTTGAAAAGGAGATTTTGTCATATCAAAACTTGATGGGGAAAGGGATGTGTTAAGTATAAGTTAAAGTGCTCAACAACAACAACAACAACTAAACAATGTTGTAGTGAAATTCTTAAATAAAAGTGACAATTGGTGGCACTGGACGCCTATGCATACAATTAGAATTTAATGCTGGGATTCTGATCAGCATAAGTAGTAGCACAATGTAATGTAAAGAAAAACACAATGTGGGATCAAGATTCATTTTCCAAGCAAAACATAGCTAATGAATTTGGAATGTTTAAAAACATATTTGTCACTAAAATGGAACTTGGATCAGTTATATAGTATTCAAATATTTATCTCAAAAGAAGCTTACTATTGGAGCTACCAAATAAAGTGTAAGTAAATGCCAGAATGTTATCGTGTTTACAAGATGTAGACAAACTCACTAGCCTATACTGAAGCAGGCTGCACACCATAAACATCTTGTTGACGTTTTCTGCAAAGTGAATTGCAGACATAATGTAATGTAGCAGTTGATCGTGATCACAGCTATATATTTCTAATTTTAACTAATTCAATATTGAATCAAATAATGTAGGCCTAGATATATATATATATATACCCACCTGGAATTACAATTAATTATTTTGGGCCTTTACCACAAAAAGATTTCTTTCTTTGTATCAGTATTTATGATAATTTAATGTGACAGTAAATCACAATTTTATGTCTAATAGGCCTATCAATCAAGGTATATATCCTTCTGTCTCAAGGGGTGTTAGGATAATTTGTCCCCAAAAAAATGTTATGTACAAGGGTGTTTCATCACACAAATACAAAGTGTCACAGGGACATAGCATCACAAAATCAATTTGTCATATGGACACTTTGTTGCTGAAACAAATAGTTTAATTTTGTCACTGATAAAAATATAATTTATATTATAACAAGGGCCCGGATTTTAATGACCTTAAAATTGCCAAAAAATGACTTATAAAATGATGCTAAAAACTCTAAATAATGACTTTAAATTTGCAAAGAATCACCTGAAAAATTTGATTGAGATTCCATAATATGATGTATTTATTACAAGGGTTAGGATTTACATTACACACATAAGCAAAAATATCTTTCCTGGTCTGTCCATTTCCAGTTTTTCCTTCATGTGGACTTGTCTGGAATATTTTAAAACCAGGTGTCCAGTAAAACTATATGCCTTAAAATTCCCTGACTTTCCAAGGTTTTCTAGAGCCAATTTATAGCATTTACAGTTCTATAATATAAACATGATTTTTTTGAGCTCACAACTTAAAAGTAATATTATTTTTTAGATACATACCCTGTCTGAAGTTATGTCAACTCTATTAAGGGCTTAAAGGAGTTTGATCCAAGTTAGATTTAATTGGGATCATATTGAGACAATTAAAGATGGCCTTGCACCAGTAGGTCTATAGTTAAAATTGTTGCGAGACACAGTCTTTTTAATTTCTTCTTCTTGTAACTTCCTCAAACACGCAGTAGAGGGGTAAAGAGGCGAAATGAAAATCACATGTTGACTTTGAGAATGATTAGTACTCAATCAACTGTGTTAAGATAAGAGGTTTATGGTGTATATTAACTGAAAGAAAAATGTTATTTTAACTATTATAAATAACAGTGGTGTATATATATATATTGAATATGTGAAAATTCCATTATTTTTCCCTCAACAAGCAAATTCCCTGACATTTCCCTGTTTTCAAGGTTACTGGACGACCCTGTAAAATATCAAATTTAATATATTTTGGAAGCAGCTCTGAGCTTCATATTATTCAAGCTATAATGTGTTGGTCTTTGCCTTTCAAGAGTATGGCTGGGCAATTTAGGGATTTTAACATCGCAATATATTGTCTGTGTTAAATTGTATTCACGATATATCACAATTAAATGTTTTGTGTTTTCATGGCTACGTTCAGGGTAGAGGTTTATATTTTTTGCATTATTCCCTCTTTTTCCAGGCAACTTACTTACATACCTAATCACAGCGTTTCCTTATGGGGTAGGCAAGAAACTATGCATATGGCTCAAAAAACAACTTCGTACTTAATCCATCCTCACTTTCTCCACACTTCTATATCCTTTTGTTTCATCAACATCCATACACTGAGTCATACATATGCTTTCATTCTCAAAACTCTTATTGTTTCTCTTTTTCACACATTTGTCTACAACATTTAGCCATGTCTTGCACGGCCTACTTATTCCTTTTGATCCACACACTTTACCTTAATATATTTGCTTCATCACTCGATACACACTCAACCTTTCAACATGCCCAAACCATTGTAAGATGCTTTTTTTACAATTAACTATCCAATTCCCTTTCAAACCAAACTCCTTCAGCAGCCATTCATTACTGACTGTCCATGCGAGTTTTTCCACACACGGTTCTTAGATATCTCATTCAAACCACATTCACCTTACTTAGATTGAAGAAAAGAAAAAGAAAATTTCATTTTTCATCAAAGTGAATAGTGTGAAGTCATGTAGGCCCTAACTTATGTTTAAAACAGGATTATTTAAGATACATCTATCTTTTTTTGCTTTACAACCCTTGTTTAAGGTGTGATGTGTGGAACACAAGAAAAGGACAGTGTTTGTGCAGTTTTTATAGCAAAACATTTTGTTGGCCAAAATAAATAAAATGTTGCTTCAATAGAAACAGAGTTTTATTTTCTTCATATGGTGATATCAACAGTAGTTAAATATCTGTCATAAACATGGTGGCATTAGATGACAAACTTTTTAAATGAAGAGAAAAAGTTGTCATTAAATTCTAGGACACCCTTGACAGATATTCAACCAATGTTGAGGTCGCCATATTATAAAAATTAAAATCTATGTTTGAACTTAAGTAATATTATTCGATTTCCCCACTTTAAAGGGTAGCAATACATGTTTGAAACAGCCCGCTCAATTCTTCAGTTCACTTTTCTGTATATCCAAAGAGCTACTATTATTTTTATTAGATTTTGGAAATTTCCTGTGTTTTCTTGGTTTTTTCCAGACACAAAAAAACCTAGTGTATTCCCGATTCACCAGGTGTGTGGCAACCCTGATTTGAGTGAAGAAATCTGTATTAAGTTGCTACCAAAATTAAAAAAAAATCATGAAATAAGATTAATTATTTTGGAAAAGATTAAAGTTTACATGGATTATTTATAATACAAATAATTAGGCTATACTAATGATTTAATTAATTTATTTTTGTTAAGATCAGGAAATAGATATTTTAACCATTATTCTGTAGCAATAGCGTATCAGTCTAAAATAAGTGACCAAGATTATTGAAGAAAAGACATGGACACAAGATGACCCAATTATTTAGAGATTTTTCGAAATGACAAAATTATAAAAGGGTTTTAGAGACACTTCATTTTATGAAGAGGTGTAATAGATAAAAAAGCTAAGTAACTAACGTTAACACATTAAACTGTCTGTTGATTTTTTTTATTTCTGCATTTATTTAATGTATAGCTTCGACAGAAGAGTTAATTTTAAAATTTAATTTACTTAAAATGTATTTCTAAGTGAATTTTAAAATCTAACAATACACTAACTTTTTTTATGAAAAGGATATTTTATTATATTTACTTTGTATAGTCCTTTAAAGTAGCGCACTCAGAGTAGAGCAAGTGATCAAAGATGATTTAATAAAAGATTAGAACATATTAAGGAATAATAGAGAGCCTCGCAAATGTGTCAAATTCACAAGCTAATTTCAAGACTAGGATTACCTTATATTCAAAATGTATATATTACATACATCAAAAGTATTTTAAAATTCCCAAACAAAAAATAGTCATAGAAGCTTCTATACAGTGTAATGTCATCGGATTTATCTTTATTATTTTATAATTTAACGTAATTTTAGTCATTTTCCAAATTTAAATATTTAATTTATTTTCCCATATTTTTTCTGTCTTCTTAAAATTTAATTTATTTGCCTCTAGTATAGTTTGGTATATCTTTCTATTTATCCATCCCTCACAAGCGCGCTAAGGCTAGCAGTGCTTTTTCAGTGGGAGCTTTCTCGCTTTTTTTTTTTACTTAGTCACCTCAGTACTTTTCTGCTAGTGTAATGTAATATCTTCCTTTATGAATCACAAAGGGAAACTAGACTTGTCTCATCCATTTTTGTTCAAGACGCAAGTGAGATCACGTGATGTAAGCAAAAACAATCATTTTTAAATGTAAAATAATTTATAAAACAGAAGATTTAAGTAAACATAAATATGTTGCAACTACAAGGTTCATGTACAATAAAAATCGAACAAACTGTGGGGTAGTTGTGACAACCTGATTAACTCTTACAGCTCAATAATGTGTTTGAACACCTTTATTTGTTATTAGTTTGGTACACGAGACAGTATGTATTGCATATATTGCAAGGCATATACGTGTCTATAAAGGTAATATAATATAAATTTGAACTGCCTCTCAATGTTATAAAATATTTCTGCCAATGAAATAATAGAATCGTTAAAGATCTACCAAGTTTTTGTGATAATGTTGGTGTATGCACAGTGTAAGTTTTACATCAATAATTGTGTGTTTAGAATTTCTCTAATTTGTATAATTAAAGAGTTTGTTTTGATATTTTGTTCTTAGTGCCATAGTTAATTTTAATTAAACATAAATGTATTGTATGTGGGAATAGGTAGTGCATAACAAATTATTAGTAAACTCCTTTTCAAGTATTGAATTATTTTGTTGTTTAAAGTGAGACTATTCAAACCAGTAGACTGACAAATGATCATGATTAAAAAGTTTATTTTAACTTCCAATACATACTTACTCTATGGCATTTGGAACTCAAAAGTTAATTTCTCTCTTGAGCTAGTTCTATCCAGTCCACCTCATTACACCCTATCTCTTTCACTCCCATTTCAATAGTGTCCTCCCATCTGCATCTAGCTCTTCCCAATGAGTTTATTAGTTAATACCCTGAACACCATTATAGATTTTTTATTCACACTGTATGTACTGCCCACCGTAATCTGCGAGATTTGATTACCCTAGCAATGTCTTGTGATGAATACAGAGTATGTAACTCATCATTATAAATCTCCTCCACTCCCAAATATTGTCATCCCTTTTAGGACCAAATATCTTTCTAAACACCTTGTTTTTGAAAACCCTAAGTTTCTTTTCACCATATAGGGTAAGAGACCATGTTTAACAACCATAGAGAACCAGTAAAATTATTTTGTATTTTCTTAGTTTTACATTCCTTGACATTTGTACAATATAGTATATACATTATATACTAAAATGATTATAACCATTTTATATCACTAGAATTATCTAAGCTAAAAATGTAATAACAAATAAAATCAAGCAATGTAACATTTTTTCCCAACATCATTTCCAAAGTTACTGGCTCAGCTCTCAAGCCCACCCGAGAACAATTTTCTACTTCCATCATGAAAATATTTTAAAATGTCATCATTGGTATGGTAGTTATTGTTTTGAGTCACTCAAAATTATTTATTTTTTTAATGTTAAAAACCTTTATAGAAATTTCAATATAAAAGCCAATGAAGCCGAAATGAAAATACAGTAATACCTGAAAAATATTTGTGTCACAGCTGTTGGACCAATATTTTTGTTCAAGACATTCTTAAGAATGTGATAAAAACAATGAGACGCCATTAGTAGTATTTAATAATGTAAACACAGCATAACTATTTATGGGTTTCATTATTTAAAATCCAAAATTCTAGTTCTTGAAGCAAATAGTAGTAATTAATAAGAAAACAGTTTTAACCAAATAAAGCCCAAGACTAAATAATGTATTCTAGTATATTCTCATGAATAGTGAACCCCCAAAAAGTAAGGTGGACTCCTAAACTTTCAATTTCTAATAAGAATGAAAGAGTTTTTTTAATGAATCAAAATTGAATCGTGCTTGATAAATACAGTAATTTTGAGGTGGAAAAAAAACATGTAAATAAGTTTTGTAGATTAATAGAGAATTTTAAGGAAAAAAGTTAAATAAATGACAAGTCTAAAAAATAAATTACTGTTCTTAATGTACTTCTAAAAAAAATTGTCTCAATATTTGATGTATAGATACAAATAATTTGTGCATAAGTATATAGTTTTTAAAAGAAATATATATTTTCTGGGTACAGTCGGGACATTAAGTTTGGATCGAACAGTTTTTAGAAATAAGATATCAATCGCCTTTCAATTAAATAATCTAGTGGAAATATACTAGTCTGGGGTCAAATTAGGCTCTTTTAGATGGTCCAAGAAGTACTCACAAAGTATGTGCTGGAATATAAAAAAAAAGTATGCAGATACAGATTTATCCATAACCAAACTTTTTTTCCTACCTTCAAATAAAATATATATATTTACATTGCCTCTTAATTTCAGATAATGGTGACAAACTAATTATTAGAATATTAATAGCTACTAAGACACAGGGGAAAAACTTATTGCAAGTATGGTGTGCAATATGGAAAGTGAAAAATATACTTTAGAGAACGGTCTAACAAGACAAATGGTTATTTTATCACTAAACTCTTCCTTAGAAATTTTGTTGTGCCTCAATGTTTGGCCCTTGCGTCCCTCCTCTGCACTTGCACAAACCGCTCCAACCATCCTCTCTACTACCTGGACCACTCTACACTTCATGTTCTCTGAGCCATCCGTGACAATTTTCCCACTATACTCAGCTCCAAAGAGAACTCCTTTTTTATTGGCTAGCTTGGTGGCCACTGTCTCTCACATTCTCATGCGCCAATGAAAACTCCCATTTTCTCCCATTGGACAAGGCCAGGCAGCAGTGGAAGATATTTAACACGGTGGTTCCTCACTCAGAAGACAGTCGGTGAGTGGCTACCCAACCCAGGTGAGCCACCTTTTCGAAGGAGCAAAAATAAATTGTCAAAAATCAGAAAGCGCAATATTTTCTAATATCCTCTCGCACTCCCTACCTCCCACTGTGACTCACGTTGCCAGGACAACCACCCTACCTCTCATTGTGACTCACGTTGCCAGGACAATCACCCTACCTCTCATTGTGACTCACGTTGCCAGGACAATCACCCTACCTCTCATTGTGACTCACGTTGCCAGGACAATCACCCTACCTCTCATTGTGACTCACGTTGCCAGGACAATCACCCTACCTCTCATTGTGACTCACGCTGCCAGGACAATCACCCTACCTCTCACTGTGACTAACGTTGCCAGGACAACCACCCTACCTCTCACTGTGACTCACGTTGCCAGGACAATCACCCTACCTCTCACTGTGACTAACGTTGCCAGGACAACCACCCTACCTCTCACTGTGACTCACGTTGCCAGGACAATCACCCTACCTCTCACTGTGACTAACGTTGCCAGGACAATCACCCTACCTCTCATTGTGACTCACGTTGCCAGGACAATCACCCTACCTCTCATTGTGACTCACGCTGCCAGGACAATCACCCTACCTCTCACTGTGACTCACGTTGCCAGGACAATCACCCTACCTCTCACTGTGACTAACGTTGCCAGGACAACCACCCTACCTCTCACTGTGACTCACGTTTCCAGGACATCCTTATGTCTCACAATGACTAACGTTGCCTGACACTCTTGCTGGCATTTTCTCCTACCTCTACCCACACGTGTCCGAACACAATGTCGCCCAGAGACGACACTTTGTCACAACATCAACTAGTTGCCCCCTAAGCCGCAAACGAGGGATAACAAGTTTATATAAAAAATCATACACAAGATTAACAATTATATTACATAATATTTATCACAATATATTGATTCTTAAGATTTAAAAAAATTCATATAGTCATAATGTGTTCACACACAAAGAACTCTACAATAGTCATAATTACACGCTAATGAACTGCTTGAATATGAAATAGGAATAACTTCTTTTTTTTAAGGGTTGGCAAATGCCATGATTTATGTAATGGCCCCATTTGAGGTGAACTGAAACTACTGTAGTCTACTAAACATATCAGATGTCTACTTAGTGTCATAGGTTTGGAGGGTTGTCAGGTCAGTGGGGACTCTAGCAAGCAAGAGGTCAAGTATTTTTTTCATTGCCTTTATAAATAGAGTGATCGGAGGATTTTATCCCTCTAGCTATTTCATCAGATGTTTATATATATATATTCATTAATGTGTCATTCATGTAGTTTATATATACATATCTGTGGCAAATTCTGATCTCAAAATCCAAGCATGCGTTCATGAGGGACTAATGAAGCAGGGGTTTGGGGGTTTCTTCCCTGGGAAATTTTGAATGTGAGAGACTCCTCATTTTAAGACGTTATTTATGACTTTAGATACAAAAATAGCTTGGTATGATTTTAAAACTAAATATTTTATCTTTAGTACCTTAATTCATTTGCTTTCAAAGAGAGTTGATGGCAGTTATTTTGGAGAATAGTATCTAATGCAAAGATGATCGAGAGCTAAGCAATGATTCCACGCACATTCCTAATTCAATATCCTCTTTGACATACAAGAACCAATTTCTATCAAAACTTTGTCAGATCAACACTTATTGGTTATTTATTTATTTGGTTCACCAGACAATTTAGAAAGTTACTATACAGTAATGATATTTTGTATAGTAATAGATTAATTAAAAGTGGTGATGCAAAAAGTGGGTCAGTTTTCACCTTTAAATGGGTGTTTTATACATGGTATCATGGTTTATGCATTTACCAAGCCTAACTCTAAATGTTGTGGTAAGCTGAAACAATTGGTTACATGAATATATTGTAGAGTCATTTTCCAAATAGCTCTGCAAGTAATGTCTATGAGTGAGGTGTATAGGATTCATATAGAGCAAAACAACTATTTGGATAGATCGTGAGCTGGTGGACAGAATGTGATAATGTTGCTAACACATCATGTGCTGGAAGTAACCACTTTGATCTGCCAAACACAAATATATGACTTTAGTTTTATTTGAATCATCCTGAATAAGTTTTCTTTTGCATTGCATCTTACTACCCATTCAGGGAGTTATTACTTAAGAGAGCATTGATATAGAGAATCAAGAGCATACTCTAGTCTATAAATCAGGGTTATTTGATTTATTAATATACTTCTAAATTCATTAACAGTTTTAAATACCATAAGGGGATCCATAAACAAATGTACACATATGTGTTTTGTAAGAAAAGCTCATCCATGCAAATGGCTGCTAATGGAGTTTAAATAAAATATAATTATTTCCATTACTATTATCAACATTAGGGGTCCATACCTTTTATTGTATGACATTTTGTTTGAATAGTTGGTATGCATCATCTTTTTTTAGAACCGCATCTTACTACCCAATCGGGTTATGTACTAATTACGCTAGTGGGTTTGGGAGGAAGGTTTAATTTAAGGAAAAACCACCCTCAGTACACCCAACCAGGATCGAACCACAATCTCCTAATCATTGGCAGTTTAGTCTATTGCAAGAGTAGCACCTTAGACCATGAGGCCACCGAAGCATGTTTTTATCAAACTTAAGACAATGCCTAATTTAACGCAATGAAAAATTTGTACCCTCAAGGTTGAAAGTGCTCGAACAAAAAAAGTGAGCAATATATTTGTGGGGGGGTACCAAAAAATACAAAACAAAATTTGAATTTCAAGGATTTAAGTAAATATCTTATCTCCCTTTTAAAAATAAGTTTTAACACATGAAATATGTGACTTGGGCTTTTATCATCTATTATTCTCTTGATTTACTAGCAAAGAATCCAGTGGTATTAGGGTGTTAACAAGAATTTGTAGCTCACTTGAGAGCCCAACTTCCAACCAATTAAATGGGATTTATATAAATAATTATGCTTAAACCAGAAATTGCAACTAAGTATGGTTTTCTGAATTATTTAACTGACAACAGTGAAATAGTTTTTCACCTAAAATTATTTTGTCACTTGTGGTATTTTTTTAAATAAGGTAAATTGGTTTCACTGAACTCAATTCCACTGTTTTCTAATGATGACTAAAGAAAACAACCTTATAATGTGAAGTCTGGTTTGAGTTGTACTAGCTAAATAAGTTACATGATGTCTACATAATATGGGCTCTTGAAAGGACATGTTACCAGGGGAAGACACTCAAATTCTAGAATAAAATTAAAGGGAAAAAAATTCCCAATTTTGTATAAGGCTTTTCCTCCAGTTGTGAAAATGTGACCAAATGATTCCTAGTAAAAATGTTTTGTAAAAGGTATGTTGAACACACTGCCAAATGATGGTAACTGAGCCAGTATGTGTCTAGGCTAGTGGACTATTGGAGTCTTATACAATTATAAAATACATCCTCAGTTATGTTTTAGAAAACCTTAAACTACTTCAAAATGAGTCTTTGTTTAAAATAAAATCATTACAACCTCCTGGTGATAGACTTTGCCATGAGACAGCATTCCCTGTTCCCCTTATAATAAATATTCAGTGTAAATCCATGGAATTACTCCACATCCTTATCAGACTGTTTTTAAGGTCTGGATCAGAAACTCACGATACCACCACATGTGACGTGTGCTCAGCTACAGGTAGAAAGTAGTCAAGTTAAACAATAGTAAATATACAAATATGCTGTGGTGGAACCTTATTTAGGGAAGAGAGGTTGGAAAAAACAATTCCCCGTGTCAAAGGATGCTTTGAAAAGTAATTTTTATAAAAACTATTAGGAGTGGTCCTCACTGTGAATTGTTTTGAATTATATGTCTCTAGAAGCTATTTAAAGTGGTCTCCATTGTTTGTTTTTTTTAAATCAGAAATTGTTTGAGGCAGGGTCAGCTTTCATCTTCACATTCGAGAATATCTGAGGGGAGTCAAACATATCTAGGTGGCAAATTTATTCCAAGAGAGCAGGGAGATTCTTTCCAGAGAGATAACACCTTACCCTAACTACACCTCACGATGGCAACACAAAAACTACTGTAGGATTCTAGTAGAAAGAATATTACAAATATATTTTTGTATGGTCAATAGTGATATAATTTTAATACATTATTAGTATTATTTTTAAGGTATTTATACAATCGATCAAAAGTGACAACCTTGCACAACTTGACATACAAATATATCAAAACTGTTTTACCACAAAGGAGATCAATAGAGAGATGGGAGGAGCAGAGATAAGAAAGTGTGAAATTAAGAGGAGGAGAATGTTGGATGGATAGAAGAAGGTGGGGGCATTTTACTAAACTGACTCGGCCACAGGCTGGATGGAAACAGTTGCTGATGATGATGATGATTTAGTAACTTTTATTTGTCATAAAAAAATTCTATATGAATCTGGCAATATGTGAGCCCCCATTAGATTAACTAGACAAGACAGGATGAATTAAATAACCAAGTTATTATAGTTGTTAATTACGATTATAGCTGCCGCATCTCATTTCATATTCTTTAAATTAAAAAATAACAAATGGACAAAGAAATCGAACTCTGGACGCATTGACGTACTAAGCCAAAGGTACCAGGTTTGATTTGTGTGTCCAGGTTTCATTTTTCAATTTAAAGAATACACAAGACATGTATTAATGCAATGTACTAAGAATGGATCCATCATCCCCATTGTTACACAAAGAACTTTGAGATCCCTTTACCTCTAATTTCTGTAGCTTTTCAAAATTATTGAACCATTCCATTTGAAATTATATAGGTTTAGTAGCTTGGCTCTCTGATTTTTTTTATGTTATCACCATAGTTGGCATTACTAGTAACTAGACCAAAACCATTGGATTTTTTTTACTTGCAACCATGTTAGATCATGGCTTATTTGCATCAGATTAGGTAAAACAAAATCAGTGCTTGCAAATGATCTGAAAAAAAAAAGCTAGTAATTCTACCTTTTAATAATGAGTTAATGATTCTAAATTAATATGTTTTGTAAAGTGTGTCCTGAATACGACACCAAACTCTAATACTTGAGTAAGTATTATTAAGTATGTAGGCCTACCAAGTTTAGTACTTTAGCAAAAGTATTAGTAAGTATGTAGACCTACCCAATGCCAAGGCTCTCAAGTTATATAAGTCTTAAACAAATTCATTCTTTAAAATACTTTAAATTACTTCAAGATGAGTCTTTGTTTCTGGGTCCTAGGTGATAATTAAATTTGTACACTATTTGTATTCTGTATAATGTAAATCAACCGTATCTCCTCCGAGTGATGCAAAATAATAAGATTGCCAAAAACCGATTAAAAAAAAAGGAAAATAATAATGAGATTCATGTGGGCAAAATTATAATCCCTAGTTTCAGGGGTGGCTCAAGAAGGGCTTTGGGGTGTAAAATAAAGCAAAAAAAGACACAAAACTTATTTTTAAATTCATACAAATTTTCTCATATTTTTTCATTGCATAGTGAAAAACAAAAATCAATTTCAAAAAATTGTTATTTCTTCTTCCCATTTTATTGAGGAAATTAGCAAAACCATAATAGCGCCAATGTGTGATATAAAGCACACCTATGTTAAGAAGGGTGGTTGCCATGGCAACCTGACATCATTTTGTTTCTCCTCACAATGTTTTTCGAAATGAGCTCAACTGTGGCCAGCTTACAGTTGGCTATTAGTTGTTGATTTGTACACTGTATGTGTGATGCTACCGGTTTTAGCTCTTGTTTTCGATTACATTAGTGAAAGTTTTGGCTATTAAAAAACTGAATTTTAGTTTTTTATCATTAGAAGAAAAGTTTGAGATTAAAAACAATGCAAGGCCTGTAACCAATTTGAACTTTATTCAAACAATAAACTTACTGATACACTAATTCTTAAAGTATATCGTGTGTATGTGTATTTCACGATGGACAATCTTTGACTTCAAACTAAGTGAGTTGCTATACTTTTATATATAGCTTTTATTTACTTTTATTAGCTTTATCTTTTTAATACTTTTTATAGTGTAGTTTGTCAGCTGAACACAGGATGGTATAAGGTTGATATAAGGTAAGCTGGTGTCTACCTAATTTGACCATTTTTAAGAGAGCCCTCCCTTAAGGTTTACTCACAAGCTGCCATTGCCTACTTCCCTTCGTTCTCTCCTAATATTTTTGTAAACTAATTAAATAGCTAAGTGATTCACTGACAAAAAAACACACCATACAAGTTATTAAGTGGTTGATCTATCGTTTTAAAAATATATTTTTTTAATATCAGAACATTTAGATGTTATTTATTTAGTTAGAAATAATTAGGAGCCTATTTAATTTAAATAATATTTTTTTTAAACACTGAAACATTTACAATTCGTTTGACTGCCTACTGGGACCTTTGCACCCTAGGCGACCATCTAAAATTCCTTACTACCTCTTATTGAGGCTTTGCCATGAGACACTATGGCTAGAAACCCTTCCTCCCCCCTCAAAAGAAATGTTAATGATAAAGCCATTAAATTACGCTGCATCTTTACCACACTTTTTTTAAAGATATGGATTGAAAAATAATTATTCCACTTGTGATGTGTACTCAGTGTAGAGAACCTTCCCCAGAAAATGTCTGAAACTTGGATGTCCTTAGAAACTATTTGAAGTGGTGCTTGTCTGGAAATTTGTTCAAAATTAGACTCCTCTAAAAGCTGTTTGAAGTGATCCTGTATAGTTTGTTGTTTTTATTTGAATGCCCTTATATGTTATTTAAAGTGGTGTTGGCTTAGAAATTTTCTGGAAATTAGATTTCTCAAAAAATATTTGAAGTGTTTTTCCTCCAGCAAATTTTGGAAATTTTAATGCCCTTAGAAGCTATTTAGAGTGTTCCTCAAATTTATTTTTTTAAATTCGATGCCTCTAGATGCTATTTAGAGTTGTCCTTTCCTGTTATTTATTTAAAATTTAGATGCCTCTAAAAGCTATTTGGAGTTTGATGTGAGGCCATCTTTTGGTTTCATATTTGAGAATATCAGAGGCGAGTGAATTTTATTCCAGTGGAGGGAGAACAATGCCCTGGTTCCACCCCCACTGACTATACCTCACAATGGCAACACAAAAACTATAATAGGGTTTTAGTAAAAAAAAAGTTGTCTAAATATAAGCATATTTTTATAGTTTATCAATTATAATTTTACAGTCAAATTTATCATCATCTGTTTCCAACCTGTGGCCGGGTCAGTTTAGTAAAATGCCTCCATCTTCCTCTATTCTTCCACCATTCTTCCTCCTTTAATTTCTACCATTCTTCTCCTCTCACTTGAACATTTTCTTTTATCTGCTCCTCCCATCTTTTGGCTTCCCTCCCTTGCAGTCTTTTTCCATTCTCACTACATGCCCATACCTTCTCAGTCTTGCTTCCTTTACTATCTCATGCACTCCCTGTACTACTAATCTTTCCTGGATAACTACATTCCTAATCCTGGATCTCCTTGTGACAGCTAACATGCTCTTCAAAAACTTCATTCCCATGGCCTCCACTTTCCTAGTCTCTCTTACATTAATTGTCCATATTTTTGCTATATATGTGACAATGGGTACAAAGTACAGCCTGTACAACAATTCCTGACACTTCAAGGGGACTTCCTTTCTCCATAGCAGGTATCTTTTGCACCTATAGAAAAATTATCCCTGCTGTACTCTCATTTAATCCTTTCTACTTCCACCTTTTTCCTCAATCATTCTTCCAAGATATTTACATTTTGTACTTTTCTCAGCTCTACTCCATCCAACCCTATAGCTTTTCCTTGTCATTACCATCACTTCACACTTTTCCATTTTCAATTCCATTCCATACTCTTTCACTTACTAATTCTATTTGTGAAGTTGTTCCTGTACTTCCTCTTCCTTCTCCCCCAAACCATCAAGTTATCAGCAAACATCATGGCTTCCATTCTTCCTTCTCGAGTTTTGCTGACCCCTTTGTTCATGACCATTTTCATTACCATTACAAGTAGTAATGGTGAAAGGGCACTTCCATGCTTCACTCAATTTTTTATTTGGAACCACTCTGTCCTTCCGTTCTCTATCTTAACACAACTCCTGTTTTCCTCGAACGCTTTTCACTCTCGTTACAACTCCTCTTTTCACTTCGGCGTCCTCCATCGCTTTCCAAACTTTATTTCTATCCACGCTATCATATACTTTTTCCACCTTCTTCCCATCAGCTGTCATATAGCAAAGACTAATTCTATTGAAGACATCTGTTCCCTAAATCTGTGCTGTTCCTCTCTCCACCTTCCTTTCATTTTATTTCTTATTCTCTTTTCCAGTACTTTCTCATATATTTGTGTACCATCAAATTATCTTACCATATTAGTAGTATTATTTTAAAGGTATGGACAAGATTGATCAAAAGTGACAGCTGCAGATCGCATGACTTTAAATGTTGTAATTGTATTATTTATTTAAATTTGACTTAACGAGTGCATGATAACCGCCCTTTGACTAACTAGACAAGACACGTTGGCCACCATGTTAGTGCTAAAAATGTCATTAGTATGATTTTTTCTGAAACTTAATACTAAATCAAGTCTAGTAAAATGCATGTAGGTTAGTTTGTCCAAGTTTTTGAATAAAAGCTCTTAAAATTATTAAATTACTGACACACAGCTAAAGTCAAGCACTTCCCCCCCCCCCAGTTTCAAGCATAATTCCATGATTTTCTGGTTTTCTCGATCAGTGGCCACCTTGTATGTAGTACCTTGGTAGTAGATACATTTAATTATTATAATGTGTACAACCCCTGGCTGCAAACATTTTCACACTCCTCATAGGATAAGAATGATTTTGGTACTCACGTGACAATATACATACACTATAGTTATTATGTATAGCTATGGTTAATATTATATTATCAAATGTGTTAATTTAAAATTAAGAAATAATTCTCTTTACAAGCAAATAAAAAGAATACTTTTAATTTTAAAATTTAGTAATGTCAAATCATGGTTTTAAACTGTGATAAATCTATTTTATACATATTAACTGCAAATAACAGATAAAAAAAGGCCAAACTACACTTAAATTATACACTTTATTAAATAAATTATATAGAATATTTCTAAATGGTAATTACTTTACAATGGATTAAGATGGAAACATTAAAAGTGAAATTTATGTAAGAAGACACTACAGTTTTGTTTAATCATCGCATCTTACTGCCTGTTCAGTTATTACGCATATATAATTACTCTAATCGGGTAGGTATGAGTAAGGAAGAGAGGTAATCTATCCGCGTTTGTGTGGAAGAAGAGTGGGAAACCAATTAGGAAAAAACACCATTAGTTGACCCAACCGAGATTCAAACCCCAATCTTCTCATCATCAGAAGACATCTTTAATGGGTGTGATTTATATTTTCATTCTTAATTCACCTTGTTCTAATTGACAGACCCAATCATGTATTTTAGTTATGTTTTGTTCATGTTATCATAAACAATGTCAATGTAATAGTTTTAGTTTTTGCAGCTAGCACATTTTTTAGCTTGGATTTTAAAGTTGTACTAGGTGTTGCGAGAGTGTAGTTTTTTCATTGTAAATGTCCTCAAAATATGTTATTAGTTTCAGGTCACAATATACTGCTCACTAAACTAAGTGATATCAGTTAGGGTTGCTGGGCATATTTTCTCACTTAAACTACATCAAACATTTGCAAAAAAGTGGTCAAGAGTGTTGTAGCCCATTTTGTCCATTTACAAAGTTAAATTACTGCATGTATTACTATGTAGTATCTGCTTTACAGAACTGTAATTGTGATGTCAAGGTGTTATCTTTAATAAAAAAATGTATAGTATATCAAAAATTAATAAATATTTGCTAGATCATATGTTATGACAGACATATCGAAGTAGTGTTTTTTAATCTAGAATAAGATTTTTGTTTATAATAAAATTCACCTCCAAATTACATTTGATCATACAAAACTTAAAAAATTATAAATATAAGTAAAATGTTGTTTATTTTTCAGATTTTCTATGCAACTGCCCCCAACACTGTGATGAAAAAGTACCTAATGAAGCACGCTTAAAGTTGTTTTATCAATTCTACAAAATGGCAGATCAATTAAAGCAAAATGACTTCTTAATGTCCCATATAGAAATAAGAGCTGTTCAGCGGCGTTCAATAGAAATGAAGAACCCCAAAAAAATACAACGTCGAGTGAGTTGCAAATATAAAGTTCCTGTGCTAACCAGCAAGGACCCACCGATTCAACCTGGTAAACATTTCATCAAGAAAATATTTTATGGCAGGCTAAGAGTGTTGAACCATCAATGAGTTTTATTCATGGAATGCACATTTGACAGCATCCATTATAGTCAGGATGTCCCAGGAACAAATAAGTCAAGGTTTCAGTACCTGTGTAAATGGTGTCTGAATTTAGTTACAAAAAAAGAATGTGTTTTCTAGACTTTAGTTGTATTTTTATGGAAACTAATTTAAATGTGAATGTTTATTTTTTTTGTTTTTTTGTTTTTAAGTTCATTAAAATTGTATGGAAACAAAATACAAGAATATAAAACCTATATGATGCAAATCTAGCACAAACTAGTTCACCACCTCATCAAACCTTTAAAATACCCAAAAATTACAATTCAAAGTCGGCAAACATTGCCATTGGTACAATGAAAAAAAAATTTTTTTTAAAAAAGGTTAAGATTGCATTTTCTAAATTTATTTTTGTGAATTAGCAAAACATTTGGGGTTTTTTTTCAATAAAACCTTAAGGTACCATAAGCCTAAAAAATGAATGTCAGAAGTTCGTCCTTAAGAGCTTATCCCACAGCCAAAGTGTAGTTTTTTTTTATTCTTCACTTGACAATAAAATTATTTTACTGGTCTCAATTCTTCTAATGAAGACTTCAGAAAATCACACCACAATGTGATGATTGGTTTGAGCTATCTTAACTAAGTTACACATAGCCTGTAAATGTTTGTGTACTACCAGATGACTGATGGCAGATAGCTAGTTCACACTTTTTTGATAAATCAAACGTTAATCGAAAATAATTCTATATTCATCAGCCTCACAAATCTGTTTTATCAATTTGATAAATAAAGTAACACATTAAACTACATGTCAAAGTGACAAGACACATTTGTTAGTGGATGAATTCAGAAATATTTTAGATGCTTTCCATCTGTTATAAGATAGAATATTACTTTTAAATAAAAAAAAAAGGTGTAATTATTACTTTCACTGTTCAGTTTTTGTGTGCAGAGTAATAAGATTATGATTAATATTAAATTACAATATTTTAAAGAGGAATCTCAGATTTAAATACAAATGTCACCCTACAAATACATCATTAGCATGCCTTTTCAACTTCAAGTCTTATTTACTATATTTCTCAAAATATTTATCTATAATAAAATAATAATAATTGATTACACCTAACTGTTTGGAAAAGTATTACCTATAAGTAAATGGCTATGAAATTTAAACAAAATGATTCCATTTAATAAGAATACCAAGAAACAATAAGAAAATATTTTGTCTCAGTAATATTATTTAATTTTAAAGAGAGGAATGATTTAGTTCATGTCATATTTTAAACAATAAATTTTACTAATGTGTAATGTAAGTTTTTAAAGTGTGTTTCAAATTAATTTGTTTGATAAAATTAAATGTGAAAATGGAGCTCATCTGCTGCACCTTTAAGGTGTGTCTAGTTGTTAGAATGCTTCACTATATTTATCTTATGTTCCTACAGTTAAACTTGTAATTGTGAAAGTGTTCATGTTTTTCCAGGTGCAAGTCCAGAGGGTGTGATGGTAACAGAAGTGTGTCAAAAGGCATTCATGAACATTTATGCCATCACTGAGAAGAGAGTAAGACTCCAACGAGAGAAACTTATCTCTCAAACATACCTTGTTTCTGCGGCTGGGGAACAGCCGGTAGTCAAATTCAGTGACTTCTTCAACTCACCAACAAATTTGCAAAATACACAAACCCCAATGACACAAACTGAATATATCAACAACCTTAATAAAGATATGGCATTGGTTGATAATTTCTTCATGAATCAACTATGGAAACCTGAGTATATTAACATTTCAACATAAAAGTTTTTCATTGGTGATGGTGTACTTAATACAACTTTAAACTTAGCAATTATTAAGTCAAAGTGGTAATGCTTTCAAGCATTTTTCTAAAGATTACATTTGAAAGGGTTTTTTTAATAACAGTTTTATAGTATTGTTTACTTATTGTGTGACTCAGGAAATTTTGCAAGGTGTGTTTATAGGTTTCGTATTAGTTTTATTCATGCTTAATGAATAATATTAGTTAATGTGTGTGTTTTCTTGTTGAGAATATTTTAATGTCTTTGTATATAGTCATACTTGTGTGTCTACACTCTACAGTATTTATTTTTGTATGGTATTTACCAGATAGGCCTATGATGTAAAATAAGTATTAAATACACACAATTTATTTATTAATTTATAAATATTATTAATTTATTTATCAATTTATTTTATTATTAATTAATTTATATGTCTATACTATGTATTGTGGTGAAATAAACAATTGTATTATTAATTATCTTTCCATAAGATAATTCCAAATGTCCTACTGATATTTATAAATAACTAGACTTTTTTAAACTACCTATAGCTTGAGTTAGTGGTTTGTCATTTTTTATTAAAATAGTCAACCAACGACTTCTAACAAATTTAAACAATGTCTTTTGACAAGTTTTGAAAAAATATTAAATGTATTTGTAAAATAGTTTACAAAGCTTAGGGGAAATGACTAAGGTTTCATAAATTGAGGTCTAGTGAAATTGGGGTTTTTGAAGTTTAAGTTTATTGTATTTACAAGTTTTGAACAGTTAAGAGTGTTTTAAGTAAATGTGTGAAAAAGAGGTTTAGGCAGTGAAATCAAGAGCAATAAATAATATTCAATGTTTTGGTGGTAGACAAGTTAAGTTTGAAACTATTGCAATACCAAAGATGTAAGGGGCAAAAAAAATTCAATTTTACTGTATTCCTGTTTCTTTCTAATGAAGCAAATTTTCTTGTATCTCCTGATCATTTTCAAATTTCAAAAGAAGCATGTAGATAAAGAAACCTTCATTTAGTAACTGCTTTGTAAAATTCTTTTTAGACTTGAACAATTCATGTTGAAACAAATATGAGCTGGTTCTGTGAAGTAGTTGAAGAATTATTTTTTTTGCCCTCAACCCTCTCTTTCAGACAACCTACAGTATTTTTTTGTTTTTTTCATATGACCATACTTATTGTTGAGGATAGTAAATTTCATCCCTATGTATGCATCATGGGTGATTGTATTGCTGTTTACCTGATAAATCAATTGCAATCAACCCAATTTCCTATTGTTTTAGTTTAATGAAGCCTTCACTTAATTTATAAACATTGTTTTAATGTTTTATACTCAGATTAAAGATTGCCGAAATGTTGTGAACCTATGTGCTATAAGAATCAAATAGCAGATGCTATTATTTATGCTTTTTAGTGAAGAATTCTCCATCTAGATATATTCGGAAAATTGAAAAATGACACCTGGACACGGGTTCGATTCCCATGTACAGGTGTCATTTTTCAATTTTCAGAACTAAGTGCTATAGCTTTATTGTTTTTGTTTAGATCATAATCTCACTTTATGTTTGTCATTGTTTAAACATATTTATTTATTTATTTTTTGTTAAATTTATGGATATCTTGACTTTCAATTCAGACCAATGGCTATGTTCTATAATGTTTTTTTTTTAAGTTAGTAAAAGTATATTTTGTCTTTCCCAGCAAGGTATATTTTAAATATTTAAATCGTCTAAGCCTAGCTCTCCAATCTTGAAATTATTTTGAGTAATGATAATTCATTTAATAATAAATGGTGAAAATGTTATTTAAGGTAGGGTAGTTAGATACATGCACGCTTAAAAGTTTCTTTGTTTGAAATAACAGCTTTGAGTGTATATGGTTTGGCTATCAAAGTGTTATTAGTGTATTGTCTTGCTATTACAATTGAGTCTAAAGTATTTTTTTACACTCATGCACAATATTAAAATACAATTGTGTCTTTTTTCCATATCAATTAAACTATGTATGATATCTGGCTGGTGTTTTGTAAAAATTTGTGACCAGAATTCTCAAGAATACATTATACCAAGGATTATAGCAATTTCCAAGTTGCCGTTTTTCTCAGTAAGCTCACTTTTCACCTCATTACCAAGTTTCAGCAACGTCAGTTGTCTCCTGTAGCGAGGATGGCAGACTACAAGCAGAGGTGAGTATGTATTCTATCTCTCTCAGTTGAGGCTTATAATTAGACTTTGTCACCCCCCTCCTCGCCATGGTGTTGTATCTCATTAAGTATCACTGAATCTACCGACCGTCACAAATTATTCAGAAATAAATTTAATCTTCAAGTGACCCTGTGAATTAACACAATTTAACTGGATGTGGAAAGTGTAACTTAATAAAACACATACTTGTAGAGACTTGGGGGGGGGGGGGGGGTGGATATAGCTTATTTTAATTTGACCAACACCAAGAAAAAAGTCCTGTAAACCTACAAGCAAAGATTCAATCTCTTTCATATACAACATAAAAGATAAAAGGCAGCACCCCAAATCATTTAGTCACTATTCAAAATTGAAAAAATTAAATATAGTAATTAACTAAAGTAATTCCCAGAAATAAAATACCCTGTCAGTCCAAATTTACTTCGACTAACAGCATAAATGATGAAAATAAAAGGATTTGTATTTGTGGTTGCATGGTCTAATGCATCACACTCATTGATTTCCGAAGATTGGAAGATTGGGTGTATTGAGAGTGGTTTTTCCTAAATTATGTCCTCTAAAATTGTACTCTCTTCATCTCTATTTAATTTGTGTGACTGATGTATGTGTATAAACTGAACAGGTACTAAGAAACGGTGAAAAAAAGACAAGAAGAAACTTGCAATTTTTAACTAAATATGAAAATAAATAAGAATTTTAACCAAAACTTAAAACTGCAGAACTAGTAGTTTGAAACAACTAATTATCAGTAGTAATCTAAACACAAGCAACATTTACACTAACTCAAATGCAAACAGGATGGAATGTAAAGTTATAAATGAGTCGAAAAGGACACAAATTCCACATTTAACATAAATAACACTTGAAAGATTTTTAATTACCAAACATCTGAGCACCAACCATTTAATGGAAGTCTATGTCATTCCCCTCTAAAAATTTAAGATTGGATTCATGACCACCACTAACCAACCGATATTAATAGAGATTACAACATCTTGTTTAAATGCAAAAATAACAATCATCATAGTAGTTTATATTAATTATCTAGAGGCACCATAAAATTAATCCTCCATACCTCCATTTCCCCCAAGCATTTACTTCCATCTCAAAATTACGCATCTTACTTCTTTTATCCTTATTTTTTTACCACTTTCTTTTCCCCTTCTACCATCCACAAATCAACATACTACATTTTTAGAAAGTGTTCTGGCCCAATGAAACTAAAAGAACTTAAAGTACATTATGAAATAATGTACAGCAAAGTGGATTTTTATAAAAAAATTGTTTGTGAATTATTCTTAAGGGAAAATCTTAAAATACTTGTAGTAGGTCTTTGAGTCAATTTGCAATTACCTTATTCAGACCAAATTATGTGCCAGAGCAGCTTTAATTGGATACATTCAAATTTGCTTAAGGCCGGCACACTATAAAAGTTCTTTGACAAAGATCATTTTATAAATTTATTTTTTGCCTTTTGAATGAAAGTTATACATAAAAGAAATGTTATGACCCCAAAATAGCTTATCACACTACGTAAAAGATTTTACAAAATATTTTAAAAAAATTAGTGTAAGTACAGCTAAGGATGAAGATGTAGCTGCTGCTGTAGCTAGTGTAGCTTCAGCAGCCATCATAGTGGCTTTAATGGCGAAGATAAAGTAACGTTTGCGGGTAAAACCCTGGATTGCTCAGCGCTAGTTGAAGGGGATTCATCAAAATTTGCTACAAGAACTGACAGTGGAAGATCAAAGAAGTTATATCAACTTTTTGAGGATGGATGTTCGAATTCTTAGCCCTGAAGGTGAGACCTTTAATATCATGAAAAAGGACGCATTTATGAAACAATCAGCGTTGAGGAACGGCTTATCGTGACTTTACGATTTCTAGCTACCAGAGATAGCTAAACAAGCCTCCAGTACAGCACTCACATCCCCAGTGCTCACTTTCAAGCATCATATTGTCAACCTGTATGACATATCATTTTCTACAGAAACAAATTTTTAACTTTATCATTACTATTCAAAATTTTAATAAATTTTTATCAATATTAATTGACATTTGAATGTAGTCACGCATGAAATGTTAGAAAGTATGCTTGGTAAAAACCGTACTGTCATGGACTTGAAGACTTTAGTAATCAAAAACATGCAAGGATGACAAAAGCCTATGCAAACATCCTGTCAATTGTTTCACATTAGCAGTTGCACATGTGCATTAGGCCATGTTTTTAAAACAGAGGTTGTTTTGCCAACTAGCACAACATCGTGTGTTGACAAACATTCACTCAGGGCAAGACACCTCCCTTTAGGTGGTATATAACAGTGAGTTTTACACCTTTTTCAGAGAAGGGGGCCAGGAAGGACACCAATCGTGTTAAGGGGCTTACTTCAAAGTGCTTTATATACTCAGCTACCGAGTTACCATAACTTGTGAGGAGAATATTCTACAGCTTGAGTCCCTGAGATACGTCAGGGCACAGAACTCATGAATAGGTACAATGACAGACCGAGGATCTTTTTTTAAAACTCTTTCAACTTGTTCTAAAAACCTACATCACATTTATACTCTCTTATAGTTACTAATCTAAACAATATAACCACAATTATTTGCCGCTGCCTAAGCCATCCTGACAAGTAGGCCCACAGGTTGGGGGAATAGCGACAGTACAGTAATAATAAATATTAAATGCCGCTAAAATTACTTATTTCCACCAAAATAGCAATTTCGCCAATTTACTATATTTATTTGTGAGATTCACTCCCAATTGCCTTGTGATTTAGTGTCAAGAACGTTTATTCTGTAACTAAGAAAAAAATTGTTTTAGTTAAAGACTGTTATAATTATAAAAGATAGCCATCCATATACTTGGACAATTTAATCACGGCAATAGTTTAGAAAATATCTACAGCAACCATACCTTGAAAATCCTACTTTTTTTTTATG
The DNA here is from genome assembly GCA_033556935.1 of Timema podura. NCBI lineage: Eukaryota > Metazoa > Arthropoda > Insecta > Phasmatodea > Timematidae > Timema > Timema podura. Next base: position 61,634,960 of record JAVRXN010000002.1, on the reverse strand, counting down.
TTGCTAGCTCAATGTGTTTATAAATTTTTTTTAATCAACCAAGCTTACTTAACCAAAGCTTCCAAGTCGATTAAAATTAAATTAAGATTTTGTACGGATTAATACATTTAGAGACAAGTTATTTTGATAACAAAAGACCTGAAAATCACAATATTTTTCGGCCTACTAGCATTTCACTCAATTAGCCTATATACTAAATTCAAGATTATTACTAAACTTTGTTAAAATGAACACTTGGAAACCAAACTAACCTAAGTGATGTAATAGCCAATATTGTTGAAAAATATGTAAAATTGTACGACCAAAGATTTATGTAAATTATAAAGCCAATTAATATGCAACCACACTTCGCTCTCTTTTGCAAGAGATGAATTTCTTGTAAATGGTTAACTAATCTTTTCTTTATGAGTTAAATAACTAAGCTATCATATATTTGTTAGTTACAATTATAGCCACATCTAAATATAATAGTCTTTAAATTGAAAAATGACACCTGGACACGGGAATCAAACCTGAGACCGAGTCAATGGTGGCTGCGTTATCTGATATCTCGTGATCTTAATTGATTACACATTTGTAGCTGACTTTCTGCACGTCCATCACAGACTTTGCCTTTAAATATAAATGAAGAATGACCCTGGACAAGGGACAATTCCTGGATAGCTCAGTGGTTAGTGCAACAACATACTAAGTCAAAGGTCTTAGGTTTGATCCTGTGTTCAGGTGTCATTTTTCAATTTAAAGAATCTAATATTTTTTTATCTAAATGAAAACACACTTGTACATCCAGCAAACTTACACAAGGCTACATTAGAAATGAACAGAAGGATAAAATTGACTGGTGGGGTAAACATGACCAGAATCTTAAAAAAATATTTGTGTTATCTTAGCTATAAATGCATTAGTTAATTGATTTTTCTAAATGTGCAAACTGTGTGTGTGTGTGTGTGTGTGTGTGTGTGTTATTATATAAAATAGAGTTCAATAATAGTAATGCAAATCAAATAATTTAAATTAAAGGCTTATGTGTCTACAAGACCAATTTAATAATTTTTAGGTTATGAAAACTTGCACACGAGCAATTTAGGGCCCCCACTTGTATTTATAAAATGTAACTAACAATATCCTAGACCAGGAATTAATTGTATGAATTTTAAAAGTGAGTGGGCATACAACTTTTCAAACATTCAATCTCTTGTGCTCAGCTTTTATAGCCTTCTCTAATTCTTAAAGTATAAAATCTCATAACATTATGCTATACAAATTTTAAAAAAACCTGGTGCTAGAAGCAACAAAAATTATTTTAGTGAAACTTGGAAAATGCTCTTGTTGAAGTTTTGGATGGAAAGATTAGTGCTGCTAAAGCTTGTAAACTATGACATTTCAAAAGGAACACTGATTAATCGAGTGCATGGTCGCCGTACTCAAAATCAAGGAAGACCCACTGTGTTTTCAAAAGAAGAAGAAAATGTTTTGCAGAAGGTATTCTCCTATCTGCAGTGGGAATTTCCCCTTGATAAATATGACCTTAGATGTGTTGTAACTAAGCATATCTCGATAAAAAAGAGAAACAAGAAAATTGTTTAAAAAACTACTTCCCTGGACCTGATTGAGCAGTTTTTTATGAAATGGAATAGTCAAGAGCTAGCCCAATGCCTTGCTAACAATAGTAAGTGTTCTCGAGCTAAAGTGAATGCAGAAAGTCTAATTCATTATCATGATGAACTTTGCGAGTCTGTGGAAGGTTTGCCTGCCAATTCAATTTTTAACTATGCTGAAAACAACTTGACGATCCCGGAAAAAGTGAACTAATTTTCAAAAGGGGGGTTAAGTATCATAACAATGTGCAGTGTTACTATCGTGATGTGTGTTTCTGCTGGTGGAGTTATGTAGTGTACAAGTCTTCACACGGGCCTATGTGGTATTCTTGGAGACTGAGTGGTCCTAAAGGAAGTCCTTGTTACACAGAGAAATGTTGTCAGTGAGGTTCTCTACACAATCGTTCAAATCACGGCTGGCTTGACATGACTTGTTTTACCGATTGGTTTAACACAATTTTCTTGCCACATGATTTAAAAATTCCTGATCCAAAGGTTTTGAAAGAAGATAATCTCTCCTCCTACTTCACCATGTAAGAAGCATGATATATTATGTTTCATATTTTTACCTCCTAATACCACAGACCTGTGCCAACCATTAGATGTGAGTTTTTTGGGGCCCATGAAAAAACCATGGTGAGGAATTCTTCAAGTATGGAAGAAAAGAAATCCAAAATGTTCTACAGTAGATAAATCAACCTTCCCATCACTCATGAAGAAGCTACTTGAGGAAATGGCACCAAACATTTAACCTAATATAGAAAGTGGATTTACAGTGTGTGGTATAAGCCCGTTGAGTAAGGAAAGGCTCCAATCTCAAATTTAAGAACTTAGATCTGCAAATGCTCAAATGCTCTTCTTATATATTGCAAAACCAGTGACAACCAGATCTAAGAGGTACTAAATCAAGAAAAAAAATTAATGTTGTGCCAGGCCGTTCTGTAGCTTGTGAAAGACACCCCAGAAAAACTGGAAACTGAACCAATCACATCAGGAAGGGTTAAGAGAAAAGTTGAATTTAAAACTGATTAGATTTCAGATTCATAAAAAAAGTTACTTTAAACGTGGAGAGTGAGTATTACAGATCAGAATGAATTTAGAGTAGAATGGAAAAGACTTGAAATGATATCTGGGCGTCGGGTGGTCATCAAGTATGAAGGTAAAAAGACACTTAAGTATGTTGGTCAAATTCTAGACACTTCAACAAATGGACTAAAAGCTAAATTCTTGAAAAATGAGGCCGAGATCAATAGGTTTATTTGGCCAACTAAAGAAGACATTGATGTTGTAGACGAATCTGATGTTGTGAGGATTTTAACGGAGCCCACAATTGATCGAAGGAGAGTTTGTATGAAATTTGCTGTAAATTTTGATGGCCTAAGTTAGTGTCCAATAATATTATGGACAAGATTTGTGATTTTTTTTTACTTTCAAAAATATAATTTATGATAAAATTTGTTATAAATAGTTTTTAAAATTCAACTACCAGTATACTTATTTATTTAAGCATTTATATGAATATTTACCCAGATAGTGTGCTTTATATGTTGTCCTAATAGATAATTGTTAGAAAAAACCTTCAAATAAACCATTATACCGTATTGTAGTCCACCAGTTCTATAGTATTTTAAAACTCTGCAGTCAGTTAACCTAGCTCAGGGTAAACTTGACCACCACAGGTTTTTAAAATAAAACAACAGTACATAAAAAAATTAAAACATAAATAGCACACAATGCTATTCTTATAATATGTATTTATAGATTTTCATCTTATGTAGAATTTGAATTTCTCATAGCTATTAAGTTATTAGTTCCAAAGAAGTTAAAAATTAGTCAAGCTTACCCCATTTGACAGTAGTCAAGTTCTTAGTAGAAACACTTACCTGGATTCATCCACCAGATGTTACAAATAATTAAAATAGAGTGATAATATATTATTATTATTATTATTAGCACCGCGTCTTACTACCCGTTCAGGTTATACGCACTTACGCTAATGTGTAATGGTAGGGTGATTGTGAGATGAAATGGAGGACCTATAGTTTAACGTGGAATCCGAACCACGGTAGAGGCCTGGCATTCCTCACATTCACAAGTTGTGATTAATACACATCTTGTCAGAGATGAAGGAAGGGTTTGACAATCAGATAAATCTGTGCCTGAACCAAGTGATAATATAAATCAAGGCTAAATTATTTAAAGCATATATATATATATATATATTATTTGGTTCTTTTCCAATCTAACTAAACCTAACCTTCATTACGGTAATTACTTGGCTGACTTGATTTAACCTAGATACCATTCCATTCGCTAATAAATGAGAAGCTTCAATATTCACAAAATAAATGATTTGACTTTTGTAATCATGTAAGGGATCATGGATAAAATGACATGTTGATCTAGCATGTTTGCATTTAGACTTAAGTTTTATTGAGTTGTCTAAGGGCAATAGGCTATGCAAGAACGTTAAGTTAGTGTATGCTTAGTGGACCGCCTTTTAACCAATGATGAGGCAAGGAACCCACGCTAGTGTCCACTTTGTCAAGTTCTTGCATACGGCCTTAAATATTGTAAAAATAAAATAATTTCAAATAAATATAATTATAGTAGGCCCTATCAATAGATACATCAATTCCTTGTCCATATTATGATAAAATTAATTTTTTAATGATTTGGTATCTTAAGTGAAATATACTTTATTATATAATTAGGTGCATATGTGTCATTCAGGCTATTTCCATACAAAGTTGTCATGTGTGTATATTTTGTCAAGAAGTAGGCCTAGTAACCAAGAGGCTGTGAATACCTGATAATTCGATAAAAATAATATTTTGTTTATTTATGATAAAAATATGAATAATCAAGCTTAACCTAACCTTCCTTTAAGTCTATGAAAATTAAATAACAATAAAATTTTGGATGGCTTGAATTAATACAATCAGGCTAGCGGCTAAATATTTCCATGCAAAGTTGTCATGTGTGTATTCTGATAGTTTGGAGACATTTAATTAATTTAAAATTATCCATCCAAACAATCAAAATATTTTAATGGCAGACTTTTCTGTGTCTTATGTAGTTTAATAACTCTGTAAGGTCAAGTTTTTTTTTGTAAAAATATTATTTCTATTAAGCAGCACTAACATTCTTTACCCATTATTTATTTGTAAAAGTTGTGTGTGCTATAAAAAAAAGTATATCATTTAGGCGAGTTATGCTTCATAAAATAATAAATTTAGTTTGGGAGACAATATGAGCAGCCAATATCCTGATTGTGAGATTAGTTTTAATGTTTTGTATTTTATTTAAACAAATATATTGTTTAAATAGGTCAATTCAACCATATTATTTTGTTCATAAAAATAATGTTATATTTTATATTAAAAAATATATAGTTTATAGTACTAATCAACTATTTTGTTTGTGAAAATAATCTTAGAATATTGATATTTTGGTTGGAAAGTAGAATTTAAAAAAACACATGTTTGTTGATGGGTATCATCCCCAAAATAGGCAACAGTTTAGCTGCCTCAAAAATGGAGCATAACTTTTAAGTTGCCCTGTGTGCGCAATCCAATTTGCTACATACCAATTGGTATCAATCATCTTGGCCATAAGTGTGCGCCTAGCTTTACTGTGTAGTCAATATCTTCTTATAGGGACCATACACAATTAGTCAGACTGTTAGTCTTAGAAATGATAGTGTACACGACTAATAATACAAGTCAGTATTTGTACGAGACCATACCGGTCAGTCTTATCATTATTTTCATCAATACCAGCTCCTACGTAGAAATAGTTAGTACAAAATTATCAATTATAATATAAAGAGCCACATTTTTGGCCAAATGATCTAAGGCATCACTCTCAAAATAGATTATACTACCAATTATTGGGAAATCGGGGTTCGAATCCCAGTTGAGTGTAATGAGGGTGGTTATTCCAAAATGGTTTTCACTCTCCCTCCATGCAAATGTGAGTACACATTCTATAAATTCAACCTTACTAATCCTTAATCCATTAGCTTAATTAGTATATACATGCATACATCCTGAATGGGATGCGAGATGCAGTTCTAAGAAAATCAGAAAAGTGTGTGTGCAGTGATATTACAAGCTGCACTGAAGGTGAATGAAATACTGACGAGCGCGCACACAGTCAGTATTACTGCCAGTCTCTCCCACCACTTGCATGTCTGATTAAATGATATTGGTGTGACCAGAAAATTCGGTTAACGTCAGTATTTTAGTCAGTCTGACCATCAGTACTGCCACAATCATTATTAGTGTCAATTTAGGGTCCCCGGAATATGGACTTTATGCCGGGATCACGATCAACTTAATGTTAAATTAACGTGACATTCACTTAAAGTTAGCTTAACTTAAGAAAATAGATGTGTGATCACGATTCCCGTAACTTAACATCACAACTTGAGCCAAACATCTGCATTCTCGAGTATGATCTGTGATCTGTACTATTTGTAAAGTAATGATCTGTGAATGTTCACAGTTTTAACTTTATATAAATAGGTTATCTATTATTAAACTTTTTTGATAAATTTAGCTTTCCTATTCTAGAATCAAATAGCCATAGCTATTATTTCCTATTTTAGTTTAATTAATTTGTTTCAATGTCTGATCACTTGAACTTAAGCTAAAGAGTAGACCTTAGTCTTAAATTCAACAAATCAATTAATAAATAGCCCTGTTGACGTCACTCACATGATTGGCTGGCTATACCATGTGATACCCTTCAAGTAACGCTCACTTAAAGTTAAAGACCTCCCAGGACATCTCTTACGTAAGGTTAACTGCATCGTGATCGCTTCCATTTAAACACACGTGGAGATCATTTACATTGAGTTACGAAGTTAACTTTGAGTTAATGTTAAGTTGATTGTGGTTCTGGCATTAAAGTTCTAGCGTACTTTTCACTCTCGCAAAAGAATGGATTTCTAATGGGGACATTGGGGCTCAAATTTCGGTAAAGTGTAGGGTGAGGGTGTTTCTTAACAAATGTATCCCCACTTTCTCTCGACGCAAATTCGGGTATATTTCCTATGAATTTAATCTTTATGTTGCCTGGCACTAGTGTCAATATGCATATAACCAGACCGAGAAGGTGGTGCGCACAAACAAAAACATTGTTTCAAATTATTACTCACCCGCTCGAGCTTCTGAAAATACTCTCTCAGGAAGGAAATAGGATTTTCTGGTCTGCTGACACACAACTGAACAATACAATCTTTCAAGACTTGTTGAATATTGTGTTTTTGAACGTATGCCTCACATTCACGGAGAGATTGTTCTTCATCTAAATTGGCAGCCATCTTTTAAATTAAAGCAGAACACTTTCGTGAAGTAACTGTATTAATTGTATAAAAGGGGGAAAATGAAGTTTGTTATCAAATTATACTACTGTATAATAATTGCACTTGATTATTTTTGAGAAAGTGACTAGTTTTCAATGAAATTTAACGATTATAAATGAACTAAGTTCACTATGCAGTAACTACAAACATAATAAACAAATGACACACGAAATGGAATTCAAAAAATTTAATTCCATGCAGTGATGTCCATACTAATAGTGGATGGACATAAACACACCCTTTCAAGTGACGCTCCAGTTTGCTGTCTGCTTGATTCTGAGGGGACAGATGTAACTGTTTCTTTCAATGTTATTGTGTTAAAAGATGTATCTTGTGCGTACAACTGTTATTGTTTGAAAATATTGAACTATTATATCACATTTGGGTGGGTAAAAATTTACACCAAAGGATATACAATTTAGCAGGTAATCGTGTACAAATACGATTAAAGTCGATGATATATTAAATTATGTAGTTATCACGCGTATTGTTTACATTCTGCTAAGGCTGTAATAAATTCAAAGTTGGCTATTAGCTTGTATATTGGTTTCAGAATAATATAAATAAAACATATTACAATAAAAGTTTGATAACTTTACAAAATGATTACATTCGTTTGAATGATACAGTTTGTGTATAGGTACTAGTCTTACGCTTAAACGATCATTTAGGTTATAGGTTTGTAATCAGTAGGTACCTATTACTTACTCTGACTACGGTAAGAATCTCGTTGTGGAAGGGATTATTTCATTAAAAAAAATCTTATTGAATAAAAGTATTTATGTAAGATAAACTGCCTTTTAGAACGATAGCATAAATTAACCTTCTGTAACTTATTTTATCAGATCAAAGTAGTCATGCGGTAGGGATGGGTTGTTTTTTTTACAAAATAAGGACTTAAAAATGGGCTTCCTTCCAAAATAATAGTAAATATTAGCCTACATCAACTAATTTGAAGAATCAAGACATGAGTTTCGAACTTAATTTATGCTGTTTAAATCTTTTATTAAATTATTTATTTAAATTAATGCTCACATACATTGATGTAGGCCTGTATCAGATATCCAAACAAAAGTCTAGATGTGTTAATAATATGATTTATTTTTGGACATTTCTTATTTTGGCATATCAAATTATTTTAAACAAATACATATTATAATGACATATACATAATATAAAAAAAACTCATGAAAAGCATGACAAAATATTTTAGGAAAATAATTTTCACTTTATAAACATAAATTTTAGTAGTCTATCATGCTAAATTTTTCATTGTGTTTTAAAATCAAAATTGCTCATAAAGCCAATACACACGAATCAAAAAGTGTGAAATGAATTTAAAGCTAGTCAAAAAGTATTTTCATTCTCCTTGAGTATTCCCTTGCGAACTTATCCACAACTTGAATTAGATCCACAGTAATGTATCTATAAGTCCAGCTAAACGATTAAGATTCTCTTGCCCCCCACAGTGGATCGAAGATAGGATTTTATTCTTCTGAGGGTCGAGAATTATCGTTCCTCTGTAGGCTACATGTTGTAACAGGCACTGTGAGGTACAACATCACAAGAGTCAAGAGTGCGCTAAACACTTCCGCTTCCATCCACGACTCGTCCATTCTTCCATGCTGAGTTCAAGCCCAGCTTTACCCCCATAAGTACTTCCACTCCAGAAATTAATATACAAACTCAATGGTCACCGCCACAACACTCACCCTCCACTTCCATTAGTTTAATATATATATATTCTAACTAAGGGGAGCACGTGCCCCCTCAAATTCACGCTGGGACTTTGACTAGAAATTGTCTTGTGCCATTTCATCTCCTTCATAAGATTATTTCCCCTTTACATTCTAATAAACTGATCAATCATGGGGAATCCTATTTCACTCGAGGTTTGTTTCTTACCACATTTAATTTTTGTGTCACTCCATTCTTGTATGACCAGAAATAAGAAACATGTGATCAATGATCTCTATTTGTTTTGATTTGTAATAAAACAGTGAAATCCAGCAGTGAAAATTGAATTTTTGTTTAACCATTGAGTGAATCTAAATAACCAACAATATTCTTCGCATGCCGTCATTATCTATGTGTGGAGGTAAGTTTTCCAGATGCATTATCAAACAAGTACATATCTCATTGGCTCCTCTACCAGCCATTCCCTCGTGCCACATGTAACATGTGGTTTTCCCTTTTGTACAGTAGCTTACAGTTAGATTTAAGGTCTATAATTGACTTTTGGAGCAATCTACCTATGTTAAAGTTGAGACTTGGTGTGAACAAAGATTGATGCGGATTAGATACTATCACGGTTTTCTCCTTATCATTTAAAGCAGTAGATTTGTCTGCTGGTTTTTAATTGTAGACTTCTTATGCCAAATCTAGATGTTCTATTTTCATAATTCTAAGCCGTTCATTTTCTTCTGATGATTGTGCGCATTTGTATTTCTAAGGTACCTAACACATTACTGGCATATATCTTTACTGTTTAAATTTGTATCCCAATTCATGAAAAATTGAGTCATACATGGTATATGACAAGGGGTTGAAGCCACATTCATGTCCTTTTTCACAATATATTTCATGCATTTTGGTCATAATTAGTTGACTACAAAGATTTTTTCTATGTATGATGCTTTCAAATTTTGTAAATCTGGTCATGGGGCTTACAATCTTCTCTCTTTCCATTTGGTTTTTATTTGCAGGTTCGTGTTTCCATCTACAATTTTCATATATCGAACTGGTGCCTGCAAATATTTTCTTTGGTATTATTAAATCAACTTTGCTCTTTATTATGGCATAGAGATGTTGAAACATTTTCCTACAAAAAATTTCTGAGTTTTCATTGTTTTGTAAACAAAAGGAATTTGTTTGTTTTTCATTTCCCCTGTTTTGCCACGTCCTTTTTTTTTTTACTCTTTTAATTTTGTACATTAATTTTCTCAGCTAATATTTGATCATTTCTCTCAGCAACTCATTGAAATATTTGAATATACGCCGTTGATTTTCTTCCTTTAACCATTCTTAGCATCTAAACAAACAACAGTTCTCAAGGAACTTGAAAATCTTAACTTGTTTTAAAACATTCCTTTTAGTTTCAAAATTTAAGTCTTCATTACTACCCTCTTTCGTTAACTTTTTTACGTCTTACTTTTTTTCCTTTATAGTTTCTTCATTATCTACATAATCAAAATGGTAGTTTTATTTTGCAGCACTTTGATCTTTAAAACCAGATAACTTATCTTGATACACATCTTCTTTATCTGGTCCCCCTGTTTCTTCATCAACATTAATTTCCTTCACTTACGTTGTTCTATCATTTTTTTTATCTAGTGCCCTTATCCCAATTTACTTCTTGTTCAACTTGATTTTCAATTTCAGGAATTTTTTTAGAACCATGTCTTATCACCCAAATTGTATTTTTTGCCTGTATATGCTGTAAACAATAGACTATATTTAAGGGAGTAGTTCTTTTAATAAAAAAAATTTTGTTATTTGGAAAATTGGTTCATATAACCTACCAAATTTTATCAAAATCAAAAATGGTATAGCTAAGCCTTTTTGTTGATTTAACATGGATCGACCAACCTTCTTTTAACTTTTTTTTACTTTATCTTCGGCCTCCATAATAACATCTGTATTGTTGATAGTTTGTAATGTCCTAGCTCTTTTACTCATTATTATTCAGTTTTTATATTTAAATATTTTTTATTAAAATTTTTATACTTACATTGCCATACATTAGATATAAGTTTATTTTTAGTTACGTTTGCATCCAACAGCAGATTCCTATATAAGACATACCGGCTTCTGGCAAATAATTTTATAACTACTTTTGATATGGTTAAAATTATCATCCTAAATTCATATTTGTATTTTGTTAAATTGACATATCAGCTTGTGCGACATTAAAGCATCCTTGGCATAAACACAATATACTCAAAATTGGCAATTAATATGTGCTTTTGCTATATACCCTTGATTTTAGTGCCAAAACCAGAGTAAAACCAATAGAAAAAGTTTGGGCTTACTGATTTTACACTTTTGCAAATGAGGCTTACACATTATTCTATGGACAGACATATTTGGCTGAAATTTTCGTGCTACCGGCTAGACAACATTGTGTATAAGAAAGAAGGAATCTTTCGGGTATTTTTTTTCTCCTACACACACAAAGTAGTGTGGCATTTTGGCATCGTTCACTTAGTTTTATGAATATATGAGATATTTAATATATGATTAGTTAAATGTGTTAATAAAAAGTTTGAAGAGAATAACTAAGTACAACAGTCGTGCCTAGTTTGTTTAAATAAGTCTATGTAGGCTAATATATTAATTCTTCCTACAAATCTGTAACGTAAATGCTCGTTTGAAAGTTAGACTTATAATATACAAAGTTCGTCATTCGAACCAATGTAATCAAGTTTTTAGCTAGTATCGTATTTAATTATAGTTTTAATCGCCATGACATAAATTGATGTGTTTGTTTATGTTGACATTGTAATGTTGTGAATTGCGAGTGACAGCACTGGTATAGCAACGTGTTTTGATGAGTGAGTAAATAATAGGACACAAGCGCTGACAACCCAAAACAGATTGTCAGCATTCCTCTTGGTAAGCCCCCTACTATACATTCAAACAACTACTATTTAAAATTTTCTAATTCCAAAACAAATTAGGTTATCTGGAGCTATCCTATCTGCCTGCCAAATGTTCTCTCTAACCTAAAAGTGGTTTTTTTTCTGAGGGCTTGCGGCCAGCCCTCGTTTGCCAAATTCTTAGTTAAAAATTTAACGTTTTCAGCCCTCAGTATTTATTTGTAGATGTATGTTTATCTGCTTGCCAAATTTCAGTCTTCTACCACACTGAAAATTATTTGTTTATTATTAGTTTTTGAAATTTTGAATGCCCCAATCCCTTTTCTCCAATTCACTCTTAGAAATTTCAAATTTTAATATTTATTGGGTTATCTGGAGTGTCTCTCACATGTCTCCCAAATTTTAATTTTTTACTTAATCTAAAAATTTTTTTCAAATTATAAGTCCCTCGATTCCTAGATTCCCATTTGGAAATTTACCAATTTTAGATTTTTCTGATTATTCGGGGAACAAAATGCCAACAAAATTTTATATTTTAATGCCCGGAGGTTGGTAAATACGATGATGAGTGAGTTTGTGAGTCGCACACCTTTCTGCCCCTCCCCGCCATCTTAGGGGATGGAATTTTAAAACCCTCAAAAGTGTCTAACCTTATTTAAAAAGGAACCTTCATTTTAAATTTCAAGGCTCTATATCAGCTGGTTCAAACAATATCTCAGTGAATTTTGAAAACTTTCAACCACACTTTTTCATCCCATAAAGGTCAAATTTCGCAAAACTTGATCTTATCTCTTGCTTAGGACCTGAAAGAAACCTTCACACATAATTTAAAGTTTCCAGCCCCATGTATGAGAGAAATACAGTGATGAGTGAGTGGATTTTGCCTTTAATAATATATATTAAGATTTATAATAACCTGGAAGTTCATTCCTATAGAATTTGAATTGAAATGCATTGGCGATGACACTTAGAGGCATTTCATACGAAGTAACAGAGTTGCCTGCTCCGTCAACAGTCGCTCAAAAGTTGCCCACTATTGGCGATTTGTGGAACAGTTACCAATCAGGACAACTATCGTCCACCCAGCACCTTCTTGGTTAATCACGTGTTATATGGTGCCATTCATACAGGGCAACAATCGCTGGCTAGTATCCCAAGTGCTGCCAACTTCCAAGCACTTGTTGAATTTTATTGGTGGTACGGAAGGTCGTATGGTTGTCTACTGACAGTTTGTTTTTAAATACATAGTCTTTTATAAAGATTTAAAATAATTATTACATACCTCACTAGAAATTTATTTAATCTAACCATAAGTAATGTAAAGTGATTAGGGATTTTCACCCATAGTTCTCGACCCTTTTCAAGGATATTCCCATATTTTTTTTACTATTACTACTATTAAACATCTAGCTTGAATTGTTTTATATTAAGGCTTGAAAGTGCCATAAATTCCAATGAAATAACATTCTGATAATTAACGTGTACTTAAAATTATATTGTTCGACGCCATAGCCCAGTCGGTACCTTGTCTTCCACTGAACCAAGGGGTTCCGGGTTTGATTACCGGCATGGCCAAAAAAAATTATCATTGGTGATATGTAGATGCCCTCTTTCACAGTGATGAATTGGCAGCCGAGGGCTGGGTGGTGTGTCTGTTGTAGATTTAAGGAGCAACAAAAAAGAACTTCGTCCTCCGAATCCCTAATAGCTGACCTATATTTTCATATGCTCTGGTTAAGTTGGTACTGATTTTTCTTTTACAGAATGAAGGTTTACTGGTAATTGTTGCCGGGCTATAGTTGTCTCATGTGAAATGGCTCAGCGATAGTTGACGGTGATTGTTGCCTCGTGTGAAACGGCTCTTAGAGCTTTCTTGCGGGAGCTTACCCCTGATATTGAGCTTTGTCTAGCTAGACCAGGCCTGGCCAATCCAAATAGTTCCACGGGCCACTTTGATGAACTATAATTTTCCGCAGATCACACATAAAATAAAAAACTATTTAAAAAATTGAAAATTCAATTCAATAAAAATGTATTTTTGTTCATTAATTTTATTATTTATTTACGTCAGTGAATGTAAGTTTGATTGGCCCTAGTGAATTCACCTTAACCCACCACAATCCACCACTCGATTTTCAGCTTCTACTCTCCTTGGATTCCTCGTATCTTGCTGATCGTCTGTGGTGACGACTGACGAGATCAGAAAGTGGTAACCCCGGCGATATTGCATCTACTGAGTTCACCTGCTCTTTCTGGTTTCTGCCACAAGGAAAATGGATGCTTTGCTGGATCCAGCGATGGTTACCCGTAGTGATGACTGTGTGGGTGCCGAGCATTTTGATATGTTCGTCTATTTTCGATGACCTAGCTTACACCTACTCCCCCGGAATCATAGTCTCCGTGTCGGATCCTGATGAGTGACTCTTAACCTGTCCAGACGACTTCAGCTGATTAAAGACCCTCGAAGGGGCTGCGTCCAACGAGGTGCCTTATTGGGCGCGCTACCCTGTTGCAGCGGGCGGATCAAGGGGCGTAGAATTGTAGTGTGCGAGCCACTACAACTTATTTTCCCTGACCATACCACGCAACATGACTCACTATCCCCAGCTAGTTGCAACTCCTTTAAGCGCTTTAACTTGGACTGCACGCCAAATGTTTCCACGCCTTTACGAGCCCTCCCGAGAGTTATGTGGTGATCTCCACTGTATAGTGAGCAAGACTGCCAGCAACAAGAAATGGACCCGCACACTAGCGCTTTGTATGGCGTAATAAGTGACTAACGTTCTCCCTTAGCCATGGTCAGGAAAGGTATGCCTTTATACTCTGACACCCTAAATCCATGATTAACTCGCACCTTTTTCTACCTCTAGAAGTCCTTAGGTATATACAGTGGAACCTGAAAAATTCGAACTTCCGTAATTTGAAATTGTCTTTAGTTCGAATTTTTCGCCTGGTCCCGTGAGTTTTGTATTAAAACAATGTTACAAAATCGTGGATAATTCGTATTTAGTTTTAATTAATTCGAAATTTTCGTAAGTTGTAATGTACTGTGCAGTATTGTTTTCTTACTTCTATTTGCTGCGCCGTGTTGTTATATTTTTGGAAACAGGGGAGGTGACGTTGGAATGTGGTCAGTACCTTTCTTCAGGCTACTCCCCTGCTCCCCCATACGTCTTTGTTTACACTTACAGTTATGTACTCCGTTAGTCATGGTCGAACCTCTCGAGCGGGTATGTGCGCTATTCTTAGTTATTCGGTCGTAGCGATATTCTTGTGACGTGCAAGTCTATTTTGCTGTTTGGTTTTAGTTTTGTTTAGTACATATCAAAGAACTGATGAGTTTTTTCAAAGTTGCAACAATGTAGGTGATTCGATTTTCCAGTCAATAAATCAATTAGAATCATACATTATGACTGAGACACTTAAATCAGAAAAACAAATTAAAATCTGTGACTTTTTAAAGAAATTGTGAACAGATGTCAAATACGTTAAATAAAGTTTTTGAGCTTGGTTGCAAAATTAACTGTTTATTTTCAATTCCTTTTAAGAAACTTATTTAATTCAGATTTTTCAATAGTTCGAATTTTTTCCTGGTCCCTTCAAGTTCGAATTATACAAGTTCCACTGTATAGTGATGTTTGATCTTCCAGCCAGACATCTTGAAATGAAAACTTTATTGGAATAATTAAATATTGAACTCTAAAGATTTGTTTACTCTTTAAACTCGGAACTTTGCCTTAAAATGTAAACTTTAACTCAAATTATTATTAGTCTTTCATATCTTTCCAGTGATATGTTTTTTGTATGTCACCGCCCCTCCTTTCCGTTGTCCTAATCTGTCAGGGTAGCTTGTGGGGAAGGGTAGGAATGGTGGCAATTTAGATGTTTGGATTCAAAATTATATTGATGGCTCTGTTTTATGAGTTTATTAGTAGCATTAAGAGTTAATACAAAATTGTTTTGTTAAAAGAGGTTACAAAAGGATATAAGAACTTTGACGTATGCGCTCGTGAGAAAACTGGCTTAGTGAGGAATATTTAACTACCAGCTCGACTGACACCACTCGCGACCCTCCTTATAGAATCAAACCCGGTACCCTGGGCAAAACGGTTGCCCTCTGGCACAAGTACCCGATGACCCGTGTGGTCCCAATGACGGGCAGATTGACTACCTCTTGAGTAGATCTTAATGTGTCGGCCGCGATACTCCAAAACCAAAACCCTTTTAGAGTTAAATTCGGCCCAGTTGCCAAGCACATCGGGGACAAGTTGTTATGAGTTGTCAGCATTCTTTCCCAATGTTTACTAACTCATCACAACAAGTTAGCTAGGACCAGTTCATTCAGTCACTTTGTTTCAATGTACCGTGGCTATAAACATCTTCGCCACCTATAAAAGTGCATACACACCCCGTTTTACCGGGAAACCAGCGCCGTGTTTGGATCCTCCACGCACATCAACACACATCACTGTTCGCCACTCCCGTTAGACAAGAATGAAGCTGCGGAGTGCTATGTAATCCGGCTCTCTTTCCCCAAGTGGCGGGCGCTAAAACTTGGAGAAAGAGGCGCTCTGTGCTATCAGGTGTGTTTCCCTACCCCCGTATAGTCGGCCTATCGATGTTGTGCGCAGGCGTCGATGAGAGAACAACGCACTAGCTTGCAGAAGATGACATCATTGGACTTGAAATACCTCCCTCCAACATTTTCCCCGCTGTGCTAAATTGAATATAAGCATGTACCCAGTATGGAGCAATCACTCCTTAATGCCTATAGCAGTCAGGGACTTACCTAAATATAAGTTATCGTTATTCTGGAGATATTTGTTTTTATATTTTTTCTTTGGAAGCTAGGCTTGGGTTAAAACTAGTTATAATCGTGTAGGGACTCTATTGGGTCGTCTTGGGATATAGGTATTCAGATTTATATATTTTGTTTAATGGAATTGAATGTATATTCATACTTACTGGGGATTATGACAAGTTTATGGTCTTAAACTTTTGTATCTGATTTGGAATAGTTACTTTTCTAGGGAAAGTTGTTCTATTTGATCTTTGGGCACTATGGTTTAAATTAATTCTCATTCTATACGTGTTATTTTGAAATGAGTCCATGCTTTAATAATAATTTTTATTGTAATTTTTTTCATATTAAATGTAATTGGGGAATACTTTTGATCATGGTTTTTATATATTATATTATTGAGGAATACTTTAGATCAGAGTTTTATATTTAATGTTATTAGGGGATATTTTGATATTACGATTGAGATTATGTGCAGCGCTAAATACAAGCTTATCTCCTCTAGTTTTGTAATAAAAGCTCATTTAAATGTTGATAAATGCGACTCGGTCGCTAATTTGGAATATTGTTTAGTAGACATAAATACTTTGATATTATGATTGAGATTATGAACAGCGCTAGATATGAGCTTATCTCCTCTAGTTATGTTATAATAGTTCATTTAAATGTTGTTAAATGCGACTCACTCGCTAATTTTGAATATTGTTTAGAAGACATAGATATTAATGAATATATTACTTCAAGTTTGTAAATTTAATTCTGCCTAATCTTGCGCTCTGGTTGCTAGCTCTAAAGTGTATTATGTTTTCAATTCTGAAGTTTATCTTATCAAGTGAAAATAAATGAGCCATGAGGCCAATGTTGATTCAATTCTCTTTGTTTTGCATTAACGTTTAGTATTACCCTATCTTCCTCGACGTTATTTATTGAATGATCTACTTTTCTAATATTAAGGTAGCATGGTCAGGACACGTGGGCTTGGTATCTTTGAGAGTAGAACAAATAAAGATCCCTGGTGATAAATAATTCTTTAGGGTGAAACACTCTCTGTAGGTGGAGAGGGTTGATCAACACTGTTATGTTAGCTTTAAATAAACACCCCAATCTTGGGCAGGAGTATTACATTCACCCCGGTTTTAATCAAGATATTGGAACACATTTCCAATATCTTTACTATCCAGCAACAATTAAAAAAAAATTTTTTTACACTTTACATGTTTATTTAACTATCCTGGAATTTCA
Organism: Timema podura; assembly: GCA_033556935.1. Classification (NCBI taxonomy): domain Eukaryota; kingdom Metazoa; phylum Arthropoda; class Insecta; order Phasmatodea; family Timematidae; genus Timema; species Timema podura. The sequence continues at coordinate 61,617,350 of JAVRXN010000002.1, read as the reverse complement.
TGACACATGTCATATTTTCAACTAAACTTAGTGGTATCGTCACAATGACATTGGATTACTCCAGTGACTTGGCACTTTTGCCTCTGCAATGTTTGTTTAATTTTCTAAATACATAAAATGAGGTTACAATAACACAACATAAAATAGTAAAGTATTAAAATACTTCTCCCCAATTCCTGTCTTTGCTTGACTAATTAATTTATCAAAGCTAACTTTTGAACCACTAGAAATCATGTAATTTTCTAGTTCCCTTTGTAAATGTGACAAAACATCTAAATGAGAAAAATTAAAACTCTCTATCCAAATGACATTTTTTCTCTCAGGGAACCACATATCTTTCAGGAATATTTCACATATTGCAACAACCCATTCACTAAGGTTCATTAAAAAGCATGGTATTACTTATTGTGTCTGTGAACCTAGACCATTCCACTTGTACTTTTGCTTACTTTTTTGAACCCTCAGAAAAGAACATACATCAAGCAACCAGATTCTATATTTTGACAGATATTGACACAAGAAGACTTGGTGTACTAGTTTGCTGTAAATACTGTTCAATGTATATATTATGTTCCTTTTGTTGTTGAAGAGGTTTTGGTGAATATTATACTGATTTCAGGTGTCTTCAATATTTATTTTGTGAAATAAGATTTATATACCGTTTGTCTTTGTTTGTAATAGGTAATGAAAGGGCATGGCCGTATCCAGAAAATATTTTTAGGAAGGGAGAGTCAAGAATTTTAAAAAATTGTGTACTACTGAGTCTTACTACCTATTTGGGTTAGCCACGTATTTACAACAATGGTGTAAGGATGATAAAGATAATTTTGAGGAAATGTACATACTTTAGAGAAACAATAATTTAGGAAAAAACCCCTCAGTACACCTGACCAGAATTCAAACCCCGATCTTCACATCACCAGCAGAAAATTATATTGCAAGACCATGCAGTCAGTGATGCAGGTTTAAAAACATGATTATGATGGTTGTGTGAAGGAGTAAAATAAATTAAAATTAAACTATTTCCAATATGTGTATTTATTTATTAAAAAAACAAATTAGCACATCTGCCCAAACAATAGCAAATGTTGGCGATATTATTTTATTTCTTGAAATATATAAAAATAAAGTATAAAATGTTTCATTTAAAAAAAAGCGCTTATAGATTAAATAATTACAATGTCCTTTTTGTAACATAGATCTACAACATACCTTAGAAAATGTGTTGCCATATTTCCTTTTCTAACAATGCACTTTATATCCAGTACCTGATTGATTACATTTTAATTCTACTTATCATCTAGAGTATGAGAGAGGCACATGTTTTCATTTTTTAAGTAAATGTTGACCATTTTAAACTAATTTCCTCATTACCACCTTATTGTACCCTCTGTTTGTTTACCTTGCATGGTTCCATTATGGCACAGCCTATAAGATAGGACCATAGTGTAATACATGAGGATAAGACTGCTGCCGTTCTGGGTGAACATGTGTATATCATGAAAGATTAAAAGTGTTATGTATAAAACTCTTAGGTAATACTCATAGAAGGAAAAAAAATGTATCCTAGAGCATCCATTGAAGCCAAACATATAAAGGGCAGAGATAACATATGTAGGTGTCAATCACCTTATTTAGGAAATATACATTTTGAGGCATCAGGACACAAAGTAAGCCTACTTCAGACTTTAATGTTACCAAAACAACAAAGACTTCAGACAGTGTATTTTGGAATACAAGGTGTGGGGCCAACTTATAGACACACTATTTGTTGTGGATGAGGAAACCCACATGCAATTATGTATTATAGACACTTCTAAAGAGAGAGAAATCCCTGAGGATGCGACATTGATCCTGATGAAGACATCTGAATCATGAACAGTTTTGTTTCACATAAGGATTTGCTCAGCTAAAATATATTGTGCAAGATCAAGGGAGAATTAACTTAGTAATTTCAATTGAAATTCAGTAAAAAATCAAAATACACTAACAAATTAGTTAGTTCGTGTTTATTAATGTTATTTATCTATCTCTGTCTATATATGTATATAGGAGGTAGATAAGTTGGAAACGTCAAATTATGCAGGCAGGTATAAGACCAATCCAAAGGTTGGTTTGAGAACTAATGAGTAGGGGTGTAGTGGAGGAAATTGAGCTTTTCTTTAAATAAGGATGAGGCATATAGCCCGAACGGGTAGTATGACGCAGTGCTGGACAAACATAATAATATATACACACAAGGAGCTTGTCATTTCAATTTATAGTAACTGAAAGTTAATTAAATTGATGATAATTACGATAGGGTGTAGGGAGAATTTAATTTGGAGGGGGAGGGTGGGGTTCAAAATTGTAAGTTTATGATATGATGTTATGACTTACTACTAAACCCTAAGAGATAACATTGTTATTTTATACAGCAGCGGTGAAACTTTATTTGTGTCAGAGGATAGTGGGGGGAAATACAAGTAGCAAAAATGTTTTTAGAGACTTTCTACCCTCCTCTCCCCCAGTTAATGTTACAAAATTGGCTGGTCCTATAAGCTATTGCTAGCAGCCCTCATTTGGAGAGTTTTTGAAAATTTTACTCTTTAAAAAGCTATTTATAATAGTGCTCCCCAAAAAAATTTTGAAATTTGGATACTTCTAGAAGCTCTTTGAAGTAGTTCTTCGATTGTGTGTTGAAATTTGGATGCCTCTGAAAGCTTTTAAGAAGTGCTCACTAATATTTTTTTTCCAAAAATTAAATGCCTCTAGGTCTTTTAAGTGGTCTTCCACCGGCAAATTTTTAAAATTGGATGCCCTAGAAGCTATTTGAAATGATCCTCACATGCATTCTTTTTTTTAACTATTTGCCTTTAAAAGCATTTAAAGTGGTCTTTCCTTGACACATTTTTGAAAATTGACTTCTTTTAGAAACTAATTGGAGTAGTCCCTCACTTGGATTTTTTTTTAAATATTATATGCATATAGAAGCTACTGTATTTGGAGTGGCCCACTATGAGTATTTTTTTAAATTAAACGCCTCTAGAAACTATTTAGAGTGATATTTGTCTGGAATATTTTTGAAAATTAAATGCCTCCAGAAGATATTTGGAGTGGTTCTTCTCTGACAAATTTTTGAAAAGTGAATACCTTTTTAAGTTATTTGAAGTATGATACAAGGCCATCTTTAAATTTTATATTGAAAACTTTGGAAAATTTGGGAGTGGGAGTTAGTGTTTGAACCCCATAAAGCCCCCTCTCTTCGCCGATGGTCCCTTTAAACCATTATGAATGACAGATGCAGGCAAGCGAACCCCCAACACCCCTGTAACAGCACTGCTACTTTTGGGGCTTCACCCCTACTAAGAAGAAGTTCGAAATTTCAAAAACTAATAAAAAAAGATCCCATCTGTGTAGTCAAGAAAATTTTGCAAGCAGGTAAAGGACACAAAAGATACACAAAAGTCTTCATATTTGAAAATTCAAATGGAAATTTGAGAAATTTTATAAAAGCAATAGAAAAAGCTAACCAGTTTGATAGAAAATGTAAAAAGTGTGAGGAAGCCACCCCAGAAAACCAGCAACGTCTTGGAATTTTAAAATATTAAAAATAAGTACAGGAAATGGTGGGCTTAATAATAGCAGATGCTAGCATCATCAACAATTAGCATTAGAGGCATAGCACATGGAAGAATTATCAGCAATCAATAGAGGAATGGAAGTTCAGAAAAATCTGAAATCAGTATTTGGTATGGTCAACATTGTCAGCCACTAGGAGAATGTTGTTCACTCGAAATATTATCAGCCTCATTAGCAATCATTTGGCCTAGTTTCAACCACAACTTCTTCAGAGTATGGCGTTCCCAATGCTCCTTCTCGCACAACTCCATAAGGGTGTTACTAAAATCCACACCCAGGGATGTCCCTAAAGTAAAAAAAGAATAGTACAGACACCAATAATTTTGAAGCTTGATGTAATGTTGTATAGCTTCTTAACTTAACATTATTTATCACTAATCACATCATATAAAAATGAAAAAGGTGATGAAATATTAAAACAGGTGTGAGAAACAAAACGTCACCACAATTTAATGTTAAATACAGTTATATAATATATAAAATGAGCAAACTTATGCATACTACTATAAATAAATCCAAAATACAGTTGAACATAGTTGTAACGAGCAAAGAAATAATATGTTTTTCTAATTTATCTTTTTGTCATACAGTGAAATCTATTTATAGAAGACACCTTCCAGGGTTAAAATAATGTCTGTTACTAAGAAGTATTCGTTATTTGGAAAAATATAATTATATTTTTAGATTATAGAGCGTGAACAGTTTAGTCTATGTGAACCTATATATTGTGGTTATTAACTAAACAATCTAATTACTGCAATGCAAAATATTATATGCAATATAGTAATTAAGTCAAGTGAATAATTAGTGTACATAACTTACTGTACAGATTGCATTAAACACAGAATACGCAAATTAAATGAAATGTGAAAAGTAGGCCTTCTCTACTGTAGGCCTCTATGTGTGAATGAACAGAGACTAAACTGATCAAACAACCCATGCTGAAAATTTGGAAGGGAGGGAGGGAGGGAGGTATGACCTTGAAGTACTATAGTCATTACTATGTAGGCTATTTTAGAAACTTTCCTAGAGGGGGAAGGCAAGATGGCTCACATTTTGCACGAGGCAATTGCATTCCTACAGTAAAATACTGTATATGGAGTGACCTATTTTCAATTTTTGTCCGCTGTTTGGAGACTTGTATACATAAATATGCATTGCTAGCTGTGTTGCGTCCATTATTGGGAAGTTGTTTTACTATAAGAGCTAATGTTAGTTTGCCGGGGAAATTGTGTTCGTTAAGGGAGGCTTCACTGTATATAGTGACAGGTTGTTTTAGTTTTCTTGGTTGTTTCTAGAGTTTTTCTTTATTTTGCAGTTTTATTTCTTCACTATCAATTCCACAATTTATTTTTATTTGTGTTTTAGTATTGTTTGTCTTGTAAATGAGATAAGTTGGACTAAGCCAAAATACACTAGCTCTGGTACAGTTATCACAATAATAATTGTTAAGAATTGTATGGTTGCAACCCTTTGACTTATTTGTTTTGCCGCATTTTGGTACCGGTTCAGGTTATACATATACATTAATTATGCTAACTGATTAAGGCTGAGGAAGATAGAATATGAATATAAATGTATTCACATTTGCCTGAAGGGAGAGTGGGTTCTTTTCTTCTAGAGGTTATGCTAAGGTAAAAATATCTTCACACTATTCCATTAAAAAAATCCTTTTTTTACCTGGCCTGAGAAAGTAACCAGTTCTATTTAATGTAATTTATTAAGTAAAGTTTGTTGTATTGTTTCTTAAATGTAAAATGAATGACAAATTGAATATTACAATCTTCTACCATTGTCACAATCACTAATCACCAACTACATTGAGAAACTTTGATAATAAACTTTATCTTGCTTTCCTACTATTGCAATGTTATACAATATTCTAAATATTTTAAAGCTTTATGTAGTCTTGGGTTTGTGGAAATCTAAGCCATGTTTTAAAGATATTCCATTATTTGCCCATTCAAAAAATATATATGCCTTTTATTAGTGTGTCTAAGAGATCAAACCTTATATCAATGGTTGCAATGTCTCCAGTATTGTAAATAAGTTAAAAATGATATTCAAAATCTTTGCATTTCTTGAAACAAGATTGAAAGAAAAGAAAACTTCTTCTAGCTCTCCTCAGCTTCTCATTTCTAACTTTTGCACAAATTAAATTAATTCATATGTAACAGATAAAGTAGTCAGTAGCAATACAATATTATTTTGAATGAATATAAATGATTATTCATAATACATGGTGCTTCAATCAGCTTATCATTATCTTTCCACAACTGTTAATTATAAAAATGTAAATAGATTCTTAACACCTACCACTTGGTTGCAGCTCAAAGATGAAGTAATGTTTCATGCTAGCAGAACAAGTGCTACCTTCGATCTTCCAGTACCCTACAAAGTATGTTAAGCCCCACTGCAAGTTTTCACACTTTACTAAACAGCAGTGGTTTTCTTCAGACAAAATGAATGTGAAAAATTGTCCATATATACTTATTACTTTTTCAATAACGGCATCTCTGAGTGTGTAAAGCTGACTATATTTGGATATTCCCTGCACAATGCATTTCAAGTCATTGTTGCGGTAACATTGGGAAATCCATTTATCTAGTTCAGAATGATGGAATGGGTTCACAAAGGTGACTTTGATTGAGTCAACTCTTTTTATTTTATCATCCTAAAAAATAAGAAAATAAATTTTAATGAAAACACATTGGTTAAAAGTAGACTGACTATTACTATTATTATTATTATTAAAGGAAATCCCATATCAATAATTTATCATGTAGAGGTTCTGCCTATAATATTTAAATGTACAATATTCTGATTTATTTCTTGCATATTGTTACTGCTTTTAACCACTCTTTAGTTATTTGTTATTAATGCTATTTTTTATTCTTATCAATATTAATTACTTTTTTATCATAACTATTCATCAGTATGTACCATTATTTAGCTATTATTGTTTATCATATTTTCTCGTGTAAATATATATATTTGTATGGTACTAGTGTATCAGTGCCGACCTGCTATAGGTCTTACGACTGTTAGCCAGCACTATAATAAAGGAAATCGAAATTGAAATTGAAAATTATTATTATTATTATTATTATTATATTTTGCTTGTACTTTAAGTAAACTAGTGCTCACTTGCAAACTAGTGAATGATATTCAATCAAACACACAACTCTCTGAAATAAAGTTATCAGCTTTAAGCCATAACTTAATGGTACAGTATGCATTTTATCAAACACAATAGTCCTTAGGAATATTATAACAAGAGCTGCCAGCTATGAGTCATCAATTACAAATAGCCAATGTGAGCTATCTGGTAGCAGATATAAAACAAAATAGTTACCTATATAAAAATATGAATCATGTGAGATACACATTAAGTATGTGTCCATACTAATACCGAACAATCACCAGCTTTCTTGAGGCTTAGTGTAATGGAAAGCACCTTAGCTGTGTAGAACAGTTTAGTGGGTTTGATGTAAATGTTGGCAAGAATGTATGCCTCTTATGTAGATAATTGCACTAGTGTCAGTTACTGATGGTCTGTGAGTGTAGTCTGAAGTGTGGGAATAATATGCTCAACAGTATTGTTTTGAAATAATGTAAACTAAAGGTTCTTTCTTTTAATAACGCAAATTACTGGTTCCACACCTCGTACTAGAACACTTGGTGACTGTGACAGGACGCGAGGTAAATTAATAATTTGAAGGAAGAAAGAACAAATCTGAGAGAATTGTTTACAAGAAAATTGAAAACATTAGAGGAAAAATTGAATGAAAAATACGCCACAAGAAAAGATATTGCAGTCAGCTTTAATATATTGAACGATACAGCTGATTGACTTTTTAGAAGTGACGAATTGTTACATGAAGGGTATGGCAAATTTGAGGCTAAAAAAAGAAGATTAAGACGATGCCAAAGATTGAGATGAAACTGAAAGCTACCGCAAAAGATGGATAACACTAAAGAGTAATTACAAGGAAATGTTAGGAGAAGATGTGGTTAGAGTAAAGAGTGAAAATGCTATGGGAAGTGAGAGTGCCAAGTTTAAAATTACTCAAGTTGGAACTTAATATGACAGCAATGTGAAAAATTGGATATCATTCTGGGCACAGTTCAAGCTAATACATGATGATGGCTGTATAAACGAGAATACAAATATCAGTAATTGCACCATGCAGGGTTCGTTGCTCCGAGTATAAAAGGTTCTTTCTTTTAGTTAACAGAAATTACTGGTTCCACATTTCATCCCAGAACACCTAATTTTCACCTTGAAAAATGCTCACCTCTAACTTAAGCTTTGATGTGACTACAACATAAGATTAAAGCACAAGCACAACACCAATTTAAAGCAATGAAGGAAAACAAACAACCGTACAAAATCAATATCCTCCTTTCACAGCCATCTTGCTTCCAGGATAAATGTTGGATTGGAACACAAAGAAAAACCAACCGCCAGTCCTAGAAAATGACTGATCAATTAGGAGAGAGGAAATACTTTTTTAAAACAACTTTGTCCCTTATCGACCTCAGCTTGTTCTGAGCAGGGGTCGAGACCCACTGCTCGTGCCAGGTGCGTAAGACCCCACGACAAACCTTTCAGGTCTAAAAACATGACACCCAAACCCGCCTCAGGGGGCAGATGGACCGCCTCCTTGGCCGCCTGGTCCGCCAGTTCATTTCCTGAAAGACCGGCATGACCAGGAATCCAGCAGAAGGCGAGCTGGGTGCTTAAAGAATCAATTTTAAAAATTTGTTCGTGTATCATCTGCACGAGTGGATTCCAAGAGTACAGAGTGGTCAATGCCAAAAGAGCACTCATGGAATCCGTGCAGATGAGAACAGAACGGTGACAATTTCGATAAATAAAACATAACGATTTAAGAATAGCATACAGTTCTGCCGTAAAAACACTGGATTCACCAGGTAAACCAAATTTAAAATTATTTCCCTCTACAACAAAGGCGCACCCCACAAAGGCCCCACACTTGGAACCATCCGTGTAGATGCGCTGAAAACCATGAAAGCGAGTGGAGAGGAGCTTGTTAAAGGTCCTCTCATAAATAACATGTGGGGTGGTCGCTTTAGGAAATTTGGCAAGATCGAAATAGCATTTCGGAAGGCGTATCTTCCAGGGAGAAACTCAACCTGGGGATGTGGGGATAGCCTTTGGCAGGACTATCCCACACTTGTCGAAAACCGATAACATCCGGATCCCAACCGGCTTTGTACTACGCCATTTGGTTTCATACAAGACACGATTGGGGGGATGGAACACAGGACGGTAGGCAACATGCTTTGGCATGGAATGCAGTTTCGACACGTATGAAGCCAGAAGATATGACCGCCGGTAAGAAAGAGGGGGTTCACCGGCGTCGGCACAGATGCTGACGACTGGACTGGTACGAAATGCACCAGTTGCCAGTCGAATACCAGCATGGTGTACACTGTCTAGCATCTTTAATGCCGAAGGTCTAGCTGAACCATAAACAAAACTGCCGTAATCAAGTTTTGATCTCACCAAGGCCCTATAGAGGCGCATTAAGGTTTCCCTATCCGCACCCCATGAGCGACCACTAATAACTTTAAGCAGATTTAGTGCTTTGACACATCTCGCTTTCAGGTCTTTGATGTGGGGGATCCAAGTTAGTTTAAAATCAAATAAAAGTCCCAAAAACCTTACAGTTTCTGATACAGGTAAAACAACGTTATTCATTAAAATGTTTGGGGCTGGATTTAATCCACGCAATCTGTGGAAGTGGACGACCATCGTCTTGGCTGCAGAGAAGCGAAAGCCATTACGCGATGCCCACGAACACAGATTGTTGAGAGAGAGTTGTATCTGCCGTTCAGCCCTGTGGAGACTCGACGAACTGCAATAAATTGGGTAGTCATCCACAAAAAGGCATGAACTGACAGGTAGCCGCACATTGTCCACAATGCCATTTATTGCGATGGCGAACAACGTACAGCTCAAAGTACTGCCCTGAGGCACCCCATTTTATTGAATAAAATCATCGGATAAGGTGTTATTTAACCTTACCCGGAAGTGTCTATCTGACATAAAATTAGCTATAAAAACAGGGAGGTTTCCCCGGAACCCCAATTAAAAAGGGTTTTTAAAATGCCGTACTGCCATGTGGTATCATACGCCTTCTCCAAATTAAAGAAAACAGCTAAGAGGTTCTGTTTATGGAGGAAGGCGTCGCGAACTGCTGTCTCTAGGCGGACAAGATGATCCACCGTGGATCGGTTACGGCGGAAACCACATTGCATATCAGATAGTAGATTGCGGGATTCTAAAGACCATATTAATCGTTTATCATTTTTTCCAATATTTTGCATACACAACTAGTTAAGGCTATCGGTCTATAACTAGTTTGCTCTAGTTTATCCTTGCCACTTTTATGTATTGGTATAACGGTTGCTTGCCTCCATAGTGATGGGAATTGATGAGATTCCCAAACACTATTGTAGAGGTCCAAGAGATATGTCTGTCCAGCTGGAGGTAACTGGCGCAACATATCGTAATGGATGTCATCGGGACCTGAAGCTGTGTTGCCCGCCTGAGACAGGGCATAGGTCAATTCATCCATTGTAAAGGGGGAGTTATAATCCTCCCCCCGGCTATGACCAAAGTCAATAGAATGGCGCTCTACGTTCTGCTTATGCGCAGCAAACTCAATAGAGTAGCTTGCAGTGCTAGAAATAGCGGTGAACATAGAGCCCAATACATTGACGACCTCCACAGGGGAGGAGACAAGCGAACCATTTGACATGAGGGCAGGTATGTTATTAATGGTATTTTTGCTACTACGTAATTTACGAATATTGTCCCAAACCTTAGTTGTGGGAGTGGAAATAGTAAGGGTGGAAATAAATTGTCTCCAGGACTCTCTTCTGCTTTCACGAATGATACGACGGGCTCGAGCACGTAGAATAAGGAATGACTCCAGATTCTCCGAAGTAGGACGTCAATTAAAGAGCCGTAGGGCCCTTCGACGGTCAGAGATAGCCAACCGACACTCCTCGTTCCACATAGTAAGGGATGGAAGCCCTCGCCGCTGCAATTACCGTCGAAGTGAAATTTCCGACCCTAACATCGATGTCAGGAGAATGGGGTTGATCAAATATGGCGAGCTCACGGAATTCATCCCAGTCAGCACGTTTAAGCACCCATTGGGGTACCCGTGCTATACCGGGAGGATCTTGAAGTGGTGAAAGCAGAATGGGAAAGTGATCGCTGCCACATAGGTCCGAATGAACCTCCCAAAGGAAGTTGGCCGCAATTCCGGGGCTACAAAGAGTAAGGTCGATGGCAGAGGATACACCATTGAAGGTGGAGAAGTGTGTCTGGGTCCCGGTGTTCATTAACACCAGGTTTCCCGAGACAAGAATATCCTCTACCATCCTCCCACGGGCGTCTGTAAAATTAGACCCCCACACCAGATTATGCGCATTAAAATCCCCAAGATGATATAGGGGGCGGGAAGTTGTATAAAGAGGGCCTCTAGACTCCTCTTTGAAATGCATTCACCTGGTGGGAGGTAGATGCAGCATACTGTCACTTCCATAGTAAGGGAGATTCGGACAGCGATCACTTGGAGATCAGAAACTATATTAATATTTTTATGGTATATATTGCTTCGTGCGAGTATAGCCACACCTCCGCTAGCCCGATCAAAGTATGGCTTGTCGGTTCGATATACATCGTACCCACGAAGCATCGGGTTGTCAATTGGGCGGAAGTGGGTCTCCTGCAAACACAAGATGGGAGGATGCAGAGAAGAAATTAGTAGTTTAATTTCCTCTATACGAGCATAGAAACCCCTACAATTCCACTGTAGTAGCGACATTATTTGTTAATATAAAGTTTAATTATCCTCGCAATCCATAACATTATCTCTTAAAAATAAAAATTGATTGAGGACCTTTTTAGGTCCTCTTGCCTTTCCCAGTCTCTCCTGGACCTCCCGCTTCAGGAAAGGTTTGGATTTTTCCTGGAGAGACTGGGACGGTGGGTCCTTACGCGAAGGCTTTGTTATAGCCTTCGAGGCTTTCTTAATAGGAATTTTATTGGCGGTCCCTCGCTGGTCCTTTCCCAAGGCACCAGCGGGGATCGCCTTTGTGGCCTCACCTGTACCACCACTCGTCCCAACCTCCGGAGTCCCAGAGGAGGGGTCGAGCGGCTCGACAACGGCCGCATGTAATTTTAGGCCCCGAGGTGGGCTCGGGGGGGTTCCCCGAGGTGGGCTCGGGGGTGCTCCCAGAGGTGGGCTCGGGGGTGTTCCCCGAGGTGGGCTCGGGGGTGTTCCCCGAGGAGAGCTCGGGGGTGTTCCCCGAGGAAAGCTCGGGGGTGTTCCCCGAGGAGAGCTCGGGGGTGCTTCCCGAGTAGGGCTCGGAGGGGTTCCCCGTGGAGGCCTCCTCGGGGGTAAAGGTGGTGGAGGCGACTGCAGTAATGGTGTCGCCACCTGTACATGTTTTTGCACCACCATGGTTGGTGGTGGTGGTTGTCTTTTCGTCTCTGGAGTAGACATTGAAACGAGTGGCACAGGACGTGTAGGCTTATTAGAAAGATTAACTGTGCAATGGCAGTTGGGGCAATTTATGTTCTGTCTAACAATTTGGCTATACGATGTCTGAAATACCGGAGCTTGACCGGATACATATTCTTTGCTAGCCAGGGCATAAGGGATCTTCTTTTCACATTGAATTTCCAGGACTTTTTTTTCCGCCTTCCATTTCGGACAGGCCCGAGACCAAGCAGAATGCGGACCTTTGCAGTTGAAGCAGAACTTAGGAGACTCACACGGTGTATCGTGAGCCTCCTGTCCGCAATCTGCACAGGTTGGTCTTCCACGGCATCTCAGCTTCGTATGCCCGAATTCCTGGCACTGAAAACAGCGCCGAGGATTGGGAACATATGGCCTGACTCTGAGCACATGGAAGCCTGCTCGAACCTCCTTTGGAAGGGTGGGAGTCGCAAACGTGAGTATATATGTATCTGTCTTTCTCTCTTGTCCGTTCTTCTTGGTGACGATACGGTAAACTTCGGTGACATGTTGAGGGGATAGCTCCTCACAGATATCCTCAATGCTCACGCAGTCGAGGTCATAACACGTGACCACTCCCTTGCAAACATTGAGGAACCTGTGGGGCTCCACCTTCACCTGTATATGAGCCGCATTGCTCAACGGTATTTCAGAAATCGCCAGTATGTTTGAGGACTGTGTGTCAGTCATAGTCTGAATCATAATGGTGCCATCACGCAGTTTCCTTATTAGAACGTCAGATTTTGCTGCTCCATTTATCACTCTTTCGAGGATAAATGGGCTAACGCGTTTCAGATCCTCATTTTCGTGTAATCGGGACATCACCAGGAAGCGGGGCTGGGGCCTCACCACTTCCTGGATTTTTTTCAAAACAGGGCTGGACGGCCTTTCCCGTTTCCGCCTCTTGTCATTAATACGGCCCTGTAAGGGGCCGGGCAGTGAGATGCCAGCAGACTTTGGCAGTACGGTGCCAGCGGACAGTAAGGTGTCAGCTGTGACAAGGGACTCAATCATGAGTGGGAGGACAACCTGCAAAAGTACTCGGATCGTAGACCCAGGGTGATCCCAGTTGGTTCTACCACATAAGGCCCTGTTAACTCTCCAGACGAGCGGCTCCATATGACGCTAGACATGACAACCTTCATATGGAGCATCGCTGGAAGAGAAGTCACCGCAGCAAGTGTATGCAGGAAAGTGCTAATTTTACGTCCGGGCCCTCATGAACGCAATCGGTCTTTTCTCAAAGTAGGGTACCCGGTTATTGTCATCCCTAGGCCCTTCTACTAAGATATTACAACCGGCGCACTTTCACTCAGGAGCTCAAGGCAGTGGTATCCAATAATCGTCCAAGGGAAGCCGTGTTGATGCAAAGTCGTCAACGGTGGGGCCAAAAGTCTCTGTGCAGGACTGAACGGCAGGGGAAGGAAAGAAAGAGGTAAGGAGAGAGAAAGTGAAGGGAGAAGAATGAAAAAAAGGAGTGAAAGGGAAGGAATAAAAAAGGAGGTGAATTGGAAAGATTTAGGATAGGTTTTTCCTGCACGAGGTACGTCCTGCACAAAAGCCTCCCCTTTTAGTCGCCTCTTACGACAAGCAGGGGTTACTGCGGGACTATTCTAAACCCCGTCCCGCAGGGGGGTGCTGTGTTTGTTACTTTTCCAATTCAGTAACATGTTATTTGAATCAATACATTATTATATGTTCAGTACTGTACTGCATTTCTGTATATTACACATATTTTTATACACCATTATATTAACATGTAATATATTGTACTGTAGGTAAATTACTGTTACTGTACCATACAAAACTACAATAGAGTACAACTATACCTATAATATTCGATACTGTACTGTGATTCATCCTTGTTTAGTAAACATGACTTAGTAAACATGCATCTTATGAAAGTTCATTCATTAACTCGACACCATCTCAATCCACATTAGGTCGAGTTTTCGAGACTACAGTATTTGTAAAAGTATTTTTTTTAATATCTCACTCCCTCGAATGTAATTAATTAAAAGAATTTTTTTAACAATATCTAATGCAAATATAATATGTAAATTAATTGAAGGGTTTGGTAGACCTAGTATTTTATGTGAGATAACAAAATTTGTAAATTGTATTTTATTATAAGTTGTAAACTGTGTTATATCATAAATGAGAGTACCTGTGACTCATCAACCATGTAGCTCAAGTGGTAGTTAAGAGCCAGAGAAGTTACGGTGGCTTGAAATAAACATTTTCCAGACAAATGCTTAATTTGTTCTTCTGAGAAAACTTCCTCATTCAAAGCTTCACATAACGTTAACCTACCAACAAGAGATTTTGTTGACTCATTTTCTTGGGGTGAAGTTTGATATTTCCTGAAAAATAATATCGAGGAAAAGTTATAATTTTTACTTGGTGATTAATGAATAAAATGTTTATTTTATTTGTTTGTAAAACTACTTTGCCTGGGTTATTTAAGATTAGGAAACTAGAACTAGAAAATAGTTGAAATAAATTGTTCAGCTAGCCCATTTTTATTTGGGGTTAAATTTGAACCCTGCATCAACATCAAGTAAATTGTAATTACAAACATAACATTTGAGCTTGTATCTTGTAACAAAATCAAGAAAACAGTTACTGTCACATGCAACAACATGAAGTCAATTTTCATAACTCGTAGCAAAATCATGTTAGGGTGTCCAGCCAAATTATATTTTTGAATTTCCTGGCTTTTCCAGGTTTTACAGAGCCAATGTGTTTTTCCAGCCACTCTCTCTCTCTCTCTCTCTCTCTCTCTCTCTATATATATATATATATATGTGTATATATATATATATACACACACACACACACACACACACACACACATACATACATACATACACACACACAGAGTGAAACCTCGATCTATGGGCTTTCCTGGATCCATTGTTCAATTTCTATGGTCCCTGAACCTATCCTATCTAAACAATAGAAATAAAACCCACATCAATATGTGATTTATAGTTTTCCCACATATAACGATAAGAATTTTTAGTCCATAAGAATGTTAATTTGTGATTGATTGATTTGTTTTAAGAAAGTGAGACAGACACACAAATGTTGGTGTGATCAGTAGTACTAGTAGTAACAGAGGTTAGTGTATCTGTATTGTGGTGTAGCAAGTTACAGTTGAGCGTATTGTCAGCTAAACAATGTTCTTGAGGCAATGGTGGGGATGGTGGGAGCCTGCCTGTACGTTAGTGTGACTCATTTCACGTCACATTTTCATCTAGTTGAGTACTTATTTCAACATGTGTGTTCAATCATCAACTACTACTATTGTTGTTGTTGTTGTTGTGGGTCGGTCGGTCGGTCGGTCGGTCCGTCGGTCGGTCGGTCGGTCGGTCCGTCGGTCGGTCGGTCCGTCGGTCGGTCCGTCGGTCGGTCCTTCGGTCGGTCGGTCCGTCGGTCGTTCCGTCGGTCGTTCCGTCGGTCGTTTCGTCGGTCGTTCCGTCGGTCGTTCCGTCGGTCGTTCCGTCGGTCGTTCCGTCGGTCGTTCCGTCGGTCGTTCCGTCGGTCGTCGTCGGTCGTCGTCGTCGGCGTCGTTATTGTCGTCGTTATTGTCGTTGTTATTGTTATTGTTGTTGTTATTGTTGTTGTTGTTGTTATTGTTGTTATTATTGTTGTTGTTATTGTTGTTATTATTGTTGTTGTTATTGTTGTTATTATTGTTGTTGTTATTATTATTATTGTTGTTATTATTATTATTATTATTATTATTATTATTATTATTATTATTATTATTATTATTATTATTATTATTATTATTATTAGAGTCATCGTTATCTTTTAATAAAAACATTTTCTCACATGGCGCTTCCTGTGAAACAAGTTTGGACTTAAGAAGAATGACTGCACATCACAGAAAATAGGATTGATGTGGCCGAGCAACTAGACCTTCCACCATCTACTTTAAACACGATTATTTCCAAGAAAAATGGGATCCAAGAGCAGGCTGATAAGTGTGGTACATCAACAAATAAGAGGAAGACTGGCAAGGTTTACCTAGAGTGAGCTGGAAAATGTCCTCTTTACCTGGTACCAGCAGGCCAGAGCATCAGTCAATTATATGAATGGGAGCATTCTGTGGGAAAAAACCCTCAAAATAGCTTCAACAATGTTGGTTGAGAACTTTTTAGCCTCAAACAGTTGGACCTCCTGCTTCAAGTAACACCATGGCCTGATATTTAAGAAATTGGCCAGAGAGAGTGCTGCTGTGAACACCACCGCCACGAACCTTTGGTTTGGGAGACTTTCGAAGCTGCTGGAAGGGCACAAGGCTCTATATTTCAGACAAAACATGTATATTGTTCAATAGCTTGCCAGACTAAACGTTGGCATTGAAAGGAGACCTTCCATGAAGGGAAAAGTGTGAACGAGCGACTGACAGTACTACTATGCACAAACAGCGATGGCTCAGACAAACGAGTGGCTATCATTATTGGAAAGTTCGCAAAATCACAGTGTTTCCAAAATGTAAAAAAGCTGCTTATGACCTACCATGCCAACATAAAAGCGTCGATGAAGTCAGAGATTTTCAGAGACCTTCTGCGTGCTCTTGATGCATAAATCAGTGCACAATGAAGGCAAATCCTTCTATTTGTAGACAATTGTGCCGCTCATTCTTCAGACGCATTCTTGTTAAGGAATGTAAAGGTGACTTTCTAAATGAGCCAGTATTGTATAGCCTCTTGATTTGGGTGTGATTGAGTGTTTCAAGCTGATGTACCAGCTAATAAATATGGCTGTATGGCTGATTGACACAGGGAAAGGGGTTAAACTCAAGATGGACATCCTGCAAGCCATTCACTTTATTGTTTCGGCATGGCAACAAGTGACTCAGTTTACAATCCAGAACTATTTTGCAAAGTGTGGCCATGTGAAGAAAAATGAAGGGTCAGATATGAAAAAGATTGACAGAGGAGGTGATGATGACGACATGCAAGATGAAGATTGGGTTTGACTGGGGAAAAAGCACCACGGGCGTGAACTTTGATGTGTGGGTGTCTGTGGACCAGGAGCTCGCGGCGTGTGGTGTGTTGTGTGTGGTGAGCTGGAGAGTGGAAGTTGCTTGGAAGAGGGGCAAGATGGTGGTGAGGATGACGATGAAGCCGAGCCCAAACTAGTGTCGCGTTTTATGAAAGCACTTCATGCGTTTGAGACCATGAGAGCGTTTGTATATTGTTACAATATCACCGAGATAGACCAAGCAAGTTTTGTTGTGATTGAAAGTTTATTGTTCAATTTGAAATGGAAGGGTTATACTAAACAAAAAAAAAATTTAAAGACTTTTTTAAAAGCAGTAATGGGAAGTGTAATTGACAGTTACACATTCTTTGTTAGTTTCTTCTTCTGCAACATAATCAATTTATCCCGCATGCACATAATCATGACTCATCTTAGGCTAAAGACAAGCAGTAAAGGTCTGTAAAGATAACACAAAAATTCACATGGTGACTTGGAGAATTAGACTAGTATGCTCAATTGGGACAAATGTGTTAAAAGAGATTTGTGGTGAGTATTAACGAGAAGAAAAATGTTATTTGACTGTTGTAAATCAAAGTTAGCTAAAAATGTCAGAAATTTGACAAAAATCCTTGACCTTTTCATTACTATTCCTTGACATTTCCTTGCTTGTGTAGCAATTAATAATAATCACTTGTACATTGTAAAAACATATAATCAACTTAGCTTTACCTTAAAGTCTAGGTTGTATCAACAAAGTAAATTTTTGAAAATTGGATATCTTAAGAAGCTACTTTGAGTGTTATCTGTGTATTTTTTTAATATCAATGATTTTAAAAACTATATTAAGTGGTGCCCTGGAATTTTTTCAAAAATGGATGCCTCTAATAGATATTTGGAGAGGCAAGGCTATCGTTCAGCTCTTATTTATTTCTAACATCCATTAGGCTTTCTGTTTCCAGCCTATGGCCTGGCTCATTATTTTATTCGGGTCATATATTTTTCCACTACTGGCTGGCTAGGCCTGTCATAGCATCATATGCCTCAGCTTTATATTAGAAGAAATTAAAGAGTGAACTAAATCTGGAGAAGTCAAATTAATTCTAAGAGGGAGGAGGGGAACTCTTTCCAGAGGGGAGGGTCAATACCCGCAGGTTCCACCCCCCACAGGCTACATCTCACAGTGGCAATATAAAACTATAGTAGGATTCTAGTAGAAATAAACTTGAAAAATATACATTTATTTTTTTACAGTCAACATTTATATTATTTTACTATATTATTAGTATTATTTTATAGGTAATGATACAATCTATCAAACGTGACAGCTGCAGATCACATGACTTGACATAAAATATTTTGATATTGTTTTAGAAAATGTTGTCAATTGTCTTTTTCTCCGAATATGACCGTAAGTTTGCATGCTAACCGTCATTTGATTAACTAGAGCAGACATTTTGGCAGCTTAAAATGTCAAGTAGTGTGATTTTTCTGGAAATATATAAATTAGAGTGTCTGAATAATCCAACCTAAACGGGACCGACAGGTGGTCGGATTACCGAAATGTCGGACAATATAGGAAAGTGTGAAGGAGGGGGGGAAAGGGAATAGTAACAAATCCAAATTACTGTAAATAGAAGTGCAGAGTAGGTATGACATAGGGTTTGTTAGTAACTATTATTTTTAAGGCTTGAAGTTTTTCTTCAATTGAAAGAATCACTCTTTTTCTCTTTCCACTTGCCATATTTCTCACACAGTAAAATTACATTAATGGGAAAATGCAAAACTCTATGAAAATATGAACGAGTACAGTGCAAATATTCATTAAGGTGGGTGAACAGGGGTATGTGACCCACTCACTAACAAAGAAATTATAGTAGTGGGAAAATAATATACATGCGGATACTGCACAACAATGTAAATTGCACGTCATGAGGCTATGTCAGTTAGTCAAAGGTCGGATCATCGAGACTCTACTGTACCTGATGGATTTTAAGAAAATCCATGTAAAATTTCTCGAAAGAAGAAAAAATGTAGGCTCTTTTCCTGGGTTTTGACTCGATGCTCAAAATTCAAGTATGATTCCCAGTTTTCTCAACAGTGATCACCCTCATCAAGTCAATGCTTGTATATTCAAATAAAATCAAGTCAAGACATGTAAGATAAATGCATCAAGTCAAAACACGTAAACTAAATAACTTACATCAAGTCAACACTTGTAATATAACCTCAACATGTATCAACATCAAGTGGGCAACTGTACATTTTCATAACTGCCAAAACTTAAAGTGAAAAATAATTAGAAATATCCACAGCACAATAGTAAAAACTAGTAAAACTGCCACTATTCCATTAATTGTACATTGCAAATATATGAATTGGACACCTTATAGTTTTACTTTTCTCTTCCAAACAGAAATTATCAAAAATATATTATGATTGAAAACCATTTATTTTCTCTATGAACAAAGAACACATTCTAACATAATAATTACTACACACACATTATATTGTGCCATAGCAGTAAACAAATTATCAAATACAGTAGAAACACATCTTATATAAAATAGCATGAGAAAAATTATCAGCGAAGGGTAATTGTGAGCTAAATAACACTTAGAAAAATGTCACTACTAATAAACAAAACAGAATTTAGAAAAACTAGCAACTATACACAATACAATATCTTTAAAATAGGACTGTACTTGGTAAATAAAGCAAACAAATTAGACATGGATGGCAATATGTTAATGTTACTGAAGTTGTAACTTACTGGTCCATTTTAGACAACCAGATGGGAGAGGGAATAAATTCTCAGACAACCACTATCTCACATGTCACAACACAAAACTATATTCAAACAGGGTTTTTTATGTTGAGCAGCTTGGATTAAACATAACCCTATTTAGTCCTTTTATATTATTATTATTATTATTATTATTATTATTATTATTATTATCACTTCATCTTACTGCCTGTTCATGCATGTGATAATTACTTCAATGGGATAGGAATGAGGAAAGAAACATTTCAAAGTAATCTACCCACATTTGCGCTAAAAGAGAGTGGGAAATCATTTAGGGAAAACCACCCCCAGTAAACTCGACCGGGATTTGAGCGCCAATCTCCCCATCTTCAGTGGGCCAGTCTAACATGAGCCTTAAACCATTCTACCACCAAGCAGGGTTCATCCTGTTATAAAAGTATTAAATAATCAAAGCCATCATTAAATCATAAAGGGAGTTGTATTTTTGTAAATATTACAGGAAATTCAGGAGAGTTGGTAACTATGCATTTTTGTTATATAACATCAAGCCAACAGGCTTGTAACCTAGCTTATGGCAACATCAAATCAATCCTTGTTGCGTGTGAATGTATAAAATACCTTAAAATAGAACATTAAGTAATCACCTGTAACTAATAATAACATAAAGTACCTACTGGAAGTAACATGTACTATATAAGGTCTACACTCTTGCATTATAATAACATTAAGTGATCACATTTAAAGTCAAATTTAAAAAAATACAAACATAAAGTGATACCATTTTACTATTTTATGAATGTAGTTTTATAGCTAACATATTGATAGTATCTATCAAAAGTGACAGCTGCAGATCACATGACTTTATGTATGAATACGTAAAAGTAGATCTACTAAATTTCCAAGCTGTAAAATGTTGGCCTTTATCTTATAACAACATTAAGTATACACTTGCACCCTGGGTTAATGGTGGATGGTGACTCCTGAACCCTAAACACACGAGCCGCTAGTATTTCATAAAGGCAAGACAATCCCTTTCAGTCACTTCAGAAATATCTGCTAAGTGTTCATCATAAGTTCAGATCACAGCAACTGTAAAATGGAGTAGTACTAGGTGGATGAGCCATGACAAGAATCTTGAACATTAAAACAAAGCTTAAGATAATTAATGTTAATGTAATTAATTACCTTTTAGTAGTGTGCATTTCAAAAGTCTTAAAGTTTCTCCATTTCTTTCGAGTTTCATTCAATTTTTGGAGTTTCATAAGCCTAAGATTTTCTTCTTGTTTGGTAACTTTAGTTTTAAGCTTCTGCAATACATTTTTAAGTGAAGATATTTTTTTATCTTTGTCATCCATTAATGCTGAGTTTATCTGGGATAAAAACACAAATATATGTACTACACCAAAAGGTTTTTAATTTAACTCTGCTAAATATTTGTACAGTATGGTACCTATTCTCTAGAAATTGGTTTGCTTTAAAATAAGTGTCAAACTGTGTAGCGAGATACACACACTGAGGTTTGCAAAGTGAAGATAGCTTAAATTCACATTTAATATCAGTAATGTAACTATATTTAAATTTAAAATTTGCTAATTTATTATAATGCACAAAATATTTTTAAATGATCTATGAATAGTAAAAAGTAGTAATTTATTTAATGAAATTAAATTGAGAACAGCTTTCACCAAAATAATTTTTTCCAACTTATTTTAAAATTAGGGGTGGGAGAGTAGGCATTTTTCACTTCGAGTCGAGTTTGAATGAAAAAAAGTTTTTCCCAAGTTCCAAGTAGCTTAAAACAATATTTATACAGTAAATATTTCAAGTTGAATTTCTGTAACATAGGCCTATCCATCCATAAACCATAAATAAGTGCAAACCTAATTATTTTGAATTACATTTTTTGTGAAATATTTATAAATACAAATTTTTAAATAAATTTAATACAATTTTACTTTTTTTTTAACTAAACAAAAGGAAATATTAAGGGACTCTAATTGCTATGAAGCTATATCTTAATCTTGAATTAAATTTATTAAAAAATAATTTGTAATAAAAGTATTGAAAATACTGATAGACTACTCAAATTTTTTGAGTTTTGTAAAAATCTTTTAAGTTGAGTTAGAGCAGTTAATAAAACTTGACTCGAATTTAAATTTTCAAGTAGTCTACTCGAACACTACTACTTAGAATATATATTCCCAAAAACTTTGATTTTTAATACAAAAATTTAATTTAGGCTACTTATTTAGTCTCTTGAAAGAAATAGAAAATATTACATATAAAGCTTAGCCTATGTCAAACAAAGAAGTTTTTTTTTCCTATTTAAATTTGAGAATTTATCTTTAGTGGGTAGAATGAGACAGTTGGTCATGCTGTTAAAGAAAGATGTTTGAAAAAATGATAAATGGCAAAAATAGGCTAAATTTTGTTTTTTATTCAAAAAGTTATTACCTACTAACTTACTACCGGTATATATATTTCTTCGATTCTAAGACACAATTTTTTTTCTCAATTATATCTCCAAATATGAGGTCTGTCTTATTCTATTAGACAGTCCTGATCCTTCAATTCCTTCTAACCAAAAGATTAAAAAAACAATAATTAGGTAGTAAAAAAATGTTAGGCACATGAAAAGGTGGGTTAAGCTTAGAAGTTTTTGTTGTTTAAAACATTATAAATAATGTGTATAAAAAATCTAACACGCAAAAATATGTAAATTTTTTGTTATAATAGGAAATTTTCTGGTGTTGTGTGCATAAGTGCTAGAGAATATTACATTTCTAATAATTTGACAGAGAAAAAAAAACTAAGAATCCCGCCATTGGCTCATACTATTCCAAAAAGTTTTTATATCAATTGTGTCTCAGTATCTTACAGCCATGTAAAAAAAAATTTAACAGTGTTTAACTACCTGTTCGGTTTATACGCTCATGTACTAATTACCTGATAGTTTTAGGGATTAAGAATGTAATATTTAGAGGAAGTGTACCCGCACTTGCGTGGAGGGAGAATGATAAACCATTTTGGAACAAAAAAACTCTGTTCACCCAAACAAGACTTTAACCTCGAGCTTCCCGTCATTAACAGTCTACTGGTCTAGTCTACTGCTAAAGTAACGCCCTAGGGCCTAGACCATGCGGACACCGAAGCGGTGCAAAAATTGTTATAGTAGTGTGGTAGTTCCTTTGTGTCTTAAGTCAAATAATTATTACTAATCACAATAATTTCCTTACTTTTAAAGCTTAAAATGCATATATTAAATTACATAACTTTAAGAATTATCTTAGAAAAATTATCTTTCTTAATTCAGTTTAAATTTACCTCCAAGAGTCTATTTTCCTCTCAATTTTAATGGCATATAAAACAAAAAAAATGTATCTATGTCAAAGCTTGATATAAAAGTCTAGCAACTATTTAGATCAACTGATCAGATATTAAAGCAAAATAACGCTAGTACCGCTACATTCTAGCACTCGCGCAGTTCATTGTACTCTATAAAATAACTAGATGGACATCTGTGGTAGAAATTTTTAAGATGTCGTCTGCATACCATTGGGTAAGAGAGAAGGAAACTTTCGGTAATCTCTTTCTCTCCTACACCCTTAAAAGGCAATGTAACAATTTGACATCGTTCAATAATTTGATTGAATATATTAGGTACATCAATGTGTAGTTAGTTAAAGGAAATAAATGTATTAGTAAAATCTTTGAAGTGCATAACAAAGTTCAAAACTGGTGAGTTTTATCTTTAAATAAGTTGATGTAGGCTAATATATATGATGATTTTTGAAGGAAGCTCGTTTGGAAGGCTTTATCTCGTAGCAGAAAACTATCCTATAGTAGTGTTTATGTAGTATAAAAGACCTTCCAAAGAGTAAATTCTACTTCCGTTCTAAATTGCCGTCTATCCAACCAAAATACTAAAATATGATAGTATTCTGGTATTAAATAAAGCCTTACATATTGGGATTCTTACTAAAATCAGGGTTTAGTAGATACCATACTCCCTACAAGCATATAACCTAAATATGTTTTGAACGTAAGACTTCTACACAAAGTATGTCATTCAAACAAATGTAATACAGTTTTTAGCTAACTTATTTCACTATAGTCATCGAACTTTCTGATATATATATAATGATTTCTTAGAATAAAACATGAGTCATTGTAAAACATTGTAACAAACGTTTCATACATTGATGTAGTGAGAGCACAACAATAGATAAGACAAACATGAGATTGTCAACAGTTCTAAACATTGAATACAAAGAAACTAAAACATTCCCAAGTCAATGTTTGGCATTGGTGCTGGACGGTCGTGTTTTGTGCTTTTTATTAGACCGTGACGTGTATAAGTGTGTATTGGGAACAGTGTAATCAGGAGACAAGTGTGATGTGGATTCGGCTATGACAGAACTATACTCAAATATTCGACAAAATTCTCAATCCAATTCCATAGGTTCTAAATCGGCTCGTTCAAGATCCCCATATAGTAATCCAATTATGAAGAAAGCTAAATCTAGTGTAGGGCGTGTTGCGGTCAAACCAACGGGACAGGCGTCAGCCAAAGTTCCCAAAGTAGCTAACGCCAAGGTGAGTCAAAGTGGGACAATTGTTTAAGATGAAAGTATAGCCGTCGAAATAAAGGATGTATTTAATTCTCCTCATCCAGGGCCGTACAAAATTACATTTTCAATACATTGGAATTAAACATTCAGAATCTGCAACCAATGAAAATAGGAAAGAGACTATTTCCTAAGCATACGAATATAGCTAGCATTGTTCCGGCAGGGAAAAACCCAATTGTTGTGGAATTGTTATGTATTAAGGAAGCTAATAGTTATATCTCAGTTAGGTAACTGCATGACCTTTTTGAAGGTCTCTGTTGATAGGGTGGGTCAAAATGAACATCGGATAGGATTTATTTATAATATTCCACTAGAGTTTACGGAGGAATTTATTAAGGAAAAGTTAGAGAGAGAAAGTAAATCTTCAATATTGCAGGTACGACGTTTCAATAGGCACAATCCTGACACACCTGAGCGGTTTGATCACTCTGGTACAGTAGCAGTGACTTTTGTGGGCAAATAGATACCGTCTTATTTTGTCAAGTGTTTCTCTAGGGTGGAGGTCAAGCCTTATGTTTATCCGGTGAAGCAATGTCACAATTGTTTACGTTTTGAAAATCTCGCTGTCAACTGTCGTAGAGGAGGGCATAGGCGCGCAAAGTGTGGAGGTGGTCATCTAATAAAAGAATGTCTACAAGGAACCCTAAAATGTGTTCATTGTGTGGGGCTCATTTGGTGACCGACCGAACGTGTCCCGAGTGGATGCAACAGCGTCAAATTAAATCTACAATGGTTCGTCGCAATTTTTCGTACCGGAAGGCTAGTTAGGCTGTGGACCGCAACTCTCCCTACAAGTCACGATATGCAACCAGGGACGCCCAATTTGTCATGGACAATTCTCAATTCCCCAATATGCCAATACGGCTACGCAATGTGTACCTAGTCACTTCTCTTCCTCACCTTCTTAGCTTGTTTGTATCGGTCTACGGCAGTCAGTGTGTTTGGTAGAGCATCTCGGTGTTAATAACTTAATGGTGGGGGTAGAGGACATCGCTGATCAAATAAGTGGAAATTGATAGAGTATAAGTTTAAGTTTTATTATATATAAACATTTTAGACATTTTTCACCGGGTTACTTAATATAAAGAAGAACCAAAATACACTGGACATGAAGATGATTAAATACTTAATGACGTGGGAATTTAGCCACGTGGTCTAGATTTCCTCCCACCCATCTATACGCACGCTTTTATCCACACGAAAATAACTTTACAATATACGTCCTCTCAACTCGCGTGCTGACCGGGAAATCCCCTGCGTCTGACGCTTCTTTTCTACATAGGGTCAAACACAGACGCTTAATCGGAAGTGCTGATTGGCTAGCTGATCGCGCCAAACATCCCCTTTCCCCACGTGCAAGCCACAGGTGCACCTCACAGCTTCCGGGTACAGATAAGATTAAAAAGCAAGAGAAAAGTAATAAGTTTAGATGAAGCTAAAATACCCACAAAGACTTTACAAAAATGAATAATACTAGATTTAAAAGTTAAATGGCCGAAAAATGAAGTTAATGAATTGAAATTTAAAACATATACTGCTTACAACTTTGGTTAAGATTTAGACAACTTATAATTAATATTAAATCCAACACTTTCTTATAATTAAACATTTGATCCTATCATAGAGCTTAAAGTAGGCCTAGACGAATGGAAAACAATAATGTATTATAAATTTAGTTCTTTAGTATGACCATATTAACATGTAAACAATGGCAAACTAATTTAATTATGTAAAAGAAATGGTCTAGAGCCCTGACCACTTTACAAATGTAACGTCTTATGCGGCTACTCTTTCAAGTACCCCGGCACAGGTTGTTGGGGATATAGACGTGGATTCGTCAGGAAACTCTATCGAAGAACATTAGATAATATCATAAGTAAGGGGGTAGAACAGATGGTTTCTAAAGTGGTGTCGCTCCTAGTAACCGTGGCTTTCTCAGCGCCAGGGGAGTTGGATCTGCCAAATTTAATGGCGACTATAACAGGGAAAATCCAAAAGTTGTTAAGGAATGTACGACGATTTAATAGCCATAATCATAGATCTGCTAAGACCAAAGCAGATAGGGGTGTCCAAGGTAACCTTGTCTGAGTTAAGTGTAGATATATTGTGTGTTTTTATAGTTAGTTATTTAAATATGATACAATGGAATTCTAGAAGCATTAGGAACAAAAAAGCGGACCTTGAGCAATTAATTTTGTCTCGTGATATCCATATGGTAGCGTTAAGTGAAACTTGACTCAGGTTCCAGGATAGTTTTGTTATAAATAAATTTAAAATTTTTAGGTCGGATAGACCTGCCCGAGTGGGAGGTGTTGCGCTGTTAATTAGGTTGGACATTCAATCGGTTGAAATAACTTCGGGCAATTTCCAATATCCTTGGGAGTTTGTAGGGCTAAAAATATTTTCCGCGGGCAGGATATTTTCAATTATATCTTTATACCACCCTACACCAGATAATTTCGATAATAATTTATGGGAACAATTTGTCGGAAGTCTACCGTCCCCGGTTATTATCTGCGTGGACATGAATGCGCACCGTGTGCTGTGGGGCTCCCTTTACATAGATCATTGTGGGATAAAGATTCGTGAAACTTTAGTGGTGTTACATCCTGTTATATAAAATATAGGGAAGTTTACGTGACCTAACAGACCTCCGTATCCCAACACGTGCCCAGATGTTACTTTTGTAGCCCCTAATTTTGCACCATACTTAACTTGGAATACGATTGGCGACTCCATAGGCAGTGATCATTTGCCAATTATTTTGATAATAGAAGCTCAGGTCCCATATAACTATAAAACTGTTCCTCTGTATAGGTCACGCAACTATAAAAAAGCAAATTGGGATTTTATTCGACAAAAGTGGAGTTAACAGTTAAAAATTTAGCGGTGGACCGTGATCCTTTAGTATAGTACGACAACTTTGTTAACGCTCTACAGAGCTCATCTGATGTGGCAGTACCAACCACAAAAAGTGGGGGTCATAGGAGAGATAAACGTTGTCCGTGGTGGACATAGTCATGTTCTAAGGCGATCGCTCAAAGGAGGTTACCATTATATATTTTAAAATAAAATTTTAACCTGATAAACTATGAAAGCTACTGTCATACTGCAGCTGTTACGCGGCGAGTTTTGTTGCGTGTGAAACGTGATTCTTGGGTATATTGCGAGTCTCTTTCCCCCGATGTATCACTGACACAGGTTTGGCATAAAATCAATTGATTCAAGGGTATTGTTACAAACGTCGAGATTCCTACTGTTGACTTAAAGGCATGGAGAGAGTCATTCGCTTGTAAGGTGATACCAGATTCAGTTATGTTCCTCCGTTGAAATTTACCAATTTGGATGTTCCTGAACTCGATAAACGTTTTACTGGCAGTGAATTAAGGGCAGCGTCGACTCGAGTGTGACACACGGTGGTTTTCCCAGACAATGTGTCCTATGGTATGTTGACAAAATTGTCGTCTGTTCCTCGACGAGCGTTGCTAGATATACTTAATATTCTGTGGAAGGAGGGGGTAATACCAACGGCATGGAAAATTTCCTTTCTGATTCCTATTCTAAAACCGGGTAAAAGCGTGGAGTTAACAAGCTCTTATCGGCCTATTGCACTCTCGTCTTGTTTTGGTAAAATCATGGAACACTTAGTTAAAGCCCGTTTAGAACGATTTCTGTAAATGAACGAACTCCTTAATCCTATGGAATTTGGGTTTAAAAAGGGACGTTCCACACTTAATAGCCTCTCTATATTAGTTTCTGATATTAAAATCTCTCTATCACAAAACTCATTTGTATCAGCTTTTTCCCTCGATATGCAGGATGCGTATGATAATGTTGAGCATTCTGTGTTGTTTGATACACTTTTTCGCCTGGGTTGTTCTAGCAAAATGTGCTATTGGTTAAGCTATTTATTTAAGAATATATCGTACATTGTAAAGATAGGACAATCTAGATCATCTCCTAGAACTCAACGAAGGGGCCTAGCACAGGGATCAGTGCTCAATCCTCTGTTATATGAAGTCCATTCGAACGATATTAATAGCTATTTTCCTGTTAGTATAACGACTCTACAGTATGCGGATGACGTGGTAATATACGTGCGGTCTTGTAGCTTGTTAGAGGGGGTGGGTAAGTTACAATCAGTGTTTCCTTTGCTTTCAAATTGGTTGACAGCCTACATTTTAACTCTAAATATATCTAAATGGTGTACGGTAAACTTCACCCGACATAGAGTGCGATATAACTTATTAGGCTAGTATATGAAGGTCGTCGTATTCAGGTACAGCTGACGGTGCTATTTTTAGGCATGACACTAGACATGAAGAGATCTTGGGTCCCTCATATTTTGGAATTATCTGGAATATGTGAAAGGTTTATAAATACTATGAGATCAGTGGCGGGTGCCTCTTAGGGCTCCCACCCATATACAATGTTACAAACTTAACCTTGGCTTATACGTTCTCGATTGGAGTATGGGTGTTTTTTTATATCACACTGCATCACGATCTACACTAGCAAAGCTGGATAGGATACAATATGCGGCTTTAAGACTGTGTCTGAACGCTTGTCGTACATCACCAACCAATGCACTCCTTACTGAAGTGGGAGAACTCCCGTTATTTCTTAGGCGCCGTCTGTTTACGGACAAGTTTTTTATTAAATATTGTTCAACTTCTAGTTATCTGTGACGCAGACTTCGGATCCTTATAAATTATGTTCAGACCAAACAATATTGGTTAAACAAAACATGCCCATCTCTGGTGGATAGATTTTTGCGTTTGAATGAACTGCGTCAGTATATTTTTTTTTCTTCCGTATCTGGTACAGTGTATCACTGGGGGGCATGATGCCCTTTGGGATGTACCAGTGGTGTTATTTATCCCTGATTCCAATCGAACAGAAGTTAAACGCAGTAAGGTATATGAAAGAAAGATGGAGTAGATACAGACTTATATTTACAGATAGTGCTAGGAGGGAAGGGGAGTCTCAGCCCTAGTGGGTGTAGCCTTCCATAACAGTAGTATTAATTATGTTCAGCCATATAGATTACAATCCGACGCATCAATTTATACAGCTGAATTATTTGCTATCCTACAGGCATTGAAATATATCTTATCTTTACGTCCGCAGCTTGTAGTGGTATTATGCGACTCCCGTAGTGCATTGGAGTCTATAAGTGGCTTGTCAAGCCTTCCATCACAGCCAATGATAATTCAAATACTCGAAGAGTGCGCCTCTCTACGAGCTAGGGACTACAAATTGGGGTACCAATGGATCCCTAGTCACGTGAGTATAATGGGTAATGAGAGAGTAGATAGTTTGGCATTTAGTGTAAATTTACTTTCCATTGTACAGGAAATCCCACTACCGTATAGCGACTTTATACCGAGGGTAAAACTCAGAAGTCGGGTTAAATGGAGCGAATGGTGGAAGACCACATGCCAGCAGAAAGCGAAATGGTACCATGGGGTTTGTGGTACAAAATTAGTTACGCCATGGTTTTCAGGAGTTAAGGGCACTCGAAAGTTTATTTGTACAATAATCCGCCTTTGGCTTGGGCATGCCTATATGAAAGACCGACTGTATTTGATGCGCAAGGTACAGTCCTCACATTGTGTGGTTTGCCACGTTCCGGGAACATTAGAACATATATTTATGACCTGCCTTGTACATCAGTTGGCTCGGGGTAGTTACATTCTTAATTATATTACAGATTTTTCTTTAGTTAATGTATTACACTCAGACAACGATACTTTGTATAAGAGGCTGTACAATTTACTTCTAAATATAAATATGTCAGTGTAGAAACGAACAAAATAAGTCTTCCCGGTTATCTCGTAGATGAAATTCGTATTGAGATAGGGCTAGGTTAGTAGGCAACTACATACAGTTTAACATTCAAACAAATGTAATCAAGTTTTAAGATGCCTAATTAATTATATTTATTGAACTTTCACAATAATATGGTTTCTGAAACCAATATACAAGCTAAGAGCCAACTTTAACATGGTTGATAACTATATATTTAAATATATTAAAGATTTTATTCGTATTTTTTCAGTATTACATGTAAACTGAATTGTATATCCTTTAATATAAATGTTTCTTCAGGTAAGTGTGGTATAACACTTCACTATTTTCAAACAATAACACTTTTATTCATCAAAGACATGTTTTCACATAACATTGAAAGAAACCGTTAAATCTGTCCCCCCACAATGAAGCAGACGATAAACTTGAGCGTCACGCTTTGGTCCTTGTTAATGTGTATGTTTATGCCCATTCAGTATAATATATGTATATATATATATATCACTGGCGCAGTTATAATATTGTAGAGTTTGAAACACTAAGTTTTTATTTTATGCCTTTATATAATATGGTGAACAGATAAAATAATAAGTAGCTTGTATAAAAAGTGCCTTATTATTAACATACATATCAAGTACAGTAATTGTTTGCTTGAAATTTCAAAAAGCAGTTAAATTGGCTTGATAATACTAAATATATATATTTTCCTTATTTAATTTAGTTCAGTACACTGGAAGGTGACTTCATGCACATTGTATCATAATCAGATTATAAAATTAGTATTATGTATAAACTTTATTAATATGTAAGGGCACTAAGGCAGTAGTTCCCAAAAAGTGGTCCGCGGACCCCAGAGGGTCCACGAGCTGTTCCTGGGGGGTACGCGACAACCGCTAAAATCTAACAAAATAAAAAGTTAAAATAATAACTAAACAACAGTAGGCCTAATCTTAATCAATATAAATCTTCCCCTTCTCCTCACCCACCTGCGCAGTGCTACATGAAAAACGAGTATAGAAATAGACTTGACATGATTTTCGAGTCAAAATGTCCAATCTTCAACTTGATCTTCAAGATGTGTTGGAGGGGAAAAAAAGAGGTTTCACTTTTCTCACTAATACCATTGTGTAAGAGAGAAGAACATTTCCAGGTATCTCTTTCTATCTTATATGGCAGTGTGGCATTTCGACTTCATTCGCTAATTTGTATGAATATATGAGATATACCTATGTATGATTAGTTAAACGGAATAAATGTGTTGATAAAAGGTTTGAAGAGCATAACTAAGTCCAACACTCATGACTTGTTTCTTTAAATAAGTCGAGTTAAGCTAAAATAGTAATATATCCTACACGCCTGTAACCTAAACAATCGTTTGAACGTAAGTTTGTCATTTGAACAAAAATAATTATGTTTTAGCGACCTTATTTCATTATAGTTATCGAACATTAAATATAGTATGGCTTCTGAAAAGCAATACTCTATACAAGCTAAGAGCCAACTTAAATAAATATATTGTAATATAGCAATACTTCCTATAAGCCTTCAACCTAAATGATAATTTGAATGTAAAACTAATACACAAAATTTGTCATTCAGTTTTAAGCTACCTTTTTTTCATTTTAGTTATCGAACTTTAAATAAAATATTGTTTCTGAAACCATAAGATAATATTCAATTTTAAATATATTGTAGTCCTGCCAGAATGTAAACAACATGGGCGATAGTTACATATTTAAATATATCAAAGATTGTATTCTTATTTGTAGAATATTACCTTTAAAACTGAATCGTATATCTTTTAATGTACCCACATGTGTCTTCAGTCAAGTGGGGTATAATACTTAACTATTTTCAAAAAATAATACTTTATTCACCAGAAACACGCTTTTGCAAAAGGAACATTGAAAGAAACCGTTATATCTGTCCCCTTGATAGCAAGCAGACTACAAACTTTAGCTTCACGATTTGGTCAGTTCCAAGGGGTATGTTTTGTCCATCCAGTATAGCATAGAGATCACTTGAACTAACTGACCTCTCGATTCAAGCGTTTCAAAAATACCAGAGAGAGAATCGATC
Organism: Timema podura; assembly: GCA_033556935.1. NCBI lineage: Eukaryota > Metazoa > Arthropoda > Insecta > Phasmatodea > Timematidae > Timema > Timema podura. The sequence goes on along the minus strand of JAVRXN010000002.1, from coordinate 61,584,882 downwards.
TTTAATATATACAAATCGATTATTTATAGGATTGATTTGAGATCGAACATCTTTCTCTGATGTAGAGGTTATTTTAAATGTCGAAACTTAAAATAAAATACAACAACTGTTGTTTTGTCAAGTATAAAGAGTTAAGATATAACTTGTGTTTCATGGGGCATTATGTTTCTAACAGATATCTTAGTTACAATAATTGTAAGTTTAAGTAATTTGGTAGGTGGTGCTGGTATATATAACTTTTGCTCTAATTTCTGTCGACTAAATGTAAGAATAAAAACAAAACCATGGGAAATGATAATAACATTATTACAATTTAAAAATATTGATCAAAGAATAGCTTATCATATTTCTCCTACAAAAAGGCAATTATGATAAAGAAATATGGAAAATATGATACAATCCTTATCCAAGGCCGTAGTCAGGGGGGGTTTTCGGGGTTCAAACCCCCCCCCCCCCCGAAATTTTATGAACAAAATATATATGACTTTATTTATGGTTCAAACAATATCAAAATTATTGTACAAGTACAAATTAGGGGGCTGTGTTACCATAAAAAGCAATTCAGAGAGCTTCCAGAGGTGTTTATTATTTAGAATTTTTTCTAGCCTTCGGCAGTTAAGGGGTTATGTCGCCATAAAAAACACTTCAGATAGCTTCTAGAACAGTTTTTTATTTAGAATTTTTTCTAACCTCCGTCAATTGGGGGATGGGCCCACCAAACCCCCCCTGAAATTATTGGCTGGCTACGGCCTTGTCCTTATCATACAGCTGATAACTAGTGGATTGAAACGGTAGGGTTATTATTTTTATATCTAGGTAGTTCCTATCATCATTTTCTATCAGGGAGAGACTAATTGGTCCGCGAAAAATTGTGGAATAATATGCAAATATTAGCGTATAACCCGAACGGGTAGTAAGACGCGGTGATAAATAAAAAAAATAAAAAAAATATGCAAATAGTGTGTTCTTTAATTTTTGTTATCTCATGTTATTGAAATTTTAGTTCTTACCATCTATAAACACAAAAACAAAAGCAAATTTCCCATTATAACAAAACAAGGCTACAGAAAAAGTTAATATTTTGAATGAAAATAAAAAAAAGAATGTCACAACATGGCAGTAAAAGTATTCTAATATGTACTGTAATAGTTTACATTAATTGTATTATTATAAACAATCTCAACTGAAAAACCTAACCTTCCAGGTGTCAACAACATATGTTTCATGAAATTCCAGGATCCTGAAATCTTACTCTAAAATACCATCTTTTAATTTAGGCCTAGTAAATATCCACAATTATTTTACAATATTAATTTTGTTATCATTGAAAATTTGCTTTTGTTGTTGTATGTATGAGTGGTAACAAATATGTTACTTCTCATAATATGGCAGCGAGAGAAAAAAAATCCTTTCCTTTTTGCGTAAGTTAAGCTATTATTTCCAAAAATTGTTTTACAACTTTATTATGATAACGCTATACAATACATATAAATGAACTCTTTATGCAAAGTAATATATTTTCATGAATCTTTAGTAGCCTATAGTTAACTATCAACATAAATGAGAGTCACAAAAAAAAAATATCAAAAGGAAAAATTATATGACTCAGATATTGAATTAAAGTACAAACTAAACATGATAATTTACCTTTCTAAGGTCTGGCAAACTTCAAATAGGGTGCATTTAGAATGTGTTCTAAAAGTAGCCAGTGGACATCACTTGGTGCTGTTACATGTCATTATTCTTGAAGTTTTTTTGTCCCCTTCAGAATCATTTATCCTTTAGGCTATATGGGAAGTATCTGGTTGAAGGATTAAATGAGATGAAGGTGAAGAGAAAGGACATGAGTAGGATGAAAACTAGTTCAAACAGAAGTGAAATAAACAGGTATGGAGGTTCAGGTGAAGGACATGGAGAGTAGGATGAGAACTGTTTTTTTATATAATTAGCCTATAAATATTGATTATGTTGAGTGGTGTGGGATAAATTTCCCCTCAAAGAAACCCGCCGGTCATTCCATGTCAGTTCATCCAGGGTATGTAACCCATCATCTTAGATTTTGATAAAATTTGACACATATTATCTTTGAATGGTTTATGGCTGTGTTTAAAATTTTAAGACAATCTCAACCAATAGTTTCCAAGTTATGGAGACCCATTTATAAGCCAAATAAACCTGAATTTAAGCTTTACAATTATGGTGAGCAAAGCTGACAGCGTGACAAATAATAGTGTATTGCTCTAGGACTAAAAAAGATAAATAAGTTATTTTTTAAAATTTTCTTTCTAAAGATAAATGATTTTGAATCAGGGCCGTATGTAGGATTTTTGTAAAGGGGAATTAATAATATATTTTTTCAAATGATTAGGTATAATTAACTGGTTAACAATACAATAACATAATAATGTGATAGGTCTATAGTTATTGGGAGACATAACATATTATTGAGATGTTTCCTTAAGTAGGCTAATATAAAATAATTTAAATACCTATTTGTGTTTTATTGGGATGACAAAAAATGTAATCACAAGAAAATCACCCAATCATTTGCAGCACTGAACCATTCATGACGCATCAATACCAACAGCTTGTCCAAGATATACTTACATTAAACTTCAGGGAATAAATTATTAAGTAGGATGTTCTCCTCTAATTATATTGATATTGTTTTATCTAGTTTAAATTTATTTCTCAATGGAAGGGATTTAAACCCCCAAACCTCTCCCTCCACCCCCATAACCCCATGCAAACGACCCTCTTTTGAATAATATATTGTATTGTGGATTTGTACAAATCATGATTTAAAAAACGCACATAAGATGGGGTGCTAGTGAGCGCGAGTTTAGGGAAGTATTTGTGAAGTTTTTACAGCATAAACATTTTTGGCCAAAATAAATCAAATATTTCTTCTATAGAAACATAGAGTTTAGTTTTCTGCACATGCTAATCTCAACAGTCCTTGAATATCTGTCAGATGTGTCCTGGAATTTAATGTCAACTTTTTCTCTTAATTTAAAAAGTTTGTCATTAAATGCCACCATGCTCATGCCAGATATTCAAAAACTGTTGAGATTAGCATGTGCAGAAAACTAAACTCTATGTTTCTATAGAAGAAATATTTGATTTATTTTGTTCAAAAAATGTTTATGCTGTAAAAACTGCAAAATTAGCGCACTAAATTCGCTCTCACTAGCACCCAACCTTAAAGTAATAATTTACAGAAAACTTCCAATAAAAACATTATTTAGGCGCATATAAATTACTATCAATAAAGCAGAGGTTCAAACACAATAATTACCTAAAACTTTAAGTTTATGCTAGTAGGCTAGGGACCTAACCATTTTGCTACAAATTAAAAACTTACCCATCCATATTTTTTATATATATGATGGGAAAATTCATATAATTTCTAACCAAACTTATCAGGTAGGTACTCTACTGTAGCTTCTAACACATGCAAGACCTGACCAAATGGAATATTGTAATCATCTCCAGAAAATAATTAGTAAAATGAGATAAATGGGCTGGGTGCATAAATCACACCGAAACATCTTCACCAAGGTTAACTTTGACTACTATTCCAATGGACCCATTGAAATCTTAAACACAAACAACATAGCATTGTGTATACAGGCATACCCTGCTCTCTCCACAGTTAGAAACTAGAGCACTGATGAAAGTCTAAAATCAACTAAAGTCGAAGCATGTAGCCTTTATTTGGCCTGCAGTTGCATCAGGGCCGCCAAAAAAAGCTTTTCATTCAAATTGAGAACCTTTTGAGTTATTTAACTTAGTCACTTCATGTAGGACCCATTATGAATACAGTACAGTCATTATATTAAAGCACACAATCATAAATACAATAATAAGCATGAATTATTCAGTTTAATCACAAATATAAGAGATTAAATGGGATTAGTACAAAAAAATGTGCACACTGAACTACTTCTATTCAAAGACTGACTTGAGTGACATTAAATTACTTGCTAAATACAACTGAGTGTGTTTTTTTCCAGGAAATGACCCAAAAGTGCCACTCACATCATAACGGTCATTTCTTGGGGTGGGGGGGGGGAACTATCGTACAACATGCGATGAAAGAGCGAGGAAAGCGACATAATTTGTAAACGTGGTTATAATTGAAAATTGCCGAAAGAGTGAAGCTACGAAAGTTGAGGTATGCCTCTACCTACCGTCTTTGCTGAATCTCTCTCTCTCTCTCCACCAATGTCAAAAATTAGAGAAGAAATGTTCATCGAGGCTGGTTCTTTTCATACTACTTTTAAATGTTGATAATGGAATTTTGTATAGGTACCAGGAATAGTATATTCTTGTGAGAACCTTGGTTCACATTTAATTCACATATCTCTCATTGTATTTTTTGATATACAATTAAACTTAATGTTTTTAATATTGTAAGAGCAAAAATTAGACTTACATTTAATTCTTCGCATGGATTGAAAAATGACACCTAGACACGGGACTCGAACTTAGGACATTTGTCTTAGCGTATCATTGCTCTACCACTGAGCTATCCAGGGATTGTCCTGTGCTCATGAGCATTCTTCACTCATAGTCTTAAGGCAGAGTCTGTGATGGATATGTGGGTATCACTGGCTACTAAGAGCCATCATTGATATCAGTCACCGGTGACTCGGTTGTGACTTTTTGCTGCCAATAGTATTAATACATTGTACACTCCAAGCGAATCAAGATGGAAACAAGCAACGCTATACAATTAAGTATATGTGAATGGCGAAGCTTGGAAGATGAAAGATTACAATTGAGAGGGTTGGGACAAAACATGATAACCCTCATTGATTTATATGGGGTATTTTAACTATTAAAATGGCTATAAAATCCTGAAATCTAGCTATAAAAAATAAGTAAGATATTCATGGATATTAGTTATCTTCAAGGTCTCGACTGACTATAGTAAAAACTTGTAGTTGAAGTGGGATGCAACCAGAAATCACTGCTAACATATTTTGTTGTCAAATGAGGGCTATCATGTTTTAATGCTGACCCCATCAATTATGGAATTCAGCCATATCTATTTATTCATATATGTTCAGATACTGCTAAATTCTCTAAATAATCATTCATCCTCCAAGCTTTCATATAATATGTTTGATATTTCATATATATATTTGATTATTGTATAGTGTTGCTTTCTTCTAACATCTAATTTGCTTATTATTTGATCATTTAGAGAGTACTGTAGACTATAGAGGGTGCTATAAACTATCTCTAGCTGTAATGTGTTTGACACAGCCACCAATACCATCATTGAATGACTTTTCATTATTGATTGCAAAGAAAGACCAAAATGTAGAAATGCCATAATCATTCTTGTCATGGCACAAATTGATACATCTTTTGTCGTTTTTTTTACTTTAAGGCCTACAAGTAAAATAATATACATTCTTTACACTAAATAGATGTCATTTCATCATTTCTTGTTGAATTTTATATACTGCCATAGCAACATCACGAATAATATCCATGCGAGGATGGAATCTGTGTATTTTAGATAACGAAAGGATGAACTATGCAATCACCATAGGTCCACTGATATCCTTGTGGTTCTTCTTGAATAACAAAGGAATAGTTATCACTTAAGTCCATCTGAATGATATCACTTTCTGGCGTTATTGATTTCTTAAGTCCTTTAAATTACTATAATTATGCTTTGGTTACATAAGCATGAGGAATAAGGGTTTAAATTGTGTTCACTAGCAAACAACAAACTCTCCTGAAGCTCAAGACATGTTTTGAAGTTCTGTTCCATCTACTAACAGCCATTATGAATAATAAATGTCATCATTTGTGTCATATTATTCTAACCTTTCCTTTAACATACTCTCCAATATAATTGTTGGGGGCGGTTTTCACATTGTTGTAACATACATTTTGGGTTTTATTTACTGAACACCAAAACACCAATTAGCTCATGAAAACTCTTCTGACTGTACAGCATTAAGTAGAAGTTGAATGTTTTGATGTAAAATTGTGCAAAATTTCTTATTTCAGAAAATGAATATTTTTCTTGAGGCTAACTTTGTCTTTCATTCCTTACATCTGTCTGGATTATTCATTGTATTGTTAAAATTAAATGTTGGGGTGTATAGGGATTTGAACACCTTGGGTCCTTGGAAGTGAAACTCTGTTTAGTGTCCAGATTATGGGTTTCACCGTGTGATTGATTATACTGGTTTTTTTTTAAAACTTTCACATTAATTGCTTTTGTACTGATTACTAAATAATTATTTATTTTCTTATTTTTTTAACATATAATTTTTAACTATAAAAATCTTCCTAAACTAAGTGTTAATTTTCCAAGTACTAGTAACTTATGCTGGTGATATTTTCTAGAGACAGCAAAACTTTTATACTTACTTTAGTCCAATATTTTCATAATATTGTTTTTTCTAAAAAAAATAATTAGTTTTCCTATCAGACCAATATTTTAATATCTTTATTTGCTTCCAGTGGTGGACTACTAAATGTCTGCAGGGAGCTCAGTCAAGTGTGCTGAGTACTATCCCCTGACTCAATGTTTCACTGATACTGATTCCTCAGAGGAAGAGTTAAGTAGTGGCCACAATTCCAGAAAACACGCTATCAACAGAAAATTTGGAGTTCCGTCAGAATTTGTTGATAAAATAAATGGTTTGTTAAATAACTTACACTTTTTTTTTTCGAATTAGACTCAATCTTAATAATATACTCTTTTTCAAAATTATCTGCTCACATTTTAGTATTGAACTTGAAAATTTAATTGTCTAATAAATGGATGCTATCACCATGAACAGTTCTGATACTAGAATCATATTTAATTACGTGGAAAATGACTTGAGCACAATTTATTGAACCTGGAATCTTTGGTTTTGTACGCCAATGCTCCACCACTGAGCCACCTTGGTTTGTATTGGGCACACATAGACTCAAAATTTAGTGAAGTGTGGTTCTGGCCAGGAGACGAACCACCGCATAGACAAGAAAGAAACAAACTAACTTTCAATCTTATGGGGCTTTCACTGCACTCCTTTTGCCAGCTTGAGTCCTTCAACACTGGGCTGCGCTAGTGTCACTGCTGGGTGATGATAGGACTAACCACAGCGATCCTAGTGGTGAAGGACTCAAGCTGCCAAAAGGAGCGCAACCATTTTAACCTGGAGGCTGAGTGGTATATTATTTGTCTGTGACCCAGTGGTTTTATAAGGCTGAATGTTGTTTGAGTTCTAGTTAGTTCAAGTGTTAATGTAGATTTAGTAGCAGCATGTGCTAGCTAAGAAAAGGGTGTGATAATTTAACCATAGTAAATGAAGCTAAAGGATGAATGGAGGGAGGGAGCTAGCTTATTGATTTCACAAGACAAGCACAGCAAAATTGTTTACTAAACACTATTTCATTACATCTGGAGGATACAGCTGGTAAGTTTATTCAGTCTTTAATATTGTTAGTCTTTCATCATATTAAATAATAAGCTCCAATAAAGTTTTGGATGTTCAACTCAATTTTTAAAATACTATTCAATTGCTATAATTAGTAATTTCAAGTTCTCTCTGACAAGCCTTGAGACCACATTTTGTTTTGTTTTAAACTAAAATCTTAAAAATTATAATTCTATCTTTAAGGTATTGTAAATGTGGTAAAAATAAAGTTTGATATTTTGTGAATGTTTTTGCACTAATAAACTATTAATAATACATTTTTGTGTGAAATATTTCTCAGCTCAAAAGATGGGTGAATATCACACTGTTGGAAATGAGATAGAACCAGATGTGTTTGTAAATGGCATGCACAGTCAAGAACTGCTGACAACAGATGATGTCGTCAAGTCAGGCTTGCGTGAGATGTCTCCCATACGCAAACTGATGTTTATACTCTCCCTTGCCCTGTGTGGAGTCACTGTCATAGTGTTCTTGTTTGTCCTGCCTTGTGATTGGGAAACTTGTCCAGTCTTGACATATCATGTTAAATCTCAATCATGGGAAAGAGTTATTTCTGGAATTGGTAAGTGCATACAAATGACAATAAACCAATACTGGTGTGTAGTTTCTAAGTAAAGCTAGCCTATTGGTTGAATAATACAATTATTATATTAATCCTATCATTAATTTAATAAAACATATGTTATTACTGATTTTATTAATAATGTTAATAGCTTCCTTCTAATTTTTTGTGCCATATCCTACTTCCTGTCTAAGCCATTAGCAAATTTTTGCTAACGAGGCAAGGATACGGAAGGTGAAATTTAAAAGAAGTGTGCCCATATCTGTATGGAATAAGAGTGAAAAACAATTTAGGATAAACCAAACTCAGTACACCTGACCGAGATTTGAACCCTGACCTCCTTGTTAACAGTAAACCTGATAAGACAAAGTTAACACCTTAGCCTTCCAATTTAGGTGAATGGTTTATAAACCTAACAAAATAATGGTGATTTGGTCAAATTAACCAATTAGTTTATATGATTATAAATGGCTTGGTAAAAATAATTTCAGGAACTCCTTGACCTAATAATAAATTAAATCATACTTTAGGTCAAAGCCTTTTCAAGATATTAGTGTGTAACCTTTAAGAAATGTTTTAATAATCTTCTTATAAAGAATTAATAAAATAATTCTGACACTCTTTCAAAGTACCTTCATTTGACATAAAACTTGGTAAATTTGAAGAAGAAAAATAGCTAAGGTTGGTATATTCTTTATTAGTTTTTCTAAAAGAGCATTCATACCATTTTTTAACAATGTAAAAACATACATACCTATTATCTCAACAAATTTAACAAGTTTTTAGCTGAAACTCAAAATAGTGTGATTGTTTTAAAATATTTTACTAAATTGTCTTTTTTCTCCCGTTTGTATATTTTTGTTTCCTCTTTTAGGAAGTTGTGTTGCACGTTTCACACTCTTCCCTGATGAGTTACTATATTATAAGAAATAGTGTATACTATTTATAAATTTTGCTCAAACATATGGGAGTATAGTAATTTTAAAGACATTTTTTTATTTTCTAGCTACTGTGCATCAGTAGATTTGTATTGATTACATTAAATAACTTTGATACAAGCAAATCATCATTTTAATGAATGTTATTCTGCCAATTACATCTTGACAATCTCCTAGTGATAGAATAAATACTTCCTTTTAGGAAGAATGGATCAACTCTTGTTCATATATATCTTCCTTGTACCCAAACTATATATTTTCATGCTCCGGCTGGTTAAAACAAACTTACATGTATTCCCTTTGTACTTTTGTACAGATTTAATTGTGCTAAATTCTAATTCCATCCATTGTAAATGTTGTCAACACTGTATAATTAAATATTGTATGAGCTGTAACATAAACATTGACCCAGAGTCGAGTCATCAGTGGTTATGGTTCAATGATATCTCAAGTAGTTAATGAACCGACATGTTTATGATAGACTCTGCCTTAAACTCTGAATCATGACTGACCCTGAGCACAGGCCAATGCTTGGATAGCTTAGTGGTAAAGCATTGGCATACTAAGACAAATGTCCAAGTTTGATTTGATTTAACAAAGCAAAGCTGTATAGTTTAAAGAACGTACAAATTTAAACACAGTGTGTGAACAGAAATGTTCTCTTGGTTTAATTTATCGAGTATTGATATCACTTATAAAGTGACATATTGTACCAGTCCATGTCATCTGTGTGTGTTCTAGAACTAACAGGAGGCATCAATATAGTGAAGACAGTCGATGGTACAGGGTACAACTTGCTATTCATGTTCCGGAGGGATATTCTCAACCTTGACTTGATAAACAATGAAGCAGGAGGCATAATTGCATTAAAAGGTAAATACATTTTTAAACTATTTATCAAAGATAAAACAATAATTTTGAATAATCATTTTGTATAACACAAGTAAACTATTTTTCCAACAAGTAAGCTCTAAATACAAATTTTAATTTTAAAATGTATATTTTAATGGATAAATGAATCTCAAGAGACACTTGGAAACAACTCTAGTTCAATAACAAGAAACAATCTCTTAAAATACTTCCTTAGTGCTCGATATAAACAATAAGAATTGAGACTGCATAGGAGAGGGAGATATAACACACATGAACTGACTGGAAGGGAGGTGAGAGGAACCTTTCTATACTTTCTATTGGATATTTTATCACCTTTTGGCTAGCTATATGTTTACCTTAAGGTGTATCAACAAATTTTATTTTTATAAAATAAAAAAATAAAATAAAAAAAATGGAAATCAAAGGTTTCTGGAAATTACTCTGACAATTTTTTCAATCCTGAATAAGTTTTGTTTAACTTGATTTGAATGGTTATTTTATGTTCTTTTAAATATTTAAAAAAATCTGAGATTAGACTTTCTATAACTTCAAAATTGATAGTTCAAATAATTGGAAAAAAATATACATAGTGTATACATCTCATTGAGATGACTGTAATAGTTTTAACAAAATTTACCACATCATTAAAAATCTGTTACATCACTGGTTGATTTGATTTTTACACATAGTGGAATTGAGTTTCTGGAATGTACCAGTCAGTACATCAAGAATGTCATTTTCACATATAGAAGAATTTTTAATCTTAAATTAACTAGGCATTATCTAATAACACATTTAGCACTAAGCTAAATGACCTTAATGGAAAGATCCCAGAATAAATTAATATAACTAACTCAAGTATAATAGTTGACATCTTAAGAATCCAAATTATTCTTTCATAGAAAAAATTTGACAAAATAAATAAAAATTATACTTCAGTATCCATTATACATAAAATAACTTTCAATTCCACAGTCTGATATCCTAACAAATTATTAAGATGACAAATAATAAATACTGAAATATTATGAGAAATCAAGTAAAAGTTTTTACTTTTAAAAATTACTAAGAGTCTAAAAAATATGAGTCAAAATATTATGTTCAACAGATTCAAAACAAATTAAAGTCCAATATGACTGAAAAATAGTTAAAGTCCAAAAGGACACAAAAATAGTCCGAGTCCGGATGTCCAATAAATCGGCTGAAGGGCAGACAGGAATCTATTTGGTCATCTCTCAAAATATTATGGTGAAAGATGAAATGACAATGTTCTTACATCTTGAAACTGTTATGTTGTTTGTCACAATCCAATGTTGAGCCTAGAAGTAGTGTTTGACACTATCCAATCAAAATACTGTATGTGCAGGTATTTATGAACAACCTCTCCAAATGTTGCCACGAGCACTATCCAATCGGTGGACTTGACCCAGCGCGCTACCCAATGCCAGCGTAATGGCGAAGTAAAGTTAATTCTTCTACTTAACGCATCCATCCATGCGCTAGCAGCTCTATTTCCAGCCGGCCACGTTTCTCCAACACAGTGAACTCAGATCGCCCATTAAGTGTTTCCAGAAGACTCTTCTGTGACCGGCCACATTCGGAGAGAGAGAGCCATGGCTGATGAAGTGAGCCAGCTTGCATTATAGACAAACTGGACTCAGGGCGACATATGCAAGTTCCTGGCAAAGAGGAACCAGCCTCAGGGCGACATATGCAAGTTCCTGGCAAAGAGGAACCAGCCTCAGGCAACTATAGCAGTTCCTGGCAAAGAGGAACCAGCCTCAGGCGACATGCAAGTTCCTGGCAAAGAGGAACCAGCCTCAGGGCGACATATGCAAGTTCCTGGCAAAGAGGACCAGCCTCGGGCGACATATGCAAGTTCCTGGCAAAGAGGAACCAGCCTCAGGGCGACATATGCAAGTTCCTGGCAAAGAGGGACCAGCCTCAGGGCGACATATGCAAGTGCCTGGCAAAGAGGAACCAGCCTCAGGGCGACATATGCAAGTTCCTGGCAAAGAGGGACCAGCCTCAGGGCGACATATGCAAGTTCCTGGCAAAGAGGAACCAGCCTCAGGGCGACATATGCAAGTTCCTGGCAAAGAGGGACCAGCCTCAGGGCGACATATGCAAGTTCCTGGCAAAGAGGGGAGGTTGTATTATTGCACAACAGTACAAAAGCATAGATCAGTAAAGTTGAACAGTTTTAGCAAAAGTGAATTGATCAACCAAACAGAGAAGGCATCATAGTTCTTCAACCAAGTAAAGACATAAAGTTTCCCAAAACACCAATATTGACATTGTTCATAACATACTACATTCCCATCTAAACGTATGCCATTGAGACTTGTGCATTCAACAACAGAGACAATGGCAGACTACAAGTCTCTCAAATGAGGATCATAAGATTTATGTTAAAAAGAACCAAAGATGACAAGGTAAGGAATGAAACCAACAGGAAAGATGCAAGAGCGAAGAGGAGCGGTAGAGAACTAAGAAGTCAATCTTGGAAATATGTGATGAATGAAATCACCAGAAGGAAGGTAAAACATTATCATAATATGGAAGTAAATGGGGAGAGATAGTTGGTAGACCGAGAAAGCGTTAGATATAGCAAGTAAGGAAATATGTTGGAGATTGAGAACAAGTCTGGGACATTATTAATGAAAAGGAAATGTACAAAGACAGGCCAAAGTGGAGAACACTCACAAACCACACCAGGGAAACTGAGCTTGGAACATTATGATGATACCATGGTAATTGTAACTTAGTTTTTTTAAGTTATAATGAGTTGGATGAAAATATCTCAAAAAGCCAAAAGAGGTTTTCCTTAAAGAGATTAGTTATAAGAAATATTTCTTAGCCAAACAAAATGTGGCAGTAAACATTTCATGATAAATATAAAATTATTGCAACTGTTTACTCATCCTTATAGTCAAGAAAATTAATATATCAAATTTATTATCAAAGGATTTTAAAATAGATTTATTGTTTAAATTTATAATAATTTCACCATTTTATCATCATAGTTAAGAATGAGAATTATAGAAAATGTTTGTCACAAATTATACAGGTTAATCCAAAAATAACCAGCATTTTTCATTCAAAATTTTGAATGTTTGTGAATTTGTCAGAATTATGAGAATTGTAATATGTACATATTTCTTTGCAACAATGTAATTATCTTAGATTCAAATTACACTGCAAGTCTATCATCTCAATTTTAAGTTACCTCATTGGTAATTGTGTTGAATAGAAATTGTATATACTCCCATTAGAATTTTTTTAACCCTTGTATTTTTTACACCAATTTTGTTTTTTTAGATAGATGTTAAAGCTTGTGGGCAACATAAAAATATATGGCGGGCTGTAATTTGCCTGCCCTTCTATGTAATAATCTTTATTTGTTATACAGGTTATACTGGTCATGATGCTTGGATGACAAAGTTACATAATGTACCACAGGATATGGACTGCTCTCTCATTGACATTGATAAAGACAATTTAAATGATTGTATAGTGGTAGGAGAAAATGGGTTGTTGGCAGCTATTGAGCCGTTGTATGGTGAGTATGTTGGTTTTACTAATTAAATGCTTTTCTGTTTATTGGTTGATGCTAGAGATTTCCATTAAACCTAGAGCCATGTTGTATAGCTATCATAAAATATGTATCAGTCAAGAAAAAAATATTTTCTACAACCATAATAATTATTATCTGTTGCTACACATTACAAAAAATGGATTTCACTCACCTTTTGTGAGGAAACTCTTAAATAGGATTGTAGAATTCATAAAACCATCCTTACTAACAATTGAGTCAGTCTCAGAAGCCATTGAGTTGGGCATTATAAGAAAATAAGTATAGTAATCATTCTATTATTATATATTTAAACTTCTTTCTAAAAATATTACTTGTTAGGTATCAAAGATTTTGTTTAACGCACACACACATTGATTATAACAGAAACAATAACAAGCTATTCACTTATAATTGGGTGATAACATTATAAATAATCTGACTGTAGTTTTTAAAGATGCATGAATTATTTGCGAGATATGTATAGTTAAATATCAAAAGTTCCAAAAAGAAAGTCAAACTGACTGTCCTGCATGTATATGATGATATTACTACATGTTGTATTGATACTGTTCAAGGAGATGGAGGCATTTTACTAAACTGACCCGGCCACAGACTGGAAACAGTTGATGATGATGATGATGATGATGATGATGATGTATTGATAGTCTTTTCTGTCTAAATAATCATTATTAAATTATTCATGCAAGAAAATTTAACCTTTGTTTCATCCTACCATTGAAATTCCAAATAATAGAAAATTACAAGATAACTTTTAACTATGGCATGTAAAAACATTTGTTTCATTCGTTGTATATCCTCAGGGTGTCCAGTGACCTGAAAAACTGGGAAATGTCAGGGAATTTTATCAAATTTCTTAAATGTTCATGTATTCACTAAAAAAAAAACCATGCAACTTTTATTTACAATAGTTGAAATAACGTTTTTCTTCCATTTATTTAATATACACCATGAATCTCTTTTAACAAAGTGGTCCCTGTTGATCATACTAATCTCAATTCTCAAAGTCAACATGTGATTTATATGTCATCTTCCATCTTCCCTTCCCCCTAGCCAAAGTTGAGTCATAGCTATGTGCATGTGCGAGAATTTGGTTACACTACAAGAAGAAGACACTAAAAATAATGTGTGTCATACCAATTTAAACTGTACTGATATAAAGCGATCTTTTAATGGCTCAATACGATCTCACTGAAATCTAACCTAGATCGCACTACACAATAGCCCATGGACATTGGCTGAAATCCTTTAACCCTTTAATAGAGCAACATAATTTCATGATGTGTTTGTATGTTTAAAAATATAACTAAATTAAGTTGCTTTCCTAATAAAATAACGTTTGTAATAAACTTAATATTTAGATATAGGGGCCGGAAATTTTGGAAATTGGCTCTGGAAAAGTTAGGGAATTTTAAGATTTAGTTTGGCTGTACACTCTGATCCTTTAGACAAAATGTATGTAAATTTAACTATTTGTAATCATAAATACAAATATTTTTGTGGACTATCTTGCATACAAGTTGTGTCTGAAAAAAAAATGAAAACTGTAAAAGTGGTATTGCTTCCTGTTATCAACCTAGCTAACTGGAATACTGTAAACTCATCCCCTCACATTTCTGTTAATTAGGACAGTCAATTCATCTTAATTCTCTCGCTGAAGCCAAACACATCCAATGCCATAATCGGATTATTTGGTGCTCACAATGTGTATGAAACACTCCACCTTAAAGATTCCAATAGTCCACCAAGTGGATATTCTCAATTAGCATGACAAACCATTGGCTCTTTAACATACACCTGACCAGGCTTCATAAAATAGTGAAGGAGAATCCCATTACATTCTAGCACCCTAGCTCCAGAGAGCTCTTAAAAGTCGTGACCAGCAATACAAGGGAAGTTCAGAACCTAGCGTTAAGGATTGTCAAACAAAAGTGCCAGGCATTGGTCAATAAGTTTCCCAGAAGAGACTTTGAGAAGCTTTCTGGACCAGCTTTCCCCTAAAGACCTAGACCACTCGGTGTGTCACACACACGTGTGGGGCAGCTCCCACTCACTCCTGTCCTGACACGGGTGGCTTCACTAAAATTCAGAAATCTATCAGTATTGTCAATCGATATCTCTGTTGCCAACATGGAGGTACCCTGTACAGAATTGATTCATAACATACTAACAATAGACCTGAAGGTCCCACAAATGAGACACATTCCCCAATTCTTGAGCCACCACAACACTGCATTAACCCCAATACCTACCTACCTTATTATAAGAATATCAATCATAATTCATAATCATTAAATTAATTTCGCAAGCTACTTGATATTATTATGTCTATAATAATTAGTTGTTTGTTGGTTGTCTCTTAAGAGCACCAAAATGATACTCAAAATAATGTAGAAGTATATTTTTCATAAATTGTTTATTTTATTGATCTAAAGAAATCAAATCACATTAAAAAATTGAAAAAATACAGAATGTATTGATGAAATAAATAAATATGGTTTCTAAACACCTTTTACAGCATTAGTTCCTAAATTCAACATGAGATGATGCATGATAACAATTTTCTGTTTCAATGACTTCAAAACACTCCATTAGGTACTATGCTAAAATTGTTGACTTTGATCGTCTCGGGGTAAAGTGCCCACGCCAGGACCCGATGTTTGTGGGTTCAAACTCAGCCAAGGTCAATGGATTTTTCCTGAGCAATAAAAATCCATAGCAAAACTTCCTTCGGAGGGGAAGTAAAGATGTTGTCAGTCCTATGTAGATTGTGGCATGTAAAAACACCCTGGAAGGTATGTGAAAATACTTTACTGGCAAAATTGGTAGGCCCTTTCATGCTCGCTCATAGAAATTCAGTTTGGAAGGCAACGAGGAACTACCACACTTACCGAACTCCCCTAGTACGTAGAATTTCTACCAGATGATGCAGGCAGCACTAACCAGCTCTGTATGAATAGAAATGACATAAAATCAACCTTCAGGTTGTTGGCTTAAGAAGAGTGCTAAAATTAATTGGTTCTTTTTTGACCACAGTTAACTAAAAGTGCTGCATTCTAGCACCATAATTCATGAAACATGCTGTGGTAAATCTATTGGCCACGATCTAGTCTCATCTTATGTACTATGCAATAAATACTAGTTGAATTTCTATTAATCATTTGATACATATATTCTTAAAGAAAGTATTTGAAAAATTGACCAAAACACTATCAATCATTAATTAATCCAGTATGCATTTCTGCATCATTCCTTCAGCACTTTTGGCTTGACAATAATACAATAATTGATTTTTAAAAGCATAAATATTTGGAATACTTGAATGACTTTCAAAACCCAACTCTGAACATATGTGGTGCACTCCTTTGCAATAGTTTATGGAATTTCTTAACTTGGTTTCACTGATATATCAACGTCTCTGAAAATGGTGATCCAACTCTTCACTTTATTGGGTATTTTTACACTACTTGAAGTTATTGTTAAATAGTAGCTCAAATTTTGTATTTTGGTTTTGTATATTTGAAATCCAATACAAACATTTCTTGAGTAAGATATGTAAAATAACATGGAGCTGATGTGTAGTAAATACAGATATTTTTTTGTGATACAATAATAAATATATTGTTTGATGTCTTGCAGGTAATGTTCTATGGTACATGCATGACCACAGTGCCAATATGAAACCAAGTAAATTAGATTTTCCTATAATGTTCCCTGATGTCAATGGAGACGATATAAACGAACTGCTGGTACCATGCAGTTTATCTGATAGACGAAACTCTTTGGTTCTTGTGTCTGGACGTAGGGGGAACATCTTGGGAAAGCCACTCAACTTCACTGACTGCCTGGATATCAACAGTGTTTCTTTAGAAGAAGATTGGAATATAACATACATATGTCATCTGGCTGGAGACAAGGGTGAGGGATTTTTATAGGAACATTAGTGTATCAGATTATTTCACATCACTTAATTACTTCATTAAAATTTGTTTGGCAGATGTTAACCTTAGATTTTATTCTTTTATTTCACAACATATTTGGACCTAAAACATCGTTTTGTACCATAATATATTGTATCTTAAAAGTTTTTGTATTAATATTTTTAACGTGTCAACCTATGTTTTAGACTTTTCATCAATTCGTTTATGGTCTAGTTGATGATGCATTATAATTGTATATAAATGTTAATATCTTACAATATGTTTTTTCACCAGAAGTATATTTAAATTATACATTTTGACTTGTAATTTCAATTAATACATCTACCAATTTATCTAAGTCTTAACTTTTAAATATTAATAATTTGCTTGCATGCATTATGCCCTTATTTTATATGGGCCAAGTTTGGGTAAATATTAGGATGAATTGGAGTTCTTGGTGGCTGAAATGGTATTTCATCAACATTGAAACCCGAGTCTATCAGAAGTGGGCCAAAGTCTGTAATTGGGTATTACAGTGTTTTGTTTACTAAATAACAATATAGTAACAAGTGTGTCTTGCTCGTTAGAAGCTGTAAAAAGCCTCAGTTTCCAAGAAGTGTGCAATGGAGTCGCTGACCTGAATGAAGTGAAGATACACACATCTCAGCCGAAACAACACCGCAGACAAACTGCTGAAGCTAACAAGGGCTGGTCACTCACAGTTGGAGGGAACAGACTTGTTGGAGACAATTCTGTGCAGTGTTCGCTGTTGATCAACCTCACTGATCAACACACTGGGGTTGCACGCTGGAACTATTCGCATCAACAAATGTATGGTATGATGCCAACAATGTTCACTTTCAAAAAACCCTCAGGTGAACGTGCTGTCGGGTTCATTTTCAAGTTGTGGGAGTGGGTTGCTGGCACCAGTGGCTGTTCTCTCGACACCAACTTCATGTTTTGTAATCAACCAGGACAAACAAACCATGAAGGTCTAATGTAAGTAAATAATTGTAGCCATCTTCATAATAGTTTTGAGGAACATAAATGACATATAGAGAATTAGAATAAGTATTCCTCCATTTACCCTGAAAGGAAGCAAGCTTACCATGCTTTGGAACACCACCATAGTTTGCATTGAAACTATTAGAAATGTAATTCAACCCGAGAAACATTAACTGTTTAGCAACTAATATAATTGCAGGTCATTTATTAATAGTTTTATGAGGTAGTACTAATTCAAGACAGCTACCTTTCAGGTATCCAATATTATTGACGAAAACTTGTGACACGCCATTAGGAACCAGATTAGATATTTGCTTGTCTTTACTAATCACTTGCATTACCACCTAATGAGGGAAAGTATCTCAAATATTGACTGCCACTACTAATTTTTAGAAGCCATTGAATGTATAACATTTCATTTTAATATTTGAAATAGTTTTCTTAAATTCTGATTTTGTTATATTTTGGTGTCTTTTCTGCTACCATACACAAAAATAATATAATCAATCAAATTTCTATAAAATATGTATATATTTTAATCAAGCATATCAAAATGTATTGTTTTACTCACGGTTAATGCCTGGACATTTGTATATATTTTAACATTATTATGTAAAGTGAATAAAATTTATATTTTATAATAACTTGCTATAGACTATAAAAGGTTCTACAGTGCTGTGTTCATACAGTAGATGTACAGGTATATTGACACCAACTAACCACATGAGCACAGCAACTCAAGCGATGATGAAAGTCTGTCATTGAATCTAGTATATACTATACACACATATTTAATACTAGCAACATACATATTTCATTTAAGAAAAAATTACAACCAGGATGAGATTTTTGGCTTTGCGCTTCATTGCTCTACCACTGAGCCATCCTTTTATGTCACTTATCCAGGATCTATTTACACTAGTTGTATTTAGTATCATTGTTGTAATTGGTGAATGTATTAACCAGTAAGAGCTCTCTACAATCACAGCCATAGAGACTTTTAACTGTCTTTATTGCTGCCATGCTACTGTAATTTAGTTCATGTGTATCACAAACTGTTATTAGATGGATGTTTACAATGATACTCATACCAAATTAAAACAAGTACAACCTGCTCAGGTGGCTGCATGATCTAAGGCACTAGACTGCTGATGATAAGGAGATTGAGGTTCAAATCTCGGTTGGGTGTACTAAGGCGGGTTTTCCCTAAATGGTATTTCACTCTCCCTCCACACAAATGCAGGTACTCTTCCTCTAAATATAAACTTCCTTATCCATAAAACCATTAGTGTAATTAGTACATAAACGTATGACCTAAACGAGTAGTAAGACTCTGTACCTGTGTGGTCAATACCTTCATCAGGGCCTTATGACATAAAAATTATCAAATAATGGCTTTAAAAACCTGAACATTTACTTAAACTTTACAAAAAGTGACCTAAAAATACAAAACAAACAGAACTTGTAATTAATACACACGACTAAATACAACAAGCATTTCACAGATGGAGACTAAACAATATATATACAGTAAAAAGCCTGCAACTAAACTCTTAAATTTTCTTAATACAATATTGATTTACTAATATCTCGTCCCAACACAACCCTTTCCATCCTAGTTTATGTCTCCCCAAGAATGTGTGTTTTCCAGCCATACAAACCAAGAGGACACAAAGTGTATTGCTTACTTTAACTTCTCATTCCAACAACTCTGTGTTGATCATTTTATGGCTTAGTATTTATGCATTTATAATATATTTATCCAACAGAAATGCCTATAAATAGTGGATCCACAACCAGGGATCACTAACAGAATTATTTATGTATACATGAAAAATGTTTGTGATGTACACAAAAAAGATAACATATCATTAAAATCCAAGCCCTGGTTATCACAACTAGGGTAACCTGGCGTATTGGTAAGGTGTTGGACTTCTATGCTGGGGGTTCGGGGTTCAATCCTCAGTCCCGGCACATATTTATCTGATTGCCAAACCCTTCCTTCACCTCTGACAAGACGTGTATTAATCACAACTTGTGAATGTGAGGAATGCCAGGCCTCCACCGTGGTTCGGATCCCACGTTAAACTGTAGGTCCTCCATATCATCTCACAATCACCCTACCATTACACATTAGCGTTAAGTGTGTACATTTCGAACAGATAGTAAAACGTGGTGCTACTACTACTACTACTACTACTACTACTACTACTATTACTACTACTACTAATAATAATAATAATAATAATAGCAATAGCAATAACAACAATATGAACGACAACAGCAAAAATAACAACAATTAATAATAATAAATTACAACTAGTGAAAAATTGTTCTGGAGCCGAGACAAACCAGGATAGCTCGGTTGTAGAGCATTGGTGTTCATTACCAAAGGTCACGGGTTTGATTCTGGTTCATGGGTTGTCATTTTTGACTTATTTGAATTTTATTCAGCTATCAGGACTGATCATGTTGTCATCCATCATGTGTCAGTTTGTGATACATGTGAATTAGTCATATAACTTAGTTTGACTTAAAAATACCTTATTTAACTCAGACAGAACTTCATTTAGACTAATTTTAATGTATGATAACTTCACCTGAAAGTTTATGCAACCAATTAATTCCTCACAAAAATTAATACAATTATATAAAAGGTGATTAATTCTACATTTAACATTTAATATTCACAAGAATGTTGACTTCCTAAATAAAGAAATTGTGATTGTAATCTTCATTGTTTTTGTTTCATATAAATAAATTGTTTGGATATTTTAGTAGAAAAGTATATTTATGAGAGAGAGCATGTTACAGATATGAAGATGCTGATCCTCGTAATATGATACCTGGCTCTGAGCAGACTTTTAGATCTTCTCATGACAATTGTCCAGCCATGAATACAATCATTGAACATATTTTAGTACTCACCTTCAACTCTACACATGTGGTTGAGTTGAATATTAGTCAGAGTGATGTCATTCAACTCTGTTCTTCTCTTAACACAACGGATGGAGAAAAGCTCTGTCAGCCAAGTATACAACATCAACAACAATCAGGTTGGTTAAATATATAATTTAGATGTTTAAAACTGTCCATCATACAAATCAGACTCTTTTAATTATTACTAACCTAACCCAAAAGCATACAGGGATACTTAGTAACCGAAAATTCCCATGAAGGGTCCCTAAACTGGACGGGGAAGGGGGTTCCCAAGAATTCAAAGTTGAAAAAATCTTGAAGCACAGAAAACCTAGGAAACGGAAATTTTTCATTCAGGCTTCAAAACCAACTAACCCTTTATTAATTCTGTAACCATATATATTTTTTTTATTTAGTAAAAATATCATTAATGTCGCTGCCCCCTCCCCCCCTCCCCCACCCCATTATCTATATGTCAATCTGTTAGGATAGCCTATCAAATGTTGGGAGTTGTCAGGTAGGAGTGTTTAAAATATTCAAACTCAATGTGTTTATGGATTTATTTTAGACTAAAGTACATAATGTGATGTAGATAGTCAATTTGTAAAATACTATGAAGGTTATAGCCCAAGTCAGTCGTTCTAGCAAACAGTCCATGAATACATTGAACTATACCACCTCGTCCTGAACAAGAACTACACAAGTCCTAACTTGACGGTCCTTGCCGTCAATTATAAAAATCCTCTTTACGCTTTCTAAAGATTCTCCGAAACACAAGAAGCCCCCTTGTCCTTGTTTTGCACCTACTTAAAGCATAAAAAATGTGTCATGCTTACTGATGTTTTGCTAAATATATTTTACTGGTATGTAACTATATCCAAACAAAGCGGACTTTGAAAACATATGTGTAAACTTATTGTGGTCTCTTATGTAAGTCCCAATGTTACTAGACACTAACATTAAGTTAACTCTCATTTTATCCACTCTTACATAATAACTGACAGAAAGATACTTTTTTTTTCAAACAAAACCTAACCTTCCATGCGTCTATCAAGTGAAGATGAGGTTTTATTAGGTTGGTTTTGGTTAATATTATAACAGCCTGTTGTGGACAGGCCTAAAAACTAGTAAAAATACAAATAGTTATAAGAATTTACATTTAGTTTTTTTTCATTGTGTCAAATTATATTTTAGCTCTGCTTAAAATTATTAATATGTTGAATATAAAAGTGAAAGAATGGTACAGTTATTTTTAACTAGATACAAATTATTTAAGTGACCATAACACATTGAAACTAGTTTTTCTTTTAGTTGTGGCAGGACTTTGAAACAATATAAGTAGGATTGCTTTTATAAATACAGCCCACAGACAATCAACAAGAATCTTACTAGATCCAAACAAAATATGGAATTTTGTGGTGAATGGTTTTATTACATGGACAAAATGTAAGAATAGGCCCTAAATGCCTCCTCCCCCCCCCCCCACCTAACATGTTACATGTGGTAGTATATTTTATTATATTGGCGAAATATGGATTCCAATCCTATTTATTATGATTTAATCTCTATGACCTCGCCTCAGGACCTGATGTTTGTGGGTTCACACCCTGCCAAGGTCAACAGATTTTTCATTCGTAAATCATTTTCAATTTTAACTGCACACTTCAGCCCAAGTATCTATATTTTATGATTGTGTCTGATTTAAATTCAAGTTGAAATTGTACATTTCACGGTTTTCCTCAGCACCTGATCCATTTTATATACACAGTTCTGACATGTGCACATAAAACTTATCATACAAACCACCCAGATTCTCAGGCTCCCCCTACCCTCCCGCCACAGCCACCCAAATAACTCGGTTTTACTGAGTCAAGTTTTGTCACAGTCACAACCCATGTTCATATAAGACGATGTTTTATTTTTGTGATTTTTTAAACCAGGCTCTTTTAAAGGTTGTCAACTTCACAAGAATATACAATAATGTTAATTAATAATAGAAAGAATAGAATCTTTTGTGTGTATATAATAGCTTAAAATAATTTGTTATTAAAATTAATAGACCACAAAAATGAAGTTAATTATTTTGTGTAAGAGGGGGAGCCCAAAATGCCATTGCCCTTGACCCCATAAATCCTGTGGTAGCAATGTGGTTGTGTTATTGTATTGACTTGTGTGGCTTTAGTGTTGATTGCAGACCTAGATGAAGATGGCTCCCAGGAACTGGTATCTTACATCACCACATACATCCCTCGATCACAAATCTGGCAACTGCAGACCACAGTCCGCATGGTTCCTATTACCAACATAACAAATTCCTAAAAGTAAGCTTTTGAAACCTGTCTTTGTTTAAGATAGTGTTCAGCTTTCATTGAACTCTTCATTTTTATAGTCATTCAAAACAATATTTTTAAACTTCTTAGTCCTAAAATTAATAATAAGAGCTTTACCAAATTTAAAAATATATATAGATTGAATTGTAATGTTATTACTTTCTGCAAAGTAAAAAATACTTAGCATGTGTATGAAATTGTTCCGGTAGACCATAAGAAATACCTTGTGAAGAACTACAATATACTCACACAAATAATAATATAAATCTTGCATATTTTACCTAAAAAAAGTTGTTTTCTGCTTTAGTGAGAGGCAATAGATTATTTTTGTATATAAAACATGTCACTTTACACCTAATTTCATTGCTGAGGAACTGCATGCTTACTATTGATCAACAGCGTTGTCATTCTTTTGTTTTCCGTGATCATTCTTCCTTTGAATGTATATCAAATTTGGCAATGCTGGGCTGTCGTTGTTGCCAGTAATTGGTGCTTCTTCCTCCAGCACAGTCGTAAAGTTACAGTAGTCTGAGTCTTGTGTTCTTAATAGCCAGCTCAAAAACATTAACTAAATAAATACTCATATTTTATTAGTACTCTTTACAAAAATATTTGTTATTGATCACGTTTAAGATTTTGTGTGTCTCTGTATGTGTTGTTTGTGAGTTTTGTATTTTTGCCGTAAAGTTGTGGAATTATAGTTTTACATGCATATTAATTTATTTATTTGTATAATAGTGTATTGTTAACATTTAAAATAAAACACAAATTATGAAATCTCTGGCTTGTTACAAACAATTACATTTCAAGAGGAAAATAGTAAAGAAAGAGTAATGGGGTTAAAAGAGTCTACACCTATTTTTGTTAAGACAAAACTTGTTCAGTAAATCAAGTGGCAATGCAGACTGCAGAAGCTACATGTGTGTCTTATAAGTTAGTAATCTACATTAAACAAGAATTCAAAACTAAGAGAAAGTTACTGACACCAATCTAAAAAGGAAATAACTGCACACAAATGAAGCGTTTGGATAAATGACAGTTTTACTCAAGCAGTAATTCGCAGAAAGGTACATTCACTTTACCGTAACAATGAATTACCTTCCCTAGAGAAAATTAAAGCTTTGATTAATATTGATAGTGACTTCCTAATTTTCTGATTAAGAACAAGAATGGAATTTATAGCATTTAGTATAGAATGCATGTTGTAATATATTTGTTTGTATATTAATTATAAGGAAAAAAGCTTTATACATAAAATAGTTTTAAGCATAATTACGTGGGGAATAGAAAAAGTTAACAAACTTCAATCATGGAAAAAATATGATTGTGGAAAAAGTTAATGTTTCTAGAAAAGGTTGTACACCAGATAGGAAATGTTTTTGCCTGTATTGAACCCTCCAACCTCCCCATGCTGCATTGTTTACAATGAGGGATTTCCAAGTAAACCCTCCCCCCTCACTTCCCAACAACCGAAAGCTAGAAGGTTTGGCAACCTGTAACAGAGAGAGAGAGAAGATAAATCTTTTCTCCATAAGACCTGCAGTTCCCTCGGCTATGAAATTAGGTGTAATTAGTAGGTTGTTTCAAACCATAGTTAATTTAATTACTAGATTGTGTCAAACCAGAGTTACTTTTTAACAAGTTTTTATTTGAAAAAAAATTGGGAATTACATTTTTCTTTCTTGGCCCCACATTTAAAAGTTTATTTTCAACAAAGTCAAAATGCTTTAAATATGTTTATTACTATTTCACTTTATATGCCTATTCCAAGAAAAATGTTAAATTAATTGCACACTTCCTACAAATATTTCAAGTTCATTTGGGGAAAAAAAATTAAACTTAAATGTGTAGGACTAATAAAACTCTAGAAGAATTGTTAAAAGTAAAATGTGTATGATTATAAAACTTTAGGAGAGTTAAACATAAATATGAAGTATAAAGATCCTGAAAAAGTTAACCATGGATGTGGAGGTATAGAAAGCTCAATAATAAAAGTGAAATATAAATGTGGAGAAGAAGATACACATATCAAAACAAAAACAAAGTTGGAAGGATAAACACTTCCTGAAAAAGAAATACAAAATAAACTTGGATTGGAGGGAAAATTACTCATTAAATTAGAAGTATAAAAACATTTGTAAAGAAAAGTACTGTTTAAAGACATTTAAAGTAGTCATTTTTTTCACTGGTAAGTTTAATTGTAAAGACCACCAAAGAAAGTATACCTCCTCTGCTTAAAATGTAGTGATATCTGTCTTGGGATCAAGATGGAAAGCAAGATTGCAACATTGTGCCCAGCAGATTGCCGGGAAATTATCTGTAATGAGTGGTCTTGAAGTATCTATGAAGCATTGGAGAAAACGTGTTGCACAATGTTTGGGCATTGAGTGATAAAGATAATTAATGAGTATTATTAAATGAAAACAGGTGTGTAGTATGATCCAACCTGGTGGTCACTTGGAAGCGTTGTTTTCCCAGAAGGCCAACCTCGGTGTTTCGATGCAATGATGAGTTGGATAATCACACAAATGTATTGTTCTTCTGCACAAAGTTAAATTAGATATGGGTGTTAGGAGTTGGTTATTTATTGAGGCTACATTGCCGTAAACTTATAGAGGGTTGAGCGTCTAACCTCACAACAAACACTTAGTGAACTAAAGAAAAATGTGCGTAAAAACATACAAGAGCAAATTGTACCAACCTAATAAAAATAAATTAATATAAAAGTGCAGTAGACAGAAAAATGTGATGAATATAAAAAATTAAGTAAACAATAATGAAATTAATAATAAAATATAAAGGAATAAGTACTAGACATCCTTCCCCCCATTGAACCATTCAGGTTCAAAAGTAAAGATAAGCTGAAAAACCTTAGGGGTATAAATTACTAGTTAAAAGGGAAAACATTAATAGCAGATATCCTCTTGACATACGTCGAGCCTCGGTCCAGGAGATATTGAAACTAGAGCTTCATCTTTGTGTACTCCATAGTGCAGTAGTAAGTAGTGTTGGGGACAAGATGGGAAGTACTTTCATGTGTCCAGCTTTATGATAATCATCCATGAATTCAACATAAGATTTGAAAGCTGGTTGAGAATTTAATTTATTTTCAAGGGCAATAAAATGCTGTTTTGCTTAAGAGGATGGCTCACCAAGAGATGCCATCTGTTCCTTGATTGCAAGTCATATCACATATCAAACAGTGTTTTTCCTAGTGTGTGTGAAATGGAAGTGATTTTCACATATCTTCTCATCTTGAGTCACTGATTGTGAAAGCAGTGGTTCCTCTAATTTCCAGAACTGTTGGGGTGAATTTTAAGGTTATTGTCATTGGTTGACAATAGTGTGATGAGATTATATGATGCATGTTGAATGTTATCATCAATGGTGGAGTGGGCGCTTCCCATAATTGCTAAGTCAAATAAAGCGCCTAAAGCTATAGGCGTATCTTTTCCAAGTGGAGAGAGATCACCAGTGAAGGTTCGAGTTGAGGTTTGTATTTGAACAGAATTACTGTCATTAAATTTAGGGCCAACAAGTACAAAATGTTACTTCAGGGGAAATGCACGTTTTCAGCATATTTGAGGAGGTTATTTTATCAATGATCATAACTGAGTAAGTGTGTGCTAATGTTAACCTGACTTGTTGATATTCCCTGAATAGTATTAGCTTTGAGACAATTATGTTTCCTGCCGAGTAGCACAGTGTTAGTAGTGGTTAGTAGGTCAGTAAAGGGTTTATTTTGGCAAGAATCAGGCGAATTTGGTGATGTCAACAGTAGTAAGTCAGCGGTTCTGTGTAAGAGACCTCTTTAAGAGTTGAATGTGGAGTAGAATGATGAGGTTTCTTATAATGCTGACACACATATTTTGACTTGCATCTTGAGACACAATGTGAAGTTCCTATACAATTAATACAAAATTGGTTTTACTTGATGAATGCAAATATTTCCTGGAGAGTTAGGAATTGGAAATTACAACATCTATATACAGGATGAGTATTAATTTGTGTATAACTTCCTAGCAACTAATCATGTCACAAAAAGTTAACTTACATTAACAAATAATCTAAACTCAATCTTTTTTTTAGCACATAAAAGAACATTTATATTTGGAAATGTGTATTTTTAAGTGAATCTATCTATAATTATAATTAAATTAATGAGATAACAACAGGTTTTTAAAATAAAAATGAGAATAAATCTAATATAATTAAAAATGTCAAATGTTGTTTAAACGTTATAGCAGGGGTCTCCAAACCTACTGAGTGTAGGGTCACACTAGGATATTTAAAGTGCTGGGTGAGGTGGATTGAAAAATATACAAACATGGAAATATACTTGATTTTATATTTGATAGTGGAAATATACTTGAATTATACATCAGATACTGGAAAAATATTAACCCTCTTATCATTGAGTGAAACGTTGGCTACGGCAGTTTATATCACCATTTTGAGACCCCTAATAATTATAATTTGAACACTACTGATAAAGTTTTACCACACCCCTTGAATTCTCTCTGGCCTGTCTTGTTTGCTACATAGGTAGACCTTGCAATGGGGATGTTTTTCTCCCTTGTATATTCTTAGTCTCTGCCTTAACTCCCCTCCACTATGCTAATGGTTTTGACTATACTAGCATTCCAATGGCACAGTACCAACACCACAAGGCCTCGGCGCTGAGCTGTGACGTCACTCCAAGCCGGCTAGAGAGTTGAGCAGACATCAGTAGGCCCTACACGCTAGTAGGGAACTTGGAGCATATTTATAGGATAACATTAGGTATTTTCATTTCCATCAAGTAGTAATAATAATAGTTTCAATCATTTTAATATTTATTTTATCACCTATATATTTAAATATAACTAGGCTGTATTATATATGTTCCATATAAACATTGAATTTTCTCTGTGCACTTTATAAATTAAATATGTAGTTAAACTATAAACAGATGTGAATGGTTATCAATCTAGAGTAAAAAGCGTATCTATAATCATCTTGAATAAAACATTAACTCCATAAGAAAAATACAGCTATTTCTATTGTTTATTTGCCACAATTTAGTTCCTAGCACATCAAATTAACACAGTTTAAATTTTCTTAAAACCTTTCATGTGCTATAAAGAGCAGTTTTAAGTTACATTTATGTCATTTTTATTTAAAAATCCGCATTTACAGGAAACACAGTAAAACCGGTAATAATACTTCTGTACTATTATTATTAAAAGTATAACACTTTTAATTGGAGCCAAAATACCTGTCAAATTAAAACATATTTTAATGTTTCCTCAATGTATATGTAAATAATGTCAACAATAACCAAAATAATGTGTTATGAAAATGCGTGTTAAACCAAATATTTGAGTGGTGCTACATTAGTTTAGGTCAGGTTATTACAAATTATTAGACCTGTGCGTTTAGAACAATTATTACTATCATAAGGCAAAAGAAAAATTACATACTAATTCGAAACCCTCTAACTTGTTAAAGGACACATGTGTGAAAATCTTAATTTAAATAATATAGCCATGGAATTTAATTCCATACTAATTAAAAAAGCTTAGAGATAAAATTGCAACATTTTTTAAACAATTTATCTGAGAAATTTAACCACTTAAAATAGTTACATACTGCAATAGTTGGTTGTTTATATGTCTTCATCACTAAACAATTTTCACTAACACATCTAATAGATTTAATAAAAGGTAATTAAAATAACATGTAAGTCAAGCACTATTAAATACGTATAGGTTTACTCGTATAGCCTTACTTTAATATCTATGAAGCACTCGATATAACAGAACTATTTAAAATATCTTTTTTAACAGTTTTTTTTTTGGTACATGTCGTACACAATCATTCTTTTGATTGCAGTAATTGTTTAAAAGGACATTAGTTGATGCCCTTATAAGGTGTTGTAGTACATCATCTGGTGAATGTCCTTGATCACAATATCCATCGGTTAGAAAGAATTCATGGTTATTGAATAGGTTGATGGTTAGATTTAAAACAAGATTACGTTGGTTATTACTCCTCAAAAACAAGTTTTTGTGTTTCTCTGAAAGTAGCTTTTGGACAGTAATATAATTATACACAACCGCATTAACAATATCAGAGTTCGGGCATAATAAAACCACCTCTGTCCATGTTGTGAATTAGTTTATAGCTTGAATCAAGATTTAAGGTTTTATCTAAAACTATAGATTTTGAACATGAGTCACATTTAAGTTTTTTTAGAGCTGCCCAAGCACAATAACCTGATAAATAAGTTAAAACAGGAATCAGTGGTTCAATATTTTCAAAATCTTTTTCTGATATAGTAATATCAAAATATGATTTCACTTCAGAGTCTTCCACTTTATTGTCATTAGAATCACAATCAATATTTTCAACTTCTAGGTTTCCAAAAGTACTTGAAGACAATGTTAAAGGAAGAAAATTTTGCATCCTTAATTTAGACTCAGATTCAAAAATTTGACGGATTGATATCAAGTACTGTGAACCTGCTAATGTCCTATACTTTCCAAAGTGTCTGTTTGGATTTTTCCTAGAAGAAAATACCTAAAATGTAGTTCTTCAATACAATATTTAGCCATTTCAATTAGGCCATGAGTTGTGTGTGTAATTGCTAAATGTGTTTCTTTCGTTAGAGTACCTGTAGTGCACTTTCTTTCTTTCCAAGAATCTAACCAAGATATAAATTTGTACAAGTATGCTACACTTTGATCAGTTTCCGACATAAATAGAGGTTGTTGAAATGGATCATTTAATCGTTCCCCCTTTCGAGGTGTTTTCACATACACAATACTCCACCAATAAAATCTGCCGTTGTTTTGTAATTCAAAAGAGCATGCTTCTCACCCACATTTAATAGGCCCTCAATCACAAACCTATTAAAAATGCTTAGTACAAGTTTTACATTTTGTTTTTCCAAATTAGATGGGCATAGTGATTTCAAAGTCAACCCATATGCGTACTTGACGTAGTTTCCCTTTTCAACTTCATGCAGACGTTTGAGTGTAGTGAAGGATGCTGATGACAGGGATGTATTGTCAATATTTTCAAAGTTTGGGTAATACAAGCATTGATGGGCATTTTTTGGTTAATCCAGTTGTTACGTAAACACTTCAATATATGTACTGGGTCTAAAATAAAAAACAAGGGTTTTTTGGGGTCAGATGGATGTGGATACACAATACTCAACTGAGGTGGTGAAGCAAAAAGGACATTGCTTTTCTATTAATAGAATTGTTATCACTAACAACACATATAATATTAAATCCAATATGCTGGAGACTGATGACTGCTTTCTTTACTATTGAATGTAAGTGTTCTGCTGCTATTGTTTTAACAGGAATTATATGAATAACTTCCTTGTAAGCAGAAAGTAGATTTTGTATCATTAGAACATAAGCGCTAGTCGCAGCGTGTTCACTATTATAAGCCATCCCTAGAATATTGCCACCTTTATAGTCTAGGTATGGTTTGATGTGAATTTCGTCTATCATCATTAAGACAGTTAGGTCTACAGGTTTTAGCACATTGAATTTTTGCTTAATAAACTTAAGAAAGTTTTTATCTGACTGTTCACTTTGTGGGTTAGTGTTAAAGGATGCACAAATATTCTGTATTGTCCTAGGATGAGGAGCAATAACATTGCCTGAACTTCTCAAAAACTTGTAGGCATGGGGTGATATAGAATATAAAATACTAAAAAATACTGACGCATGGGACGAATATCGTATGCATTCTTTTTTGCAATTAATTAATAACACTAGTCTGCATTTTTTAATTTTTTCTCAGATGATTTCTCAAAAGTTGGTGTTCTTGAATCTATTTTTCATGCTGATTCTATAAATGAATTCCATTTTTTTCTATCACGTCAGGTTTTTACACAAATTAAGAGGTTATGTTTTCAAGATTTTTAGCTATTTTAAGCACAAATATATTCAAACACAAGACTTTTTTTTTACAAACACATTTTTTAAATATTGTAGGGACCTGTCCTAATACTGTAAAGAACTATCCTAATACTTTCATGACTATTCTGTAAAAAAAAATAGTAACCAGTGTTCCATTAATTTTCAAACTTTCTATTTTTTGACTTCCTTGCAGATCCTCCATTTCAACCCAACTTCTTGAAGTTTTCCAACATTGTTTTAACAATGTTCCTGTAATTTGGATCTTTGTTATTCCCTAGAAAGTTTTCGATATCAGATTGAAAGGCGGTCCATTCGTCTATTTCTCTCTCATTCATCGTTTTCTCAAAATCGTCGTCCTTCATCAGTTTGCGGATTTGTGGACCAATAAAAACTCCAGCTTTCAATTTTTCTTGTGTGATGAAGGGAAATTTCATAGAAAGGTACTTGAAACAAGGCCCATCTTGTGGTAGAACCCTTACAAACTGCTTCATCAAGTCCAATTTGATGTGTAGTGGTGGAAGCAAGAGTTTTGGGGGTCTACAAGCGGTTCATGCAATGTGTTTTTAGTTCCAGGCACATAATTCCTCCGCTCTGGCCAAACTCTTACACTCCAATGCCTCTGCTTTGCCCGATGATCCCATTAACATAGAAAACAAGGCAGTTTCATGTACCCAGCTTGTTGTCCTAATAGAATTCCTATAACTTTGAAATAACAACAGATTAGCCATTTGTGTTCCTCATACTTGATACTTAACAGTACCTTCATGTTCTCGAATGTATCTTTCATTTCAACTGAATGGGCCACAGGAATAGACCCATACTAGTTCCCATTGTGCATTAACACGCCTTTGAGGCTCCTCATGGATGAGCCAATAAAAAGTCTACACTGATTAGGATCATGTTCAATGCCATAGAAGTTCATAAACTCGTTTGTGTTATTGCAGTAAACCAAGGAATCGTTCTTTGAAAATAAAGGAACTAGTTCTTGTCCTCTGTGTCTGTACCATGAAAAATGTGTTCCTGGTGCCAGAAGATTCTTACTTTTAAGCCGGGAGCAAAATATTTCTGCAGATTCCTTAGGAAAATTCAGATCACGTACTAGATCATTAAGATCGCTCTGCAAGAAACTTTGTTGAGTAAAGTCGTATTCAGGCTTGTAGACATCATCATTATTGGCTTCAGAGATTACATCACGTTCACTTTCAACATCATCTTCTGCCATGTTCTCTAAAACAGCTGGAGAAAGAGGGGCAGGAAGGTCTTCTCCATGTGGAACTGGCCTGATGGCTGAAGGAATGCTTGGATACACAATTTGATTCTTATTTTTTGAATTGCACCCCTGAACATTAACCAAACAGAAGTAACAGTCATTAAGGTGGTATTTAGGCTCCCTCCACACCATAGGAATTGCAAACGACATGCACGTCTTCTTAACTTTTGGCTATAACCTTAACCTCTCAACACAATAGTGGCAAACTGTCTGTCGCCCATGCCTTATCCTGGTCGCCAAGCTTTACTTAAAATAAGCATAGTAAGCTTTCTTCACAAAGTCTGTTATGTCCGTTCTTTGTTTAAGCACATATGTAAAAAAAAATTGAATTGGTCACACACCTCCGTGTAGACATTGTAAGACTACAACTATAACTGCAATCACAATAGGGAAATAAACAGAGAACATCGTTGGAAATGCAAACACAAAACTAAATACAATGAGAACATATCTGGAAATGCAAGCGTCTGAGAGTAACAACACTTCCAAGGTCAGACAAGGAGACCTAGCAGCAGCAGTTGTGGCAACCTAAAGGCTTACAGGTCTATGTTGCGAAATTTCCGTCAACCAATACGCATTACCTACTGGCACATATAATGTTCTCAGCGATAAATGTTGGAAGTCAACTTTGGTCCATTGTGAAAAAACTGTACGTGATAGAAGAAAATTAAGAACAGTTTTGGAATCAGCATCAAAAAGTGAGCCAAAAACACATATTAGTTTCCAATCATCTGATATCATGCTGACTAGTGTAATAGTTGTTCAGACAAAAATTCTACCCTCTTTTTTTCATCGTCATCAAGATACTTATTTAAATTTAATAACAAGCCAAGGGCAGATTCAACAATATCAGATACATATTCTGCAGTAACGGGCTTAATGTGCAGTAATAAAAGCTCTAAAATGTTAACTAGATCATTAATATTATAGACCAGTTTAGGAAATATGTGCTTACCTAGTTTTTTTAAATTCGTCTTTACCAACAAATATAGACATTTCCAATTTTTCATTAATTACAGCTGATACTTGAATCACAGGTGTAGGTGTCATATCAATAACCACAAACATAACTTGATCATTTTTATGTTTAACTGTCCATACGTCAGAAAAATTTTCCCTTTTCAAGCAATCTAAAAATTCAGAAAATGAAGAAAACCGTGTTTTACTGTCATACATTTCTTTAGATATAACACTTTGAGCTATGGCACGTCTTAAATTATCATTATCAATCCTCTCTCGGCGCTGATCAGCATTTTCCCTTGTAGGCCGCGATGAAGATAAATATTCTGGACAGTTCGGTAGTTGAGATGGAATAGCACCATCCTGTAACCTCGGACGTTTTAATGAAACTGTTATTTTCTTCCCCGTCTTCTCATCATAGCATTCAGTTTCCCGCTGAATGTCATTATTTTGAAAATGAAGCGCACACACCTACAATTAAAAATTCATATGTTAAATACGAAGTTTTACATGCGTGAAAAAGTTTTGGTACGTTTTAAAAACAATTTTCCTCCACAGCAGATATCGAGGGTTGTAAATGTTATACTAATATTGCACCCATATG
Organism: Timema podura; assembly: GCA_033556935.1. Lineage (NCBI taxonomy): Eukaryota > Metazoa > Arthropoda > Insecta > Phasmatodea > Timematidae > Timema > Timema podura. The sequence goes on along the minus strand of JAVRXN010000002.1, from coordinate 61,550,527 downwards.
CTTTTGATGTAGCGTTTGTGGTTCGAGCCCAGTTGCATGTATTCGAGGAAAATTTAACCTTAATTGTCACATATCCTAAACGATCTCTTTGGAAAAAATATTTAACTACCTATATTTTAAATTAAACCTGAAAAAAATAGGTTGATTTTTAAAAATATATTCCCCTCTATGCTGTGGTAAATTGAAAAGCGCAACATAATCTAGCTCCACCTAGCTTTTAAACAATTACAGTACATTCTTTGATTGCGAAATATGAATTTAATTATTTGTGAGGTTTTTAAGTGCGTGAGCAATTTGTTTAAAATTAATAAATTAGTTCAAAAGTTTAAGGAGCTCAAGCAGGCTAATAAACTGAATAAAAAGAGGAACTAATGTTTTGATATAATAAATGGTTATTATAATTTTAAAAATCACGCTATTATTTGTATTAAATTTAACTAACTTAAGTTGATACAGCAGCGAATAGTGCTGATTTAACAGTACAATTATTAACGGATTAATATAACCAGGCAGGGATGATAAAGCTATTCTTTGAGGAAATGCATCACCACTTGTGTGTGGATAAGTTTGGGCCTAGAAAAAATTTAGAGTAAAATCATACCAGTAATCCCAGATGAGATTTGAACCCTGACCTTCTCGTCCACATCATGTGGGCGCAATGCGAGTGTTTCAATTAGATCCCTTGGCCACAGCTACGTTAATCTACCACTTAATTAAGTTGTAAATGATTGGAAGGGAAGATTGATGGAAATTTTATATTATAAATTGCTGCATGTTTGGTTTTATGGTTTCGCTGAATCTTGCACTAATTAACAAATCCAAGTATAAATAATGTAAAGGTTGAGATTTAAAGAGCTGCACCGGCGTTTTATTGAATAGATGACAATTGATCAATCAATTAATCCATCTCCGATCCATTCCTCTGGTATAGAACCCTGGCCTCCCCATCAGAAGCAAGCTACTACTAAACCGGATCATTATATTAAATAGATACAGCTTGTTATAAATTTAATTTTATATTTGTGTATAAATAAGTACCCAACAATCATAATAATATGTTTGAGAATGTATTGATCTAGTTGTTTAGTACTAAGAGCGCATCTTTATTTTTATTTAAGTTAATTACAATAAATATATTTAAATTGCATTTTATAAAGAAAAAAATTTAATCAGCACACAAGTCATCAATTAGAATAGCACACCTACATAATAATAGCCTACGAATCTAGTTCTAGATCTATTTCCTGAGAATAAGTCAGAAAAAGACAATCTACCTAAATTAAATTTGTTCGTCAACACAATCAAGATCCTAACTGAATTCATTTGGCCTCATAAAATAACTCTAAGCGATCAACTAACATTATGGGATAAAACATAAGTAACGCAAAATATTAATTTTATGATAGTTTACTAACATCAGTAACAATAAAGTCTTGATCTATTCATACCTTGGTATATTCTGTTGGAGTGAAATCTTTTCTTCTGATAGCATGAACCCACTTTTCACGAAGATCAACATTTGGTCAGTAGCACCGAGGCCTTGTGTAGTCTAGGTGGTGTTGACAGTACCCTCTTTGTTAGTTGTGTTCTTCACTTCACCCCCCCCCCCCCTCCTCAAAAAAAAATAGCTGTACAGTTTTCAAGCTTGGCTGATGTGATTACTTTGCAGAGGCCTATTGTTTATCTTGTTACCTTTGTGTTAAGAAGAAATGAGTAAACTCACAAGAAAGGATGATTGGTTGAACAGCACAGTACTTATGGATTGTGATAAAACTAAAGGACATGGTTCTTTGTGTAAAACTAACTTTTATATAAGTAACATGGGAATATCTTCAATTCAATCTCATGCCAAGGTAAAGAAGCATGTTGACAGTGAAAGCTGCTAGTGGGAGTGAAAAAATATTGGACTTGGTCCCTACAACCAAAAATGCAGTCTCATCTGTAGGCCTACATGAAGATGTTCATTTTAGTGCTAATGACCATGAAGTAGTTTTGAAACCTGAAACTAGACCTAGTTGTTCTATTCAGAGCTTCCTTGTCAAAGATGAAGTTTATCGTGCTGAAATATTGTGGGATATTAATCAAATAATAACACATTCTTCTGCTAGAAGTTTTTCTGCTTTTTAAAGTAATGTTTTCCGATAGTGATATTGCCCAGAAATTCCAAATGCATAATTAATAATACTTAGCACCGCGTCTTACTACCTAGTTTGGGTTATACGCTCAAATGCATAAAGATAAACTTGGATAGGCCTGTCATTGTGTATGAACTAGGTCCTTTTTTTAAAAGTGAGCTTGCAATTAATATGGCTAAGCAATGCTCATTTGACTGCAGTTCATCTGATGATAGCATAAATATTTTGGCTCAGTAGACCCAGATTGATATTGTTGTTAGCTTCTGGAATGAAAATGAAATTCATACAATATATTTAACATCTTGGTTTTTAGGTTATGCAACAGCTCATGATGTATTAAGGAACTTTATATCTGCACTAAAAAATAGGGTTTCAAGCTTAAAAAAAATTACTTTAAGTTTCCATGGATGGGCCAAATGTAAACCTCAATAATTTAAATGATCTTAAAAGTTACTTGAAGGAAGATGCTCCACAAGATCCCGAGTTGCCGTGTTTTGGAACTTGTTCTTTACACATTGTCTATGGTGCTTACAAAACTGCATCATGCTAACTCTAGTTGGGTTATCAGCCAATTTTTGCGGTCAGTATATTATTTATTTAAATATTTTCCAAGATGTGCAGACTACCAAAGAATAACAGAATTATATATTTTCCCCAATGATGTTTTGTACTTGTAGATGGGTAGAGAACTCAAGGGTGTTAGCGAGAGCAATGTCAATGCTGCCTTATTTAAAACAAAGTATGTTTATTCTTATAACAAGACTCCTCCAAAATCTAATAATTTTGAAACGTTAAGAAAGTTTGTCAAGCAAACTTTGTGACAGTAAACGTGGAATTCATGCTGTTAGTTTCACTCTAGTTGGACTCTCTCAATGGAAATCAACGCAATCAACTTCTATTGTCATTTATATTTGCAGAGCTAAGTAAACTACTTGACGAACAGAATTATAAAATGTGATGTAATTAATTCAGCAAATACTTAAAAAAAATTGTTATCCATTGGTTTGAAAAAACAGTCCAACATGAAATCACTCCTTACTGTAGATATTGGTTTTGCAGCATCGGCAGCTTTGAAGAACATTAAAGATATAAAGGTACTTCAGTTCAGAGGTGATTGCCAAAAATTCCTAGTTGATCTCTGCAACAAACTTTTACATAAGTGTCCTTTCTACTTCTTAATTGTCAAAGGTGCCATTTGTCTTTATCCTACAATCATGATCAATCCATCTCTTAGGACCCACCGGAAAACTTCTGCATTCGAAGCCCTACTAGACAAACAACCATCTAGCATGCAAGCCAATGCTGTAAAAATAGACTACTTGGATTTTGTACTAAAGCAAGAAGTTATTTGACTTCCTTAAAGGATTCACTTCAAGTTGAGACCTGCTTGATAAGTTCTTTATGAATATTTTTCCCAGGAGCTGTGATATTTTACTAAAAACATTCTTGTTCTCTTCCATAGCAAAGCAGCCATTGAGCGAAGTTATTCTGTAAATAAAGAATGTCTTGTTGACAGCCTTATTGGTCAACATGTAACTTATGATGCAATCACTGCAGCTGGAGGACTTCTAAATATGATTCATGCTGCAAATAATACATCAGGAATAAGGGAAGAAGCTCTTTAAAAGAAGAAAATGATTGATTTAGACTTAAATCTAAAAAGAACGGCTCTGCAGAAAGCGAAGGAAGAGGCAGAAGTGTTAAAATATGAAATAAAGTTTTGTGATTGAATGTTAATTTTTGTCTCCACCCTAAAAATTATTTTGTTTGAATGTTTTAATATTTTAATTTCTAATCATGTTAGGTAACAGCAATCTTTATTTCCAAGTAATTTTTTCTTAGTATCTTATTTGTTGTTGGTTTTTCATTGAAGGTTTCTGTATCTTTATTACTACGTATTTATTAAAGTATTTATAAATGAGGTGGCCCAATGGTTAAATAAGTTGAAAAAAATGGAAATTGATAAAAATAAGGAAAAAGGAGAATAAACTAATAAGAGTAAATTTAATGAAGGAAGCCCACATAGGGAAAGAATCCAATGCACAAAAGTGACATCTTCCTTTCTTCTGTCTTCTATAGTAGAAGTAGTCACACACACATTTTAACACAAATAGAATAATATTTTGGCATTGTTTCTTTTATCAAATATCTCTCTCTCTCTCTATTTTATAAAGGCAACAATGCCCAAATTTTACTCTATTTGTGTAAATTTTTTCCTTCCATTTGCATTATGTTCACATTAGGTGGTAAATTAGTGGTCTTAGGTTTTTCCTATCATTATATTGGTCTTAACCACTAGTAATTGTTATAATAGGTACTTTTAAAAATAATAAACACACACACACACACAAAGCTACAAACTGTATTTGGACTCTTTTACATGGACTGTACACAAAACAAAGCATTATAATTATTTCTAAGATGAGAATCTTTGTTGTGGAATAACTATACTTTCATTGCAAGAATATTTTAGAGTGTGAATGAAGTTGAATATTCTTTAAGTAAAAATGTTTGATTATGAAACATAACCCTAATGTTCTATCATTTAATACTTTGAAATAGGGGTTATTTGGTTCTGAAAGTTTTTCATATTATACTGGATTTCTTATATAAAATATACTGTAAATACTGGAATTTCAAAACTCTAGTCCAGTAGACAAAATGGGACTATACACCACAGTATGGCTGCTGTTTTGATTACACATTTCCAATACTGTCACCAGTCACATATGATGGTGTGTATGTTCCGAGGTGAAGGCAATGATGAACCCTCATTTACAGTTTATGTTAGTGCACTTGTGTCTAAAACATCTTTCCCTTCTACAATACTCTCTTATTTAATACTATTAAATGTACTCTTCAATCCTCTTAGTTTCTACTACATTACTATTAAAGAAACAGTTTATTCCTTCTTTTCCAGCTTACTGTGCATATCTAATTTACTCCTTGTTCCTACATATTATTAAAGATTCCTACTAGGATTTAAAACTCAAATCTTTAAGGGGATTTGAGATTTGAGGATTCAAAACTCAAATCCTTAAAAAAAGAGAAAAGGTTTGTTTTTTTCGAGGGAAATTTGTTGTAGTGCTCCAATAGTGCTATTTGGTGGTTCAAACCATTTATAATTATAGAAAGCACTTTAAAACCAGGCACCAGACATTTAATTTATCACTTAACTGAATGTATGAATGTTATGATGGGAGTACAAGAAAGAATGTTAACATTTATTTACTATTTGTATTTTATATTATATTTATATTTCATCCTATGTTAATAATTTTTTTCCAAAATTTGTATTCAAAGATATCTTGGAGATTCAGATTCAAGATTTGGATTCGTAAAATAGTGAGTTCAACCCATCTCTAATTCCTAAACATAATTATTACTATTAATTCTTCCTTGTTCTTGCTACATACTACTAGATTTACTGTTAGTTCCTTATTGCTCCTGTTAAATACAATTTATCTTGCTGTTGATTTATTTACAGATTTATCCATTAAGGGTATATGTATATATGAGAATTATGCTAATAAAGTAGGAATGAGGGTATATAAGTAATATACCCTTATTTGCATAAAAGGAGAGTGGGTAATCGTTTAGAAAAAACTCTCAGTAAACCAGACCGAGATTCGAACCCGATCTCCCCGTCATCAGCAGACCAGTATTTGAGCACTGAAGCGCGTGTTTGTTACTGTTTATTCCTCTGTCTTTGCTACATGCAACTTGAATAACAGAATTAAAGGGTGTTTTCTTTTAGCATAGTGTTGGGCTGTACACATATGCATGAATTATGCCAATGTATTAGGGATGAGGAAGGTTTTATTTAGAGAAAGTGTACTCACATTTGTGTGGAGGGGTGTAAAATCAGTAAGGAAAACCACCCTCAGTATATTCAATCAGGATTCAAATCATAATCTCACCATCAACAGTCCAGTCTATTGTGTGAGTGACATCTAAAATTATTTGACCACCAAAAGGGTGAGAATTACTGTTATTTCTACTTGTTTGTATCCTTTACTATTCAATACTATATGTTGTGGTTTGCTACCTGCTTGGGTTATCGCCTACTATTCAATAATCTTTATCCCTTTTGGTTGGTTAATTTTGCCATTCTTTCCCACCTTCCTGTTGGATACATTTTGAATTGAATTTTTCAGCTCCATAGGGTTGCTTGTCATGGCGGCTATTTACATAATAAGGATCCATATTAGTAACGAGAAAATATGATTTATCTTAAATTACCCATTGGAGAAGGGAAAATCAAACTCTGATCAATGTGCAGTCCTACAACGCTATCAAGCAGGCATTTTTTAAAAACAGTTCACTTTAAATATAGTTTTACTAGAGAACAATAAAAATTGCCTTCTAATGTCCAATAAACCAGCTTTCAGATAGCGGCCCCACCCTAGTCCTATAAACAAATCCCCAAAATATGCTAACTTTGTAATTTACAATGAAAATGTATAATAGAATGGTGCTTTGTTTGTTCAAGCAAATGTATGCAAATTATTTAGTTATAAACAATCTTCAAATACCATTGACAAGTTACTTGTCTGAAAAGGTTTGTTCATTGAAAGAGGTGAGTGGTGATTGGTGGTAACTGAACTTTTGTGTTTGGACCGCCACCCCTTTACAACGGACAATTTTAAAGCGAGTTGTTTCCCTTGGAAATGCAGTTATCACTGAGAGCAACTAGCACTCTCCAGTGCCCAAAGAATCAACCTGGCTCAAGGAGGGCAGGAATCTCCTGTAAGGCTCAGTGTCTGAAGTATACCTTGTCTGTGCCCTAGCTCTTAGATTTCCCTGAAACGCAGCTCCCCCATGCAAGGTTCTTCCTTGTCCAGCAGTGACCAATCAAACTAAATGTGCCTAGTTTGGTCAGAATACAGTTTAGTAGTAGGTATTTGGGACTAAAATCCCCGGTTGTCTCAGCCTCCCACTTGTCCCAGGAAAGGAACTAAACCTCACAAAAATAGCATTGCTGCGGAAACACCATAGCTAAAACCTCCTGGTAACTCTTGATCAGCTGACATCCCATCGCTGACTGCCTCAAGAGAACTAACAATGCTGACTAGACTCTTATAGACTCTCATAGTGGACACAAGAAACAACTCCACCAACTTTCGGAAAAGAGGTTTGCTGCAAATGCAAGAGAGCAACAGCACAATTTAATTGCTGCTCCTTACCACATGTTCCTATTACTGTCAATTCCTTAGTGTTATTGCTTTTTATGTGTTGGACCATATTATTTCTGTTATTGTCCAGCAGTATCAAATAAGAACTTTAACAGAAACAGTAATTTCAAGCAAAGTACAACTTATTGAAGTCATACAAACTAATCTATTGATTATTGAAACCATAAAACATACTGTTAGTCAAGGAATTACTCCTAACTCATTTTACGTTTGATTGGAATCATCTAATTTAATACAATCAAATTTAAGATGTGTGAATTTGGCTGACTTTATTTCCACTTTCTTTTTGAAGAGCCACAGGAATGATACAATAACATAGAATAACACAACTTTTGTTTTTATAAAAGCCCAAAAACCAATCAAATCAATTTACAGTAAAAACGAAAACCCTAAAAAAATTGTGTATAAATGTACCCTTCGTCCACCCTGAAAGATAGCACTCTTATCTTGCATGGTTCTATGATGTAGCTTGTAGGATAGGGCCATAGTGTAATCTGTCAAGGTAAGACTGCTATGTTTCAGGGTAAACGGAATGTAAAATTATTAAAATAATAATATATTATATAAATATGCTGTTTTTCATATGTAAAATTGGCAGAACTAGCCAGAAAAATATTTCAGATTTGACGAGAAGTCAATCTGGGCTGAATTTAATGAGCATTTGTATTTTTAGTTTAATTTGGTATAAAACGTGTTTGTTTAGTAAAATAACTTTTAGAAAATGACATCTAATGAAATAATGCCATCCTAATTTACAAATAATTACTGCAATTACTAATAATAATTGTAATTTTTTTAAATTTTGAACTAACTTAACACATTCACTTTTCTTCAAAATTTAATCTATTTTATTTTATCTAGTTTATAGTTTAAATGTTTCATTAAACCATAAACTGTAACATTCTGTAAAATCTTGAAAGGTATTATTACATTCATTACATATGTATACTGTCTAATTAAGTAACATAGTATGCTATGTATAGCCTGATTTTGGTAGAAAGAACAATATCAGGTAGTTACTAAGATTACTAAAACAATTATAATATATTCATTCCATTATTCAAGTCATGTTATTTGCAGTTATCAATACTTATTAAATAACACAAATAATTCAGTAAAAGCTTATCAATGTTGTCCGCAAAGAAGTGTTTGAATTTTCTAAACTGTTCTTCCAACCAAAATTGAGGTATCTCTCACAATGGTGAATTGCACTTGTAAAAAGGAAGAGGTGTGTGGCAGAGGGTAGAGAGAGAGATTTAAAGGATACAAAAAGAAAGAAAGAGGAAAGAAAATTAAGATAACCTACTCTATGTAGCTTCTTGAGGCATTAAATGTTCAGAAAATTGCTGAGGTAGAGAGAGAGAGCCATTAGATCTTTAGTCTTTCAGTTCCTTGAAGTTGTGGGTGGATGTCTGTACACCCAAAGGACCCCCTCGCCATACTAGGTTGTTGTTTTTAGTCATCAGCGCCACTGCCCAGTTACTTTGCAATTTTTGAACATTAGGCTATGCATTGCCATATGCAAAGCTGAAGACATTCTGCTCTCAGAATATTGAAGTCTGACCAGGTAGGATAACACACCGCAGAGTTTTATTTTTTTAAGAGAATACATTCTGGAATCAAGACGTCTTGGCCATCTGTAAAAAGAATATTGGATTTATTCTAGAATTATATCAACAGATAAGCTTGGATTAAGTAAAGTCAAAAATTAAACAAGTATACTTTTGAAAATATGATGTAATACAAGTATGAGTGTGTTTTTAAATGGAAGTGATCATAATGCGCTTAATATAAAGTTGACATAACATTAATTAAACACTCTATTTTGTCAATAAAAGAACTTTCAGGTTAGTTTAAATTGCAAGAAACATCAACACAGTGATTTTGTACCTCATGTGGGTGTAGGCCCTAGTACACTAAATACTGCATGTCAGGAACTTGTTTTTATTTAGTAAAAGAACACTTCCCAATCAACATCAAGATTTTTAACATACCAATACTAAGATTATTCTCTAAATTGACAAATGACATCTGGCCATAGGAATGAAACTTGGAACCTTTGGCGATTCTTGTGTCTAGCTGTAATTTTTCAATTTAGAGAATATGATATTTAGATGCGGCTATAGTCATAACTAACAAATATAATAGCTTGGCTATTTAATACATCATAATATCAAGATTGTTTCTAAGCTTTCTAGGATAGTAACACAAAAAAACATGTTTTTACATTCACATAAAGTGTAGACCTACGACCGTATAACCTAGGAAAATTTTAGAATGCCTACAATTTATTTAAAAAAACATATTTTTACAAAAATAGCATGACCTTAAAGGTGTTATTAATTATATTGAACACAAAATATGCCAGCTATTAAAATATTTTAATTAGATACTCATTAAATAATTATTAATTCATGAGACAATTAATACGCTCTCCAACACTGAAAAATACTCCAAACACCACCATCAGAGTTGAAATATAGTGCGCAAAACAAACCAAGCCAAATAAAATGTTTTGAATCAAAGATTCAGAATGGCCCACTTAAAAAAACAGCCTAAACACATATTTTTAAAATATACATTTAAAATTATCAGAAAACAAAACAAACCAAACTAAAATACATAAAAAATAAAGTATTAGAATCAAAACTACAACATTCAAACAAACAGACAAGCAAAAATTAACTTTTTAAAAGATTTAGTTAAAATCTAATAATTTAATTGTGGAATTGTGAAAATTACTAGTAAACAGCCATAGAAGTGTTTAAAATTCATCCTAAAAAGTAATTAAGTTGATTAAAAAATAGTTATCAACATAGTTTAATGTCAGTAGTTTTTATGTATCTTAAATCATTAATGACTCAATTAGGTAATGCCATTTTCCTTTTGCTAAAAATAGCTTTTCTTACAATCAAGCAATTGTGTTCTACCACCAAATAAAGAATTAATATCCCATCATAAGATTGATGGATTTATGTTAATGTTAGGGATGTGTCAATACTAACGAAACGGTTACTTGTAGCCTCACTGACAACTTGTCATTCCTTGCCGATACTTATACTGGTGGATAAGTAAGGAACCATCCATCTCAATCCACCACTGCTAGTAACCTTATCAGACCATACAACAGTTCTACTTCACCTATATCAGATTTGCCATTCACATGTTTTCTCTACCAATATCCCCCTCTGTGAAGGTTACCGTGGCAATATCGTGATGAAATGAATAGTGCAGGATCACAGTTTTTCTTACAAAAAAACTATTAAACTAGTACCCACCAATTTTTAACAAAATCTTAAATAAGCCAATGTGATTCACAAGGATATTATAAAGCTAACAAATTTTAACAATATTTTTTAATTAAAGATTCAAATCATTAATAAAATATTCTTTAAATTGAAAAATGACACAAAGATACGAGAATCGAACCCAGTACTTTTAGCTTGGGGTTTTTGAGTCTTGTGTCCAGGTGTTATTTTTCAATTTAAGGAATTAGATATTTAAATGCTGTTACAAGGTCGTGTTCTAATAAATATACTAGCTTGACTATTTAATCCATATTAATAGACTAGCCTCTCACTGCTATTTAACAACAATAGTATGCATGTTTTTGGGGGATAACTGGCTTTTTAGTTTCGATATCAGAGCTGAGCTATATCATTAAAGGAACAGTCTTGGCAACTTGTAACTGTTCCAAAAGAGTAACTGGAATGGTTTGGATCAAGTACCGGTACCGGTACATATTGGTATCGACACATCCCTAACCTGTCCAGAATATGGTGGAATAATGCGCAGTAAAATAGGTGAGTTTAGCAAATATTTCAAAACCATGAATTAAATCATCTTGTATTAGAGACAACTTAACTTTTTTTGGTCTAATCTGAATAATAAAGATATTAAATAAAAAATATTCAAGAAATTGGAAATTGTTTGCACTGTTGACTCTGCAAGCCTAATTCAATTAAAATATAAAAGCTCCAAATTTGTGAACAAATGGTTTTCAAAAGGTAAAAATTACAAAGCTGTGTTTTGCTCGCATGTTTACTCTATATATAAGTTATGTAAATTATAATCACACAATGTATCTTAACATTATTTGGATGTTGGTTAACAATCATGAAATGATGGTGATCCCAAGAAAGACCTTAGTGCGCTTTATACGTCCCATTTTAGGCTTTTTTTCATTGTTACAGTAATACAATGTTTCAATATTTTGTTCATTTTATTACGCATACAAGAATAGCCTACATAGAATCAAATAACACCAAGCTTTAGAAATTTTTAACACTTTTAATAAATACTATACCTATCTTAATATAACTCAACAATACATCACCCGAATCACTTTCAAAATGTAAATATCGATGAACGATGTGTAACTTTCCTGCGATCCTGCACACTGGACATCATCCCATGATGCTTAGTGTTACATTTGTGATCCTGCTCATTGAATATTAAAATGACTATGATCATCGTATAATGTATACCACCCACATTTAATTATCACATTGAATAGCCTAGTTTGTTTTATCTATAGCCATAAATTTAATTTACTAAAATATGATTAGATTAAACTGGGTTGGGAAAGTGTTATAATAATGAAAGGTTTGGTTAAGCTGGGCTGGATAAGTGTAATAAGAATTATTAATATAAACTAGTTGTATTATTTCCATGACATTAATATTATATTGTTTTTTTATTTCAATTCTACATATTTTTATGTTTGGAACAGTGTAGGGCTGGCTGATATCAATATTTTATATATTTTAATAAAGAAGTAGCCGGTAATGAAATGGATAAAGCGTACTATACCCGTGAGAAACATACATACTTTTCTACTGTGTGGTTGGAGGCATTAATTCTAAGCCTTTACACTCTCTAGACAAGAAAACTCCAAAAGAAAATATAACAAAGCTTTTCACTAATGACCATCGGAATGGATCATAATATAAACTTTTAAAGAAACTTGATGTCGATAACTTATCAGAGAGCATTGTAAAGTTTAAGTTTTGTATTTAGTGAAAAGGTTAGGTTTAGGTTTGTACTTTACACAGATCAAAGCAGACATTAAATATCCATTGCTACAATAAACAGCCGTCTTAAAACAACACAAGAAAATAAATAGTTGCAGACAATTAGTTCTGGAAAGAATAATAGAGCGCGTATAACATAAAAGGCCATGTTTATGTTTAGCGTCCAGTGTATAGCTCATTAGAAAAACAGTAAAGTGATTAATAATTAAACTAAGTGTATAATGTCTTATTTATCAAAAACATTTGAATTGTTTAATAAGGAACGTTTAAGAATATTTATAAATAAATATCAATTTTTAGTGAAATTAGGCTGTACAAGTTGTATTAAATTATGTAAGAAATAAGTGTGTAATATAATATATATGCACAATATTTGATTGATATTTGAAAGAAATTGATAATATTAATTACAAGTTATGATACTTTATAATTATGAATGTCTTAAAATTTTAACAAACATCTAAAAATTCAGTACATATTAAAATTGTAGGATGATGTGATCATGCATATTTCATATTAGAAATACGAAATATGCATGATGACACAAGGACGTAGCCAGCGAATAATTTCAGGGGGGGTTAGGTGGGGCCATCCCCCAATTGCTGGAGGCCAGAAAAAATCTAAATAAAAAACTGTTCTAGAAGCTATCTGAAGTGTTTTTTTTATGGCAACACTACCTCCAACTATCGGAGGCTAGGAAAAATTCTAATTATTAAACAGATCTAGAAGCTCTCTTAAGTGCTTTTTTTATTGGTAACATAACCCCATAAATGCCGGAGGCTATAGGAAAAATCTATATATCTAAACAATTCTTAGAAGCTCTTTAAAGTGTTTTTATGGTAACATGACCCCCTAACTGCCGGAGGTTAGGAAAATTCTATATATTTAAACACCTCTAGATGCTCTCTAAACTTTTTTTTATAGTAGCATAGCTGTTGAAGTTCAGGAAAAATTATAAATATTAAACACCTCTAGAAGCTCTCTGAAGTGTATATTATGGCACCATAAACACCCTAACTACCGAGGTCTGGGAAAATTTCTAAATATTAAACACCTCTAGAAGTTATTTGAAGTGTTTTTTATGGCAACATAACCCCCTAAACGCCAAAAAATAGGAACAATTATAAATATTAAACACCTCTAGAAGCTATCTGAAATTTTTATTTACTATAACATAACACCATAACTGCCGAAGGCTAGAAAAAATTCTAAATAAGAAAAACCTCTGGAAGCTCTCTGAAGTGCTTTTTATGGTAACACAGCCCCCTAATGTGTACTTGTAACTTAATTTTGATATTGTTTGAACCATAAATAAAGCCATATATATTTTGTTCATAAAATTTCGGGGGGGTGGGGGGGTTTGAACCCAGAAAACCCCCCCCTGACTACGGCCTTGTGATCACATCATCCTTTATTTTTTTTAAACATAGTTTTGTTGAATTATAACGAGAGAAGTTCTATGTTCAGAGGTTGTAGACCAATTGAGAATAACTAATTAGTAGTTTGATATGTTTATTAATAATTAGAAATGAACATTAATACTGTAAGTGATTTTCCTTATGCCAACCTCCATCCCAAAGAATTATTGGCTTGATCTGCTCAATCACCGACTACATCCACTACGTGCTGCCCTCTATGCAAGAAGAAGGTGTGAAGTGGGCGCTCCGAAGGGTTAATATTCGATCTGTTTTTTTGTGTTCTGTTTCTACCTCCAATCCCAGGCAGGAGATCTTTTTGATCTATTCGGTAGGTAGTTTGGGTAATATGTATATATGTTTGTAATATAAATAAAAATGGTCTAATTGAGTCAGAAGGGAAGGATGATATATTTTGCAAATAAGAGGATTTCCAACCATACATAATACTCCTTGAGCCGAGTAACTGTTTACTCGTATCTCTTGGTAAGAATAGCAATCCTAATAATTCATAACTAAACCAGTTTGTATGTATAAGTAATTCATAGCTTACTTAATTAATTGTGTGGTTGTGTAATTAGGGGGATTTGCGTTTGTGAGTTGGTAGCGATAGATGCGGACAAAAGTATTGTTGATAAAAAAACTAGTTTGAGAGAGCCGCTTGACTGAAGATGGCTCGTAAATGCTAGAGGTCGGAAAATAATCGTGTGGCAAGGAAAATATTGCTGGTGGTGAAAGCTAACTATCTAAAGGACCCCAAGAGTGTCCTTGATAAGGATTGGACGCATGTTCAGATGCACCTAAACAATCGCTGGGAAGGTATGTGTTCTTGAGCTATTTGTATCGTTGTACTTGGACATCGGAAAAGTCCTATAACTTCGCGTGTGGCCGTAGCTTCTGAGCGAAATCACGTGTGCAAGTCCACGCAGCGAGCGATGGTCCACCAACTCCTTCTAGTTAACGAACCCATCAAAACTAGGTAGCTTATGAAACCCCCCACACCCCATAGTGACACCAGCGTCATGGAGGAGGTCATAAACTCAGCCTTAGGTATAGCTTAGGTTTGTCGAAGCACTGACCCCCAAGTTCCCTAATTGAGACCTCGTGGATATGTCATGACCAACTATCCCCGGCCAAAACCGGGTACGCACCACCAGCCACTTAGTGTTCCGGATGAGAGACCCACTGTACTCACCCCCACACAAACACATCTACAGAGATTTAGCTGCCCCACTAGATAGCCGGGGCATGGAGGGATCCTGTAGAGGTTTTGAGCGAGTCAACCTGTCTCACCTACATTCTCCCATCAGGATAGCATCCGGGCCAATACGTAACGTTACGCGGGAATGTACTCGGTCATAAACCCTAAAGCGGGCACAGCACCAGCCTGGAGCTACCCCCAGTAAGCAAGTGCATAAAGGACACAGCCACGTAACTTGTCTGACACCTTATATAAGTCAGATACTTTTCAAAGTGGAAACTCTCCTGCCTATTAAGGATAGGCATCCATTTGTCTGGGGAACAGCTATCTCTTACAAGTCTCCTCTAGCCCATCATGGCTGTGTCCTTTGAGCGCAGCAACGTACTTTACCATGCGCAACGCGCAGGCCCCGGGCTTATGTGGTTAGCGCCCTGGGCATAGATAGCTCAGGTGCCCCCCTCCCCCCACCTTACACTTGTAATTTTTATAAGCTTGTCTAACTATTAGTAGCTACCTTTTATAATTGAAAAATGCACATTGATTAGCTAACCTTTTGGTTATTTTGATTATTTATTACTAAACACTATATTTAATACCATAGTAAATAAAAACAACATATTTTGTTTGTTCGTTTTAGAAGTCCTATTAATTTTTTAACATCATTATATACATTTACATAAAAACATACACACAGTAGAAATAAACTGCAAATACCAGCCCCGCAGGATTTAAAACATACATAGAATCACTGAAAAGAGGTTATGTATGAAACACTTGACAGCGAACGTGGGAATGAATCGCCAAGGCAGGCAAACGAGAATGAAAGTAACTAAGGTAAGTGTGCAAATTACTACACTAGAGTGCGTGGATGGCAGGAAATTGAATGTGATGTACGCGTTCCACATTTTTACAAGCAGAATAAACGAAACAAAAATAAAAGTGTAATTTGGTCACTTTTTAATTCTTGTGTGAATGAAATAAACACTTTTCCTCTTTAAAAAATATGGTCCTCTCGTGAGTCCCCTAAAGTCTGGCGCCCTGGGCATTTGCTCAGTCTGCCCAGTTATAAACTGGGGCCTGACAACGGGCAATTTAGGAACCAATGACCCCGTGTCCACCATCGATCTCTGTCATCATAAGACAATTTAGGAAAACACTCCACTCTTGGTCAGCTTCCATAGGCAGGAGGAGTTGGCTACTCCTTCCATGTATGCTGGATGCTCACGTAGAGGCATTAACCCCTCCGAAAAGGTTAGGCGCCTAGCGTCAGGAATCACCCTAAAAGGTCTTTCAAGCTGAATTTTCCAGTGGGGACCTCGTGGAGTTGGCCTGGCCAGCTTTCCCGAAGGGTACAGGCTACCAACCACTTAGTGTATGGCGAGTAGGGGGGGAGGCACTCCCCATTCACTTCCACACAAACGACCTCTGCAGAGATTTAGCCGCCCTTCAGCTAAAATCCTTCTTGACGTTGCCCGGGAACCACCACGAGGAAGCATTCTGCCAGGATTACCGGACGCGGAACATCCTGCAAGCAGGGGTGGGAAGCCTCTTGTCCCTTCCAAGCCAAGGTAGTCACCAAAAGGAGGCACTCATTACCAAACGAGGAACATCCCGTAGGAAGCCTCTTGTCCCATCCAAGCCAAGATAGTCACCACGAGGAGGCATTCTACCAGGATTACCGGACTTGGAACATCCCGCAGGGAGGGGTGAGAAGCCTCTTGTCCCATCCAAGCCAAGGCAGTTGCCACGAGGAGGTGTTTTGCCAGGATTACTGAATGAGGAACATCACGCAGGCAAGGGCGGGAGGCATCTAGTCCGCCCGAACCAAGGTAGTCGCCACTCGGGTGAGTACATCTAAAACCTATGAACTTCCAACCACAACCTTGCGCTACCCCTAGTAAGTAAAATAGGTTGTACTTAATACATTATATTTTTAATTGTATCCAATAGATCATCAATCGCATAACAGAGTACACATTGAGATAGAATATGCAAAATTTAATTAAAATGTATTTATTTCAAATAAGAACATTCATACATTCATAAATTTCACGATAAGTAAAAATATCTCAGAAAAAGTTACACACACACACATACATACACATAAATTAATGATACATATTATATACTCGTATTAATGAGATTTATTAATTGGTCTCCTGGAAAAATTTATTATTCGTGATTAGGTTGTGCTTTGAAGATTTCAATAATGTTTTGTCCTCGTAACGCGATACAACTATTATATATAATTTTTTTCCAGGAGACCAACCAATACGTTTCATTAATTTAAAATAATTATTATTTAGTGTTAAACTATACCTTTGCAAATATTTTCTGTAACATTTTTATTTGTGATATTTGAATTTCACGGCCGTTTGCCACACAGCGCTGACGTTTCCTTTTGTCCTGGAGGTATTTCAACAGCACTCTACCGTAAAGTGCCGCCATCTTGACGGATAAAATTGAACTTTGAGGTATTCAAAAATGGGGTTGACTTATCGAAAATCCTATAACTATAACATAACTCGCCGTTTCTTGTAAACTACTTGGACAATCACAGTAGTTTTTTCAGAATTTGTTATAAAAAGTAAAAACCTTCTAATACATTAGGCTATTATTGAAATCCCTATATTATAATTGGTTTCCTTTGAAAAAAAAAAGTTTTCTAATGAAACAAGTTATGAGGTTTTTTTGCAGACATATCTTCACTCTGTATACAAAAGTTTATTCCTAATTGAAATAGATGGGTAGTAGAAGTGTACGAAATGCTCATCATGAACTGAACTTTATTTTTATATAAGGCTCATTCCTCTAAAACCAATACGTTTCAGTTATATGTGTTTAGTTATGACCTCTTCACAGTGGTTGCCCAAGTAGTTTATGAGAAACGGTGAGTTATGTTTTAGGGTTTTCTAATATTTGATCGCGAGAACTTAAAAATGTGGCCGTCCTGCGCGCTCGTGTCGTGAATTAAAATATCGTCTGCACTTTGCACGATGGATATACACAGTGTTACCAATTTGGCGACTTTTACGGGTCTGAAACGACAAAGTTTCATTTTTACCGCCTAGAGACTATTCTAGCAACTTCCCTTAATTTTCTATCAAGTTTATGTTCATTATTTTAAATTTTGATTTTTGAACTACCATACCACAAAAAAGGATAATGCATAGATTCGGTCTAGGGAAGAGCTTTAAACTAGGCCTATCTATATATGTCATTCACAAGTCACAATGACATCGTTCCAGATCCGGGGTTCACCTGAGTCCACTGATGTATCTTACATTCAGTTCAGATTAATGTATGCATTTTTGGTTTGGTGACAAATCTAATGACTTTTTAGTTTTTCATCTAGTGAATTTCAGTTTCTAATCTAGCTACAACATTTATATGGTCTTTGGCAAAACTGCCTATAAGTACATTCACCTGTCTTGAGTCTATGGCTCAGATTATTTTGCAGGATTATTGCTTGGCTTTACCAAGCTTTTTCGCTGCTACACTTATGATAATATACTGTACCATGAATTTACAACTGTATAGGGTGACCATAGTTATTGCTTTAGATAAAAGTGGGACACCTGTCATTCCTATCCTCTCCCCAACCCCAAAATGTATTGC
This sequence comes from Timema podura, assembly GCA_033556935.1. NCBI lineage: Eukaryota > Metazoa > Arthropoda > Insecta > Phasmatodea > Timematidae > Timema > Timema podura. The sequence goes on along the minus strand of JAVRXN010000002.1, from coordinate 61,531,930 downwards.
ACAAGTTCCTCTAAAATCCAACCAGCCTAATCTCTAGCACATTAGATTTATAGTGCATAGGTGTACCGAACAGGTAGTATGACGCAGTGCTAAAATAAAAATTAACTCAAATGGAACAATGTAAAAGATACATTTATTTTAACCATTATAGTAATAAAAAACAGCTTTAACTCTTCTATTATATTTTGAGAATTTGCCATAAATATTGTAACATGGGAGGGAAACTAAAAATAATAGCTGTACATAAGACTGTTCATGATAACATACATTTTAGCAAATATGTTGATCATTTTTTACTTTACCATAAAAAATTATACTTGACTAAAATGAAGATGCATTGTATCATACCATAGTTATTTTATTTTAACAGGCAGATAAAGGCTATAGCCAGGAAAGAGTTGGCTGCCCAAAAGAGGTAGGCTTTAGTTACTGGTGGAAGATTTTCCCCTCCCCCCAACCCAAGTCCCAGGTACACTAGGTCATATCGTCCAGGCGTTGCTCAATCACCCAGGTTTGGATGAGGAAATGCAATCCCTGGACAGTTATTTCCATCATGTGCTGCGGAACACCCCTAGTGCTGCATTTGGTTCTATCCCTGCCACAACTCCTGCTTCTTTTCATCTTGCCGCTCCACCAACTGTTTCAAGTTTCAACCTCTTCTTCTCTAGAGGAGATTTTCCCAATATGCCTACTTTTTCTACAAACACTCCCAACTTTTCAACCGGTTCTCAGTGGATCACCCTTGTCTAAGACAGCTTTTTACCTCTAAAAAGGTCTTGTTTCAGCTTAGAAAAATGTTGATGATCCATCTTCAGAATTGCTTTCTGCAACTCCTCATTTCAACCACAAGGTAGCTTTACAGACTTAGATGTCATGTTAAACTAGACCACTTCTTTTTTTAATGTAATTTTTGATTAATTACTACTCGACCGCTTACCTTTGTAATTGGTAATAGATGGGCCTAATTATTGAAATCTTTACTTAATTGTTTCTACCAAGAATATACATTCTATTTCTTAAAACAGTTTATTAGCTTGAGTGTTCTGTCTGTACACTTTAAGAAATCATGGTTACAATCAACTTCCTAGAAACTCCCTTCACTTGCCAAATGGTCTTAAGCTTCACTCTCGTGTTAGACTGGCCTGCTAGTTACAGGATGATCAGGGTTCAAATCCCGGTCAAGTATATAGAGTTTTTTTCCCCTAAATAGTTTCTCACTCTTCTTCCATGCAAACGCGAGTTTATTACCTCTAAAACACAAACGGAAATATTTCTCGGTTCTGGTTTTTCCAATAAATATTATAGGGTTCTGGTTTAAAAAAATAAAAGTTTCTTTTCAGTTACTAATCTAGTTCTGGTTTTGGTCCTTTTTTATTATTAAATAGTTATACTAGCCTTATCAGTTTCTAAAATAAGAAATATATTAAAAATTAATTTACAACAAAATAATAGTGGCATAGTTTATTATTTGAAAAGGAGATCTGCGACATCTCAAAAGTGAATCATTTACATTTACCAAAAACTCACAAGATTTAAGAAAATAGATAATATACATTGTTGTAGAAACATTCAGCAAGAGAGCATAAATGAATTAATATACACTGTTACAGAAACAATGAGAATAGAAACATCTTTGTTCACCTAAGAGCACACCAATCAATTTCAAAGACCTCCATAAAAAATATATAAGCTTATAGCTCAGAAACTATTGGTTTTATAAAAATATATTTCAAATAGTTATGAAGATATGATCAATATTGGAAATTTCTGCTTATGTAAAGTACCCTCAGTCATTTTCATGGGAAAAAATAAGAGTTAATATTTTGTTTGTAATGTTAAAAACAGTGCCCATCTACAAAATTTGATCAAAATAGATTTTTTCTCTTCATGCCCTTTAGTAAACTACCATTAATTTTAGGATTGGATGTCTAATTAAAAAAAATTCCTTGTGAAAACTCTGGATAACACATTTTAGACCAATTGGTAAAATAGTTTCTGCTCTAGACCGAGATACAGACAGCATCTCGAAAACCACTTTTTCTGTTTCAGGCGAGGTCATAAAACTTCAACATCTACTAAATTATAGAGTTAGATTTTTTTTTACGATCAAGGGGTCAATGGAAAGTAAAAATGATAAAATTTGACTTTCAGTTATATTTATGTACAAAATTATAATTTTAGGCCAGATTAAAATATTGCTATGGCAATGTTCTCAATTTCAATTCAAACATTTTTATTTGATATGTTAGTAAGGTACTTTTTTGAAGCCCTTAATAGATATGTTGGCTGTCACTCAAAGCTATATACATCTTCCTAAGCTTTTGACCTAAAGAGTAAAATTATAAAACCCTAGACAATATGATAATCATTCCTCATTAGCCATATGCATAAAACCTCAATAGGTAGTAAGACACGGTGATAAAAAAAATTCTAGCGCTAGTGTTGTTCATACAATTGTTGCAAATTTCAACCAAATATTTAACTATAAATACCTTTACTCAAAGCTAATGATTAAAAATCTTTGCCCATTAGTGGCAGAAACGAGGTGGGGCGCTAAATTTAATATTTCTTTTCTCCCCCAATCAATGTTCTATGTTTGCAGATACTCCTGTATCTGAAGTGGATCCATGTGGATTTGTAGAAAGGAGGCGAGTCTCAAATATTGACTGCGTGGCCGAGAGGGTCAAAGTTCGGTCGTAAAGGGTGAGAGGTTCCATTGACCCCCAAAGATACCAGGAAATACTGAAGATGGAGCATCACAAGCGCCTCCTCCAGTTGAAGAAGGAAAAGCAATGAGCATTTCAGGGATTGCGGGTAGAAAATGAAAAAGAGTCCCACAAAATAGAGATTTTGTAAAGGCAGGAGCTGCACAAAATAGCACTCTTGCATCCGCAAGATCTGAATGCTGTTTAGATGGAAAAAGCTGAACTGAACCTAGAAATGGTTTGAATTGAAGTAGGATGAGGCACCGATTTTTTGGCGTTTTATTAAAAATCCATTTTCTGTGTATAATCTTAGTGCAATTAACATACTTTTTGATAAGGGTATGAAACACACTCCAGTTCATTTTCAAAATGAGTTATCAGTGAAGTGTCCTTCAACAAATTTTTACCCCCAAAACCAATAAAAGCTTTGTCATGTTAATTTTTTCACATTTACAAAACTTTCTTTTGATATGAGAAAATAAAAATATAAATAAATGTATGTGTCAAGAGATTCATTTGGTGCTAAATTTAAACAAAAACTTTAACTTATCCACTGTGGTGGCTGAATGGTCTAAGGTGTCATTCCTACAGTAGACTGGCCTGCCAAAGATGGGGAGATTGAAGTTGATACGTCAGTCAGGTGTACTGGGGGTGGTTTTTTTCTAAATAGTTTTCCACTCCATCAACACAGCTTCCATGTCCCCATAACATTTATGTGATTAGTAAACATGAGTACAACCCAAAAAAGGTTGACCTTGCTATACCAAAATTGTAGATTAAATTCTTGGCTATACAGTTCTAGAATATTATCAAGATCACGTAACTAACATTTTGCTAGAAAGTTTGGCAACCTGTAACAGAGAGAGAGAGAAGATAAATATTTTCTCCATAAGACCTGCAGTTCCCTCAGCTATAAAATTAGGTGTAAGGGCTTTGTGTTATAGGTTGTTTAAAAAATAACCTTCATTGGGTAGAAAATTTAGCTGAATGTGAATTACCTTCCACACTTTCACCCATTTTTAAAGTTTTGGATCAGAAAGGAATTATTTCACTTGTGTTGAACACTCCAGTAGCGTGTATGTGTCAGAATTCTGAAGCAAACAGCAGCAGTGCATGTCAAACAGTATTGTGTTTTCTACACTCAAATGTTCTGGATCTTAAACTAGGCCTAGTGTCACATAAAATAACTGACCATCACCAATGCCCAAATCATGTTGGCAGTCAAATTGTTGCTAGGCTCTATTCAGTTTTTGAATGCTCAAAAACACTAAACCTATACAATTTCCTCAACCTGTACCTCCTTCATACTATAGCAATTTCATTTCTGAGTAAATAAAAATTGAGGTTAATTAATTTTATATTTTGTGAACAATCTAAAATATGATTGATTGTATTGTTTATATTTAATTATGATACACTATGGTTTATGTAAATTATAGCACATCACTAATTGTGAACTAAAGTAATATGCTGTCTAGTGTCAAAACACCAAACTTTACACGGTTGAATCCTGTCTCCCAACTGATCAAAGACTGCATAAAGCTGGATCCACACTTGATGCAGATCCTCATAATGAATCCCTGATGTGTATCTTGAACACATTGGTTGGGAAGGGATTCTGTATCCTCAATTCAATCATGATAGGAATATGTGTATCAGATCACTACACCCTGTTTCTAGTAGGTATTTCAGTAGCATCAAAGGAAGCTACGAGGTGAGGATAATACATGTCTGGATGTGCTCCGAGCCTAACATTTTTACGGGTCAGATTTTACCCGCTCAGTTCTCTTATTCTCATAATACAACACACAAATGATGGAAATTATGGGTCACATTAGACATTAATGATCACGGCAGAACGAGGATTGGATCTGCCAAAATTTGGTCTCAACCGTGTTTTTGTGTATTGTCACATATGCTCTAGTCCTGATCGTGATGGGGATATGATACGAGGCCATGAAACAAGTGTGGACCCACCCTCTGGCTTCAAAATAAAAACTTGTACAATTATAACAATATATCGTAATTATATTATTTTAATTTGATTTGACAAATTTATTCAAATATACGTTCACAATGTCATAGAAACTTTCCATGAAGTAATCTGTATTGGAGAATTTCACTGCAGTAGATTTGTTATTAATATATTTTAGTAATTTCTGTCAGAGTGAAACAGTAGAAAAATAGAGGAGTCAAAGAGCTTGGCTTGCTGACTCCACAGTCCTGACTAGAGCCTAGTTGTGTTTTTGTACTTTTTTAAATGGCTTTTTTCTAGGTGCAGTATTAGGTTTAGTTAATGTTGTGGTATGAAAAGTAACATTTAAATAACTATTTAAGGTGTTGTTTAATACAATGTTGTATTATGCATTCGCTTAATAGAAGCTTATTCTATATATAAGTCAGGTCTCGCTAAAGTAGAGATGTGTAGAACTTTCAAGAACCAATTATACAATTTGAATGATTCTTACAAATTAACTAGTCGAACTAGTTTATTTTTAAGAATTTATCATGTTCAAAGTTAACTACAAAATTACACTACAGTGAAAAATTGTGACTTCAGCCAATTTCAGTCACAGAAACAAAGTGACAAAAGGAAATTAAAACCCAAGCACTCTCATGCAGCATGATATAATGTAGAGTAATTGGTGGAGACAAAGAAAAAAACCTTATTTATAAATAGTTTCTTTATGGGTTCTAAATTCAAAAAAATAAATATATAGATTTAGGCTATCATTGCAACTTAGTGTCATAAAAATATATGGCCTTACTTTAAATATAAGCTTTACTTTTAAGGTGGGGATGTAGGGGGTGCAAGAATAAATAAAATGTTGCTTCAGTACAGTAAAACACTCTGACCAGTCGAAACTCTCCTGTCTCCTCTTATGCAGGGGGGCCATTTCTAACCAGTCGAAACTCTCCTGTCTCTTCTTATGCAGGGGGGCCATTTCTAACCAGTTGAAACTCTCCACCTTCTTCTACAAATATTGTCGCAGCAACCAATGGGTTGAGTAGAGCTTCTTGGGGTTAATTAGATAATGGTGGGGGGTGGAGAACATAGCCGATTAAATAAATGTAATTTTATGAAGTAGATGTGGAAGTTTTATTTGTGAGACAAATTAATAGACATTTTAAATCACTGGTTACATAATGAAAATAAAACATTACTTAATACATGTAGATAAATTGTTAATATTGTGGTCATTTAGCCACATGCTCTCCATTTTCTCCCACCCATCTCTAAACCCTCCTTGGCCAACCTAAATAGACTGAGACTATCTATACTTCTTATTATAGGTCTTATCAGCTCACATGCTAACCGGCAAGTTGTGTCTGACGCTTCCCTTCCACATAGTGTCAAACACAGACGCTAAATCGAATGTGCTGATTGGCTAGCTGTTCGCATCAAACCTCCCCTTTCCACTGTGAAGCCACAGGTCATATCACAGCTTCCGGGTACAGATAAAATAAAATAGCACGATACTTAAAAGTGAAAGGTAAAATTAATAAATTTAGATGACGTTAAGATTCCAATCGGTGACCTGGTGGTCTAGGGGTAAGGTGTCAGACTTTTGTGCTGAGGGTCCGGGGTTCAATCCTCGGTCCCGGCACAGATTTATCTGATTGCCAAACCCTTCCTTCACCTCTGACAAGATGTGAATTAATCACAACTTGTGAATGTGAGGAATTCCAGGCCTCTACCGTGGTTCGGATTCCACGTTAAACTGTAGGTCCTCCATTTCATCTCACAATCACCCTCCATTGCACATTAGTGTAAGTGCGTATAACCCGAACGGGTAGTAAGACGCGGTGCTAATAATAATAAGATTCCAATCAAGACTTTACAAGAATGAAAACTACTAGATTTAATAGTTAAAGGCCTAAAAATGAAGTTAATGAATTGAAATTTAAAACATATATTGCTTACAACTTTGGTTATGAATTGGACAACTTATAATTACCATAAAACCCCACACTTTCTTATAATTAAACATTTGATAGTAATATAGAGATTAAATTATGCCTAGACGATTGTAAAACAATAATGTATTATAAGTTTAGTACTCTCAGTATCTTGATCATATTAACATGTAAACAATGGCAAACTAATATAATTATATAAATGAAATGGTCTAGAGCTAAGGGCCTAAAACCCCGACCACTTTACAACACAAGAGTTTAATTTTCTTCACATGGTTATATCAACATTTGTTGAATATAAGATAAATTAATCACATTTATTCGAAACAGTAAATAGTTCTGCCTATATCTAACTGAAGCTTATTTATTTTTACTCTAAACCTAGTAAGTCTATAAAATGTCTAATCAATTCGATCCAGCCCTTGCCAAATCTTATAGGCTATATTTATAAGCCAATGAAAAGCTAAAATAACTTTGTGGAAAAAAATTTCTTGTTGAAATTTTGTATTACAGTTAGCAAATAAAAATAAACTAGGCTATAAAAATCATGAATTAAAATGACTGGGACCTAGGTTTACCACTTTTTAACAAGGGCAAATTACATTTAATTTGCAAAGGTAGGTCTAGTTTATTCTAAATTATGTTATCAATGTTTTCATTAAAAATTAATGAAATAGGCCTAATTAGGTTAGGCAAAAAACCTGTGTGGGTAACTGATGTAAGATAAAAATATGTTTTAAGGTTAGTCAATCCTAAAGCCTGTCTACAGATTCGTAAGCTAAGCAACAGTATAGTCTTTGAGTTCTTAGAAATTAAAATTTTGTCTATACAGTCTATCCTTAATCATGTGACCATCCCAACCAATGAGACAGTCAGACACTATGTACAGTTAAACTCTTCGAAAGAAAATTGTCTACAACAAGGTGGAATCCAAGGTTACTAAGAATACTAATAGGAAGTTTAACTTACCAAAGCAACCCCAGTCTTTCTGAGAACTTAGTATTTTTAATAATACAGTACAGTTTTCAATATGCCATGCTTCCAGGGCTTTGTGAATTTTCAGAAAAATATTTCTCAGTTAATTTGGAGGATTAAACTATAATTTCCTTTTGTATTTAATTCCAAAGCAATGGATCCTTTCAATGAGCACACACATCCTAAACTTTACTGTGATTGGTAATCCTTAGCAGTCCATAATGACTAGTCCTTAGAAAGTTAAAGTTGATCCAACTTCTATGGAGTGGTAAGGACTAAGGTCTAAGGCCACGGACACACACGACACTGGTAGCGTAGCTGAAAGTGGAGAGCAGAGCAGTCAGGAATACTTACTATGGACACACAATATCAGAGCGCATAAAAATCTGTTCAGCCTCTGAACAACCACAGAATGTGGAGCAGGGGTTTGATATTAGCTGAAAATACAGCTTTAAAATTTTGTATTATTAACTTATTACATAGAGAAGTCTGTACCCACGAAATAAACAAACGAGAAGTTTATGGAAAATTACATAATTTATATGAATGACTTTGAAAATATCAAACTTTTTTTTAATATACGATGTCAATAAATACTTCTGATGTTCTATTATCTTTAGTCTTCTGCCAAACAGGAATTCTGCTGTTAACTTTAGAAATCAGCGTTACACCATACATTTCGGCAAAATGACTACTACATTAAATATAACTCGCAGAAATTATAATGCCATCCGCCTCAACCCAAGACACAAAGTGAATTGTCCACTCTACAACCAGCTTCGATACACACGTCCATATCCCCTCTACACCGCTCTCAGCTGCGCTCTGTGAGGTCGTTGCTATTGCTCTTTGTATGCTCCGCTACCAGTGTTGTGTATGTCAGTGGCTTAAGGATCAGGACTTTGTAGACAGAGCAATCCGTTAGTGTGGAGTTGCCTCTTACGGACCACTATGCACCTTACCGATACGAAGTCTGCAGACAGGGCTTAACCTTTACACAGTAAGCATAGTATTGTTTTTTGTTTGGGCTTGAGACACTTTCAGTGGTATTCGACCTGTTTAGTTCCCATACCCCCAGATATAATTTATCTTTAACTTTGTACCCCCTAAAGTTGTTGATACATTATGTAAGTTCTAGGCCTACATATTCTAAATATTTTTCTAGTTTTATGTAACAGGAAAAGGTTTAACAACTATACAAAATAAACTATCAACATGCTATAGTTGCTATAGTTTTATGGAATTGGAAGGTTTTTTATACAAAAAACTATAACAAGGATTACGTATATTTACACATTTATTTAAAGCGAATGTGTTTCAAGTTATAAAATAATAACTGATCAAAAACTGATCGCATAAAATTTTCGAACCTTCATAAGTATAATTTAGTTTAAATTTAAAATAAACAGTTTGATAAATTTATACAAAACTGTAGGTACCAAATGGAATTATATTCAAGTCAATACTATAATTTTTTATATTTCTCCAGTTCGGATTTAGAGTTCACATCATTAGGGAAAGTAACAAATCATAATTAACTTACCCTGAAGCTCAATAATTTGAAATTGCAACCATATCCAAGACCTCAATCTACAACTCAACAAATCCCTTTATCACACACATATTTGACTATCAACGGCACTAGATTTAGATGTTTTTACAAAACTTTATACCTAACTAGTCTATCATTAAGCTACACACGCCGCCTTTTTAGGTCTAAGCCCGCACATCTCTAATTTTTTTTAAAAAATATGTGAATACCATTACGGTTTTATTGCCCAATAAAGTATAAGAATATTTACAATTTAGTTATATGAGAAATTAATGTGATACAAGTAAAATGTACAGTGAACTTAAACTACTCTAAAGAGTAAAGACTATAGTTATTACAAGCTTGCTTTGTCAAAACTCAAAATAAACTGAATGGCAGCCATTAAAGCAGTCGATAAGATTACCTAGTGAGGCACCAAATTTACAAAACGAGTTTTAAAAAATTACACAAAAATATAATGAATTGCGATTGTGTAATATAAATATAGTTTTACAAGCAACGAATATTATTTTTATTTCTTAAAATAGATTATAGATTCAAATATTATATTCTTACTACATTCGTAAGTGAATCTCCTCAAGTAGGCGGGACCATTTTTACTAAGCCAATAATGATTGGTTTGTTTACATGTGTTTTAATGCTTAAGTATTTTTAACAAAAATATTAGTCTTTCCTTTGTGCTTAGGTCAAAATTTACGGATATAATTTAGATGTAATTGTTAATTTATAATAAAAATAATCGAGTATGTGTGAGTAAATAAAAAAGAATTGATGCGCGCGCGGCGTAGTTTTTCATGCAAGAGGAGGTGGTGCTCCTCATGATTGGCAGCATTCACCGATAAAACAGACGCGCAAACTCGTATTCTCATTGGCTGGTTTCGAAAGCCACACTTCCCTAAATGGCACTTGGACAGAAGGTTTTATGACGTTCGGACTTGAGTGGCATATCGCTGGAGTTTACACTCCTCCCCAAAGTCGTACCTCCTGCCTGTCAAAACCATTGTGCTCAAACTCTATATTTTATTAGTATTTTAAATTGAGTGAACTGGAGAACTCACGCGGTCGCCTTGATGTCGATTGTGATCGTGTTTGGTTAGTAGCTATATTTCTCACGGGGAGCAGTGTGTGGCTCGTGCGCAGCCAGACCAGGTCGTTTGTTTTTTAATATCTACAGATAGAAGAAACCAGTGAACGTGAAGTGATCTTTGTTATTATTTGTGCGCGTGATCGTGTTCACCTAATATTGTTTGGCCTATTATGGACGAGCAGAGTCGTATGATGCATCCAGTCACTTCTCAAGTAGGAATGATGTCCCAACCTTATGGAATGCAACCTGTGGATCCGAACCACGGGGCACCTACGACGCCAGATCAAGAAACTCGCAAACAAGACATTGGAGAGATTTTACAGCAAATAATGAATATCACAGACCAGTCCCTTGACGAAGCTCAAGCCAGGTGACATTTCCTGATTTTTTTTAAATGCAGATTTCATAGGACCCCCCCCCCCCCCCCCCCGACTAATGCCAACCCTAAATAGGGTCCTCAAATAGTTTTTTGTACTACAAAACAAGCCAATCATTTCTATAGAAGAACATTAAAAATTCTTAGGCTAATTTTTTTTATTTTTATATTTTTAACAGGTCTTTAATAATAAAACAATTTCAAAATTTTATTTTGTGATAGCTTACAGATAATATTTTATAAACTTATGTCTAAAACCCACATTGATGAGCACGCCCACTAAACATAAACCTCTGCTACTCTGGTTTAGCAGTAACTGATGAGGTCAGGGTTTGAATCTCGACCGTGTCCTCATGGTTTTACACTCCTAAAAACACATGAAGGCCTACATTTCCTCTAAATTCTACCCTACTCATCCCTACCTTACTCATTTAATTAAATGTGGATAGCCTGGACTTTAGGTACTGTATCTTAAACTCATTAGGCCTAAACTTATCTTATTGGTCTTAGGTAAATGTTAATAATTATTGGGATTGAAAAAAACAAAAAACGTTTTAAGTTGAGCTAATAATATTGAAACCAATTTGATTTCTTTAAAAAATAAGACAGACTTAAAAATTGAGCACAATCTCCCATAGAAACTAATTAATATTATAGTGTAGCCTAAATAAGAAATTTGCTACTTAATACAAGTTTAAAAATAAATTTAACTATGAAAATATTTTTAAAACAAAACTTTAACCGGTTTGGTACCTACTAATATCACTAAGAATTTCAATTTATAAAGTCCCATAGTCTATTTAAAAAATTGGAAAAATGCACCCGTAATTTTTATATTTAGGTTCTATAGGCCGTTCTATAGGCCTATCAGGAAAAATAAAAGAGGGTGAAGGGAGAGAAGGATTAAATAATTAAATAGGTACTATTAGCCTAAACCAGGCACATTCATCCATTCCCTGGCTGAGGGCTGAATTTGTTTTTAGGGAATTTATAGGACCTAATGCCCAAATATAAAAACAAGTCTAATTTGTTGTTTATTTATGTAATTTCAAGTATTTCAATTTGATCTGGTGGGCCGCACATAAACTTGAGGGCTGCAAGCAGGCCGTGTGTTGGACATGTCTGGCCTGGACCATAATATACAAAGGAGATAGCCTAGGCTCTTCTATACGTCAACAATAAAATTAAATTTATAAGATTAAAGTGTAAATTTAAAAAAATTTAAAAAGGAAATTAGAGGAAAAAAAGAATAATCCGTTGAAAATTTATGTGCTGCTCAAGTTAGGCCCTACTTTTTATTTTTTACACTTTACTTCAAAAATATAATAAACTACCTAGCTTTGAAAGGTTTAGCCTATGATCAGTAGTGGCAAGCTAGTATTGGGTAACCTGCAATGGTGAACACACAGACTAAAAATATCAAGCACATCTAGATCTAGTCTGGTTTGTCACTGAGGAAAGAATCAGGATTAGAATTATGGCAAGGGTGCATTTTTCCTAAATGGTTTCCAAACCAAAGGGGGGGGGGGCCCTTTCCAGGAAAATGGGCTTAGCCTACATTTCTTCTGTATTTATGCCATTTTCATATTTACCTTATTAGTGTAAACTGTAATTAAAATTAAAAGGCCTACTACTGAACTGACTAGTAAAACAACATGGGTGGAGGGAGGGTTCGTTGATAGGCAAATTTAACTTAATTATAAGCCTATATAAAATTCCAAGGAAGTTCTTTCAGTACATTTTTTAACCTTATTTTAAAATGGTATGGTGAAAGAGTTTTAATAGGCCTACAGTTTGGAAGTTTGTGTGAAAACCTAATTCTAATAACATAAATTGATGTAAGTCTCTAGGTAGGACCTATATAATGAACTGTATTGACATGCACACCTTAAATATATTAAGTAAGGGCCAATTGCACAAATCTAATATAGTTTTTTTAGCACTGCATTTTTCTACCTGTTTGGGTTATACACATATGCACTAATTACACTAAGGGTTTTAGGGATTAAGAAAGTTATATTTAGAAGTTTACCCGCATTTGCATGGAGGGAGAGCAGAAAACCATTTTATAAAACAACCCTCAGCACACCCAACTGAGATTCGAACCTAGATCTTGCCGTCATTGGCAGTCTAGTCTATTGTGAGAGTAGTAGAAATAGTTCATATTAGTTTTTCAATCACCAAACTGCCAATCAGCTTGATCATAAATCAAGGGCTGTTTGCACAGATAGTCCTATATTTATTCTTAAATCACCGGATTGTCAATCAGCTTAATCATGGATAAATTAGAGTTTGGGTTGCATCAAAGTTAACTGATCACCTGACCATACATAGACTTGATCACATAATCGATTAAAACAAACATGGCAACACTGTGTTTGGAGAATTAGACAGTGAAATGACTTATATTTATTCATAAGATGGCTATGATTTATACACTTTGTCTCAGGTAATCTAGGCTGCAATATTGGCTGGTGATAAAAACACACGGGTGTTGACAAAATCAAAATTGTAATGAAGAATATTTAGCAAATATGAGGTACCTATACATATTTAGTTTGGTTACGGTACATCAACATAAAAATGGACCTGTATACAGTTTAATTAAATCAACATAGAACATATTTACATAGGCCTACATATGCTGCATAAAAAGCAAAACGTTCTATTTAAGTACCATAAAGCTACACCATAGTGAACCAGGCAAGGTAAGCTTGCTATTCTTCATGATAAACTAGGAGTAAATACATTTACTTGACCTAACATTGACAATAATTACATTCTTGTGGCATGGAAACGTGAATTTTTGTGCTTTTAATTTCTCTCGTGGTACGCTATATGAAATAGTTCGATTAGCTTTGCTGTGTTCATATAATTAGCACTTTACAAAACAACAAGCAAGGTAAACAATACAAAGAATTGATTGAAATACAGCCACATACCATAGACAAGAATATTTGTAGTGAATGTTTACTTAGAATTAATTGCAGAATTTCTAGTAAAAAATTTGTTTTGCAAACCTTTTCAATTAATTATACTATCCTGATAAATTAATTTATAGATATTTATAATATATTGCAGGATATTCATCTTTGAAGAGAGATTACAAACAAAACACTATGATACTTATGTCTATTTTGACTTTCAATAAGCTAATATGTATTTTATAATAAATACATAATTATAGACCTATTCTATATATAGTGACTCCAAACTACCAATCCAAAGACAGGCCTACTTAAATGATTGGTTCAAACTACTTGATTGTCTACTCTCTACTCAATAGTGACTGTTTTCCTTCAAGACCTTATCTCCCGCAGTAGCACACAACACAATACCAACATTACACTAGAAAAGCGCTAATCACAATTGAAGAACATAGTTGCATAGAATAATAAATTATCACATGGTTTGATATAGATAAATCAAGAACAAAAACTAAAATAGGCCTATTTTAATCAAAATATTGTGTATTCACATGCATATGTGTTCATACACACAAGTCGCCACTTCTAGGCTGCCTCGTAGCAGAGTAGAGCCTATATGCATTTCAATAAATTGCATGGTGACTGGTGGTCTAGGGGTAAGGTATCAGACTTCTATGCTGGGGGTCTGGAGTTCAATCCTTGGTCCTGGCATAGATTTATCTGATTGCTAAACCCTTCCCTCACCTCTGACAAGACGGTTATTAATCACAACTTGTGAATGTGAGGAATGCCAGGCCTCCACTATTAATAAGTTTAAATATTGGTATACACAATCAAATAAAATCAGTCCAAGGCTCAACTCAAATTGTATTTCTCTATGTTTAAAGAAAAGCTAATTTCTTTTCTGTAACTACTTTGGATCTTATTCATTCTCTATATAACTTCATTCTATAGTTAAATGGAACTTCATCTGAAGACCCTATTGTAATTAGGTAGTCACTTTTATCCTTAAAAATAAGTCACACTCAAAAGAAATATATAAAATACAAACTTTACTTTTATTATTCAGTTAAATAAGGAAGCAAAACTTACTTTAGGCTAGTTGTTATTAAAACTTAAATGTTATGACTTCCATCGACTAGGTGATCTGGGAATCAGTTGATGGGAAAATTGGCAATTATATTGTTTTATGAGATTATTAAAATATTGTTCAGAAGATCATTTCCCTTAGTTATAGTACCAGATTAAATTAATAAATAAATCAAAGAAGCTTTCTCTCATCAGTTCAAGGGCGCACACAGAATTTCTTTTGGAGGGGGGGGGGGGGGCAAAGTAAAGAAGTTAAAAGTCAACAGTCAATACAAGCCATTTCTCATATACGATTCATACTTTGAACAAATTACCATTTACTCTATTAGACTACATAAAGATTATACAGTATAACCTAAAGCGTTACATCTAGCTATTTACTGTAATGATAAATAATAATAATTTCAATTAGGAGTATCAATATTGATGTTATCGCTCAAATTCTGTGCAATACTAGGTTAAGAATAAACTTCTTTGCATTACTAGGTTAAGAATAATCTTAATTGTTACAGTACTAATTTTGTCCTGTTCATTAAATCTTATTATTGGTTTCATTAATTATTGTATTAGGCCTATAATGAGCTCTTATTTTCAAAGCTGCTTATTTACTGCAGAATTAATTCTAAATCCTTCATGTTTCACTTTGGCTATTAGAGAATTATTTAAAGAGTTTATAATAATAATCTCTAATCAGCCTTCTCCTCATACCGTTAACATGGTTCATACAGAGCTTGTAGCTGTTTAAATAGGTATGATTTTTATTGATTGGAAATACTTTAATCGGTTTTAACAAATTGTCACATAGGTAGATTATGACAAAATTATATGATTAAATTATGGTAGTTATTTGAGCAGCACATCATTTTAAACTTTTTTTTTTTTAAAGTGATTGGTGGGTCTTGTTTTTTCTTTTTTTTATCAGTTTTGTAGCTTTAGTTAAGCCGGGATCATGATCAACTTAACGTTAACTTAACGTAGGCCTAACGTTAACTTAAAGTTAACTTATGTGTGATCATGATTCACGTAACTTAACGTAACAACTCCAACCAAACATCTCCATTCTAGAGTATGTGTTTTGATCTGTGATCTGTACTATTTGTATCATTGTATATGATCTGTGAATGTTTACAGTTTTCAACTGATATTATAATTATCATTGAACTTTTTGGATAAATTTAGCTTTACCATACAATATACAATACTGGTAAACAGAAAGAGAAAAACTGATTTCAAACTGAAACTGACTAGTCTTGAAGTAGGTAGGCCACTGTTAAATCACCCACCTCGGTGGCGTAGTTGGATAACGCTCTAGTCGTGTTGAGCTCGACCGCCGAGGACGGGGAGATCGAGGTTCGAATCTCGGTCGGGTGAACTGGGGGGGGGGGTTCCTAAATGGTTTTCCACTCTTCCTCCACGCAAATGCAGGTTCACTTCCTCTAAATTCAACCCTCCAAATTCCCAATCCATTAGCATAATTATTACTTAAGCGTATAACCCGAACGGGTAGTAATACGCGGTGCTAAATATTATTATTATTATTACTGTTAAATCATTGAAATTAATAATATAAATGTTTTAAGTGTCTTTAGATACATTTTTTTTTCTTCCTTGGGGTTTATGCCAAATAGATTTATATAGTTTAATCAATCATTTTAACCTTTTTCAATGGCATTAACTAAAATATATTTCATGTAGGATATAATAAAAGCTTTTCTATTAATACATGGCTAAATATTAACTAACCTTAACGAGCAGATTTTAATGCTTTTACAATCATGATTATGTTAGTTGATTTATATTTTAATTACAAGGATCTTTTTTGAAAGTAATAAATTAAATCATTTTATATAATAAAAGCTTTGTGGTTTTAACTTCTTTACAATATTTGAATTAAGTCTAATCTATAATGATACGATAAGATACTAGCGCTTATTTTAATTAAATGTCCGATCACTAGAACTAAAGTTAAAAAGTAGACCTTGGTCTTAAAACCAACAAATGAATTACTAAATAGCCCTGTTGATGTCACTCGCGTAATGATTGGCTGGCTTTACCATGTGATACCCTTCAAGTAACGTAAAGTAAAGTAAAAGACCTCCCAGGACATCTCTTACGTTAAGTTAACTGCAAGTCAACGTTAAGTTAAGTGCATCGTGATCGCCTCCATTTAAACACACGAGGAGATCCTTTACGTTAAGTTACGTTACGTTGATTGGGATCCCTGCATTAGTGTGTCCACACATACATAGGCTTAAATTATTCACATTAATATTTATAGTGTTAAAATTATCTTGCAGATTATATAGCAAATTTTAGTCATGGTAGCCTAGGTTTACTCAAACTAAGAAAAATCTTAATTATTACCTTCAATTTTAATTACAGCATAAGAATGTTGTGTTCACTGAGACTATTTTCAATAGTAGTCATCCATATAAGCTACCAAAACTATTAGGTAGGCCTAATTAGTGATTAGCTCTGTGTTCTACTATCACTCCTTGTTTGTATACTACTTAAAATCTACAACTTTTAATAACTAAGGTGATATATTTATCAGCTGAAATAATGTTCAACTCACCAATCGTAACTATATAATTTACTAATAACTTTATATTAGTATTGAGCAATGTTTTAAAAGTCTCTAAGAAGGAATGTGAAATAATGTAAAATGGTTTATAGGCCTACATTATTCTTTAGAGATAAGTTTTGAAATATCATGTATGTATATTGATAAAATTGTACTGTGTATTTCTCAACTAAATTTACATAATTGAATTTAAATCCACCTGAATTATAGGTCACATGGTCACATAGATCAAGGTTTGAATCTCGGTCGGATGTATCGAGTTTTTACACAACTTTGATTAAACTTAATATGAAATTCTACCTTACTAAATCTTAGCATTTTATCATAATTAATGTATGGTATCTATCAAGTCATGGTAGTAAAAAAAGTTTGAACTAATCTTTAATACAATCACATGTTCACCATTTCTGTACATTAATCTCTTCTAGGCAAAGTTTTTTTTTAAAAACTAGGAAATCTCGATATGTATCAAAATGTTTAGTGTTTCAATGTCAATGAGACCCGCCTCCGTGGCGTAGTTGGCTAACGCGCCAGTCGTGTTGAGCTAGACCACCGAGGACGGGGAGATCGAGGTTCGAATCTCGGTCGGGTGAACTGGGGGTGGTTTTTCCTAAATGGTTTTCCACTCTCCCTCCACGCAAATGCGGGTTCACTTCCTCTAAATTCAACCTTCCCAATACCTCGTCCATTAGTGTAATTAGTACTTAAGCGTATAACCCGAACGGGTAGTAAGACGCGGTGCTAAAATAAAAAAAAAAAAAAAATGTCAATGAGCTTATACTGATGGCTTCTAATATTAAGTAAAACATGTATAAAGTTACAGCAGAAAAATTCTTACTCCGAAATTAAGTTAATTTAAAATTCAAAAATATGTATAGTAGAACAAATCTAACCAATCTAATATGGACTCTACTATTATAGCTCGACATTGGAGGCTCTTTTCTTTAACCACCCATATTTAAACCCAAGTAATGTCTAAAACACTACACTGTATCATACCATCCAAAATATATGTTGTGTATGAACTAGAATCAAATACTAAGTAACAAAATAAATTAAATACACAAAATACAATACGATAGGCCTACATATAGCTGTTCTTAGCCCAAAAAAATAGAACCAAAAAGAAAAAAAGACTTGAGTATTTTCATTTGCTGCCACAATACATTTTGGTTAGTCACTCAACCATATTTTATTTTTACAATTTTCCTCAATTTTCTTGCTTTTAAACATTCTCAGTCCTCTTGAGGTAGCGGTTCACACACACAACACACACACAAATTTGAGCTGGTGCATAAACAATTGACATCAATAGATTTTTTTAGAATGCTTTTTTACAAGGAACAATTATTTATCTCTTTGGTTGGGAAACTCCATTTTTCTCAAGTAGCTTGTGTACTACTATGTAATCATGAAGTGATAGGTACCTATGTAACTTCTCAGGATTTAAATATAATATGCTCCTATAATAGTAGAATACTGTCCACAATAAAGTTATTACTAACTGTATTGTTTGAGATTATTAATTATTTTAGTAAGATAATCAATTTCTTGGTTCAAAACAAACATTTTTACTCACATTTGAAACAGTTTTGGCTAGCCTATCTTTCAGAATCATTTTTAAATTGTAATTCCGAGAGAGCTTAGTGTTCATTGTATTAGACTGTCACATAACATACTTTATTGTGTAAGATATACTCCCAATTTTTATTTAGATTCAACATTTACACCAATAATAAATAAATCTTGCACATTTAAAGAGCCCTTTTATTAGGTGTGAATCCCTATGTTAAAAGTTCACGGGAGCTACAAGTCATGATAAAGTTAGGCCATATGATGATAACTCTTCTTTAGTATGTTCTTAAAGATTTTTGATGGGGGGCCCAAGTGGCCTTAAGAAAAAAACAAAATAGCGATTTTTTTTTAAATGAAGAAATTCCTAAAAATGAGTTTTTCTAACATAACTCAAAAATAAAAAGCGTTAGAGGAAAACATTTCTAGTAAAAAAGTTGTGCATAATATTTCCTACAACTTTGTTTCTAATCAATTTATTGATAAATCTAATGGTTTAATAATACCACAATGTTGGGAAGACAAATGTTAGGGTCTCCTCCCACAGCCGATTGTCCCGATCCTCCCTTCAGACCCCGCTTACATACCCATTGGTTTTTTAGTTGTTGGTCTCCCCTCCTGGACTCCTAATTCTGAAACTTACGAAAATACTCGCTTCTCATAAATTCGCAAATCGCAAGTTGTACCAAAACAGCTAATTTTGAAAGGTTTCTACTGTCATGCGAGTCGGTGTAGTGTTGTTTCGCTTTCGAATGAGTTTTCAATCTGACATCACTGTAAAACCGTGACGTGCCAAAGGATTGAGGCGATGGGATGCCACAACACGCCATCATACAAGATACGTAACTGAAAGTAAACACAATTATTGTATTGACTGCATCATCTAAAACGATTTGTTTCGTTTTATTAGGAAACCATCTTCCATTTGTTTGCTTCTAAGTTTGTCTCAAAAATTTCTCAGGTTGTATAAGTAGATGTTAAACCATTTGTTTATTCACTGCCACTTTAGCTCATTTGGTAGCATGCTTGTCTGAAACTCGGAAGTTCACGAGTCTACGTAGGCTCAAATACCTTGTATACTTCTATAAAACAATTATATGCTTACTGATAGATTAATTTAAAATGAAAGACTAGTTTTTTCAGTCTGATAAATTTTTGAAAAAAAAATTAATTAATTATTAGTAGCCCATGTGCACCTCAAAGTCAAAATTTTAAAATTTCGATTACATTTTAGTTTTGAAATTTTTATTCGATTTTTTTTTTTACTAAAAGTCGAAAAAATTAAAGAGAAAGCTCTACTTCTAAATTGAATACAATCTGTAGTATAGTTTGGTTTCCATGGAGAATAAACAAGAAAAGTTTGGTATCTCCAACAAACTATTCATGTCGTCATGATAAATATTAATTGTTAAATGTTGTGATTTATTTATAACATGGTGACCTGGTGGTCTAGGGGTAAGGTGTCAGACTTCTGTGCTGAGGGTCCGGGGTTCAATCCTCGGTCCCGGCACAGATTTATCTGATTGCCAAACCCTTCCTTCACCTCTGACAAGACGTGTATTAATCACAACTTGTGAATGTGAGGAATGCCAGGCCTCCACCGTGGTTCGGATTCCACGTTAAACTGTAGGTCCTCCATTTCATCTCACAATCACCCCACCATTGCACATTAGCGTAAGTGCGTATAACCCGAATGGGTAGTAAGACGCGGTGCTAATAATAATAATAATATTTATAACAAATGGCTTTTATTTATTAATACGTATTTACGTGAGTTATATCTTCCCTAAGGATAAACCATCAATATTTGACCGTCGTTGCTGGATCCCACTTTCCTCGATATTGTTTCTCAATTTTATCCCTGATGTGATAAAAATCATTCACCTTGTTCGTCACTAACGGCTTTTAAGTTTCTGGGAAATAAGTTTGGGTGTAAATGTAAAAAGTGGATTTTTAATGACACCCAACATTCTAACATCTGGCTGGTTGTTCTGCAGTAGGCCTTTTATAATTCCGGGGTAATTGCCTTGCATTTTAATGCTCAGAAAGCCATCGAACACTGCTTTTAATCAGTGTCATTGTTGGAAACGAGCTAACTTAAAGGAAATGTTACAATTTACACTAATTGGTTTATTACAAACTTCATTTTTCAAGCTCAATGCAAATGCAACAATTTACACAAAGAAGAAACTGAAAAAAATAACATACAGTTTCAAAGATATAAAAGGAAAAGGAATGAACCACTACACATCTTTAATCTGTTGTACAGAAAGTACCAACCCTTGAAAAATATAATTATTATGAGTGGACTACAACATCCTCCTCCCTTAAGTTAACGAAGCACTAGTAAGTTAACTTAACCAATTCCACTCTCACTTCACTCACATACATTAACAACATAGTGAAATCATGAATGGTCAAATGAACAAATGAAAAAAGTTACAAACACATTCAAACTATGATATTTACAAATTTAATCCCTTGGGTGCTTTCACAATGCGGCCCCTCTGGGAGCGTCTTGGTACACTGTCATTCTGAGTGTCACTTTTACATTTCACAGGCTCCATCTTCTCTTTGTTCTTCTTTGGTTTGTCTTCCATGGACACCTGCCTTGAGGAAATTATTTTGTAATCTTCTACATGGACAATAACTTCCAAAGGGTAGACTGGCTGGATGCCTGGAGAAACATACCCGATGATGTCTTTAGTCGAACCAACAGGACTTCACCGTCATGTCCTTTTGTCGCCTCTATAACCTTGGCTATAGGACAGTCAAGTCGTTTAAAGTTGTCACTGCCAATTAACACAATCTCTCCGACATTCAGTTTTCTGAACTTCCTCGTAGAGCTTCCTTCTATTAGTTGACCCAGGTATTCTTTCCGAAATCTTTGTCTCAGGGCTTCTCTCAGTCTTTGAATCGTATTCTTCCACAAAGGTTTTTAGACTCTGCAATATCAAAATCAGGCAAACCCAATTCCTTTAATTCTAGTATAAACATTGCTGTTGTTAGTGTTGCTAAGTCGTTTGAGTCTTCTGAAATGTAAGTCAAAGGTCGAGCATTCATCAAAGCTTCACAATCTCAGAGGTTAGTCATTTCTTCAAATTTCAGTGAAGCCCGACCACGTATTTTCCGGAGAGCTTCCTTCAAAATTCTTATCAGTCGCTCCCACCATCCTCCCCACCATGCAGCATTAGGTGGATTGAATTTCCACTTGATCCTTTGTTGTTTAGGATAGTCCTCTATTGTACTCCAATCGATCTTCTTAAACCCATTGTCAGCACCTGTAAAATTCGTGTCATTGTCGCTGTAAACTACTACGGGTCGCCCTCTTCTTGTTATAAAGCGACGAAAAGCTTGTAGAAACGCATCCGTTGATAAACTGGTCACCAACTCCAAATGAACTGCTCAGTACACTGCGCACGTTAACAAACATATCCATCCCTTGTTTGTAGCCCTTAGAAAAAGTGGTCCAGCCAAGTCTACACCCACCACTTCAAAAGGAACAGCATCTCGCACACGATGAACTGGTAATGAAGCGGGTACAGATTCCACTCTCCGAGCACTATATCTTTGGCATACCCCACAGTCTGAGTTCATGGACTTGATTGCTCTCCGTCCTCCTAAAATACAAAATTGCAATCAATCCTTGCACTCCCACATGGTTTGACTTGTCATATAGGTCTTTGACGAGCATTAACTACAGGGTGCTTAGCAGGCAGGATTATAGGACATTTAAAATCCCTTATATCTTCACGTTCAGATATTTTGGTCCTTAAGCGTAAGATACTATCTTCATCTCGAAATGGGTATAAGGAAGAAAGCCTATCATCGCTTTCACCAACAAAGAATTCCTTTTGAACTTGTTTCAAAATGAAGACCTCAGCATTGTTGTGTTCTTGAATAGTAAGTTCTCCCTTCATTCTACCTTGAGGATGTTGACAATTGAACGCAAATATGAAAACCCATTCTACCAGACGGATTATCTTGGTATTCTTGGAGAAATGTCTAATACCAGTTCTGGACCTCCGTGGATATGGACATCATTGAAGATCTGACACACTTCTTCTTTTCTAAGGTAATTTACTCTTCATTGATGTGCCTGGTAGACTTAGGCCAGGCTTCTTGCTGTTACTTTAACCACACTGGCCCCTCCCACCATCTTGATTCCAACAACGGTTTGGCTCCACATCCCCGGGATGGCAGGTTGGCCGGATTATGATCACCTGGTACATGACTCCAACCCTTTAAAGATGTCAATGCATTTATCTCTGCCACTCTATTACCAACAAATGTTGACCAAGGTCCGTCACCTGAAATCCAAGTAAGTACTGTAGTTGAATTGGTCCAAAGGAAAGACTCCATCTTCTAGTTTAAGAGCTTCCAATACTTATTTATGCATTTTGGTTCCAATAATGGCTACTTGCAACTCCAACCGAGGCATTGTAATCTTCTTGACAGGAGTAATTAGAATATTTGCTTTAAATAGCTGTACAGTCACTCCAGTCGTGGATTGGCATCTTATGAACACTGCTGCAGCATATGCTGATTGACTCGCATCACGAAAGGTAAGTAAGCCCAATTTGGAGACTCTGGATCCACCAACTCACCTAGGTATTTTTATTTTGGATAGATATGGAAGGTCTCAACCACTTCAGAAATTATTCTTTTATGTCATTATTAACTTCAGCATCTCAACCTTCCTTTGTCTTCCAAGTTGACTGCATTAAAAGCTTAGGACACAGAGATACAGGGCAAGTAAATCCAATATCGTCAAATACACTATTGAAAACTTACAACAGTTTCCTTTTCGTCACCTTCTACGAGTCATTATATTGTAAAACTTCAGACCTAATTTGGATCGAGTCATTTACTGGATCCCACAATAACCTCAAAATATTAATTTTGTAGTCCCTGTCTGACCATGCAGAAATTCTGTTGTGTTCTCATCCTCTCAGATCAAACTGTTTTTCCTTCATAATGGTTGTTGCTTCTTGCATGAAGTTACTTAGCTCCACTTCACTGTCAAGACTAGGGACACAATTATCCACATAAATACTATCTCCTAGCTTTTCAACGATAGCTTGTAGCTCACCATTCTCATCTTGTTCATAGACAGAAAACTTGGTAGTGTTTAGTAACAGCACCTAATAAATAAGGACTACAATTAACTCCAGAAACTACCCTGGTGTAGCGATAAACTTGTAATTTTCCTTGACTGTCAGACCACAAAAAAGTAGGAAATCTCGATCACCTTCATAAAGATTTATCTGCAAAAATGCCTTCCTTATCTCTGCTGTAACACCTATCTGCCTCAATCGGAATCCTATCAAAATTGATGGTATACATTCTGTCTAACTGACCCCCTTGTCTAAACAGTCATCCAACGAGGAACTTTGTGTTGTCTTCGCAGATACATCGTAAACAGGTCTTAATCCTTGTGGTGCTATCTTCTTTCACAACATGGTGGTGTGGTAGATATGTTCGTGGTGGGACAGCTCAGCCTGTGGAACTGCTTATATTATTCCTTCCTGTAGCCATTCATTGAACACTTCCTGGTAGTATTCATAGCACCCGTCATTTTTCAACTTCTTACAGGTGGAATAGTCTTTTAAAAGCCAAGTCATAATTATCAGGTAGGGGTGGATGACCTTCCTTCCATGGTATATGAACTTTGTATCTACCGTATTTTTCAATAGACACGGTTTCTTGAAAATGTTGCAAAATAGCTTGGTATTTCTCTCTGCTTTTCTGTTCCGAAGGATACCTGATGCCAATGAGCTCCAAATCCCATAACTCTGATATTGTTGTATCCTTTACAAACATTGACATTACAATCATGGCTACGTTATTTGTATTCTCTTTCCCCGGAACTTTACCCATTAATGTCCAACCTAACTTAGTTTTCATGGCAACTAAACCACTTTCAGTTTTCTTACACTTTCCTGTAAATAGTTTACCTGCTACGTCTGCTCCTATCAACACTTCAACAGGATCTGGTCTTCCTTTTACGTCAGTCAGATTTATGCCATAAGCTTTCATCTCTTGTGACCAAGGTCCATTTCCTATGCGAGCCATACCACTACATATAGTATCCTTGTCCAAAGCTTCTGAACTACACAAATAATTTCCCAGGTGAATTTTATAAGATTTGTGTAGGCACGGTTTTGTCTTATCACCTCCAAATAAAGAATGACTGATCATCTACTCCTTGATAGGAGTGTATCCCATTTCAATAGCAACGTTCCTGAACACATATGACCGTTGTGATCCAGTATCAATAAGAGCTTGGACAGGCCCTTCACCATCCTTTCCTACTAACCTCACAACAAGAGTTCAAAGAAAAATATCTGTAGTACACATTGTTCTAAAATTGAGTGTCAACAGACTGAATCTCGTTCTTACCGGTTGGCTTTGGATTTCTTCTAACAGGACTACGTTTTCCCTCGTGTGCTACAACAACATACATGTTAGGGAAAAAAAACTTTCAATTTCTCAGAAAATGTGACTTTTAAATTATGAATCTGAGAGATTCTTGCAACGACAGATGAAAATCGGTTGTTTTCATCCTTTTCATAAAAACATTGTTGACGAGTGTAATTGACGGATTAACTATGGTTTTTTTTACGTAGATAACTAATTACTTCATTTTAAACAACAATAATGCTATTACTATATTCACGAGTTATTTTGGCTACTATTTACACAACACTGTTCAAATCCTGCTCATCCCTCTAGTCTAGACCACTTAGTAACACCCATTAAAAAATGCTATATATACCGTGTCATACTGTATGTTATAATTCTATATCAATCCTTGATACTGTATTCTATACTAGGCACCTTGGTCTGAAACATTACAGGCCTCTGAAACAATAGGTTAGCCTCCTTAACACTACCGAGTTGCTTCAGAATTTCTATCTCGCTTTCACTCTATCACCAAACACTTAATTAGATTACACGCACGCACGCGTGCAGGCAGGCAGTTCAGTTTGATTAATTAAGTATTTGATTAAAATAATAGCGAAAAAACACCAGTAGAGTTGATGAGGATAAAATACTACCACTTCAATCAAATAAACGTACCCAGATTTGTGGAGAGTAAAAAGTTGGATTTTGGTATAAAAAATTGATAAATAAAATATTTTCTTTTATTTAAAAATGGTAACAAATAAGTAGTATGGTGCAACAAAAAAAACTACGGCTCTTCGTTTGTATACCAAACAAACCAATGTTAGGGAATTGAAAAAAGTATCGTTTAGTTTTCCTAGGCATTGTTTTCCCCTTTTTACATCTTGTTTTTATTTGAATTGTTTGCCGACATTTGAATGACGGACCCAAAGCAAAGCCAGATGCGTGCGACATGCCTTCTGAGCCACCTCGACTAGCACGCCCTGAGTATTTAGTAAATTCACTCCCCAACAGACCGCAGTGCATCCAAACAAACTAAAACTCAATATAAAGACTAAACAATGTGAATAATCAATGATCATGCTGTATATTATATTTTCTCTTCTTATAATGTAGAAAAGCAACATGTAAAGGGTATATTAAAACTAGTTAAACATAAGCCAACCTAGTAGTAATAATGCTACGTTAGGGTATAAATATATTGCCCAATAATATATAATGTTTATATTATACTGGTTACAGAAATTGGAATTTTCAGAGTGATAGTATTGGCGTCGTTCATTAAGAAAGACTCCATCTTTGTAATTCTATTAAATTCTCACTGGTCTTCTAATCACCCATTAAACATCAGGGAGTTGCTTTTACCCATCCCCTCCTCTCCAGCACCCATGAAATATCAGGGACCCCACCTCCCATAGCATATCAGGGTTGCTCTCTCCATTATACTTGATGTTGTCTCCCTCTCCCCCTTGTACTATGTCCTTACAAGGCCCACCCCCTACACACCCCTACACGTTACTACAGTAGCCCCATGACTTCTTTGGTGCTGACTGACAGCTCACAGCTGACAGGTGATGGCTTTGAAAAGTTACCATACCAAATTATGTATCCCTACGCTGAACCATATGATCTGTAAAAACATGTGTTTAGCAGCTGTCACTTCTGGCAGTCAAAATTTAGGTATATACCTAAATATTGACTGTCAGAAGTCAGCTGTGAACTGTCAGTCAACACCAAAGAAGTCATGGGGCTACTGTACACCATCACTCTATTATCATTCTCTCCCGACACTCATCAAGAACGGACCAAGGAAGTCACCTAGATGTCTAGAAACACAGCAGGACAAGGTACTGATGCAGTATACCTCAGACAGCCTACGACACGACGTGACGAGCCAACCCAACTCGCTAACAAAGAGGGCAGACCACTTCAAGACAAACGACCAAACTGAACAGTGAGCAGACGGAAAAAATGACTAAATATTTGCCTTTGGTCACAATATGGATAATATCTGGGCCAAACACATCTTTAGTATTTTGATTGAAGAAAATAAATTTACTAAGTAAAGGAACCGTTTTTCTTTGTTGGAAATTTATCATTAATTCTCATTCAAACCAACAAAATGTATCATAATTCACATTTAAATGATAACATATTCAATTTTGCGAAAATATTTTAATTGTTTTTACATTTTAGCCTGCATTATCAATTTAAAATGCTACAATGTTTTTTTTAACCCCATGTCTTACTTACTACCTGTTAGGTTAATAACATATGCACTAATTACGCTAGTGAATTAAGGATTAGGAGGGTTGAATTTGGAGGAAGTGTATCCCCATTCGCGTGGAGATAAAGTGGAAAACCATTTTGGAAAAACCACCCTCAGTACATCCCGAATCCCTCTCATCGTTAATCCATTCTATTGCAAGAGTGACGCCTTAAACCATGCGGCCACCGAAGCATGTACAATGAACATTATATGCTTTGATAGCCATTCATTATTCTAAGTAAAAGTTCATACAACCAAGTTTTATTCTGGCAAGATGTTCATACACGCTTGTACATTCTTGGAGGGCAAGGAGTGTCAGGATATCATCCTGCTGAGAATATTGTAAGTTATTATATCCTATTGAGGAGCGAACATCTTTAGAGCGATAGACCTTTCTTGTTTGATGGAAACATCGAGATCGAGTTTCAAGTAATAACTAGTCAAACCTTGTTGGCGGGAAGTTATCTT
This sequence comes from Timema podura, assembly GCA_033556935.1. NCBI lineage: Eukaryota > Metazoa > Arthropoda > Insecta > Phasmatodea > Timematidae > Timema > Timema podura. The sequence continues at coordinate 61,504,000 of JAVRXN010000002.1, read as the reverse complement.
GAAATGCATGAATGTAAGTCCGTTAGCAACCAACAACGAGGAGACTTGATTTAAAGCTATAGCCTATCTCGCGGCTCCCACCTTTGGGGATTCCTTAGGCAGCCCGTAATGTTCCTCTCCATCGCTAATGTTCTTGCGTCACGCAATAGTATTCCATGTTATCTGTGTGTAGTGACCTAGATATTATCGTCAGTAAATATAAGTTTTACTATTACTTTATTTTTCACTCCCACGTACCACTAATCCTCCAGGATTTCAACCCCTTACCTGTCTTGGTTCATTCAGACATTGTAACTTCTCCCAGTGCTATGGTTGTGTTGTAGTTAGGGGTAGCTATCGTGCACCGTGTAAAAAGGGAGTTAACACTTGCGGAATTTTGATGTGTCTCAGGTATACGATATCATGGGCTGATAGAGAATTGTACAAGCAGTACGATGAGGTTTAGCGTCTGTATAGGTTTATACCTACTAGTGATCGGTATACCACAATTATTATCTTGATAATTCAAAGTCATTATTTTCTAGGATTTTGTAAACAACACTTTGTCTCTTTTGTTCAAAGTTCCTCAATAAACATAGAGGGATAACCGACAATAGGTTTTGTTACACTGCTTTGTTAGTTTAGGTATTACACTATAAAATCATTTTTAAAAAAAATTATAAACTTAATAGAAAAAATTGTAATGATACTGTTTTGGGCCCCTCTCATTTATTTTAAAAGTCATGGAAGTATATTTTTATTTAAGGAACTGTGGGTAAATTTTCCATTTAATACTTCATCCATGGATGGCCAGGCAAAATTGAACGGTTTAATATCAGTACAAGATTCTAAATTCAAGCTATATCTTTATTATTAATACCACTTTCATTAATTATGATTTATTTTACGGAGTTTCACGTCCATAAGGCATTTTCAGAAGTAAATTCAAATACATAACGTATTCAACTTTTCTTTGTTTAAACATTTATTCCGTTCTAATTAAAAGTGTGGTGATGAGTTTGCCAGCTTTTACCCAATAGGAAGCTAGCCTTCACAACATCGGACTGCCAGGAATTCTCCTATTGGTTGGTTTTAACACAAAAGACAAGAGGTCCAAGAAGCAAGGGGTGGGTCATATAAGGGACTCCTGGAGCAGCTTCTGCTAACTCAAACGCGTAATCTGGCTTTGGCTCTCCGCGTCACTTGGTTAAACGAGTAAGAACTATGTCACTTCAATGTTGAATTTAAAATATTAAAAGTCTAATTAATTAAATAAATTGTATGTAAACATTGAAATTTATTAATTTCAACAGTTAGAAAAAACAACAACAAACAAGTAAATCCTACAGTGGGCTAGGCATACCATCGGATCATCACATAGCCGCGTGGTATCCCAACCCTGGGACGAATGAACGTAAAAACGGTATCAACATAAATTATTACTGGCAAAATTTTCTGAACTGATGCATATAAAATTGTAATAAAATTAGGTACTTTGCTAGCTAAACTAACCCTATTTCATACTAACATTACTATAGAAATTCATCTATCATTTTGTTGAAAAGTAATGGTATTTCTCAACCTAATGGTTTCTATGCATTCTTTACTTTGTTAAACCTAGTTTTGAAAATAACCATTTGAACCAATTAAAATAATATTTTATAAAGGGTTATATAATTGTTTATGTACACTCTATTTATTCTTAAAAATATGTATGTAGTCTATGTATTTATCCTTAAAAATAACAGTTTTTCCTTAATTTTGAAAATAACTATTTGAACCAATCAAAATAAATATTTTATAAAGGGCTATATAATTTTTCATGTGCATTTCATTTACTCTCATTGATAAGTTTTTCCTTGACGGATTACACTATGGCCCTATCTTATAACTTATAAGCTATGCACAGGGAAAACATGTAAGGCAAGCCTACCTTTCAGGGTAAGAAGAGTGAACAAGAATGAGAACTATTGGATTTCATTATTTTCTTTTATGAATGATTTTGTGCTGGTCCTACTATATTAATTGAATATGTATTTCTTTTTAATCTTTCAGAAAACACACATTGAATTGTCATCGCATGAAGCCAGCTCTTTTCAGCGTCTTGTGTGAGATCAAGGAAAAAACAGGTAAGATTTTGACTTTCACCTAGTTTAATATGACGCCTTCATACTTTGTAATTATTTTACCATGAATTTTCTGTGGAACAGTTTATCCTGCACTTGGTGATCTTTAGTGACTCTTAGCTATATCTTGAATAAGTTCATTTCTTTTACATGTATATCTATGTTCATGGGCGAAGGGGTGGGGGGGGGACGGTATAACTCCCTTCCCACCCATCCCTTACATTTTTCGAAGGTTTTAATATGTAGCTTAAAGATGACCTAGTATCAAACTTCACATAATCTATAGAGGCCTTCACTTTTCAAAACATTACCAGGGAAGAACCACTCAAAATTAGCTTGTAGAGGCATTTAATTTTCACTAAAATTTCATGTGATTATTACTCTAAATGGATTCTAGAGGAAGCCTATTTTTAACATACTGTATAGCGTACATTCATATAATATTTAAAAAAGTTCCAAGTGAGGAATAGTCCAATTATCTTCTAAAAGCATTCAAAAGTATATTAGAGAAGACCACTTTCAATAGCTTCTAAAAGCATCTAATTTAAAAAAATTCAGGTGAAGACCATTCCAAATAACTTCCAAGAGCATCCAATTTTGAAAATTTGCTCGTGGAAGACCACTTAAAATAGCTTTTAGAGGCATCTGATTTCGTAAAAAAAAAACCAACTCTAAGTAGCTTCTAGAGCATTACAAATTTAAAAAACAAATTATTAAGGATCACTTCAAATAGATTCTAGGGAATATAATTTACAAAAAAAAATCTGGTGAACCCTTCTTAAAATAGCTTTTAGAAGTATCAAAATTTCCAAAAAGACTAGTCCAAATATCCTCCGAGAGTAGCTAAATTTCAAAATAATTTGGGGGAGGGGTGAGTACTTTTATAAATAGCTATTAAAAGAGTATAATTTCCAAAAACTTTACAAGCAAGGATAACTATAAATAGCTTCTAGGAGCATCCAATGTTCTAATATTAACTGTGGGAGAGGAGGGTAGAAAGTAATCTAAACACATTGTTGCTACTGGCCCCCCTCCCTCCTCTCTTACACAGATAAAGTTCCACCATTATTGTATAAAATAACACTTCTTATTTAATACAGTTTATTAGTAATTCTTAACATTGTCATAAACTTATGATTTTGAAACACCCCTTACATCCAAATTAAACTCTACCTACGCCCATGTCCATCTGGCCTAAATTCAGCATATGTCTTGTAACTATCATAACTTTTTTATATTGAGAAAGAAAAAATAATTCAAACTTGCTTTGTGGTGAAAACTTCTAATAAATAAAACTTTGCATTTAAATTCTTTTAAACAAATTATTACAATTTCCAACATTTCAGATACCATTACCCATTACCTTCTAGCATAAATCTAGTTGATTTAGCCTAGTTAATGTATATTTATAAACAGGTTTACCTGTTTTTACTTCTGTACAACATTTTAACCTTTTCTATGGAATTGTGAAATGTATTAAGGACATTAATGATGTTTTACTCAACAATATTTATGATGAATAAATAGTTGGGAAGCCTTTATTTTGAGTCAAAATAACTAACTACCTAACTTTACTCGCCTCATATGACGTCTTGATTTGGGTCAGAGGCTAACACAACAATAGGTAATCCGTTTGCAGCAAGAGCTAAGTGATATGTTTTCCAATACTGGTACTGTGCATTAGGTGTTCAAAGAGTTTTAGGGGCTCTTTTGTTTATGTTAATTTCACCCATACCAACCTGCACCTTCACATCACCTACCAACTTATTAAAAAAATGTATTTCCTTAAGAAAACATATGACAAAATAATTGAACTTAATTTTACCAGGTGTCAGAAATATTATTCTTTAAATTGGTTGCGTCACGGTGTTGGAATAAAGGTCTTATGTCTCGCTGGATGTATTGGGCTCGTTCTATGAGCTGGGGGGCAAACAATATAAGGAAGGGCCTGATTTTTGTGTGTGGGAGCTTTATGATAAGGTGCATCATTCGTTCCTCTGGAGCTGGGGAAATAATCTTCTGTGTGGCTGGATCTTCTTCAAGATGAACTGGTCTACTGGATTGTTCCTTGCTTGGCCTTCACTATATAGGATAACTTGTAACGACCCTTAAGTGTTGAAAGTCTTAGCGCTATTTGAGTCTTGTGCCAAGTTTTTCCCAGGGGGTTGAATAACTCTCGTAGAACTTACACCAATGTGCTTCTTTGTGGATGAGTCTCTCCTTTACAATGGTTAGCCATAATTACTTGAGTTTCCCTTATGTTTTGAGAGCAGTCGCACATCTTTGTAGACAAACCATTGAATCCTCGTTTTATTGACCAGAAAAGGATGAAAGGGTACATGGTTCTTGCGCGTTGGTGTCCTTAGGTGTCTGAGGTGAATGCCGGGTTGTAATTCTGAACTTCCTTAACTTCTTTTTCTTGGTAGTTTTTGCACGTGTAGCTTAGTTCCGTCGTGTCCTTTTCACCTTCTTCCTATCCAATGCATATGAAGTTGCACTGATCGCAGAAGATACATCATGTTCACCCCTTGCCAGGAATTCTGGACTTTCGCATTGATTCCGTGTTTGTTTTCGTGGAATCTTGGTTTTGAAGTTGATGGGCGTGATGGTTGTATGATTGGTTGTGAATGCAATGGGATTGGTCGTGAAGGCCATGGGATTGGGTGCCACCGAATTTATGCTAATTCGGAATGGTCTGTGATTTTTTATGGAAGTTGGTGGATTAGTGAAGGACTTCTGTTTGTTTCTCTTCTCCTGAAGTTTGGATGTTCAGTCGATGCCCCACGTTGGGCGGCATCTGACAGCGGGTTGGGTTAGTAGAAATTTAGGAAGTAGTCGGTAGGTTGGGGGGTCATATAGTTTGAACCCTACTTAACACCAAATAAAAAAAAATTTAGGAGGTCCAAAACACAACAAATAAGACAGGACAAAAACAAGGGGGCAATTGGAGAGAGTGCTAGGAGTTCTAAGCTTTGGTTATGTTTCAGTAACATTCAAAGTCCAGAATCCGCTGTTCTCACCTAGTTGCGGATATGCATACTGGAGCGGTCTATCTCTTGGTATGTAATTAAATGAGATTCATAACTATTGATGATACTTCCTAAATCAAAACAAATAACGAATAACATATATATATATATATATATATATATATATTTGATAACATTACCTAGGGCATGGTTGATTATAATTACGAAAAATATGTTTACTGTTTTCAATAGGTATTTATTTATCTATGATATAATAATATGACAAATATAAATATATGACAATATTGAAGAATTCAAGAATTAGACATTTAATAGAATATATAAACAAAAAATTAGAGGAATCCTCGCATGTTTTAAATATTACCTAAATGGCTCAAGAATTGCCGTTACCCTATAAAAATGACAAGTAGTAAATAGGCGTTGACACGCACCAAAAGGTTCTTAAAAAAATTAAGTTATACAATACTCAAAGGAGATTAAAAATTTAATAATAATTTCCTAAGTTAATCTGAACTGTATGTTTCCTTAATAATCGAGACATTTACCAAACCCGCAATGTATTAAAAGAAATCTCAAGATTAAGTAATATAAACAATACCCATAACAGATTATCAATATTAAGTTCTGACATGTTTAATATAGAAAAAACTTAAGTCCCCAAGTACATATTACATTTAATGCCCACAAGGCTGAATATCATAATGTTTAACAGATTTAGTTCCCTTATATCGATACTATCATAATAATCGATCTAACTCGTTTATAGCACGAACTAACCAAAAGATCGATCTTTAACAAAGACAATATCGATCATGCAAAAAAAAATCTTAAAGTAAAAAACAGTTTTTTTTTTGTTATCTTGAAATTTTATAAATAATATTGCCGAAAAAGGAATTTAGAATAATAAAGTTTACATGATTGAAAATCAAGAAATAATAAATTAATTCGAAACGTGAATTTTGATCTTACATTATGAATGAAGCTAGAGCTCCTGTTCTTAATTTGTCCAAGCCCAATAGTGATCATACATAGCGCACACACCACTATATATACGATACGACCCAGAAGACGGAGCGACGGAAGAAAAGGGGAGGGGTGGACATCTGGGATATTCGGGAAAGATCATGCGCATGAAAGTACTGTTCTGGAACCATCAGAACTGTTCCATAGTGTTCCGTAATGAAGGGGCGAGCAGCACCTCTTCAGCACCGAAGGTTTTTTTGTCTCTATGCTCTTTGGCCTGTCAGTATCAACAATATTGCTCAGTATTGAGTTTAACATGTGTCCGGGTGGTCAGCCGCGCTGTTTATTAGTGTTCCCATTTGATGCGGCCGGCAGTACGGTGGGGTAAGTTTCATCACTTTTATGTTGACTCTTTTAGCTAAATGCTACAAGTTGTCATGTGGGTTTCCGGGTGGTAGCCAGTTAGTTGAGGCTAGTTCATCAGTGCGTTGCTGCTTGGCCAAAGAAAGATCGTTGTCTTTTGATGAGGCTCCTTCTTACCGCAAAATGAAGGTGAAGTCTCAAGTCATGTCTTTCCAGGAAAAGGGGTGGAAGCAGCAGTGAGAACTGGGGCATACTGGCACTGTTTGAGTTATAGGAAACTCTGGAGATTGACCGAAGTCGTTCTAGGATCGGGGGGAGTGATGCTGGATTAGTTTCGAAGCTCTAGTAGTGGAGGATATTGATGGTGGGGGCCAGGGAGAACTAATCTTGGTAGGAGGGAAGGAGGAATTTTCTAGGGAGATATATCCGATAAAGGTCATAGTAGTTTTCTTCTTGGAAGGTTTTCTTCCCCTGGTGCTCCTCATCGCGTTAGTTGATACTGAGGCAGTCGGATGAGTGGTGCTACCCTGCGAGTCGGTTTCACACAGTAACTAGCCCCAACACCTGCTTCGGTGGCTGCATGGTCTAAGACGTCACTCTCGTGTTATATTAGACTGCTGATGGCAGGGAGATTGACTTTCAAATCCCGATCGGTTTTACTGAGGGTGGTTTTTCCAAAATGGGTTTCCACTTTACCTCCATACAAATGTGGGTACACCTCTTCTAAATTCAATCTTTATCATCCCTAACTAAATAGCATAATTAGTACATAAGCTAGCGTATAACCTGAACAGGTAGTAAGACATGTTGCTTAAAAAAAACTAGCCTCAACCAACAGTACTACCATCCGAATACCCACACGACATCCACAACCTTCAGACTTCTTCCTAAATTTCTACTAACCCAACTCCTGAAGCTACAAATTAAAATTTTTGTTTGGTTTGAATATATCTATATATTCTATTATTTTATTTCTCAATTCTCATCAAAGGCAACCAAATGCACAACTTTGAGAGTCTTATGCCAGTAGCATAGAAAAATGGAGTTATGCCAATGTTTTGAGAAAGATGGCTGCCATTGACATGTCTGGACAGGATTTGACAAGATCGTGCAGGCTCAGACATGTTCCAACATGTTCCAACATTCCCTGTGGTGGTGGTGGTGGTGGTGATGGTGGTAGAGAAGGAAATGAAATCTGATTTGCACAACTTAACAAGGAAATGAGGTTACTAACCCAGTTCACACAAGTTCAAAACATTTCAGTAGTAGTATAAAATAGGTGATAGGCCTACTACTGCGAAAAACTGATGTGGCAGGGAGACAAAGAGAAGAAAAGGGAATAAATCGCAAACCCTTAGTAGGAAATGCGGTCATCAAACTGGTTTAAAAGCGGGGGTATTTATCTAAAAAATAAAGTTAGTGGTATACAAAAAGAGGTGAAATTACCGCAAAAACAGGTGTATGGAGACAAAGCGAAGAACAATGGAATATATTGCAAAACCTACAAGTAAATGCAGGGGAACTGGGGTCTGAGAGTTGAGCTAATATTTTGATTTTTGGTAGCCGTCTTGAATTTCCATATCATGCTGTAAGGTTTTTTTATGGCCATATTAAATTTACAACCTGTTGGAATCTGTCTAAACATGTCCAGACCGGTCGATGGTGGCCTTTTGCTCAAATAAGTGACTCAATTCCATCCTTTCTACTCTACTACTGCTTGGTTGTTATTTAATTTACGGAATATATGACATCAACTTTGTAAAGTAGCACAATGGTAAGACATATCCCCCCCCACCCCCTTTATTAAGGGGGGATGGAAGGAAATGCGAGTTAAGTATTTTTGTAGTTCTTACAACAAAAACCTTTTTGGCCAAAATAAATAAAATATTGCCCCAGTAAATACATTTAGTTAATGCTACACAGAGTGATATCTACGGTTCTTGAATATTTGCCATGACCATCCCGGTTCTTGAATATTTGCCATGACCATCCCGGCATTTGATAATACTCTTCTTAAATAAAAATAAACAGTCCTGGCCATATTCCGCAATGCTTAAGAGTTATGACCTATATTCAATAACTGTTTAGAAAGTGAAGAAATATGTAGAAAATTAAAATAAATGTATCTATTGGAGCAATATATATTTTTTTATTTTTGCCCCAAAAGTTTTTTGTTATAAAAACCACTGTCCTTAACTTACACTCCATTCCATTACACCTTACAAACAATTATTAAGGCTACCCTACAGCAGATGAATTTCACTCTACCATTTAATTTAGTCAAGTTTTTAATGTATCTTTAAAACCGGCAAATGTAACCGCACGGCCTAAATTGAAAGGCATGTTTGTATAATATTGTGTGTTATGGATTGTGAATGACAAAACGAGGGTTGCAGGTTGTTGTGATTAGGCTGTAAACAAATATAATAGAGGAGCTGATCACATAAACATTGTCAGCATTCCTTAGTCGGAAACAAGGCCAGAGGGTGGGATAAAAAGTAGTCTCTCCAACCATCGTGGCTGACTAATCTACATCGCAGTTTAGGGGGTCACTCTGCCCAATTCGGGACTACACGGGCTAGGAGGCCGGTTCATCAGTATTTACGGTGGAGGGCTACCGCTCGAGCACAGGATACCGGGGTTTGGAAACCGTATAGGGACCACCTATAATTATTCCTAGCAACATCTCGTTTTGTCACAAGCTTCCGAATATTCTAAAAGCTTTTTCATCCTTATATCACTATTAACATCACATTTGTACAAGATAGAAACCGTAATAAAAACCTTAAAAATCAAGTCTTCGTAAATCACTAACCCACACAGGTATATACAATCGCCTCCCACTATCCTCGGCCATAGCACATCCTGACAGAGAATTATTTGGGCGTAGAGAGAGAGAGAGAGAGAGGGTGGTGACACATTCAACATTAATATAAAATTAAACTGTTAATAAAGTGACAGTTAAATATACCATCCTAATATTTAATCTAAGATACTAAAGATATTAAATATTTTTATATACCACAGTTATAGGTTTTTTTAAAAATAGTTTTGTTTGCATTTTATAGTACCTATTGTAACACGTCCGAGGGGATGGGAGGGAGGTTGTGGTCGCAGGCCGATTACATCTCATAGTGTACACTATAGGTTCCTTAAAGGATATTGGTTTGTGCTGTGTGACCGACCATCTCTGCCTTCGATACACTCTTAACTTGTGAAGCTGCTCAAGAACTTGAGGAATAATTTTTCTAAAAACTACTTGCTATCAAATTTTAAAGTAAACCATTATTACTATCTAGAACTTTCATTAACATTCAAATCCATCAATCACTCAATAATATTCCCCAGAAAAACTCATCAAACAAATCACTTCACTATGCTATACTTCTCTAAAACATAATTACAACCAAACTTTGCCAAAAAGATTGCACGGGCATCTCTAGTCTTGTCACAGTATTTTTAATTTTATCTACGGTGTGGTCACTGATTGGGAAAAATAGGAAAAATTAGAACTATGCTTGAATTTTGTGCATCGGGAAAATCTCCGAGAAATGTGCTTACATTTTTATGTATGTCGGTAATTTAAAGGCGAGAACCAACCACTCTTAATAGCTTCAAAGGGCTTGAAGCCATGGAATAACACTTCATATATTTTCTAGAAACATTTAATTAAAAAAAAATCCAGGCTATAACCTCTTTAAATAGCTTCTAGTGGTTTTAAAATTTTCAAAATCTTCTGGGCTAAAGACTACTCCAATATCTATGAGAGAAGCCTAATTTTCAAAATGTTTCCAGACGAACCCCACTGGAAATAGCTTCATGGGGCATTTAATTCTTCATTTCCCGGGGCTGAGTCCCCTAACCACCCTTTAACTACGGGGAAGATTATTTTTAAAACAATTCTCTAATCCTCCTACACCTCCTCCTTCCCATATACACAAATGAGGTTCCCTGTCACTGGATGTATCCATTATTTTGTATAGGCCTACATGCTTTTCTTCAACTAGCCTACTCTACTCGTGGTTGAGCACATCTTATCAGTGGAATAATGACTTTCTGATACAGACCTTTAAAAATCCTATGAGGATATAGAGCAGTTATATATTTATACCTTGATTCGTTGGGGGGAGGGGTCCTTTCTGTGGTGGCTCATAATGAAGTCTCCCAACTGGTCATGTTTAGGACCAAGGGCACCCATGTCGGTTTTTCAAATGGGGGTGGAATGGACTCCCATCTGCCCCCAGGGGTGTGCCCCACCCCCTCCTCGAGAGAAGATTAAGGAATTTAACCTTGTGGGAGGGAATTTGAGAGCATCGAACATTTGAGCCAAATATAATGTGAGTTTCAACAGCCAATTTTCACAAAAATATTTTCTTGTAAATTAACGAAAAAATAAAATTTAGTTCTAGCTGAACCCATTGAAAAGAAACATATTTTTTAAAGTTTACTGTACAGAACAAAATGAAAAGAAAAATGTTTTAGAGAGAATGGGAAGAAATCTATATTTTATCATTTTTATTTTTCTTAGCTCAGATATTGATGATTCATAGTTAGTTGTTAATAGTAAATTTCAGTCAAATCACAAATACACAATTTTATTTTCTCATAAAAAATAAAATTAATATTGCAGAATGATGAGGGGGGCTGGAACCCCCTTATGACCCATTTATGGGCGCCCATGGCTAGGACTTTTTTTTTCAACAAAGACCCATTTAAAGTAAAGTGTTAAAGACGTCTCCAAGTTGTAGGATTCAAATAGTCTACTAACCTAGGCATTGAGTAGAAATACTTATTGACAATTTTTCTCTTGTAGCTACATTTGGTGGCGGGTTAAACATAACTTTTACCAAACATTTTCATTTAGAATCACTTTTTTAAACTATCACAACGTATGGAAATGCCTTTCAAAAAATCGGGACACTTTTTATTTTGCCAGGAAAACCAATAATAGTGCTGGAATTTTATTCTTTAGTTTGAGTGGTCATCCTGTATTAACACTACTCCAAACAGTATTGCTTACATTTTCCCTTGTTTTATATAAATAAAACAAATTATGTCAAAATAATATTGAAATTGGCCCTATAGCGCAGGACATTTAAACTAGCCAGCTTTTATTTCCATTTTCTCTGGTACTCTTGGCTCCCTAAAATATAAAAAAAAAACCTTTTAGTTCGTTTTCGCACTTTCATTACGTTTTTAACAAGAAACTTGCAAAACTAGCAAAATTATAATATTAAACTACCAAATTAGACACAATATCACAATGAACCTAGCAATTGATTGGGTAGGGATTAATGAACTTGGTAAACCGGTTCCTCTACCTATCGGACAAAAACACCTCCCCCCCCCCCCCTCCTGACTGTTTCTTCTACCTGTTATTGATTCACTCCAACCTCTACCCAGCGATAGAAAAACCTAACACGAAAATACAAGGAAACAGAACTTGTCGGGATAGTTGGGCGATATTAGACAAATTACAACTCTATAGTCTCGAAGATTACTTCTGAGCTATATAACATTTAGATATACTTTTTGTCATATATATATAAATAATTAAAATGTTCATTTCACAGATGTGCATGTCCATGTTTTGAAGAAACAAAAATTGCCTATAACTTAAATTGTATGTGAGCATACACTAATTAGCATTTTTAGAGTACCATAGTATTTTTTGGTGCAAATTAAATGATCAAAAATCCACATTAAAAAGAAGGCATAAACAATACATTTTGAACTTACGCCAACCTAATAAAAAAAGGTTTTAGTTAATCTTCTAGAACCAAAGTGATGTCTTTGAGCTACAAAATACCTATGAAATGACCTCTTAAGGTTAATATATTTTGAAACCTATAATGTGTCCAAATATGGCCAAAAATATAATTATTTTTAATCTAATGATTTTGATTAAAATATATGGTCACCTACACCTTCATAAAAACATAGTTAACCATTATATTGTCCCTGTAACACAACATGGGCATTACTTACTCCATGACATTAGGAACTCGAAAGTTTATTATCGCACTTACAAAAGTACAGCCCCTATCACTTATTTTGACCTAGACCCCCTATCCAGGCCACCTTATTATATACCCTGTCTTATTTCAGGTCCATTCTAACGTTATCCCTATCTGCGTCTAGGTCTTCCCATAGGGTACCCTGAACACAGTTCTAGATTCTTCCATCCGCGGTGAATGTTCGACCCACTGTAATCTAAGATACTTGATTATCCTAACAATATCTTGTGATTAGCACAGGTCACGTAACTCATCATTATATAATCTCCTCCACTCTCCAGTAGTCTCATCCCTTTTTGAACCAAATATCTTCCTAAGCACCTTGTTTTCAAACATCATAAATGTATTTTTGTCATGTAAGGTAAGAAACCCGTAGAGAACAACGGATAAAATTATTATTTTGTGTAGGCCTGTTCTGAGTTTTACGTACCTTAACATCAGGCGAGATGTCAACAGTTTACTGTGTTAACATGCATTTCACAACTGTACTCTTTTTCCTAATTTTCAATCTAAAATTGTTATTGCTAGTTAACATTTTTCCTAAATATTTAAACTCATTAACCCTGTCAAATAATTTGTTGCTTGAATTAATTTCTAAATTATTGTTCCCAATCTGTGTTCTCTGTGTTATCATATACTTAGTCTTTTCAGCGTTCACTTCTAAACCTATTTCCTTACAGCGTATAATAAAAAGTGTGCGTTTCTCGTAACAGCTTCCTTACCATTACCCAACAAAGCTAAATCATCTGATTATTCTAATAACTGTATTGTACCGTTTAGTGCCAACCCTTCCCTAGTCTATTGCATTGCCCAAATATAAATATATATATATAAACATATATGTATAGACATATATATATATATATATACATATACATATATATATATATAGTATAGAGAGAGATGAGAGAGAGAGAGAGAGAGAGAGAGAGAGAGAGAGAGAGAGAGAGAGACAACTAGTAATACACCTGTTAAATATGCATATATCTATATTTATTTTTTAGGTGGGTTCTGATACTTTAAATTAACCAAACTAGTTATGTTTATCTACAAAAGCATAAAACAAAATTAACTTAAATCAGCAAATTTAAGAGCATCTTTAAATATTCGTGTTCTGAGAGTTATGAGAACATCCACTGCAACCACAAATTATCAGTAGATCTACTAAGTAGTTTGGTTAATTTTGAAATTAAACTATCAAAACCAACATAATGCATTGAAGTAGAAACTTCTACGTTTTCATATTCATGTTATTGTTGGCGGGAATCGACTTGGGCACTAATATTATATTCACTTGTGTGTTGCATTTATAAATCGCGAAGAAGACTAGAATATTTACTTGGCCTGGAAAAGTCAAAAATTCAAATACATTGGCTAGCTATTGTTTGGTTACTATATATCTTCTTGCTCCCATTGTTTTCAATATGTTTTAAATACTCTTGCAACTCCATGAAAATATGAATGAAAACATTTCACTTTAAATGAATACAATTATTAACTGTTGTCTTGTTTTGAGGCTGTGACTGGGTGTTGCCATCATTAGTTCCTACCCTACTCGCTAGTCATATCACAAATAACTGTGTCTCATAGTTCAAAATGATACTAAATATGTTTTTATATATTCAAATGCCAAACCAAATGTTATGTTGATCAGATGTTAGTTTTTAGGGATGATCTCAATTTTGACAGCAATAAGAATAATACCTTTTGTCAATGTTTACTGAAATTAATTATTTGATAGGTAAAACTCTTTTTTTCTAAATAATACTTTGATTGTTTTGTTGTTTCTTTGTGTTTGTTTTAATCCATGCATTATGCACATTCAATTGACTATGTCTCAATTCTAAATATCAGTGATTGAAATATAAGTACATCCATTGTTTTAAACACAAACATTAAATTTAACATATTTTAGTGTTAGACATTCATCTTTTTGTCATATTACCGGGTGTCTACCATCCGGGAAAACGTGATTAAGTCGGGAATTTGGTAAATTACAAAAAATATCCGGGAAAATGTTGTTTCACTCAAAATATGAAAATATATAATAATCACTAAATCATTAATTTACAATGTGATTCAAACTGTCCTTTTTTGTTTGTAGCTGTGTAATATATTTTATAATTTTTCTAATTTCTTGTAGACTATGTGAATATAAATAAAACAAACTGTTTACTTCAATTTTAAAACTTATTATTATTCATAAAAAAGATTAACAAAAACTGTGTGTGGTGGGAGGGGGGGATAAAAGGGTGTGACATATTTTTTAGTCGGGAATTTTAGGAAATGACCAGGGGAAATCGGGGAAAAGTTCGGGAATTTGATTGGTCAAGTTGAGTAGACACCATGTATTAAAGTGCGTACGTTTTTAGGTAGGCCTTCGAACTTCATATTTTTTGTCCCCACATTAAACTGGCAAGATAGCTTTTTATTTTTCAAATTATTGACATTGAAAAGTCGCTATTACATCATAGCATTTCTAACATTTCAATTTGCATCAAGAAAGCGCTAAGCAGAGCTGCGCGTTTAAAATAATGAATCTTGTACTCCGTTGGCAAAGGAAGATCGCGCGCTAAGAAATGTGAAGTTGGCGGTAGTTTCCTCGAGCTGTTCTTGATTGTGTTAGGGTGGCATTGATGGACAGGTGACAAGGCGCTGAACGGATCAGGTCGTGTTAAGTCGGAAGTGTTCGTAGACACTCTATTTATGAAGAATGTAAATCTGTCGTAAACAATAACTGTTGGGGAGAACATCCTGGCCTCGCCTTTCTTCCGGCTTACTTGATTGAGAGTGAAGGCACCAGACATTTATCATTTTGGATTATGTCATGGCCAACCTCTCTCTGCCCAAGCTTTATATTTTAACAAACTATTTTCAAATTAAATACACGGCATCAAGAAAAGTTGATTTTTTGCTTAGATACAGTATTATAAACCTGTTTTATCAGTAACCTTGTCACGCATATTTTGCTCGGAAGGTTTGTGGTATTTTAGGTACCCTTTCTGTTGTATGTTTATTGAGCCATTTTGAATAGGAAGGGCCTTTTATAAAATACAAAACTTTTTGCTGTCAATTTTATATTAATTATATTAATCAAAACCTATAAACTAATTCTTAATATATATATGTAGCCTAAATAGTTATATAATTTAACCCCAAGTCGTTCGGGCTGAACGCATGTAATGACACTAAACGAGTAGGAATGAAGGAAGGAAGAGTTTATATAATAGTACCCGAATGTGCATGGAGAGGGAGTGGGAAACTATTTGGAGAAAATCAGTTGGTACACGTGGCTGGTATTCAAACCTCGACCTCCTCGTCACAGGAAAACCAGACTATATAACTGATGAGCTTGACGTTAAGTCCGCGTGCCCGTCACTGCATAGACTAAACGGCAGTCGCGCTTATCACAGTTCGATGACTATGTGAAGGTGTTGAGGTTTGAATCCTGGTCGGGTATATAAAGATATTTTTTCCTTAAATAGTTTCTCACTCCCACTCTACTCCATTAGCTTATAGCACAGATGGATAGTAATACGAGTCTGCAATTAAAGTAGGTTATGCTTTCGTACCAGTCCATTGGCAATGGGCTTCTTAAACTTTATTTTAATAAAATTAATTGACATGGGCCTGGTAAGAAGTTGTTACATTGTGGGGAAAGCACTTGGTGATAGATTCCCACTCCCCAAGCACCCCGACTATAGAAGGATAGAGTTAAATAGGAAGCGAAAACTAAGGAAGTTTGTTGACAGTTGTTTCTCATATACTTGTAACTACCAGACAAAAAAAAAAATTTTTTTTCACACCTCCGGGACGTAAGTAGCTGATTCTAAAAGAAATTTGATATGCCGATTCCAAAATGCCATTAATTTTTCTATGTCACTTCTACATCAAAAGATATAGGTACTCAAACTTAAAATTTCAATGAATTCCCAAGTTTTAGTAACAAACACTATACATATAATATGCAATATTCATCTAACTTTTTTTCATATTAAAATACAACTATATTAATCTATAATATCGTACACGCTATATGTGCATTCTTTATAATTAAAATGATTGCCACAGATGCTTTTTTTTTTTACCAATATAAGATTTGCATTCCTCCTTAAAAAACCAATAGTTATCTCCCATCATGCCAATATCCCAGCGACCATGATAAATCTTTTCCGTCATGGATATGTCCTCTTGAAAGCTTTTCCCCTTGTTCAACACTTACAGTTCTCAAATTATCAAGGAAAAAAGTCAAAAACCCACATTTGAAGGTAGAAAATGAATTTTCAAAGACAATATCGGCACCTCATATATTCATAGCATTGTGAACTATACGTGACACCAGAGATTCTTGATTGTCTTCTTTCCGGTTTCAAAGAAATCTCTGCACAACTGCTTTAAACGAAAGCCAAGCCGTCGTTTCAGTATCCTGTAGCTTCGTTCCAAATACAACATGTTTCAAACGTTTCCTTATTTGGGACGGTTGACAATTCTTTTAAATTTAAAATCATATAATTTATTCATAATAACCTTTAATAAATAACTTTAAAAAAAGGGGGTTTCTCAAATAATTTATAGTGGTCTCAAAACTGGCATTTTATTCCGCGCGCAATAACGAGCGTTCGCCATCTTGTGTTTGTCTGAAGTCACTCTTGAGTATTGTGGCCAGTGGAAGTAGACTGCCTTATTCTCTATCTTTAACACTTTATTAACTCAGTTTATTGTGTTTTTATACTTAGTTTATGTTATTATTTCCTATTTATCTTATTAATATTATATTGATGGTTGTTAATTGTGTATATTTTAACGTTTGTTATAGTCCCTGAATTAGATTTCCCTGACACACATAAAAGGGCCTGCAAACAGAAACAACACCTTGGACACATTGGCTATTTAACGGCCTAATTTAATTGGTTAGGGAAGAGTAAGGAAGATATTGTGGAACATCACAATCACTTGTGGACAACTACTCTTGGTTTACCCGGTCGACATTCGAACCGTGATCTCCCCATGAACGGTGACCATAAAACAATATTATTAATGTTATATGGTCTTCCCTACAATGATGTCTGCAGCCTGTGTCTGGATGTTGTGGTGTTAGTTATAGGTTGACTATATTGCATGCTTTATGCAGATATGTTCATAAATTGCACGTTATTCCCTAAATATATTTATTAAATATTTAAACCTTACCTAAAATAAAAAAATGAAATGTTGGTTTAAAACTTTGGCACCAAGATTAAAACACTATCCTTATATTCTAATTTAAAGGATTATGAAAATAAATGCAACTTTTACATATTATTTTAAGTATACTTTCTGAACACACAGGCTATTTTGGCATCGCCAGTAGTCGAACCCTGGACCCTTGGTTCAGTAGGCGTGAACGCTACCGGATGAATCAAGGCATTGGCCTTTATTTAAAACCATGTAGGCCTTACACATTTTCTAACTTGCAAAAATAAAACTTTGAGTCATTTTGTATCTTTAATAGGCTATATTATTTTTAGGTGAATCTCAGCATTAATTTATTCAAATAAAAATACCTTAATCTTGAAAGCATAAAATGGACAAATAAATGGTACGGCGCACCGCACAGACTTTCTCTCTCTTTCTATAAACTCAAGTATCGTCAAGGTGTTGCACATCTTCAAGTCATAGCATTGATATTTAATTATTCATTTATACATTTTGACCAATAAAATGTAAATATTGACTATTGATTCTAAAATGGAGATAGATCATTGCTGTGCAAACATTTCTCCTAAGAGCTTTAAGGAAAAATAACATACTTTTTTAGATACTTACTTATATTTAATTACTGTATGGCATTGGAGAATTATTGCGTTAAGACTTAAGTAGTATATGTTTACAACTAAAGCTCACAAAATTGTATTAATATATTTGCAAATATCTCAGAAACTGTTGCTTTTATAAAAATATATGTCAAATAAAAGTTTTCTATTTCTAATAGTCCTACAATTTTGCAATGATAAGTTGTTTAGTTTCTCAAATAGTTGTGGAGATACGGAAATTAACGCTTCTGTAAAGTACCCTAAAAATCATTTTCATAGGAAAATGAAAATAGCCACTTTATTTATAATCTTAATCAACGCCTAGATACGAATTGTAATCAAAATAGTTTGAGCAGATTTTGAGAGAACATATTTTTTCTCTTTTCGCCCTTTATAAAACTACTCTTAATTTTAAGTTTTAATAGACACACAGACAGACGGCATTGCAAAGACTATTTTTTAGGGTTCGGGGGTCATGAGACGTCGACATCCATCAACATTTCAGGTTAGTTATTTTTACGGTCGCAATACTTAAACTTTAATGTCCAAAAAGTTAAAAAATATATATAATTGCGTATAGATTGAAAGTTATTGATTTTATAAAAATATGTTTCGAATAAAATATTTGTATTATAAATATATATATATACATATTTGTAATGCTAAGTAATTTCATATCTCAAATAGTTTCGGAGCTATTATAAAAAATATTAATTTACGCATCAGACCGGAGCCCTTAAAACCATTTTGCCGAAATATTGAGAGTAGCCATTTTGTTTGGAATATTTATTAATGTTCATAAATGAAATTTAATCAAAATCGTTAGAGCCGATTTTGAGAAAATCGACTTTATCTCTTTTTGCCCATCAGTAAACTACCCTTAATTTTAGGGGTGGATATCCAATTCCAAAAACCCCTCGGGGCAATCCTATGAAATCCCTAAATATCAAGTTTTAGCTCAATCGGTAAAATAGTTTAGGCTCTAGTTGGAGGTACAGACAGACAGACATACAGACGGAAATTCAAAAACCACTTTTTCGGATTCAGGGAGTCATGAAACGTCAAAATTCATCAAAATCTCGAGTTCGATTTTTTTGACGATCACCATACTTTCTCTACCTGTAAAAAGTGAAGTGATTATAAGGCCAATGGCCTTAGACTCTAAATGGGTATAAACATTGCAATAAGATTTTATTAAGAAAATTTTGATAGAACAGTTGGAATAATCATAGCAGATATTTTCTAATACAATAGCAAAACAAACTTTTCTTTAGGCAACATGTATATTGGCATTAAGACACAATATTCAACTTAGATGGCATGTTTTACTTCTTTCACCTCTGCACCTACAGACATTTAAATTGTTGACAAAAATGACTCCACCATTATCATATCAACACTTGGTAATTTGTTTGTAAGTTGGCTTTTATGAAACCTTTTTCTGTTATTTTTGTATTTTCTTTGATGTTGGAAAGGCGAGAAATATCAACAGTAGGATGAAAATAGTAAAAAAAAAAACTCGACATTTACAATTAAATATATTACAATAACGGGAATAGTATATCATAAACAAACCTATACATGTGTTACCTTGTCAGCTGGGAAACTAAATTGTGACGTCAGACCAATCACTGTGCGTTTCGAGCGCGCGTGGTATATTTGAAATTAAGCTACATTTCAAGTCCATGTATTTTTACAACAAAAAAACAACATATTTATATGTACAAATTATATATTTATGGAATTCTTAACTAATTTAACGTTTGAAAAAGACAGAGTTAAATTTATTTAGATTTGAAAATAATTCCCAATTCTTTCAAGGCCCTTGGCCCTGTCGAGTGCAAGTCTAAAACCTATTTTGTAGGATGGTGGGCGGGAGGGTGGAAGGCGTGGTGTGGCTTCACAACCGACTGAAGTATCCTTCCGCGCCAACAAGAACAGATGGATCACGTAAACCGTTGATGGCGCTAGCTACCGGACAGGTCTTGCGGAAAAATGATACTTTTAGAAATAACAGTTTTCTCTAGAACGAGTGAAATTTTTATGTTAATATTTTCAACACCCCTTCTAAGATAATGTATCGATGTTTATAAATTGTTACATTTTATTATTTTTTTTGTTATGAAGCTGGCCGTTTTCTATAGAAAAAGTTAATTTTATTGATATTTGATCACTGTTAAAATCATTGAGTAAGTGTGTAGTTAAAAAGTATAACTTAATAAACATGCTTCTATTCTTAAACAAACCGTTTCCGAAAAGAAAATAGCAAAACAATACAAATTCTTAGGATAACCGTTTGCTCCCATGGCTCTGCATTTCCACGCCAAATAAAAAGGGCCAATCGCCTTAAGTTTAGCAACTGTTATATTGAGAAAAACTTTTCTAAGATAGGTGATAGGATCTAAGATAGGATCTACTTCATATTTTATCTTAGGTCTTAACGAGATCCTTCACTAAACGAAGCTTTATATGTAAAGTTGGAAGAACATTTTCTGGTTTAACCAATGTTACGTATTTACATTACTTCTTCCTTGTAAATATTTACTTCTTTTTTCCTATTGTTTTCCAATATAATGCTTTGCTTCAGCAGATGCTTCTACGTGCTTTCATGGGTTTATTTCAAGTCACTGGAATAAATTAGAGGTACTGATAGACATTTATTTCCATTGTGCAGCAGAATTGTTTTCAAACCTAATTTTGACGCCTCAATAAATATGCCCCATTAATTAAGACTATGTTCCATGCCTAATTCTTTCATAAGACTATTAAAGTCTTCCCCTTACTGTCCTCCACAGTGAAATATTTGGAATACACTTCACTGCATTGTTGATACAATATTATTTTGTTTCAGCTTCCATTTTTGTAACCGGAAACCAAGAAGTTCAAATTGCTCTTTTATTAACTCTAGGTTACGAACTATCTCATTGAAACCTTATTGATTAATTAAATGTATTGGTAGTCCAAACCCTTAGAAGTGGATGGTTCCGTGAAGTTTGTAACACATTCATCTGCTCAATCTTCATAACTAGCTAGTTCCTTCATCCCATGCTTTTGGGGGAACTGGAACTGGCAGGTCTTCACTATGTAAAGCCGGGCTTATCACAGATAATAGGTTTGGATATTTGAAACTGTATTGGCTTTTATTTTTTGCTGATATTTTTGTCATACAGAAATAGCAATCATCAACGTTGTTACGCGGTTCTCGCCACACCATAGGATCATTAAACTGCATATTTTTGACTTCCCCAGTTAGCTACATCCTCAGCTGTGTTGTGCAGTTAATAAAGGAGGTATTTGAAGCTCAGTTTCCGTCTTAGTCGCCCATATTACAACCAAAATATAAATACTATGCACGTTTAGAACTAAAGATTTACTTCCTCAGAGTTTTCTTTGTAAACCCATCACACACGTAGCAGAAATTGTCAGGGGGATTATTACACTTCCTTTGATTCGGCATTAAACAATACAAATCAGAAGATAAAAATACTCTACAATAAACTTAGATCAATCGCTCCCGCCATAGCTGTCTCTCTCTAACTGCAAGACTATTGTGTGAGCATACACTCAGTACAACAATACTCTCGAGACACTGAAAATGTGGGAAAATATGGTTATGAATCTGATCACTGTCATGTTTTGTTATGACTCACTTATTATGTTTGCATGCAACATCTATACTGTAGGCCATATGACATCAGGGTAATATTCCCGTCACTAAAACGTAGTAAAATAAACGCATTACGTGTGAAAACAAAAACCTATATATACATAAATTGTGACGTAATGTGACATTTGTATTGTCATTCATACACAGAAAAATGGACAGACAAAATATTTCTGAAAGTAAAAATCATGTTGACTAGTGTAACGAAGAACGTCCTCGGTGTTTTTGGCTTCAGAGGGTTGGTACTTAAAAGTATGCTTCCATATAAACTAAAACTTTATGACCCATTTGATTCAAACAAACCGGTTCAAATATCAAGCTCATTTAATCTGGTTTGCTGGTGACGGGAGGTTGGGGCTCAAATTACCACCGGTTAAAATGTCAAGCTAATTTAATCTGGTTTGCTGGTGACGGGAGGTTGGGACTCGAATTACCACCGGTTCAAATGTCAAGCTAATTTAATCTGGTTTGCTGGTGACGGGAGGTTGGGACTCGAATTACCACCGGTTCAAATGTCAAGCTAATTTAATCTGGTTTGCTGGTGACGGGAGGTTGGGACTCGAATTACCACCGGTTCAAATGTCAAGCTAATTTAATCTGGTTTGTTGGTGACGGGAGGTTGGGGCTCAAATTACCACCGGTTAAAATGTCAAGCTAATTTAATCTGGTTTGCTGGTGACGGGAGGTTGGGACTCGAATTACCACCGGTTCAAATGTCAAGCTAATTTAATCTGGTTTGTTGGTGACGGGAGGTTGGGGCTCAAATTACCACCGGTTCAAATGTCAAGCTAATTTAATCTGGTTTGCTGGTGACGGGAGGTTGGGGCTCAAATTACCACCGGTTCAAATGTCAAGCTCATTTAATCTGGTTTGCTGGTGACCTTGTCGTAGCGTACGTTCACAATTAACTTACAATTAACTTAATTGTGTATAGCCATAAAAATAATTGCAAAACTAATTTTCCCATCAGTTTTAGATAGGTAGTTAACATTTTGGTTGAGGATCTTTTGAAAAACAACTTTGAAATATGTATTTGTCCCACAGCTCTGTAAGGAGTTAGCTGATTGAAAATCTAAAATACGCAATAAAGAGATCGGTATTCAACTTGATGAAACTAAAGACAAGATTGACGACGCCCGTTTAAAATTATATTTAAGGTTACGTAATGAAAAAGATAACAAAATGGAAAACTTTGATTGTTTTTCTAAGTTTTTTAGAGCTGCTTCTAAAGCTAATTACTTGTTTGAAATAATTGATTGTTTCAAGGATGCAAATAACATTGACTGGACAAAACATGTAGGCGGTTGTGCAGATGGAGCTCGCTCAATGACATGTCGTTAGATAAGATGACAGGCCCCTATTCGGAACCAAGCTCCTGTGGACGCATTGTGCTGCCCATAGGGAAGCTCTCCTCTCGCAACACACAACACAACAATATTATTCTTCGCTAAACAACGTAGTTGAAACTTTAATAAACGTAGTTAACTTTATATATATCTGTGTAGGCAAGAATTTTTAAATAGTTTTAGATTGTTGCATTTATTTGGGAAATAAGCTTACCGCTACTATACGCTCATAAGCCGTCCATAGGTAATATATCTCGTGTATGGACACATACGTGAACTGTGTCTTATTTGCTAAACTAAGAGCACACACATTTTCAGAAGCTTAGGGACAGCTACTTCCTTATAGAGTTGACAATCCTCCACCATATTTTTTATAAACTTGATACGATTATTTTCTTATCACTCACCATTTGACCCATTTACCTTGCGTTGTGTTTAATCATATCACTAATTTGTTTAAGGGTTGCTAATTTTTTTATGGCTGCAACAAACACACCCACGCAATTTTAGTTTATATTATTTATTATTAAAAACATTATATTATTGTTGGCAAGGAAGCGTTGACAGCCCTCGAGGCCTGGACTGCTACTTCATCCCGCCCGTCTTATTTGGCAGTCAACTCTTGAGTGTCCCCAACTCCCAAACATATTTCAACTGGACAAACCCTCTTGGTTGCAGCCACTTCCTGCCCATCTCCCCTGTACTTACAGTACCGGTAATATCCAGCCTGCGTACACACCTATTCGCCTCCCTCTTTCATAGTCGACAATACTCTAGCTAAATAATTCTAATCAATATATCAGCTATATAAAATTGATGTCTCAAACTCAATTCCTTAATAGTCACGCAAGGTAATGAGGCTCATATATTAAAGTTGTATCAGCGGCGTCTCGTCCACTTGGGCTTGCGGGGGATGATGGAAGATTAGTGAAGCTTTATTTTGCTTTTTAATTATAAAAGAGCTTTTAAATCTTTATAGTGATCAATAATAAACAAAATAAATTTTCAATACAATTTCCAAAAAAATCCTTTAAGGATTCCCTTAACCTATCATTGGTGAGCAAAGTAAGAACTGAGATCTTGGCCTGGTCTCTTCCTATTTTTGATTGACTTTCAGTTCTACTCCTGTTACAACGTCTCTCAAGCAATGTCTGTAGCAAGTGGAGATATAGACGTTGGCAATGTCGGTTGGGAGATCCGAGTAAAGGGTCTGTTCTCTTTTGTTACTCCTGTTACAACGTCTCCCAAGCAATGTCTGGTAGCAAGTGGAGATATAGACGTTGGCAATGTCGGTTGGGAGATCCGAGTAAAGGGCCTGTTCTCTTTTGTTACTCCTGTTACAACGTCTCCCAAGCAATGTCTGGTAGCAAGTGGAGATATAGACGTTGGCAATGTCGGTTGGGAGATCCGAGTAAAGGGCCTGTTCTCTTTTGTTACTCCTGTTACAACGTCTCCCAAGCAATGTCTGGTAGCAAGTGGAGATATAGACGTTGGCAATGTCGGTTGGGAGATCCGAGTAAAGGGCCTGTTCTCTTTTGTTACTCCTGTTACAACGTCTCCCAAGCAATGTCTGGTAGCAAGTGGAGATATAGACGTTGGCAATGTCGGTTGAGGGGTCTGTTCTCTTTTGTTGCGTAGTTAAAGACGGTGCTTGGAAGGTGGGTTTGAACAATACTTAATTGGGCCCATGTTTGTTTAGATGCTTATGTATTTTCTTATGAGCCACATAATAATTTTATAAAACTCAATTTGTCTGGCCATGTAAAAGTTGAACGCAACTTGATGGTGATATAAAATGTCAACCCACTATATTTTTATTAGTTCATATCTATTTTATGGACACCAAGGTAATTTAACTGCCTTACTTGAGGAACAAGTACTAGGAGCGTGGTTTTAAAAGAAGGGTACCAGTGTTAGCTTCTGGAGAAGATGGGAAAAAGCTCAGGGATAAATAACATGTGCCCTCCCTTTCCCCTCAAGTCCTTCTGGCCTGGATTCAAACCTTGACTTCTTCTCGACTCCCCCCCCCCCTTTTCCTTCTCATATTTCCTCTCATCAATCCTGTATATAGCGATACTGACGTCATAAACCAAATACAACAGGCACGAACTATTATTCTCGTAAGTCTTGGACTTACTGTATTTCCCCACTGAGTTGTATGACTAAGTAACTGCATTCCGGAACAAATATTTGTGAAATATAGTGGAAAAACTTAGTTGAACCTACCTATGGGAGATAATGGACTTCAGGGATTTTAAATATATTTTCTAATAATTTGTCATTAGTAAAATCACACTTTTAAAAAAATTGGGACTTTTAACAACAAAACCGGATCAGAAATACTTTCATAGCAGAATCGCCACCAATCTCTCAATCTTTCCTTGGAGTCCCACGTTAATGACCAGATTCCTTTGAGTGAGTTTAAAGAGTTTTCTAAAAAGGGAGTAGAAACTAGGTCAGAGCCTACGTGTTTTCAAACTACCACCTAGTTGAAGTCAAATATCATCTTACTTTGGGATTTTATATGGAAAGGGTAATTCTGAAGCTTCAAAATCATTAAAACAAACCTCAACACTACCCTAGAATTCAATGTTGTGAATTTATTAAAAATGACTTTTTTAGGAAAAATTATGTGAATGTTTTTAAGCATTTATTTTGATCTCAGAACTCACATATCGCGGGAAACGTTGAAAATGAGCTTATTTCACTTTCTCATTATTATTGGCTTTAATTATAAAATTTAAAATGTAACGTGTTTTAAATCTTTTAGAGACATGTCGACTATCTTTCATCTCCATTTTTGCGTGAAACTTATTGGGGCTATCGTACATTTATTAAATAAAGCAGAATTTCTCGACAGTTGAAAGGTGTCTCAGCGCTCCGGTAGACGGCCACCTTAACATTCGCTATATCTCACCTTTGTGAAGCAGTTTTTCCGGCAATAGGAATGATAAAGTTTTAAGTATGGCTCCACAATAAACGTAGAAAATTAAATGCATTCTGCTCTATCTAAAATAGGGCCACTTTTTAAGTTAAAGTATACCATTACAAATTTGGGCACACATCTCACAATATGACACGGACAAGTTTGGTTCTTTTTTTCTTTATAAACTATATTTTCTTTAAATAATTTTTATTTTTAATATTGAAATTAGTTACTACCCTCAACTCTCAATGTATTTTTCAAAAATATTTTATTTTCATAAATAATTTCTTATAGATAGTGTAATGATACTGTTTTGGACCCCTCTTATATAATAAAAAAACTCATGTATGAAGTGTATTTTTCTTTGAAGAACTGTATGCAAAATTTCCTTTAAATACTTCACCCATGGAAAATCACGCGTTTTTAGAAGTAATGTCAATGTAATACGCTTCAAAACTTTTTTTCTTTAAAAGATCAACTCCGTCGTATGGGAATAACCTTATGACACGCTGGCTTTCTCTACCCAATAGGAAGCCAGCTTTCACAAACATCAGGTCGCCAGGACTCTTTCTATTAGTTGGTTTTAACACTGGTGACAAGGGGTCCAAGAGGCAAGGGGTAGGCCATATATAATCCGCTTGTGTGTATGAATACCCACAGTAATACAGTGCCACTAGCTTAAATCCATAGAGTACACAGTAAAATGTTAGAGAGTAAAATTACAGAAAAACACTCTGTAGTTTAACAAAAACTGTATCACCTAATATATCTTCAGTTCCGAAGGTGTAATCATCTAAATAAATCGTGTGAAACATTGAAAGTCTTATTCATTTATAAGAATAGAAAATCAGAAACAATCAGATCACATAGCCGCGTGCAAGTGCGCAGTAAGACATGCTCGCGTCGTCATCGTAAAACCTGATATCGTTATAATTGGTGCTCAACCACAGGGCAATATCACGATATAGATCTCTGTATCACTTTAATTGGTGCTAATCGCAGGCCGATGTAACTCCGAATCCCATCGCGGGCCGATATCATATTAATAGTTACTTGGCTTTCTGAAAATACTTTGCAAGCTATATTTGACATTACATGTTGTTAAATTTAACATATATTTCAACTAAAGGGGTTTGGGAAACTCGTGTAGAGCGATGACCGTAAGATGCCTCCTGGACTCCAGTGAAACAACAAGTCTGCCCGCTTATATAGCGGCGACTGTATCATACTTCCTGGACTCCAGTGAAACAACAAGTCTGCCCGCTTATATAGCGGCGACTGTATCATACATCCTATACTTCAGACAGGGAAGGGAGTAATTCCTCGTATTTATTTGAGCAATGTGTAACTTATACAATTGATAACATTGATAGTAAAGTCAAGCAGCTTTTTAGATTTGAGCGTTTTGTGTGGATGGAGAAAGATAACTCGAGGGAAATAAACACGCATTTTCTTAAGATGTATAGTGGGAAGTCGTTAACGATAAAACCCTTCATTACACTCGTCCGTGATTTGAGCCTTGACCTCCTCATCAAGGAAACCAGAGATGAAACTGACACCATTGTCAACGTACGCATCAGTACAGGTCATGGATAGGACAAATGATATTACACCTAATTTCATAGCTGAGGGAACTGCAGGTCTTATGGAGAAAAGATTTATCTTCGCTCTCTCTCTGGTACAAGTTGCCAAATCTTCTAGCTTTCGGTTGTTGGGAAGTGAGGGGGAAGGGTTTACTTGGAAATCCCTCATTGTAAACAATGCGGCATGGGGTGGTTGGGGGGTTCAATCGACAGGTAAAAGCATTTCCTATCGGTGTACAGCCTTTTCTAGAAACATTACCTATTTCCACAATCGTAATTTTTTTCAAGATTGAAGTTTATTAACGTTTCTCTATTCCCTCCGTAATTATGCTTAAAATATTTTATGTATAAAGCTTTTTTTCCTCATAATTAATATACAAACAAATATATTACAACATGCATTTTATAAGAAATGCTATAAATTACATTCTTACTTGTTCTTAATCAGGTAACGGTACCACTCCTAGATCAGCATCACTATCATCATCTTCAGAGCTAGAGGAGTTGTCCTTCAAACTTATCACGACACTGTCGTGCAGTTTTTCTATAAGCCCGTCTACGTCCCACATTATTGCTTCAACTTCCATTACATGATGAACATGATTTCGCCAGTGTTCTTTTGTGATATTTCTCACTCCTTCTTCTAGTAGGCGATGAACATCATTAAGTTTAAATGTATTGTTTTCTTGAGCAACAAATATTTTAATTTAACTCCAAATTCCTTCGATGGGATTAAGCTCACAGTGATAAGGTGGCAGTCGTAGAACTTCATGTCTAGCACTTTTAGCGATCTCGTCAATAATATATTTACGCTCACAATTGCCTCGTACTTTGTCCAAAATCTCCACAAGCTCCATCTTATTCATGGTTTCTTACCAAGAAATACCTTTACTGGTGAGCCAGGATTGAATAATAATCTTGGTACTACTCTTGGTTGGAATGCTCTCTTTGATCGTAGAATGAATGGATGCATTATCTAGAACTATGACACTGTTTGATGGTATATTTGGAAGCAGCTTCTCTCTGAAATATTTTTCATACATTTTTCCATCCATTTCATCGTGATAGTAATCATCTTTTTTCCCATGAAAAATAAGCTCTGCACCGGGTATAAAACCATTTTCATTACCTGCGTGGACGATAATGACGCGCCCGCCCTTTCCAGAGGGAAGCTTATTTCCTGTAGTTAGGCCTTCTCGCCTTGCTTGTGAGGATGATGCAATTGTTGTGTCCATCCACGATTTTGAAGTTGTGTGTCCGGAATTGCACCAGGTTTCGTCTGTGAAAACAATATTCCTGTTGCTCTCTCTGTGCTTCTTAATAGCTCTTAAGTAGCGATGTCGCCACGCAATAATATCATCTCAGTCTAGAAGCAAAGAGTTACGCTTCCGTCGAATGAATTTAAAGCCAATATCTATAAGAAACCTCTGAAGTGTCGTCAATGAAAAATTAGGAAGGTCGCTATCAGTATCAATTAAAGCTTTAATTTTCTTTAGGGTAGGTAATTCATTGTTACGGTAAAGTGAATGTACCTTTCTGCGTATTGTTGCTTGAGTAAAACTGTCATATTTATCCAAACGCTGCATTTGAGTACAGTTATTTCTTTTGATTGGTGTCAATAACTTACCCTTAGTTTTGAATTCTTGTTTAATAGAGATTACTAACTTATAAGACACACCTGTAGCTTCTGCAGTCTCCATTGCCGCTTGATTTACTGAGCAAGTTCCGTCTTAATCAAAAATAGGTGTAGACTCTTAACACCATTGCCCTTTCTTTACTACTTAATATTTTCCTCTTGGAATGTAATTGTTTGTAATAAGCCGGAGATTCCATAATGTTTGTTATATCTTAATTGTTAACAATACACTATTATTCAAATAAATATATTAATATGCACATAAAACTATAGTTCCACACGCAACCAACACATACAGATACACACCAAATCTTAACGTGATCAATAACACATATTATTATACACAGAGTACTTATAAAATATGAGTGTTTATTTAGTCAATGTTTTTGAGCTAGCTATTAGGAACATGAGACTCAGACTACTGTAACTTTACGACTGTGCTGGAGGTAGAAGCACCAATTAGTGGCAACAACGACAGCCCAGCATTGCCAAATTTGATATACATTCGAAGGAAGACTGATCACGGAAAACAAAAGAATGACAACGCTGTTGCTCAATAGTAAGCATGCAGTTCCCTCAGCAATGAAATTAGGTGTAGTTCAGCCATTCTGGCCATTGCCGGCCCATCTATACTTAGTAGTTTACAGTTATATAAACGGTTAAAACATGATCAGGGAAAAAATTAAATTTTTGTCTAAAAAATCTAGAAAAATCAGGGAATTTCACAAGTGAATTCCCTGTAGCCACCCTGAGTGAGTCTGCCCGCACGTATAGTTGCTCACGTCTGGTGGAGTGTTCACCTGTGAAAATGGCACCGCGGTGATCTCCTGAGCCCACCATTCAATTCAGACACCCCGCGAGGGGGCTGGCTGTCACGGCCACTCGCTGTCAGATCTCTCCCTCAACCTTATTCACAATACCAGGGAATAAAACTCTGCCGCAGCTATCCCAGTCTGAACATGTCTTTTAGTTGGACATTTGAGAGGTTAAGAAGCAAGCCATTTCCAAACAAATGTTCCTCGCTAACACATTTATAAAATATTAGATTACAATATACAGTTTTTTAAATAACTTCACAAGCGTTTTAATCAAGTTGCATGTTATTTTTGTATTGAAAACATCAATAGTACATTTACACAAATAATATTGAAATGTTTATGAAAGTTTGATGTGTATTAGTCGAAATTTTAATCAAAACAATAACTTAATAGTTATAACTAGAGCCCGGATTTGTATTGACCTACAAAAATATTTAGCAAAATCAATAAAATATATAATGTGAAAATATGTAACATTGAAAAATGTTCTTTCCCCACATTAATAATACATAATATATTATTGAAACGAAATTTAATTTTACGGCTCCAAATTTCTGAAGGAAGTAATAGAAAAACACCTTTTCTATATTATATATACACGTACAATAACTTTTTTTTAATG
The DNA here is from genome assembly GCA_033556935.1 of Timema podura. NCBI lineage: Eukaryota > Metazoa > Arthropoda > Insecta > Phasmatodea > Timematidae > Timema > Timema podura. Next base: position 61,473,175 of record JAVRXN010000002.1, on the reverse strand, counting down.
AATTGTATTGCATTATTAGTTTGTTTTACACCACTTAAATTTCTCATTAATTAAATACTTTGAATAAATAGCATTATATAACTGATTTTAGAAATCATACACACTCTACCACACTTTCAATTATTTTTGTACCTGGCTGTAGTACTATAGGAAAATTTGACTATGGAGATTTTTTTTTTTCAGGAACGTTTAGTAAGTGTCTTAATAACTATTTTTGGCTTGGCCACCTGGTACATTTTCTTGTAATGAGTCATCAAAGACGGTGGCCGCTTGACCACAAATTTGCTCATATCTCTCGATTTTCATGAAACTTGCACTTTTTATATTATTTTATTTTAACTAAGTTAATGGAAGGGTGTTTTGATCGAAATCATTCGTATAAAATACTTAGTGTAAGGTAAAAGTACCAGATATGAGACCGCCGTGTTTCTGCCCTGTTAGGTGCTGCGCTCTAGCAATGACTATTGGAACTTGATGCTCACCATGCTTTCCCGCGTATGTGTTGTTGACATTGTTCAGACAAATATTCTAAAGGTTTTCTTGGTTTGTTTTCAAGCAAGTTTTTGAAGAGTCATTTTCATGGACTAATTTTTCTACTAAGGTGAGTTAAATTAGTTTTAACTTGAGTATATCGTGATTAACAACTAAGAGAATAATTCAATGCATGTCTGTTAAAGTATCTCCTATGTTTTAATCTAACCTAAAAAGACAGACCTTGTTCACATGTTGACTATCTTCTAATATGAGACCTATTATAACGGACAGTTAAAAAATTGTGATACGTAATAATAAAGGATGCTTATTTTTATCTGACGAGTTTTACATTTCCAAGCAAGAGATTAAATATAGATCGTTGTGTTGTTTTGTGTAAATATGGATGCGCTGCATGATTCATAACGCTCTCCAGCCAGACGCTCAGACGAGTCATTGTCTGAAATCCCACGAATTGCTGCTCGACGCCAGCACCTGCAACCGGTTCTGTTTTGTTCAATATTCGTCAGTTATTGGTCGCGCGCGCACACTTATCAGTTTTTATTAACTAACCTTTTAATAATGTCGTTAAATAAGCTTAGTGTAGGACAGAAAAGTAAATATAAAACTCTTAGTATTGACGATAAACTAACTGTCAGTGATAGAAAAACTCGAAAAAGGAGTTTCACTGTCTAGCATTTTGAGTAAGGAATAGCCAAACAAACCGTGCCTTATATTAAAAAGGTGAAAAGTGACATTCGTAACTTGGTTCTTAAGGTTAATGTAGTAAAAGAAGAGTGAGCTAAACGTATGTGGATGCCTACTCTTGTTACGCTGGATGATGCAGTCTACACGTGGTTTTCTCAGCATCGTTCATCTGAGCTAGCCGTTCGAGGAATAGAAATTCAAGCAGCTGCTGAAAGACTGTCCAAACATATGGGACTTGAACAATTTAAAGCGAGCTCTGGTTGGTTGTTAAGATTTCGTCGACGCTAGATTTTGTAACGTTTAAAAGAGCCAGCCTGATATATTAATGCTTGTTGGCCACCATTAGTGTGATATTTGATATAATGATTGAATTGGGTCCAAGTTTGCTATCCTGTATTATAGTAATTAAAAAGGGATGATATCTTATTTTATAAATTAAAAGTTCTGGTCTTTTATAGTTTTTTATTTTAAGTAGATAAACAGTTCTATGCTAGATATTTCACACGTTGTAGATTTTAATTCAAAAGCCCGACTATCACGTCATATACACGATAATTACCCACACGTGAGATTTAGAACACGCATTAAGATTTCATCGACTCCATCTACACGGGTCCTCGTCAGGAAGGAAAGTGAAAAAGATGCGTACCCTGAAGAGATATATCTAGCGACATTTCCTTCTCGAAGCTTCTTAGACAAAAAAAAAGGTGTGTTCATCCAGGTGCGTTTCTTCTTACAAAACTGCGTTGGCTTTTCAAACAGAGACGTAAAAAGATGTCGCCATACCTTGCAACTTAATAACTTAACACAAATAAATCTTAATACCCGCTCTCACTTATAGTACCGTAATTTTGAATACAAATGTGAATAATAAATTACTGGGATGTATAATTCCATATCATTACAATTTCATACAAGAAAATATGTGGGCAAATTTTGAGTGCAGATTTTGAAGCTGTTGAGCCATTTAGAAAAAATTGAATGAAGTGATTAAAAATGAGGGTTATCAGTTGAACCAATTTTATAATTTTGACAAGACTGGTTTGTTTTGGAGAAATCAACCTGATAATACACAAGCTTCAAAAGCTGAGAAAACTACGCCTGGCGGATAAATAAGCAAGGAGCGTGTCAGCTTTGCTGTGTGCGAATGCAAATGGTAACCATTTGCTTAAAACAGTTATCGGTCGTAAAAACGAAAATCCTAGGGCACTAAAAAGTGTGATGAGCAATCTTCCAGTTCACTATTATAGTTCTCGTAATTTATGGTTTACAACTGAAATAACAAATGATTGGTTTCATACAAAGGCTATACTAGCGATTAAACCACACCAGATTGAACGTTAACAAATTCCAGAAGATGAAGTAAAGATCTTGATCTTTTAGATAATTCACCAACACACCCTGATGAGAACAAACTCTGCCGTAAATATAAGAAGATCAAGTGTATGTTCCTGCCACCCAACACAACATCCGTGTTCCAGCCCACGGACCAAGCTGTGATCTACACCACAAAACGGCTGTATAAAAGGAAATTTCTTAGCGAGATCCTAGAGGTAGAAGAGCCATCTGCTGATGAAGAAGACAGTAGGGGAGCCCACAGATTCTTCATAATTTAAAGTCATACAACATTCGAACCATGATTTACAACTTTGCTGATGCATTGAAAAAATCAAACAAGCGACTTTGGGAAGGGCCTGGAAAAAGCTTTCGGATAATGAAGAAACAACTCCAGAAGTAGAAAATTGTGAGATAGAAGACTACTGTGACACCCTGAAGAGAGAGGAGAGGAATCAGTTTCGTTGGATGATGTGGAGGTCTGGCTTGAAGCAGACGAAGACGACCCTTGCTTCCAGATTTTGACTGAGGAAGAAATTGTCACCAGTGTAATTGAAGAAACAGAATCTTTGGAGGTGGAGAAGGAGGAGGAAGAAGAGGTAGGAGACACTACTCAGCCTCAATTAAGGTGAGTGAAGTGAAAGACCATTTAAATTTTGTTATTCACGATTCATTTGGCAAATGAAAATGTGTTTGTATACTATGAACACTTACGGCACCTCCGTCAGTTATTAACTGAAGAAATAAGCAGCAAACAAACTCAGAAGAAAATAAATTACTTTTTAAAACCAATGAATCTAAGCAATCAATATGAACCAGGACCTTCTTGTACTAAGGATTAAAAGCTGTCTATACGTACACAGCACTTTTAATTCAACCTATGTTGAAGGCTGTTTTTTATTTGATATATAATAAACACTTTATAGCTAACTACTGTACTTTCATTAATGTACACCCTGCTGCATTACAGCCCTATAAGAATTATTTGTTATAAACCGGACTTTAATTAAAACGAACAACCTTCAGCCCCTATTAGTCCGTTATAATGAGGCTCTACTGTATACATCTTTCGAGATTAAGACTTCGCCGCCATTCACCGTCATCAAGAGACAACTTCTAATTCTGATGCTATTTCAAATCAAAATGGCCACAACGAACAACTAATGACATCTCTGAGGTAGGGCCTTTAAAGTGCTCCTGATGTACCGGCCACTTCTTATAGCTACGGCCACAATAGACTAAAAGAAGGTGGACGGAATCTAAGAAAATTATTATAACAGAAATTAGGAAATTTGCATGTTAAAGAAATATTAGAAATATTTATTCAAGTTAAACAACAGAGGTAAAAAAAAAATTACATGGCCTTACAAGTCAAACTGAACTGTGTTGAAAAACATATAAATATGGCAGAGACTGCACTCGTGCAGTACATTTGAGAGTATATTTCACAATATCATAGTAAATTATTCATTTATTTGAATTAGTCTGGAAGAGACCAATTAATAAACAAAATCGTTAATATTATGATAAAGAGCTAAAAAAAACCTCTTTTAAACGGTTAACAACGCGCCCGATTCACTATTGTGAATTCAGACTAAACAAATTTAAATTTTAAGATTAAATTTAAATATCAAAGCTGATATTTATTAAATAATTTAAACCTTTGAAACCTTACTATAATAACAAAGAGCTTAAAGAGCCTCTTTTAAACGGTTACCAACGCGTCTGAATCACCATTGTGAATTCAGACTAAACAAATTTAAATTTTAAAATTAAATTAAAAATTAAATATCAATTCAGATACAAATAACCAGCACAAAGGTTTGACTTTCCGACATAACTCAAACTTTTGTGGAACTATTACCCTCGTCACTTTTGAAGTAATCGACAAGATTCCTACTTGTTAATATTTAACATTATAATAGAAAACAAAGCAATATTACATTAGAAGACTTGTAATTTCTTACTAAACGAATCGATAAATGTTAAAGTTAAACACTTATAAACCAACAAAAATGAATTACATTAATATTTTCTTCAAAGAAAATACGTCTGCAAAATAATACCTAAAAAAGAAACATCAAATTATAGTGTTTAAACAATTATTGGTAACAACAAGAGCAATAAAAATTTAAATTTAAACTAAATATTCCAAGCTAGAAAAAGAATTAAATGTGGCTCTCTCTTAATATTTCTAGAAATTACAAAGAGACTAGCGGTAAAGGAAACATTAAGTTTACCATAACACAAATTTACTTTCAAAAATAAATCTACTAGTGAGAAATTACAGATGCCTACACTGAACGATTTCATTCACATAATTAATATAAATGTTCAAAACAATCAAACCCATTATAGGTCGTTTAAAATTTAAATAATCATAAAGTAAATAAAGTTTATATATTGCCATCCAGGATCGATAATGCCCAAGTCTAGAAAAGGACTTCTCGTGGAAGTGTCGGATGTAATAGTCAACCATATTTACTAAGTTCCCTCGTTATATAGGTCTAGTTGATGAGTAAAGAGGTGGGTAGTTTTCATATTAAAATTACGTCACACGGCTAATGCGTTGCTAACACCAAGTCACGTACGCCTGACATATGGTGGTTGGCTGTTGAATCTAGCTACGTCCATCGAATCACGTACACCAGGCACTTGGTTAGTTGTAGTTCCACTTGGCTTGTTCCCGAGTCACGTACGCTGGACACATGGTGAGTTGTCTGTTGACTCTAGCTACGTCCATCGAGTCCCCTCCACCAGACTGCTGGTTGGTTGCAGTTCAAGATTATGAGTGGCCCATTTGTAGTCCAGCCGGGCCAATAAGAGCATTTCTGGATCCCTCTATTGGAACATCTTGTTTCTGCATTATTCATTGCTTGTTAGGACTTCTCTTTATTTTAGAGTTTGGGGTGAACAGGTTGGTCATGGAACTCGTGCTAAGCCAGAAGATACAACGAGTGAGTAAAGCACATATATTAGACATAGTAAGTTTGTGATCTTTGATGTTGCGGGATGTCTATGAGTATCGGCACTATTTGGAGTGGGTAGTATTCAATTAAACTAGCTATTCTTGCTAGTGTTACTATTGCAGGATGTCTATATTTATTGGTTTATTTGGAGTGGCTAGTAACTATGTAGCATTAGCTAGTATTTCTAATGTTACACTGACCAATAAACTGATCACCGCCCTACTACAGGACCTAAAAGTGCTACTTTATCAGCACGTGGCATTCATCCGGTTCCAGCAATGTCGACAGCAAATCAATGATCAAGATGTGGTAGTGCTTGTGTCATCATCTCATCACCTCACAACACCAACGTTGAGAAAGGTTTTAAAAGAATCATTGCTAAAAAAAAGTGAAGATGCCGGAATTTGCGCCGCAAATCCAGTTGTACGCGAAACTTCTTTACTAAGTAAAATATATATAAATAATGAAAAACGCAAGGAAAAAACTGATGGAATCAAGCAGCGATGATTCTGAGTCAGACTTTATCCAGTTGGATAGCTTTGACGGAGAAGAAAATGATGTGGAATGTCTCTCCTGTGGGGGCGTATTTTCAGAAGATAAACAGGAAGAACAGTGGATACAATGCACGGTGTGCAATCGAAGAGCTCATGAACATTGTGTTGCTATTGACCTACAATTTGTGTGTCGTAAAAAGGCGAATAAATAGGGGTTTCATATTAGGATCCCATTTTTTATATTCATTATTTTGACTAAATTTGGATTTTACGAGAGAAAAAAATTCCTATTAAAAATATATATAATTCTGTTTCTTCAAACCTATTATATTGTGTCTTATATATATATATATATATATATATATTATTATGTTTTAATACCTTCTATGTAAGAAACTACAAGCCTGAGGAAAAAAGGATCTCGTATAATTTTCAGGTATTGATTTGATTTTTGTTGTTGTTAGCTGGTTGCTGAAATGAAATGTATGTCATAAGATTGTGTAGTGTCAAGACAGTGAAACAGACTTTAAACCAGATGAAAAACCATGCATCATATTTAGTAAAATTTATTATGTTTAGTATTGAAAATGCTAAAAAAAAATCATGGAAGCTTCGAAAGTGTGAAATGACATTGTTAATAACTATTTGAACTCATTAAGTGAGGAAGCAGTGTTTTACTACCATATGAATAATGCACACTGCAAACTATACTTTGATAAGAAGTTCCTTTTAAAGCTTTAAAGTGAGAAGGAAAGCTTAGAAAATGAATATAAAAAGATCATGTGGATCTGGATGTCAATGTGGAAAGCTACTCAAAGAGGGAGATAACACATCATGGGCGTCATATCCAATCTATGTCGGGAAGTAACAGACTCCCATTGCTTTTGTCGAAGGTTTAAACATCCAAAATGAGTTTTCTAAGAATCACACCCAGAGCTTAGACGAAAAGAAAAAGTTAGACGAGTTTAAAGAAAACCTTTAGTGGAGCAGTTTCTGCTTTCTCTTTATATGTTCGGGACATCACAAAGAACTGTGGAATAGTTGATTGTGTTTTTGACAGCTATCACAAACTATCACCGAAATAGCCGGTGAGATTACAGAGGTAAGAGATGGATATTGTTATAGAATACTGAAGATAAAATCTGAACATATTAGTTATATAACATTTTAAAAAACATTCTAAAAATTGTTTAACGTAAGGAGTGGTTATAATTAAAAGTTAAGACTTAGATAGATTACTCTATAAATATATATATATATATATATATATATATATATATATATATTTATATATATATTATATATATATATATATATAATATATATAAAGGATTTAATTATAATTAGACGTTACTAAGTTGGTAGATGTATTCAGTGAAATTACAAGTCAAAATGTATTATTAGGATTACTTCTAGTGAAAACATATTGTCAGATATGAACATTTAACATAAAATTAATAATGCATCATCAACTGGATTATACACATTGATGAAAGTCTAAAATATATGTTTACACTTTGAAAATGTTGTTACAAAAACTTACAGAAATACATTATAGTATGGACAACACAATGTTTAAAGCTCAAATATGTTATGAAGTAGAAAGTATAAAATTTGAATTTTGGGGTTAATATCTGTCAAACGAATTTTAAAGAAGTAATTAAGTGATGTGGAATAATCAAAGTTTTATCTGTTTCCTTGTCACATTACTCCTTTATGATATCCAGCACTGGAAGGATGCTGGATTACTTCATTCCGACATGTTTCGGTACTATGGTACCATAATCGTGGAAACTGCAAACGAAATTAAAGAAGCATGAAGATAAATTGAAATTTAGAACTTGTACAAAAAGTGTTCGGAAATTACCATTAAACAATTATGAATTCGTAAAAAGAAAATTACTAAGCAACCAAACTTAACTTTAGTCGTTGTGTAAAACACTATGTATTATTACGACGGCGAGATGTTAACTAAATAGGATGTGGTCAGAGAGAAAAATATTAAATATTAGTTATATATTAACTGTTTATAAATATTAATATTTATATACCATAATACCATTGTGTTAAGGTTATTATTATTAATATCTTACTTCTACAACAGCACTATTGAACTTGTTGCGATATAATATATAAAATCGAGTAAAAATATTGTGTAATCTTTTTTAGTAATAAAAAATACTAACAAAACATTGCTTTTCACCTTATAATTGGTAATTACAACATATTGACTCAAGATCCATGCAAAGCGGCCAAGTATTAGCAGAGGTATGAGCAGTTTTGTGGTCAAATAGCCGCCATCTTTGATCATGTCATAGCAGGAAAATATATCAGGTGGTGGATTCCAACCATGTCGAAAATAGTAAGACACCTACTAAGCATTCCCGAAATTTTTTTTTCTCCCTACTGTAATTTTCCTACAGGAATACAGCTAGGTCCTGTATTAAATGAAACCTTCACTGTTGCTGGTTCTTTGAAAACAGACGACTCCAATATTTTTAAAAGAGTATTAATATTACACTTACACGTATTTACATGGTAGATCTGGTTTGATTTTCAAAAGACCGTTCTACTGGCCATATTATTGTGACAAGACTTCAAATTACATTTCCTTGATTGGCTTTGGATTACGTTTAGGTAATTTATTTTTTGCCTTGCCGATTTATATCCGTCAATTCTCCCGACAAAAAAAAAGTATAAAAAATTGTCTAATTGATCCAAGGTCTAAGGTGTTTACTAGAGATGTTACGATACCTGTTTTACTCGATTCCGATTCATAAGTTCAAGAATCGGAATCGAGAATCAAAAAATCGATGTTGAACATTTCCTTTTTCATTATTGTATAGAAAATCTAACATGCCCGATACCCTACTCCCCCCTCAATGCGAAACTCGGACTCGACCACTACACATGGTCGCTTGAAACTTTAATCTCCCAATTATATAAATATTTGTAAATATTTATTAAACACACTAAAAGACCTCAAAACTAAAAAAATTAACTCAAATAGACTCAAAATTAATACAATAAATTTCGGATTTTATAACTGAAAGAAGAACACATGTCACACGTTACAAAAAATTTAAGAAGGAGCTTTACAGTTGAAGGGGCAGTCCGCAACCTGCATTTCACCCATTTTCCCAAAGGTTATTCTTATTCTGATGATATCTCAACTATCATGAATGATAATAAAATATTTATTGTGTCAAATTTAAGGTATCAATATGTAAAACGATAATGCCAGACTCAAATTTTAATAAAACCATGGAATAATTAGATAAAAAATTAGATATAAATGAATAAATGTGTTTGAGCTTCAAACTATTAATTGAGAAAAAAATTAAATTTTTTAACTAGGCATTTATTATCGCAACTAGTTTACGCTTGCAACAGTACAATTATAATTGGGTGTTTATATATGAAAAAACTGAATAAACCCAAAAATACCATTTTCATGCCTTTTCGATTTAATATTACATTGGAGATAGGTCACTTTACCTCCATTCTTTCCTTGTCAAAACCCCATTAAGTACGCTTGGCTGGTTACAGAAGGGAAGAAGGGGGAGGGCTCGGTTATCTTTCAATACTCTTCTAAGACCTGAAAAGTTTCTAACAAGCCAGCACCGACACAAAGTTCGACAGGTGCTAGTGCTGTATTGGTTGGAATGGGTAGTACTATAATTTGTTGCGATTTTTTTTTTCAAAATGGTGAAAAAGAATGGGAGAAACCACCCTTCTGATCACACACACACACACACACACACACACAAAAAAAAGCAGAGAGGTTTGAATTTTAAAAAGTGTCGAGAAACTCAAAAGATAATATCCGTAGAGGAGGGAAGCTAATAGAAAATACACAAGCAAATAATTTTTAAGAAAATTAAAAACAATTAAGAATGGCCCTTACAATTCACACCACTTATCGCGGGGTAAAAAGTGTCAGTCTCTTCTTGGCTGGCTTGCCGGTAACAGAGAGGATGGGTTTTGAATCCCAGCGGTTGTACTGAGGTAGCTAGTCATAAATGATTTTCCTCTCTTCCCCTACAAAAATTCAAGTAAACTTTCTCTAAATTCTATCTTTCTCATCCCTATTCTATTAGTGTACATGTGCGGGTATTCCGAAAGGGTAGTAATATGCATTGTTTGTAAATGATATCTGCCCTAACTGAACTATATTGAGGGTCAAACCAAGGCATATTTCTTCTTAGGAGTGGAAACACATGCAACAATCCTACAGGTTTATAAAAAAAAATTAAATTAGCTAGCATTCTAATCTATGCCATCTAGTAATTCCTTGATATTTGGATATTTCCATTTTAAAAAAAACAACTCAAATGACGTTATCTAAAAAAATTAAACTATCTTAAAGTAAATTTGAACATATTAGACTTTAAAATTTAATAATGTCACATAAAAGTTGTGTTTTTTTTTATTTAAGTTGCTTAGGCAACATAGTTTTTACCTATTTCCTTATCATATAATACTCACCCAAATACTCTTTATATTTATTTTATTTATTAACACCGGGTATGACTACCCGTTTGGGTTGTACGCATATGTACTAATTACTCTGTTGGGTCAAGGATGAGGATGGTTATTATTTGAGGTAGTGTACCCACATTTTGGTAGAGAGCCATTTATGAAATAAAATTTATATTTTATCTGTTTCTTTCACAAATGGCGTGGTTATAATTTAGGAAGGGTAGAATTTAAAGGAAGGGTACTAGCATTTGGAAGGAGGGAGAGTTTGTGGGATACAATGTCAGATACCCACACTTGCTAAATCAAACTAGGTTTCGAGTATTGACATTCCTGATACAGTCGACTCAACATAGGAAGAGTGGTAAATGACAGCTAGCAGTAGTTTTTTAATTCAATAATTCCAAGGGAAGTATTAATTGGAAGCGTTTAATAAAACTACTTTACATCAATTCACTTATTAAGCAAATAATAAATATTTACACATAGGTTAATTAATATGAGGGACTTTCAATCAATGTTTGCACAAAAACAAAACTTCTGCTAGATGTCAGTTACCACCACTCACTCCTAGGGTGAAAAGACTGCTGTACCTCTGAGCTATAACTCAGGCAAGATGGAACTGACACCTTTGTCCTCCTGATCATTAGTATACTTTGACGGTGTACAGTGTATGTTCCAAGTCTGAGGTATTTCGTAACCGGTGTATGATCCATAATGTGAATTATATTATATTACATTTTATCGAATCTTATATAATCCAAGAGAATTTTTAGTTACTATGATTAATAGTAATAACCATTCACATTTGTTTTTAAACCAATCATTATATGGACTCGGAAAATAATACATCAATGATCGTAATTAATATGAAATCAGTTAAAAATATATCTGATTCAACCTCAGATAAAACAATGAACAACAATAAATATTTATTCTTAATTTATAATATTAGATATGCTAATATTTTAGCCGGAAAAATAATATGCTCTAATGAAAATGGTGGCCAAAGTTTAAAAGATTTAAGGTCTAAATCTTCTCAATTTATATTAATATACAACATAACATTAAAAAAAAGTTAAATTTCTTAGAGGTTTCGGTTGTAGTATGAAATTCTCAATGTAAACTAAAGCGCTCCACCGAGTTTTGTATGAATTATTGTCTGAGACAATCCTATCAAGAATTCTACTATATAGTGGTATGTAGTAATAAAAAAAGGCCTTCTAGATGTCATTCCTCCAAAAATCATTGGATACTAGTCAAGTTTTCATAAGAAGGCACTATAAAAATTAATAGATATTATCAATACTTATTAAATAACACTAATGATAGCTTATAATACAATATTTGTTAATTTTGGTCGCAAAAATAATATGAGTGGCAAGGGATGGTGAAATAATACAATGTAAAATAGACTGGATTAGGTTTAAAATTGTTATTTTAATCCTGAAATTATAAAATAAATATAAATAATCATAACACACAATATTATTTTTTGTATTAGGCCATAATGTTAATCAATGACTTAAAGGTTCCAGAACGTTCAACTTTACAAGTCAAGACAAAACCACAATAGATTGTACTCGTACCTATGCCAAAAGCCTGAATTTGAAATTAAAAACAACACAGTAAATATTATCCCCGTGAGGTCTAATACATTAGTCTTGGTTTGAATTGGTCAGCGTTAACAAAGAGGTCAAGGTTCAAAACCTAGCCAGTTGCGCTGGGAATAATTATCATCCTGCAAATTTTATTGTTATATTTCCATAAACCTCTCACCTCATCCCTGTTACAATGCACTCAAACTACTCTAATCCAATTCGGTGATCGAAAGGTCTAAGGGTAACAATATACTTGACTACCAATGACAGAGAAACGGTGCTCGAATCCCAGAGTGGCTATACTGATGGTGTATTTTCTCAAGTAGTTTCCAACTTTCCGTTAGCGCAAATGCTGGTCACTTCATCCATATTCAACCTTCCTCATAACTAACGTAATTAGCGTAACTAGCGTAATTAGTACATAATGTGTATAACCCGGGCGGGTAGTAAGACCTTGTGCTAAACAAAAATCTAAATAAAATGTAATGTACATTTTAAAGTGTACAAAACACCTAGATAACACCCGCTCAGGTTATCCGAATTTAATATCGCTAGTTGAGTAACTGGAGATAAAGGTGAAATTTAAATTAAATATACTTACATTTGCGTGGAGGGAAAGTGGGAAACAATTTAGGAAACACTCTCATTGCACTTATCTGGAATTCGAACCTTGACTTCACTGTCACCAGAAAACCAGAACCTGATATTTAGTCCACATGCCTATTGATCGGAGTATAAATTATATACATATGGTACATTGAAAGTGACTCGACCAAAGAGGCTGTTTTTGGTCCAATATGATCAATTATTTTGATCAAATAAAAGGTGTCTCTTGTCTAAAATAAATTTGGTTCATCAATTCAATAGTGGTTACAATTCAAGTGTTAACGGCTATTTTTGCTATGTTTGGGCGTTCATAGAAAAAAGCTACTAATTTATAGGAGCAAACTGTTTGTTAAAAAAAAATTGTATGCAATGAATATTAAAATGTAACCATTAGATTTTATGGATATTTTGAGTTCAAAAAGGTTCGAACTATTGAGTATAAATTTGGAAGAAAAAACACAAAAATAAGGTTGTTCATTCAATTTTAGCGGAATTTTACTTTTGGTAAAGTATCAAACTGGAATATAAACATGTCAAAGTGAACCTGTCACTTGAAATATTAAACAAAAAAGAAATAGATATTTTTAATTAATTAATTATAAATAATATTCTACTTTAATAGTCCATTTAGAATTATTTGTACTTTCTAAACAAACATGTGTGTTTGTGGTTAGTTTTGGAAGTTATTTAAATGCATAGCAAAATGTATCAAATAAAAATGTATTATTCATGTTTGTTACATTAAATTCAATACTTTAATGAATAAATGTATCACTAGTTCCGTAACCACGCCAATTTTTTTTTTTTTTTTTTTTTTTACCTTCCTATTGTCATTACATTATTTTAAATATGGATTATATTTGGAGAAATTTAAATGAATGAATATCTAAAATAAATATTACTCTTTTCTTTTACGGGAAGTTGACAAGTAGGTAGAATTACTATCCTCAAGAAAAGGAAATATATTTCAGGTATTTCCGCGAAACTAATAAGCTGTAACTCAATGCTAAAGTTCATCCCCACCCAACTCATTTACTCTCTTTCTTTTCAGTTGTCCACAAACCTAGGGTGTCTGAGACCTTTCAAGGCCGAAACTACCTAACCACCATTTACAAGTTGCCTTTAAATTTGAAGGTCATTTCAATGTTATTTGCAAGTAAACCTCATTCTTAAGTTGTCCGTCCGCCATAACTGATCCTAAGGATGTTAGCTCGCCAGAAATTAGTAAGAAGTTTTGGCAACGATATATCGATAATATATTGATTTAAATAAATATAACTTTTTTGCTCTATTTTTATTAACTACGTCGATTTTTGTCTTATATTTTTATTGAACTTATCTTATTCAAAGGGCTAAATAAAATCTTAAAAATTGAAAAGTGACAGATAATATAACCACAGGAGAGCGGCCATTTTAATTTGAAAATGATAAATATATCGATATATTACCGAAAATTACCATCCCTAATCTACGTACGTATTATACATCGATTGTTTATTTGGAATCGATTCATATAATCTAACAGTCTCACTTAACTTTTACTTTAAAAAAAAAGTGTGTTAAAGTTGTTGAGTTCTCTTGCTACTGTCATAATTTCAGGTCGTAATTCGAGACTTTTTTTTTCATGTAGAACACCTCAATATGTTAGGGTCATATTATATTCGGGTCTGTACGGTATATTTACAATTTGCCGGCATTTAAGTGAAACGGCAACTAAACTAATATGAGAGAGAATTGATTATTACCCATTTTGAATGTTGCTGTTTTTAGTTAACAGTTTTATCGAGAGGTAAGAATCGAAGTAGAGAGAATCGTAATATTAAGATAAATTCTCGATTCTTTCGATACCAGTAAGAATCGAGGGTATCGAGGCATCGAGTTTGATAGCCCTGGTGTTTACAACTCGTCGACTTGTGTTTACAAACCGACACGCCGCGCGAGGGACGTGCTACTTAGGCCACTATCTGGAAAAGCTGCATTCTCTCCCCTTCGCAGCGCGAGAAACGTCCAACACCAAATTACATTTCGGCAACTCTAAACTTCTGACCAGTCAGCATACTTGACGGGAACTTTGCTCCTTGCCATCCTTTTACTGGATTCATTATTTTATGGAAGTACAGGCTGCCTGAAAATTGGTGACACATCTTTTAAAAGTATTTTACCCAAGAAAGATATAAATAATACCATGATTAAAAACCACGCAAAATATGTAATTTTATGTAATATCTTAGAAAATATATAGAATTCATTACATAAATGTGTTAAATTAAAACTGTAAATACAGTCCCAAATAACCTTATTCACAGAAAGTTCACTTTTCTTGTTTCTAACTGGCTGTATTAAAATATATAGGCAAATTACATACAAATCCGGTCTCTAGTTACTACTAATTTTTAGATTCATTTCTTTTGACGATTATATATATATTAATGAATTATTGAACGTATTTTAATATATGCCCATTGTAACTTTAGCTTTTTTCAGTCAACTTAAAAACCGCTTCGCAGTTATATTTGCTCACTTTAGACAAGAGAA
Source organism: Timema podura (assembly GCA_033556935.1). Taxonomy (NCBI): domain Eukaryota; kingdom Metazoa; phylum Arthropoda; class Insecta; order Phasmatodea; family Timematidae; genus Timema; species Timema podura. The sequence goes on along the minus strand of JAVRXN010000002.1, from coordinate 61,457,977 downwards.
CTGGTGTTTATTGGAATCATTGGTGAACTAGACAACAGTACTGTATGTAGTTCGATTTTCATAGGAAGAGCCTTTTATAAATTTGAAACACATTTTTTCTTTACCAAAATTGATGACATTTTACTATTTTTATTAGTGTTATTTTTTATAAGGTGTTGATTTTATAGGATTATATCAAAAGTAATAGCTGCAGATAATATGAGCTGTCGCATGAATACTTGAAAGTAGATCAATAGGCCGTCGCACTCTTAAATTGCAGTACAGATATTATGAAGCTCACAGTTGTCAGATGTTATCCGTTGACAAATTTTTGATCAAAAACTTATTCAGTGTTTGTAAACCTTATGGTAACACATTTGAAGTTTGGCTTATGTCAATAATAATTGTGTATTGAGTTTGCTATAATAAAATAATAATAATAATAATAATAATAATAATAATAATAATAATAATAATAATAATAATAATAATAATAATAATTACAGACAAACGTAACTTCAGTTTTCAACGTCACAACTGTCTGGTGTTGTGATCTTTAAAACCGGCAGTGTTTAAATCAAGCTACACACAGTGCAACTTCAAAACGACACCGGCCACACATAATTGGGAGGTGTTATTAACCTTCAATTTATTTTAAAAATAAATTTGATATATTCTCATAATTTCTTCCGCATAATATACCCATTTAAAGTCAAACTAAAAAAAAAATTTCTAGCAAGGTAACTTTTATATTTTACTTTGAATATTTCAAGAAGTGTAATATGTTTTAATTTGTCTACCCATCTTGTTTAAAGATTTTCATTTCAAACTTTTCAGGCGATGTTCATGATTATTACTATAGCCACCACAAAATGATTGGTCTCCCGCACAATTGAAACGAGACTTATGGCGTGATACATTTGGAAACATGTAAAACTGAGATATAGTAACTTTTTTTTAGTAAAAAAAAGTCTAATTTTTATTTATTTTTGAAATTTATATTGCTTTCACTTGATGCATCAGTAAAAATAACGATGTTGATTTTAAAGCTACATGGCAACTCTGCTGGGTAGAAAAACTATGGCGCCTACGGAGATACCAATGGACTGGAAATAGATGGTGATTGGTGAATGTCCATAGTAGTCGGTGTACTGCAATTTGAGTGGAATGTCCTATAGTTACTTTTCTAGTTGTCTTATGAAAATTGAACTGTAGCGATATCGTTATCTTAATCGTATTTCGCAAGAACACTGTATGAACATTTATTAAAGTGAATGACTATATTTTCAAATGGGCCTATTCTTACGTCATGTCACATGATATGTCACAGTCACTATTGATAGATAGTGTCAATACCTAAAAAAATATGTTAACGTTGACAACGATATATATATCGTTGTCAACGTTAACATATTTTTATATATATATATATATATAATATTATTATTTATACTACTATAAAGCCACATGGCTAACTCAATCACTCATTGACATTAATGTTTACCCACTTCCAGATGAGCTAGAAACTTGAAATTTGGCATACTTATAGCTTCTAGCCTGTAACCGACGGGAAAATTCCAAAAAGTTAAACATTTTAATTTTTAACTCCAGAAAAAAATTCAAAATGGTGGAGCAACTTTAAGGTCGGTGTGGACCTTTCTTTGGAGGTCTTGTGGCTAAACGGTAAGACCTATCAAAAAATGGATTGCACCAGCAGCTACGGATTTGGCGAGATCCACAAGTTTGGTCCTATTACTTTTTGTCGTATCTCCATCGGTTATATCTTAGATAGAGCTAGATTTTTTGATTTTAGGTAAATTTTGCACATTTTCCACACATTTTTTAATTTTCTGACACACTTGTGGAACAGATAGAATAATAAAATTTGGCAGGCATATTGGCACATCCATTTGCCATAAGCCTGTCAAATTTGAGGATTCTAGCTGCCCTATAAGTATGGAAAAACTAAAATAATGTGTGAAAAATACAATACCGGTAACTTTTTTTAAGTTGTTACGTTCAAAACAACGCTGGAATTACATTAGTTTACATCCACTTGCAAAAAAACCCCACTGGGCGTTTGGGGCAAACCGAATATATATATGTAAAAACTTTAACATTATTTTGTTTAACACACACACACACATATATAATATTTGTTGTATCATTTAAACTGTCCTTCCCATAGTGTTCTTAATGTACTATTAATATGTGAGATTATGCCAAGAACCACTCTTGTAGTTTAGAGGAGACACTCGTGACTAAGATCTAAGATTAGATTGGATTATAGACTAAAGTGTTTGTGTGTCGTAACTAGGGATGTGGAAAATGTATTGATCTACTTTAATAATATAGATTTTTTATATAAATTCTTTATTACTCTACAATTTTGTTTCGATACTTTTACTTTTATACGGATTGTTATCGAAAGAAACAATTATTTCTCATAGTAATGTAATTTCTTAAAGCCACATTCTGACAACCTGTTTAAAAGCTATTGCTACCTCGCTAAGAATTGACATAAAACTATGCCCTTGATTATTATGCAATTCCATCACTATTATATTTAGTGAAATAATACAAGTTATATTAAAAAAAAGGAACATTTCTTAGTAATGAAGTTTTAATTATATGCACTAGATAAGTAGGCCTACATACATTTTTAGAATTTTTATAAACTAAACTTAATTTTTTTAGCTTAAAACACGCCCAAAAACATGATATTTGAATAAAAGTTATCTGCTTATTTTTTGATGCCGATAACTAAGCTGTTATTGATACGTAATATTCACATCTATAGGCGTGACCTCTTCGTGGCATACTAATCACATTTAATGCTAATTTAATTTTCAAGCGTACAAGATTACCCGTGTAAAGAATTATCGTATATATCATGCATATTTTTGATCCATAGGTCTAGTGAGTATTTTTTTAACGCAGCATATTAATTGCATATAGTGCAGGTGTGTCGAACTCATTTGATTACAGTTTAATTGCTACATTAAAAATTTGAAACACTGAATACTCGTTACAAAAAATATATACTATTATTATTATTATTATCATCTTGTTAAAAAATAATTTCAGCCTAGTACTTTATCATACAAAAAGAAAAGAATAGGCCCCTATAAAACAAAAATACTTCCCCTTTTAGGCCCATACAGTAAATTTGAAACCTTTTATTTGCAACAATGGTGAGAATGTCAGGCTTATGCTTAAGTCAATTTTATGTTGACAAAAATGTGTGTCCATGAGATGAGAACTCTCGAGTGCTAGGCTGTATTTCACGAGTAAATAACTGATAACATAAGCCAACATATGTGATGTAAAACATTGTGAAGTCATTTTTTGGGGGGGGGAATTGATTCCTGTCGAAGAAATCACACGCGGTTTAAGATGTTAGTCACTCAGTCTCAATATATTTTTATTTAAAAAAGTACTCTCTCGGTACTCTATCGAGCGGCTGACATTGAAACGAATAATCAGATGGTAAAAACCATAAAGATAATTGTTCGGCCTTGGCTCAAATAATGTCCATACCAAATTTATTTAAAATTGGTAGACGCATTCGACATCTATCGTGGAACAATCAGGTAGACAACAAAATATTAAATGGTAAAGATAAAATAGGACCTCGCTACGTTGTACGTTGGTAAATCAAAAGCTTCTCTTAACTTTTAATTTGGAATAAAGTACCAAAGTAATAGCTTCTATCCTTTGCATGCAAATCAAAGTAGGTTTCTTGGTGCGCCATTGGTCCAATGAATACAGGTATTTAAATATTAGGTCTATATTGGTCGATACTAACACTACAGCATCAGATTAACAAAAATATATATCAACGCAACTGTCACCATTCGAGCAAGTTCTGTCAAAAAAAGAAATCCCATCAAAGATATGACACTCTTCACAGATTTATTGCTCACGCTCATACTGCTTGGCCAACGAATACTTAGTGGTATGGCCACACGCGGCGCTGGCATCGGTACGCCAGGTCCACGCTAGGGGCGCGAGTGTACGTGCCCGCGCAACTCAATGCCGCGCGCTATCTGTGCCGACATGAAAGCAGAAGATATACGAGGACAATTAAAAGTCGTGACGTGTCGATTGCTAGAGTCCCCAGATTTATAACTGCTCGCCCTCGTGAAACAATATGGCGGTATGATACTATCGCCAACACACATTAACAACTAATCATATTTCAAATGATTCATGGTGGTTTCTTGTAGAAGCGCTCACGTTCGCACGTTCAACTCGTGCGTCCATAATATTTACTACTGTCAAGTGAGCAGTCACGTTACTTGGGGATAATTATTTTATAAAGATGTATGCTACCCACCTGGTGGGAATGCAATCTAGTTTGGTGTGCCGGTGACTAGAAGGTCAAGGTTCGAACCTTGGCCGGTTGTACTGAAGATGTTTCTTCCTAAATGTTTGACCATTTTCCTTCCACGCAAACGCTGATCCATTCCCTTTAAACTAAGTTACTACCCGAGCGTCACACTTTGCAGGGCAGAAATATTTTACCTACACGGGTCAAGGGACAAACTATACGTTAACAATCTGTTCAAAGAGTCGTTGTAAGCTTACACATAAGAAGTTCTACATGATGCGGCAGAAATATATGACGGTTTTGCAAGTGTAATAACTTTTGTATTTTCGAACAAAAAATTGTTAACATTTTGTCATTAAATTCAGCATATTTTGCCATGGTTATTTACATCATGAAACAATTTTAGAACACAAGTTAGGTATGGAAAATAACGTCTTGCAAATGTCCTCCATTTTCATTCACACATTGCTGAAGTCTTGCTCCGAAGTTAGTCATGATATCACGAAGCATGTTTATCGCTATTGCCCTAATTTCATGTTCGATAGCAACCTTGAGTTCTTCCAAAGTGCGTGGCGTCAAGTACGGTGGTCAGAGGGAGGGGGGAGGTGGTCAACTGTTGCCATTTCAGTAACCATGGGGCAACTGAACAATGCCCAAATGTGGTTCCAGCAGGACGGGGCTGCACCCTATACTTATTCAACCTAAGGGTCAACATAACGTTTGTTTTCAACTCGCCGGGCTCAGGATCCGGTTAAAAATATTAGATATAAGGATATTTTGTGAAAAATAAAACAGCTAAGAGACATGCGATACTGGGTAGATATCATCCTTGGCGTAGCTAGGAAATATGTTTTACTGGGTTTATCTTTGGCGTGCTTTGACACATACTTTGCTCGACACATACTTTGCAATACATACACTCTTTCCTTTATAAAACATGATTATGCTCTATAAATATAATGTATAAGTTAGACAGCCTATATAACGCCTTGTATTGACTGCATACTTTCTTTGTTCCAGGTGAGTGCTGCTTTTTTTGGTGCAGATGTCTGATTGGGGTAAGTTAATTATATTTTGGTATGGTGCTTTATTCTTGTTAAATTGTTTTCTCGGTCCCTTTCAGTTTGATTTCAAACACTTAAATACTGTGGAAGATTTGGGTTAGTACGTTTTGTAGTCCTCGTATGTTAGCAATATAATTACTTGTACCTCCATGTTTCAGTGCTTAGTATGGGTAATATGGTATTTTCCTACACACTCAAAAAGTAGACTTGAGTTGTAAGTAGTATGCATGATGCATGGGTACAGCCCTTCATACCTAAAACTGTCTATATCTAATGCCTTTAGAGCGTTCATATCGAAAACGGTCTATATTAGTGACGCGTTGTTATTGTAACCTGTATCCTGTTGTGACGTCACCTGTTGTTTCTCAGGCGTTGTTATTGTATCCTGTTGTGACGTCACCTGTAACCTTGAACATGTACGTGCTTGTCTGACATCCTCGTAGCCGGTATCCTGTTGTTGTTATTGCAACTTGTATCCTGTTGCCCTCTGCCCCCCGCCCCCCGCCGTTGTTATTGTAACCTGTGACGTCACCTGTATCCTTGAACATGTACGTGCTTGTCTGACATCCTCGTAGCAGGTATCCTGTTGTGACGTAACCTGTTGTTGTTATAGCAACTTGTATCCTGTTGCCCCTGCCCCCCGCCGTTGTTATTGTAACCTGTGACGTCACCTGTATCCTTGAACATGTACGTGCTTGTCTGACATCCTCGTAGCAGTGTTGTTATAGCAACCTGTATCCTGTACGTGTTTGTCTGACATCCTCGTTCCACCGTGCTTGTGTCCCGGGGGGCATTCCCTACACCCCCCGCCCCGTCAGGTAGATATGACCGTGCTTGTCTGCAGCCCCCCCAGGCCCCCCCCCGTCGCCCGGGAAGGAGAATAAAACACGGATATTACAAATAATTATCGGGAAGCTCCCTCCCACCCGCAGCCCCGGCGGCGACTATAGGGTCTAGAACAGCAGCCGTGGCCGGGGGTATAGAATATGTTAGCTTACAGCACAAGAACTGGTTGTTATCGTTTAGCGGTTGCTTGTTATTGTCTGAATATCCTGTTGTTATCCCTCCAGGGCAGCCATTAACTAGTAGTAGAACTTAGGAGGACTTTAAACTCTACGTGGAGTGAGGGAGAGTAAAAAACCACCCCCAGTTCACCAGGGCGAGATTCGAACCCACGACCACCCCCCACCATAACTATGAGTGACACGTACCCTTTCTAGCAAAATGTGCGGTAAGGGTATCGTCCGTCGACATGCACCGATATAGGTATCAGCCATGGGGAAGAAATACCTACAGTTTACACTGCAGGGATTCAATTTACCTCAGCTGGAATTAGATGAGCCTGACATTATAAAAGGCGTGCACACAGGGACTCAAACCTCGATATTTATAGCACAGCTAATGTCTGTTAGAACGGTCGTACTTCCTGCACCCTCACCATTTTGCGGGGTGACCAGGTAGAATGTGTACCCGCATTTGATTGGAGTGAAAAAATCAAACATCGATCACTCTGTTATCGGCCATCTAGTGACGCCTTAGACTATGTGGCCATCGATGCATATATACAATGCATTGTGACGGTAGATTGCTAGGCGTGAGTTAGACTGTCGAGGTTCGAATCTCGCTGGGGTGGTTTGTTGGTTAACTCAACCTTCCCTATTCTTAATCCATTAGCGCGACAAAGCATCTTGCTACAGAATATTTGACATCGATGTGAGTATTTAAAGACTTAATATAATATTAATTTTAGCGTATGGAAACCAAATAAGTTGTTTTCGAATCTTACTATTTCATTACGATTACACGTTTATGTGCTAAATAATCGGGGAACAGACACAGTTTCAAACCTAATATTCTATGTTAAGAATATATACTACCCGTCTAGGTTACAAACAAATAAAACAGTCTGAATATCGATAAAAAAATTATTTAACTTATTAAATGTTCCATAAAGTTTAAGAAACAACTCGTAGCACTATTTTGTCTTTGAATAATACTACCCGTCTAGATGATAAGCAAATAAAACCTTTTTGATTATTTAATAATTAATCTTAAAGTGCTATTAAAACCTATCTGAATATCATGTTTGTCCTTTTTAATATAGTATAGACATACCCTCTCTACTAGGTTATATGCGGTTGCTGGCAAGATTTGACAGGAATGAACAGAGGTTTAAAATTTATTTTCAAAAGTTACATGGATAATGGTAAACAACAAGAAAGATTAATGATTGTGATAATATAGAATTTCTAGAATAAAATGGCTTACTCTTCTCCGGAGGACAGGGTTTGATATCCCGACTCTCTTTATAAACATTAATCATAGCTAAATACCAGTCTTTCATAACATGAACAGTAAATACACGAGGATAGTATAATTTTGAGAAGCCTTTACAATAACACAATCTGGAAAACTTATATATTTTATAAAGGAGGCTTTATCTTTTCCAAAACAGGCTGAACGTCTAAGTGTATAAACCAAGTCTACAGACCCTGTATAGTCCAGATCGCTTTCTTCTCAATCTGCTATAGTGTTGGAGCCCATTCACTATAGCTTATAGATAGATTGAAGATTCTTGAAGGTATCCTCTATCTTCAAACCAGAACTCGTCGCTGATGAACCTGTTCTCGTAATTTACACGCTGTACCGCACCTATCGACTCTGGACTCATCTTTACTCTTGGTCACCACTTACTACCCGTCTATGTTACAAACAAATAAAACAGTCTGAATATCGATAAAAAAAGTATTTAACTTATTAATTGTTCCATAAAGTTTAAGAAACAGCTCATAGCACTAGTTTGTCTTTGAATAATACTACCTGTCTAGATGATAAGCAAATAAAACATTTTTTGATTATTTAATAATTAATTATCATATTTAATGTTCCATAAAGCATAGGAAACTAGTGATAGAAGCCTTTCATAAATTTACCCTGCGAGGGGGGTTATACATGTACAAAGAGGAATTCAACGACCTTAAGTGAAAAGGAGAAACTAAACAATCTTCCAAAAACCTTGACTTTGGTTGTCCTAAACACCCGGATAGGGAAAATTGTTTAAAAAACAACTTTCTGGGCACTTGTAATTACATAGTTTACAACTCGGAGTATATGTAAAGGTAAGAGGGTTGAGGGGCTTGTAGAGGAAGGTGGAGGAGGGAGTCGGCAAGAACACCTATTTAAGACCTCACGCGTTATTCTATTCTAATACATGTAATGCTACCTTTGAACCGTTCAATAAAATTTAGCTGATAAAAAGCTCTGACTAGATTTAACTGATAATTGTTCGTAGAAATAAACCTATAGGTTAACATGAATGAGCCTTTATATTTAATATGATAGCTTATCAACACAACTGATGAAAACTTACCATGTCACTATATTATTATAATTAATAATTTACAATGTGTATTATTTGATTGTCTTCAAGCAATTACAATGTATAAAAAACATTTAAATCACATAAATCTCACATATAATCACTAAGCATTCACATATATCAGCTAATTAATAAATTATATTTGACTTTTGAAAGGTGTAACCAAATAGAATCATGGAGAAATATCCACAAGTCATGTGGATCTTTTCATAGAAATATTATGTGTCTTTAAATATGTCACGGTAAACTTAGTGAGATTAAAATGAAACTGTTAATGTTTTAAACGTTATAGTTGTTAAATAAATATCATTTAGTCTAAACATATATCATTGTTGTTATCATATCTCAGGTAGGGAATACTAGTTACATGTCATGATAAAATAAAACTATAAAATTAAAAAAACTATGCTATATAAATTCGTTAAGAACTCAAATAAAGTGCAACGCGAATTAAAATAAATTCTACAACCAATTAAAATAAATTCTACTAAGAGTTTACAATAAATGATAGGTTTTAAACATTACACGGGCTAACATTTAGTGACTTAATTTTATAAATGTTCCAAAATTTGAACCTTCTCTATTTTGATATTAATGTTTTATTTATTCTATAATTTAAATAAACGTTACTTTTTTTTAAATAGTTTGTAGTTGGAATTCTTTATTGGTTAAGCTTATACTTCAACACGAAGGCGTTAAAATTAGGCCTATTTACCATCAATAAAAAAAACCAAATATAACTTTACGGGTGTATTAACTGCTATACGGTTGAATGTATGTTATTAAATCTACTATAAAATCTAGGCCTGTATAACATAGCTAGATTTAAAGGTATGATGCATTGCAATGATGCATTTAAAAAAGGTAGTGAATACTAAGAGACAAAATAGTATGAATAGTTTAATTTTATTCTAACCATTGAATGGAATATGGAAACAAAAATCAACCGCACAAAATTAAAAAGAAGAAAACTTCCATCTGCTGTTTAAACATATCTCAAAATAATGTAATGTGTGAGTTTATTGAATCTAAACTTTTTTTTGCCTTAATTTGTAATTTAATTTTTTACATATAAAAGCATAATGTCTTATTTTAATTATAATCTGGGCTTCAAGAAAATGTAAAGCACATCTTGAAGGAAAGGGCCATATTGTAGTCTGTCAACAAAGTATATATACTTTCTTATATATTCCTTTATATAATATGAAAAAATTCTCAAATGTCAGTCAAAATAAAATTATCTTCAAATAAACATTACCTATCATCTAAAACACTGCACAGATACCCATTTTGAACAACCTAATAAAGTTGTTTCCTTGCAAACTAGTATATTGTTATAATATAATACACCCCAGATATTCATTATAAAAAGATTTATTGGTACTTTGTTTAAAAATCTGTAATTATTTAACTGCCATTTTCCCTTTAGAAAAATTATACAGTGTTATTTGACACGACAAACACCCCCTAGATATATTTTAAACAAAATTTTTGGAGCCATATTCACTAAATTTTTTAAAACCAGTAATCAGTCATGTATACTTAAACATAATATCCTGAAAAACAAGCAGCAGTTTTATTTGCCATGTCAAACACTCCCCAAATATTTCACTACAAGCAAAATTGCTTTAACCATTTACAAATATTTTAAATTTTCACGACATATTGATAAGTAATTTACCATTTATTTAAGGGTCGAAATTAAAATCCTAAAACCATCCTGAGTTATGATCATACACAATCTTAATATTAAGTTTGAACAAAATACAATAAAACATTACATCTGTAGACTCTAGGACAGACATTGAGATATATTACATTGTAAGTTTCACTTTTGCGTCCGGAGCAAATAAAACGTCAAGTTTGTCATAATCTTGAAATAGTAAATGTTTATGATTACAAATATCTTATTATTATGATAAGGTATCTAATAAAACCCTTTAATGTAGATTGAAAATAGTCAAGATAATTAAACCAAAATGTCATTTACTTACAGGACTTTAAGTAAACAATTTGTTCAAGTTGGAAATATTAAAAAGCTTAAACAACAACATTCATGAGAGCAGTTATGAATACGAAATTTAAATGTACAAGGTATTTTATTCATTGCTAATAATCAATAATATATTGTTTTATACAAATTAGCTTTGGTATTAGGTTTTAATGCCGGAGTGATTTTCGTATCTCTCAGATTTTGCCCACAGAAAAATTCAGGCAATTTCTTTATATATTAAATGTTTTAAATATATTTAACGCTTAAGATTGCGGCAATTTTAAGAATGATAATTATGTTGCTATTTGTTTTTCTTAGTCTTTTTCATATTCTATAAACATTTTGAGCATTTTTTAAAAAACAAAATAAAATTATTGAAAAAAGATAGTTATTAAAATAAGAATTTCTAGTTACCATATTTTTTAATTTGTTTATTAAAAATAATTATAAACCTGTATTATTTAAAATATTTTTATCCATTGTTCTCTCACCAATGATTATAAGAAAGATAAATCTTTGAAATTATTTCTGAAAATGTATTCATCATCAACAATGTTTTGAATCAAAGCTTGAAGTTACATTGTAAGAAAATATTTAATTATCTCATCAGCACACAACTGAACTATTGCTATGTATGAAGTGGACATATGGTGAGTTTTAAAACATTTATGATGTATATCAGCTTATGAAATAACCTCAACTGTATATTCCATCTTAAAATATAGATCGTATTTTTTAGAAAAGATTTGTTTAAGATGGAAATGAAGTAGATGTGACAGTTCAATTTAAAGAAATACATTAATAAATTATTTATTTGCTAACCCTCTTTTTAAAGATAGCTATAACATTTAAATATCTTACGCGTAAATTATTAACGTTTGTAATAAAAAAATAGAGCAGGAAATGTTGGAAAGTTGTATTTTAAATAGCTTGACTAATCGTTCGCACAAATCAAAGTTTTAACAAATTTATCTTACACAACTAAAAATATATTTATTTACACAAATCAAAGTTGATTTTTTACAAATACTTTAAATATTTATTTATACAAACATAGCTCACACCATGAAAAGTATACTTGTAATATTTATTTACACAAATAAAAGTTTTAACAAATTTATCTCACACAATTAAAAATATATTTATTTACACAAATCAAAGTTTTTTTACAAATACTTTAAAATATTTATTTATACAAGCATAGCTTACACCATGAAAAGTATACTTGGGATATCTATTTACACAAATCAAAGTGTTTTTTACAAGTATATCTCATACTATGAAAAGTATACTTGGAATATTTATTTACAAAAAAATTATAGTTATTATTGAAACACTAACCAATTTCTTGAGCTTGTAGCGGGAATAGTGGCCTCGGTACTAATTTTATAAAGTCCATTTTAAAAAAGTATTTTAACATATATGTACAGATGGTTTTAAATTTGATTAGAATTTAAAATATATATACAAACAAATTTGACTAGAATTAAAATATATACAAACAACTAATTTTATTTGACTAGATATAACCAGATAGGTGGAGATTTATACTGGCTGATAAAAAGTATCCCGGGTGCATAAAATATGCTTGTTTTCATGCAGAAAAAAATTGCTCAAAATCTTTGAAAAATGGTATGTCGGTGGAAGTGTATAGCGTGAGAGAAAAAAAAGATGATTATTCGGCACGTCTAAATTATCACCTTTTAGTCGTGGCGAGCGCGTTTGCAAGCACTCTGATACCCAAACGGCAGCGTGTTATAATTATCGGTTATCCGCCGTTTGGTGTACACAGGCCGGTAGAGTTTATTCTGCGGAACGGTACATACGGATACCGCACAAGATTGTAAGAAAAGGTCTTGCGACTGTATGTGCCCTCTCTGTTATCCGAGCAGGACCATCCCTATCAAAAACAGCCCCCACGAGACCATGGAGACACGCTATGAAGCGACCATGGCTTTTGTTGAAAAGTTTAAGAACACCGGCTACACGCTCGTAGAGATGTGGGAGTGTACGTTTAATGCGATGAAACGCACAGACAAGGACTTGCAACAATTTGTACTTAGGCACGAGGTGTATACCAAGGAGCCCCTCAGTCCCAGGGACGCATTCTTTGGCGGGCGTACAAATTGCATCAAACTCTTCCACGAAGCGGACCTTTCTTGTGGGGAGAAGATCAAGTACTTGGACGCGTGAATAGAACGCTATCCGTATCGTGATACAAAACGCGGTCCCCCAACTGTTCAAGGATGCCGTATAGGTGCAACCTAGCCATAGCGGTCGTGTAGCACGCCACCGCCACACTCGTATTAGGGTTAGGGCGCAACGCGTCACGCGCATCCTTGTAATTGAGGAACATAACCTCATCATTAACATCAATGACGCTGTCCACGGTGATGTACGGATCCGTCAGGTACTTGTGGACGCCCTGATAGTCGTTGACAACGGCTACGTGTGGTAAATCGGGTCTTTGCCCGAACTTTCCCCATAGAGAGTTTAAAAAGAGTTTAGCCAGAGTGCGGAGACCAGGGTTTTTACAAACAGAGCCGAAATCGAGTTTTACCCCCTCCCTTTCCTCATAATTTTGAATATAAGCTAACTTCTCATCTTGTGAGGTACACCACTCTGGCCATCCGCCACACTTTGTGCACTGCTTCAACGGTGTAGCCTTTCTCAACGGCTTTCCGGATCTTGTCAATCACCCAAACGCCTGTCAACCAGCGATCTTTTTTGTCGTTGTGCCGACACGCGCCTTGGTTCTTCTCCTCCCCACATTTCCTGCACAAGATGAACATCAACTTGTCGTGCATCCGTGTAGGCAATACGGGCAAGAATAAATCCCGCGGAGGCGTCACCGTAACTTTGGCTATGCCTTCTACTCGATCTATAGCGGGACAATTTGGTTACAAGTGAATTTTGGGTGGCCGACGGGGTATTTTTTGTACTTGCAAACGTACGGGTACAACGAACACACGTCCAAGTACTTGATCTTCTCCCCACAAGAAAGGTCCGCTTCGTGGAAGAGTTTGATGCAATTTGTACGCCCGCCAAAGAATGCGTCCCTGGGACTGAGGGGCTCCTTGGTATACACCTCGTGCCTAAGTACAAATTGTTGCAAGTCCTTGTCTGTGCGTTTCATCGCATTAAACGTACACTCCCACATCTCTACGAGCGTGTAGCCGGTGTTCTTAAACTTTTCAACACAAGCCATGGTCGCTTCATAGCGTGTCTCCATGGTCTCGTGGGGGCTGTTTTTGATAGGGATGGTCCTGCTCGGATAACAGAGAGGGCACATACAGTCGCAAGACCTTTTCTTACAATCTTGTGCGGTATCCGTATGTACCGTTCCGCAGAATAAACTCTACCGGCCTGTGTACACCAAACGCCGGATAACCGATAATTATAACACGCTGCCGTTTGGGTATCAGAGTGCTTGCAAACGCGCTCGCCACGACTAAAAGGTGATAATTTAGACGTGCCGAATAATCATCTTTTTTTTCTCTCACGCTATACACTTCCACCGACATACCATTTTTCAAAGATTTTGAGCAATTTTTTTCTGCATGAAAACAAGCATATTTTATGCACCCGGGATACTTTTTATCAGCCAGTATAAATCTCCACCTATCTGGTTATATCTAGTCAAATAAAATTAGTTGTTTGTATATATTTTAATTCTAGTCAAATTTGTTTTATAAATTTTAAATCTAATCAAATTTAAAACCATCTTACATATGTTAACATACTTTTTTAATGGGACTTTATAAATTTAGTAGGGCACTATTCCCGCTACAGTCAAGAATTGGTAGTGTTTCAATACATAACTATAACTTTTTTTGTAAATCAATATTCCAGTATCTTCATAGTATGAGATTACTTGCTAAAAAACTTATGATTTGTGTAAAAGATATCCCAGATAACTTTCATGGATGTAAGCTATGCTTGTATAATGTATTTTAAAGTATTGAAAAAACTTGATTGTGTAAATAAAATATATTTTAATGAGTGAGATAATTGTTAAAACATTTTTTTGTAAATAATCTTACAAGTATACTTTTCATGTGTGACTATTTATAAATAATATTTAAAGTATTTGTAAAAATCAACTTTGATTTGTGTAAATAAAATATTTTTAGTTGGTAGATAATTTTTAAATTGATTGTCAAACATATCCACCTATTGTATATTATACAACTATAAATTTTTTGTTCTATTTTAATTTATCAAATTTGTTTGTATATATATTTAAATTCTAATCAAATTTAAAACTATCATGTAAATATATGTTAAATACTTTTGTAAAATTGACTTTTAAATTAGTACGAGCCACTATTCCGCTACAAGCTTCAGAATTGTGTGTTTCAATATAAACTAAATTTTTTGTAAATAAATAATCCAAGTATACTTTTCATAGTATGAGATATGTAAAAAACACTTTGATTGTGTAATAATATCAAATAAGCTTCATGTGTAAGCATGCTTATAAATAATTTTTAAAGTATTGTAAAAAAACTTTGATTTGTAAATAATATAGTTATTAATGTGTGTGAGATAAATTTTAAACTTTATTTGTGTAAATAATTACAAGTATACTTTTCAGTGGAGCTATGTTTGTATAAATAAATTTTAAAGTATTGTAAAAAATCAACTTTGATTGTGTAATATAAATATTTATTAGTTGTGTAAGATAACATTTGTTAAAACTTGATTTGTGCGAACGATAGTCAAGCTATTTAAATACAACTTTCAACATTTCGTTATTTTTTATTACAAAACGTTAATAATTTACGCGTAAGATATTTATAATGTTTGCTATCTTTAAAAAGAGGTAGCAATAAATAATTTATTAATGTATTCTTAAATAGAACTGTCACATCTACTTCATTTCCATCTTAAACAAATCTTTCTAAAAATACGATCTTATATTTAAGATGGAATATACGCTTTAGGTTATTTCTTAGGCATAACATCTAAATGTTTTAAAATACCCATATGCCACTTCATACATACAATAGTTCATTTGTGCTGATAATATTAATATTTTCTACAAGTAACTCAACTTGATTCAAACATTGTTGATGATGAATACATTTTCAGAAATAATTTCAAAGATTTATCTTTCTTATAATCATTGGTGAGAGAACAATGGATAAAAATATTTTAAATAATACAGGTTTATAATTATTTTTAATAAACAAATTAAAAAATATGGTAACTAGAAATTCTTATTTTAATAACTATCTTTTTTCAATAATTTTATTTTGTTTTTTAAAAAATGCTCAAAATGTTTATAGAATATGAAAAAGACTAAGAAAAACAAATAGCAACATAATTATCATTCTTAAAATTGCCGCAATCTTAAGCGTTAAATATATTTAAAACATTTAATATATAAAGAAATTGCCTGAATTTTTCTGTGGGCAAAATCTGAGAGATACGAAAATCACTCCGGCATTAAAACCTAATACCAAAGCTAATTTGTATAAAACAATATATTATTGATTATTAGCAATGAATAAAATACCTTGTACATTTAAATTTCGTATTCATAACTGCTCTCATGAATGTTGTTGTTTAAGCTTTTTAATATTTCCAACTTGAACAAATTGTTTACTTAAAGTCCTGTAAGTAAATGACATTTTGGTTTAATTATCTTGACTATTTTCAATCTACATTAAAGGGTTTTATTAGATACCTTATCATAATAATAAGATATTTGTAATCATAAACATTTACTATTTCAAGATTATGACAAACTTGACGTTTTATTTGCTCCGGACGCAAAAGTGAAACTTACAATGTAATATATCTCAATGTCTGTCCTAGAGTCTACAGATGTAATGTTTTATTGTATTTTGTTCAAACTTAATATTAAGATTGTGTATGATCATAACTCAGGATGGTTTTAGGATTTTAATTTCGACCCTTAAATAAATGGTAAATTACTTATCAATATGTCGTGAAAATTTAAAATATTTGTAAATGGTTAAAGCAATTTTGCTTGTAGTGAAATATTTGGGGAGTGTTTGACATGGCAAATAAAACTGCTGCTTGTTTTTCAGGATATTATGTTTAAGTATACATGACTGATTACTGGTTTTAAAAAATTTAGTGAATATGGCTCCAAAAATTTTGTTTAAAATATATCTAGGGGGTGTTTGTCGTGTCAAATAACACTGTATAATTTTTCTAAAGGGAAAATGGCAGTTAAATAATTACAGATTTTTAAACAAAGTACCAATAAATCTTTTTATAATGAATATCTGGGGTGTATTATATTATAACAATATACTAGTTTGCAAGGAAACAACTTTATTAGGTTGTTCAAAATGGGTATCTGTGCAGTGTTTTAGATGATAGGTAATGTTTATTTGAAGATAATTTTATTTTGACTGACATTTGAGAATTTTTTCATATTATATAAAGGAATATATAAGAAAGTATATATACTTTGTTGACAGACTACAATATGGCCCTTTCCTTCAAGATGTGCTTTACATTTTCTTGAAGCCCAGATTATAATTAAAATAAGACATTATGCTTTTATATGTAAAAAATTAAATTACAAATTAAGGCAAAAAAAAGTTTAGATTCAATAAACTCACACATTACATTATTTTGAGATATGTTTAAACAGCAGATGGAAGTTTTCTTCTTTTTTAATTTTGTGCGGTTGATTTTTGTTTCCATATTCCATTCAATGGTTAGAATAAAATTAAACTATTCATACTATTTTGTCTCTTAGTATTCACTACCTTTTTTAAATGCATCATTGCAATGCATCATACCTTTAAATCTAGCTATGTTATACAGGCCTAGATTTTATAGTAGATTTAATAACATACATTCAACCGTATAGCAGTTAATACACCCGTAAAGTTATATTTGGTTTTTTTTATTGATGGTAAATAGGCCTAATTTTAACGCCTTCGTGTTGAAGTATAAGCTTAACCAATAAAGAATTCCAACTACAAACTATTTAAAAAAAAGTAACGTTTATTTAAATTATAGAATAAATAAAACATTAATATCAAAATAGAGAAGGTTCAAATTTTGGAACATTTATAAAATTAAGTCACTAAATGTTAGCCCGTGTAATGTTTAAAACCTATCATTTATTGTAAACTCTTAGTAGAATTTATTTTAATTGGTTGTAGAATTTATTTTAATTCGCGTTGCACTTTATTTGAGTTCTTAACGAATTTATATAGCATAGTTTTTTTAATTTTATAGTTTTATTTTATCATGACATGTAACTAGTATTCCCTACCTGAGATATGATAACAACAATGATATTATGTTTAGACTAAATGATATTTATTTAACAACTATAACGTTTAAAACATTAACAGTTTCATTTTAATCTCACTAAGTTTACCGTGACATATTTAAAGACACATAATATTTCTATGAAAAGATCCACATGACTTGTGGATATTTCTCCATGATTCTATTTGGTTACACCTTTCAAAAGTCAAATATAATTTATTAATTAGCTGATATATGTGAATGCTTAGTGATTATATGTGAGATTTATGTGATTTAAATGTTTTTTATACATTGTAATTGCTTGAAGACAATCAAATAATACACATTGTAAATTATTAATTATAATAATATAGTGACATGGTAAGTTTTCATCAGTTGTGTTGATAAGCTATCATTAAATATAAAGGCTCATTCATGTTAACCTATAGGTTTATTTCTACGAACAATTATCAGTTAAATCTAGTCAGAGCTTTTTATCAGCTAAATTTTATTGAACGGTTCAAAGGTAGCATTACATGTATTAGAATAGAATAACGCGTGAGGTCTTAAATAGGTGTTCTTGCCGACTCCCTCCTCCACCTTCCTCTACAAGCCCCTCAACCCTCTTACCTTTACATATACTCCGAGTTGTAAACTATGTAATTACAAGTGCCCAGAAAGTTGTTTTTTAAACAATTTTCCCTATCCGGGTGTTTAGGACAACCAAAGTCAAGGTTTTTGGAAGATTGTTTAGTTTCTCCTTTTCACTTAAGGTCGTTGAATTCCTCTTTGTACATGTATAACCCCCCTCGCAGGGTAAATTTATGAAAGGCTTCTATCACTAGTTTCCTATGCTTTATGGAACATTAAATATGATAATTAATTATTAAATAATCAAAAAATGTTTTATTTGCTTATCATCTAGACAGGTAGTATTATTCAAAGACAAACTAGTGCTATGAGCTGTTTCTTAAACTTTATGGAACAATTAATAAGTTAAATACTTTTTTTATCGATATTCAGACTGTTTTATTTGTTTGTAACATAGACGGGTAGTAAGTGGTGACCAAGAGTAAAGATGAGTCCAGAGTCGATAGGTGCGGTACAGCGTGTAAATTACGAGAACAGGTTCATCAGCGACGAGTTCTGGTTTGAAGATAGAGGATACCTTCAAGAATCTTCAATCTATCTATAAGCTATAGTGAATGGGCTCCAACACTATAGCAGATTGAGAAGAAAGCGATCTGGACTATACAGGGTCTGTAGACTTGGTTTATACACTTAGACGTTCAGCCTGTTTTGGAAAAGATAAAGCCTCCTTTATAAAATATATAAGTTTTCCAGATTGTGTTATTGTAAAGGCTTCTCAAAATTATACTATCCTCGTGTATTTACTGTTCATGTTATGAAAGACTGGTATTTAGCTATGATTAATGTTTATAAAGAGAGTCGGGATATCAAACCCTGTCCTCCGGAGAAGAGTAAGCCATTTTATTCTAGAAATTCTATATTATCACAATCATTAATCTTTCTTGTTGTTTACCATTATCCATGTAACTTTTGAAAATAAATTTTAAACCTCTGTTCATTCCTGTCAAATCTTGCCAGCAACCGCATATAACCTAGTAGAGAGGGTATGTCTATACTATATTAAAAAGGACAAACATGATATTCAGATAGGTTTTAATAGCACTTTAAGATTAATTATTAAATAATCAAAAAGGTTTTATTTGCTTATCATCTAGACGGGTAGTATTATTCAAAGACAAAATAGTGCTACGAGTTGTTTCTTAAACTTTATGGAACATTTAATAAGTTAAATAATTTTTTTATCGATATTCAGACTGTTTTATTTGTTTGTAACCTAGACGGGTAGTATATATTCTTAACATAGAATATTAGGTTTGAAACTGTGTCTGTTCCCCGATTATTTAGCACATAAACGTGTAATCGTAATGAAATAGTAAGATTCGAAAACAACTTATTTGGTTTCCATACGCTAAAATTAATATTATATTAAGTCTTTAAATACTCACATCGATGTCAAATATTCTGTAGCAAGATGCTTTGTCGCGCTAATGGATTAAGAATAGGGAAGGTTGAGTTAACCAACAAACCACCCCAGCGAGATTCGAACCTCGACAGTCTAACTCACGCCTAGCAATCTACCGTCACAATGCATTGTATATATGCATCGATGGCCACATAGTCTAAGGCGTCACTAGATGGCCGATAACAGAGTGATCGATGTTTGATTTTTTCACTCCAATCAAATGCGGGTACACATTCTACCTGGTCACCCCGCAAAATGGTGAGGGTGCAGGAAGTACGACCGTTCTAACAGACATTAGCTGTGCTATAAATATCGAGGTTTGAGTCCCTGTGTGCACGCCTTTTATAATGTCAGGCTCATCTAATTCCAGCTGAGGTAAATTGAATCCCTGCAGTGTAAACTGTAGGTATTTCTTCCCCATGGCTGATACCTATATCGGTACATGTCGACGGACGATACCCTTACCGCACATTTTGCTAGAAAGGGTACGTGTCACTCATAGTTATGGTGGGGGGTGGTCGTGGGTTCGAATCTCGCCCTGGTGAACTGGGGGTGGTTTTTTACTCTCCCTCACTCCACGTAGAGTTTAAAGTCCTCCTAAGTTCTACTACTAGTTAATGGCTGCCCTGGAGGGATAACAACAGGATATTCAGACAATAACAAGCAACCGCTAAACGATAACAACCAGTTCTTGTGCTGTAAGCTAACATATTCTATACCCCCGGCCACGGCTGCTGTTCTAGACCCTATAGTCGCCGCCGGGGCTGCGGGTGGGAGGGAGCTTCCCGATAATTATTTGTAATATCCGTGTTTTATTCTCCTTCCCGAGCGACGGGGGGGGGGGGCCTGGGGGGGCTGCAGACAAGCACGGTCATATCTACCTGACGGGGCGGGGGGTGTAGGGAATGCCCCCCGGGACACAAGCACGGTGGAACGAGGATGTCAGACAAACACGTACAGGATACAGGTTGCTATAACAACACTGCTACGAGGATGTCAGACAAGCACGTACATGTTCAAGGATACAGGTGACGTCACAGGTTACAATAACAACGGCGGGGGGCAGGGGCAACAGGATACAAGTTGCTATAACAACAACAGGTTACGTCACAACAGGATACCTGCTACGAGGATGTCAGACAAGCACGTACATGTTCAAGGATACAGGTGACGTCACAACAGGATACAATAACAACGGCGGGGGCGGGGGGCAACAGGATACAAGTTGCAATAACAACAACATGTTACGTCACAACAGGTTACAATAACAAAGCGTCACTAATATAGACCGTTTTCGATAACAATGCTCTAAAGGCATTAGATATAGACAGTTTTAGGTATGAAGGGGTGGAACCATACATCGGGCACACTACTGTTGTAACCTTTTCAAATAAAAAACATGAGTTTCAATTTGTAGTTTAGGGTTTCGATTTGTAATGTAGGAACTCCACAGTTATAGGTAAACTATTGTGATTGAGTTCATCTCTCTATTTTACTTATAACTTCCAGTTCATTTAATTTTTAGATTTAAAACTTTAAAATGCACCACATATTTACTAGGCAAGTTAATTTGGTTTAGGTTTTTGTTGTTGGCGCGTGTTGGATATAAACAATAAGTTAGTAATCAAGAAAACAAGATAGTGGACCAAATAGTACGATCTACAAGAACGATGTTAAGTCGAAGTTAGGTCAATCAGGCGCCTTGCTAGAACGTCGGGCTGCAGTCACGGGTTGAAACACCGGCGAGAAATAAAATTATCTACTTCCGCTGTGACGATTTTGTTCGTAAATTTACCAAGATTGGTTAAAACGGTAGAAAAGAGGGAAAACACTGCTTTCAGTGTGGAAGAGTGAATCAATTGTAACATATCAATAATTATAAGATTATAAAATTTAATAAAACATGTGTTGGGACTATATCAGCGAAGAAAAGAGCGTGGGAAGAAATCAGTAATTTTAACCTTAATTTCCAAAAAGGTGGGTGTGGTTTGTTCAGGATATAATCTCACAGGCCTTTTATTTGGATCTCTTGTACTATATCAATGTATACTATACCAATGTAGATTGAGTAGTTGGCTTATCTAAATCTAGATAATCTAGGCCCGTCATCTTTTTATCGCGGAGACAAAGCAATATCAAAATACAGGTCGTCTCGATTCCATGCGCGCCACACCATCATGAAGAATACCATCGGAAGATGATCCCAGTACAGCTCGTGACCAGACTTCGGTGTAACCTCGGTGCGATTAACTTTATTGCGTCATTGAGCCTCTTGATCGTCTTAGCAAGCAAATCCAGGCGTCTTCAACTTTACTTCTACTCCGGGCTTAATAAGTCTTGTTTCTTGCATACGGCCCATAGTCTCTGTTATCGACACTAGGACACAGACAAGGTATGCACCAGGCCCACAGCCTCTGTTATCGACACTAGGACACAGGCAAGGTATGCACCAGGCCCATAGCCTCTGTTATCGACACTAGGACACAGACAAGGTATGCACCAGGCCCACAGCCTCTGTTATCGACACTAGGACACAGACAAGGTATGCACCAGGCCCACAGCCTCTGTTATCGACACTAGGACACAGACAAGGTATGCACCAGGCCCACAGCCTCTGTTATCGACACTAGGACACAGGCAAGGTATGCACCAGGCCCATAGCCTCTGTTATCGACACTAGGACACAGGCAAGGTATGCACCAGGCCCATAGCCTCTGTTATCGACACTAGGACACAGACAAGGTATGCACCAGGTCCACAGCCTTGAGGTTAAAATGTCTGCGTTCATTGTGAGATATTTGAGTCATTCAACAAGGGGATCGCTATCAAATAGCCATTTAAAAAAATAAGTTCAGTTTAATAAACCGGCCTTCACAAAGCTAGGTTCAGGTAGTTCCCCCCCCCCCCCCCATCCCTTTCCCATAAACCAACCCCTCAAATGAGCGTACTCAGACTGAAAATTACAAAGAGTAGAATACAATAGTCTTTTTTTTTGTTCAAGCGACTGTTTTCAAATTGTCTTAGTTGTAAACAATCTTCAAATACCGTGGACTAATTATTATGACTTGTCTGAGAAGGTTTGTTTATTGTAAGGGGTGATGGAGGGGAGAGAGATTGCTGGTAACCTTTGCGTTTATGTTGCTTTCATCATCAATAAATCAAACAATATACTGGTCTACTTACAAACTAGGAAAGTCTATTAGATTTGTCGAGTTTACTAAGATACATACAAATGAGCGAACATAGTTGTTTCTTGAAACATCATTAGTTATTAAAATTTTCAGAGACCGAAGGCTTTAGCTGCTCGCTTTTCCTCTATTGATTTTGTTTCAACGTATAATTATTTAGCTTCAGCCATTCTCAGGGGCGATTAACAGGGAAATCGGATGCAAGTTTACGCTCGAACTAGATGTACTGTTCTCCGCACTATTCGTTTGACACAACGAAATTGATAGAGATTTCATATTTTTTAGTTTAATATAATTAATTATTTTTCAATTTTGTTATGTTTCTTATAAAAGTATAATAGAAAACTACTGCTATGCGACGTCTGTCTTGAGGTATAATACCTATCTAAGTTAGATGTTGTACAGGTGGTGTGTCGAGACAGGCGCTTAAATAGTGTCCTAACCGAATACTCTAGGTCTAAGTAACGAACAATTTCAGCGCTTATGTGCAATCGTTTAGTTTTTTAAAAACTATTCTGTTTTTATTTTTAATAAACCTGTTAGTAACTTATAAGAGAAAAATATAAGCATATATTTTCACTATTCATATTTCATTTCAGTAATATTTTATTATTTCAAAAACTGAGATTTAGCTCTACGTCACTAAATACACACAGATTTGCGTTTTAATATTTGTTTATTCCGTTGCAAATTTGTTTTTCGTCAAATAACATGTGAAAATATAGCTCTCATCCTGAATGCGCCATTTCAACCTCAGAGATCGGGGGCAAATAGGTTTTTTTTAAAGGTTTATTCGAAACAGTTAATGTCGTGTAGATGTGTTCCCTTTAATCATTTTAAATAGTATCTATTTTAGTCCATTAAATAACGTCTAAAAATAATTATACTTTACTTAACAATAATAATATATCTAGTATTTGTAGAATTTATTTGTGATATCTATTTACTGGAATAATTAACACTTAAAAGGTTTTCAAGGGGTTGGTAATGAATTATTTAAATACTCTTTGATGCAGGGTTATTATTTATTCGTTAACTTGGATAGTTCCCAAAGTTAGTCTAAAAATCTAAAACCTTAAGACAATTAATGTTATACCTTTCTTCAGATGTACTTTTAACACACATAATTGTATACATTTAAATATTACAGTAATAACTATTATAATAACCCCTTTACTATTTTTAAATCACCTTTTAGCAATTGGATTGCTAATTATCATTCAAACAATCACATTTTGCCTAGTTAAAGAAATAATAATGTTAACGTTTTGATTTTTATATATTCTTTTTCTTGTATTTCTTGGTAGAATATTATAGTATTATGTATTTATGTAAGAAGAGTAGCATCAAATAAAATAATAAAATAAATATCTTTAATCATAAAAAATTAATTGGATAGCGTTTTTGCCAGCTAACGACTATTTTGTTTTTTGTAATTTAATGAAAGCGTCACCACTGCGCAACACTGATCATTAATTTATATTTTAAAAACTTTAAACGTTGTTTTAGGATCGACTTAACATTCATAACGCATGCACACTAGACATTAACGCAGAAGAAAATATTTAATATTTTAATAGTAAATCGCTTACCTTGTTTGGTTCTGCTATGCTATCTCTATAAGATAGGCCATAGCCTAATAAGTCAAAGTCAGACTGGTCTTCATTAACTGTCCTAACTTAACTAATGTCTAGTTGTGAACGTCTGTAATCACGTAATATAGTGTTTTAACTAACAATTGAACAGCCGTATAGAATAATACATGTATGCATTAAATACTTGTTATAAAGATTTATTAACAATCGTACATCACATTTTCACTTAACCTGATGTGTTGATTTCGACACGACAGTATTTTAGAATATTCAAATAGAAATGGTGGTCACACGGTCTAACACGTCACTCTTGGCAATAGAATGGATTACCGGTGTCGGGAAGATCAAGGTTTGGATCTCGATGGATGCACTAAGGGTGGCTTTTCCTTAGTGTTTCTCTGATTCTGCTTAACGAAAATGCGAGTACATTTCCTCTTAATTCTACCTCCCTCAACCCTAACTAATCAGCTTACATATTCAGATGGCCCAAGCTGGTAGTAAAACGTGGTACCTACTCATACACGAACAAAAAATATATTAAAACTGAGTAAATTCTAGTAACAAAACCATACTGATCCCTAATTATTCTTTTAGTTCACTGTCGATTGTGAGGGCTGGTAGTAAACTCACATGGTTCTTCAATTCCTTCACTTGAATGGCAATAAAAAACACTACACCCGCTTCTTAAAAAAAAGTTAACCAACTTAAAGATTCCCTAACTTTCAATTTAAATAAAAACAACAGGTATCTAACTAAAAACACCCAAGTAATATTTATACCATGTGAAATATGATTGTTTTTCCTTAATCTTGGTTCTTATTTCTGTGTAAATTTTTAAAAATCTCTGAATGAAATTTTACAAAGGATATTAAAAATATTATTGTTTAAGGTTTTTTTCCCTCTCTCTTAAATGCGTCTTCTAAATATAGTCAGATGTGTACATTAAGGATCTTTTGATTTAAATAAAATCGTTTGATTCCAACGTCTTAAAACTACAAAGCTGCTTATAATAATTGTTTTGGCTTTACATAATTATAGGACAAGCTTAAGGGTTCTGCTTTTCTTTGTCCCATTTGATAGATATTATCAATTTTTACAAAATAACACCAGCTATTTAGTAAAATGTTATTATTTTTAATAGCAAAAAAGTATGTATTTTCTAAAATTTATTTCTACAAAAATCCTCAAATTTCCTCCTTTCACTCTAATCGCAGAATTACGACAATTTGTGGAAAATGTTTAAAATTAGCTGATCATACATTTTAATATGTATTTTTTAAAATCTACTAAATTCAAAATGTAAGGTTATTTAAGGTATCTTTTTGCATCATTTAGTTCCTTTCAACTTCATTTTGGTGTAACCGCGTGACTGTAAACAATATATTATACTCTAATAAAAACCATTATTTAAATATTTTGAGATATCTGAACGTCTATTATCAGTTTCAACTATCCAAAATGCGGCACCCTCATCAACTAAAACCGGATGGGCCGAATCTATTCAACATAGTTTTGTTCTAATCTAGTAAATGTTGGTGTAGGCCTACTTATTCTTTAATATGCTTTTCACCCGCCTCGGTGGCGTAGTTGGCTAACGCGCTAGTCGTGTTGAGCTCGACCGTCGAGGACGGGGAGATCGAGGTTCGAATCTCGGTCGGGTGAACTGGGTGTGGTTTTTCATAAATGGTTTTCCACTCTCCCTCCACGCTAATGCGGGTTCACTTCCCCTAAATTCAACCCTCCCAATTCCTATTCCATTAGCGTAATTAGTACTTAAGCGTATAACCCGAACGGGTAGTAAGACGCGGTGCTAATTATTATTATTATTATTATTATTATTATTATTATTATTATTATTATTATTATTATTATTATTATTATTATTATTATTATTATTATTATTATTATTATTATTATGCTTTTCATTCTTTTATCTTCTTGATAAGACATCACTGATTTGAAATTAAATACAGAGCTAATAAATGATACGGTGCACCACACGTACTAATGATGGAGACATTTTCTTATAACTCGTAATATATGTGAAACAAAATAATTTTCATTGTTTCACAAACATAATGGGAAAAAGAGCATTACATTCTATCAAGGATCATACATTAAATAATATGCACCGTTACAGAAACATTGAGATTAGGAAAAACATCTCATTCCACCAAAGAGCACAGCAATAACATTCTCTACTTCAAAGACCTCAATTAAAAATATATGTTTCCTTATAGCTCTTAAACTATTGCTTTTATAAAAATATATTTCAAATAAAAGATATTTATTATTATTAATCCTACATCTCTGCAATGATAAGTTATGTCTTGTCTCAAAGGATTGTGAGATATCAAAATAGGAGATACACGCATATGTAAACCCTCTTGTCATTTTTCCCGGAAAAATGGAATGCGCCATTTTGTTTTTAATGCTGAACAGTGCCTAGATATGAATTTTAATCAAAATATCTGTGCCCGATTTCGAGGAAATTGATTTATTATCTTTTCACTCTTAAGTAAACTTAAGTTTAGGGTCAGACATCTAATTCCAAAACTCCCGCTGAAACCTTATGAAAAGCCCAATACTAAGTTTTAGCCCGATCGGTAAAATGGTTTACGGACAAAGACAGTCATACAGACGGAGCAAAAAACACTTTTTCTGTTTCAGGGGTCACGAGTCGCCAACATCCATCAATATCTCGAATTCGATTTTTTTTACGATCACAATACTCATCTCTCTGAGGGGTCAAGAGAAAGTAAAAATCCAAATTTGTAAACTAGTTTCCAAATACAGTAGTTCTAATAGCGCAATAGCAACTGTCCACGTGTTCCATGTTCCGGTCTGAGGTTTTTATTGGTGGCAGAGTGCGGCCTTGTCCCTTGTCGGCTTACACCCGCTCAGCTCCGTTATGTCCAACTGACGTACTAAAGCGATTTGTGGCCCCGCTGATCCGACACTAGGCTGGCTTGGATTGTCTCGCCGGCTCAGTCGGGCTATGTTTGCTCCTGAGTGCATCTTACTTTTCTCTAGCCTGGCTGCTTTTCCAAACACTTGCCTTCACGTCAGCTCACATGCGTAGACAGCGAAATAAAATGAGAGAGTATGCCTATTGCAAAAAAAAAAAAAAAAAAAAACTTGCAACATCAATTTTTTTAAAAGTAACTCTCTTGAGCAAAATAATATTGAGATTCAGAGGCCAACCAATTCCCCATCTAACGTGAACTGCTTGCTATTTCGCAATATGAGTGATTGACTCCCGACAAGACTTTATATTTACGGTCTATAGAGTTGACTATGCGATTTCAACTAACATAGTGTAGTAATTTGGAGTCACGTTTTGACTAAAAATCGGACGGGAATAAACAGTGTATTTTAACCAATTATAGTGCATAACAGATTTAATTTAAATTCCATTGAATGCAAACTAAGGAATGTCACACGGTGGAACTCCAAGGTGCCGGGGGCTATTTAAATTTGTAAAGGGTGCTTAAAATAACACATGTTAATCAACCCTGGTTTCAATACCTAGACAAGTCCTGTCGACAACAGTTCACAACAGTCCTCAAAACAGGAAAATAACAGTTTACAATGATATTTTATATCACGTAATATGGGAAGTAAAAATTATCAATACTTCACTTATTGAAAATGATGAAAATAACAGGTCATTCTACTCCAAAGCTGTCAAATACTGAAAATAGCAAATCACGCCGAAACTTAATTAATTAAATAAATAAATACATCTTAACGATAACCCTCACACGGTGAATGAGGGAAAGAAATCCTCGAATTGCTCTTCTACACTTGGAAAATAAGATAAAAAGCAGGTCACTGATCTATATCTTTACTTTCAAGCCAGAAAAATGTATAACGTTCAATATACTAATTACAAAATATGTACTAGAACAAAGGATAATTAATTTTGTTGGATTTGGAATTAAATTTGAACTAATCTTATTTATAAAAAATTGTAGAATATATATATATATATATATATATATATATATATATATATATATGAAGCCAATCTAATGAAAAAAAAACATATGAAAAAATACCGCAAAGTTTAATGATCCTCATTGCTGTGCCCGTTTGAGGCAGACATTAGATTAATTAATTATTTAGTTAGTAATTAAAATAGATAATCAAACATAAATTTGAGGTTTTTATGTAAACACCCAATATAAACAAACTACACGTTGAATGTCGCAATCATTACAACATTGTTTGAATGAATTTACTTGAAATGCTGTGTTCTAATAGCAACTAAGACTTTTTTGACAGTTTGTAAGCTCTAAAGTCTAAAGTAGTAGGCCTTTTTCAATTTGTAGACCTACTAAGATTGCTTAAAACTGATTTTGTAGTCATGGCCAAAAGTGCAAATTTAAGCAACAACATTGTGCTATATTGAATGAGATTAAAAAAATAATTTGATTAGAAATTCATTTGAGCTAGATCAAATAAACTGACATTTCATTACTATTGCATTATCTATATTAGTAAAATGAGGTTTGTCTTTCATGGGCATTGCGTGATATATACCGCACGCAGAGGGTTGACATTTTAAAATTGGAAGCCACTGCGCACAAACATATGCACCTTGAAGTTGAACTTTAAATTTTTGGTCAGATTTTTAAAAATTATTTATTAAAACCTAAGTCTTAAGAAATAAAATGAAGGAAATTTGTTTTGGTCACTTTGGTGAAAAGAAAATCGTTGCCCAGGAAAACCAGGCAATTCATTCAACGCCGGGTACTTCTGGTAGTTAAAAAATATAAACTGACACTCCAAAATAAAATGTGCCTAAAAACTCAATTATATATTTTTACAGTTTTAGTTTGAAAGTTATTTTATTCGTTTATAAAGTAGTGTGTCTTAATGAAAGTGCCGCAGCACTATGAACGTAGGTTTGACCCTGCACTAGGGATGTTGTATCGAAAGAAAAGTATCGATACTATAATCATTACAATGTCTGTCAAAAGTTTTAGGACACCACTCGAAAACTTATTATTGGCTCCTGTCCTTAAGCATATCACAAACTACATTGTGATTATACATTAACCAAATGCCCTTGAAAAACAAAGTTTTTTAATGCAAACTCGATCTCTCTATTATTCATAGAACTGATTATATAACAATTTATCTTTTTTGAGAACTCATAAAAAATTCGATTTTTCTTTAGAAAAAAATTAATTACTATCGAACAGATAGATCTAGACCAATAAATTTTGCCATGTAAGTAGGCTTGCCAGAACCGTTCCTTGTGATATTATAATTTTTAATCAAAAAAATTGTGACGGCCTGGTCATGGTGTGTATACCAGAAAGTGTTTTTTTTTTTTTGGAAAAATTTCCATTTTCTAAACTCGCTTGAATTCAAAATTCGCGGCAAATCGATCTGGGACTGCCAAAGCCATTTATATCACAGCCTTGGGAGTTGGTAACACTGATAAAACAGCTGATTCCCTCCACTTTTAGCTAGCAGCTGTGATTTTGTTAGAACTGTGAAAAGCTTAGTTGTTTTAATATAGGGAAAATGGGCGGAAATTCGGAGAGCACGGTCGTGAAGTGGCAGATTATTAATATGTAGAAGAGAGATTTGAGCTATAGGCAGATTGCAGAAAAAATTCTACTGTCGATAGCGTGTGTAGAACAGACTGAAACAATTCAAAACTACTGGTACTGTGCTGAAAGCTCCCAGAACAGGTAGGCCTAGGCTAACCTCAATTAGAACTGACTGTCAATACTGTTAACCTGAGTAAACATGATCGTAGAGCCAGCTTACCTGAGATATGCTGTACTAATGTCTTACGTAAGCCTCTGCTGAATTACTTGGCTAAGAACAGGCGAAGTATGTGGAGCTATGAGAGGCGTAATTGGATGAAGGAAGCATGGCAAAGATGGGTTTTCTCTGATAAAAGCAGATTTGAGCTGTATCTTAGACCACAAAATGAAGGTTAGTTGCTCTCGGAACAGAGAAGTTTCTGCCATCCTGCATTGCACCTGCCGTTCAAGCTGTAGGAGATGCAAAGAGTTGAAGCAGAATCTGGCTGCATTATGGCAAGAGGTCACAGTCGAGGAATGCAAAAATCTGATTAACTCTATACCAGACCGTGTGAAGGCGTGCCATAGAGTACTAACAATGAAATAATGATTTTTCATATTTTTTTAGAATTTTAAATAAATAACTACATAGAAAATCTGAATTTTGTGTTTTTTTCATGGTGTCCTTAAACTTTTGACAGAAACTGTAAAAGTATCTGAAGAAAGATATCGATGTCGTAATAGTATCGAAAGAAAAGTATCGATAACAGGAAGTATCGGTATCGAAATTTTAATCTGTAAAAATGTACGTAGATAAAGGAAGGGGTAGTGGACTGGTCGCCACTCCGGTATTAAAGAGATAATACAGCAATCAGTTGTTAGTTCTGGTTAGTTTACATAGCAAGTTACACGGAAACAAACTTATATTTTAGTTGAAATCTTAAGACCCCCATTTCACGACATGATGAACTCAATGTTGAAGGCTATGAAGAAAAAATATAATGTGGTTGGTGGGGAGCCTAAATTCTGTAAACTTCTAGTGAAGGTGTAAAGGCTGTTTAGGTGGGGGTCCTTGAGTGTCGATCATTCCCTAACTCACCCCCTTTGTCCGAGTGAGGTGAGGAAGGTAACCAGCCAGGTATTTGAGTCATTATCTCCCCCAAGTAAAGGAAGAAAAGACAGAAATAGCTTGATCTAAAGGGCAGATAATCTTCTTGATTTCCATCTTCCAATGTTCAAACCACTCTGGATGCTAATAGTTTAAATGTTGCATTTATTCTTTTTTATAGGTACCTAACACATTTAACAAAATTTTACCCTAATTATATATTTTTTACTAATAAAGTTTTAACCATCGAACACATTTTTCAAAAATTGCTGATAAATGAAAATACTTTTAACTATCAATACCTGCTTCATCGGTCGCATGGTTTAAGGCGTTACTCTCGCAATAGATTAGACTGCCAAAGCGGTGAGGTCGGGCCTCGATTCCGGTCAGGTGTACTGAGCGTGGTTTATCCTAAATTATTTTTCACTCTCCCTTTCGCACATTAGAGTAATTTAGAAGGTCTAATTAGGTGCATAACCCGTACGGGTAGTAGAGGCTGTAGTAGATGCGGTGCTAAAAAAACTACTACTCATAAAAATAGTAGATTCGATCAATAGTGTTATTACTACATTAACTAGTGTAGCCTTTTACCTAAAGAGTTGGCTCAGTTACAGCGAGATCGACTGGTGGGATCAACCTGACACGGGACATGTTTATAGTACAGTCCAGCAGGGATATAGGCCTACATTCGACACAGGTGTTGAAGGTTCGATGTTTTCCTCATAGATGATATTCAACCATGAAACCATGAATGTTTTGTAGTGATGTCAGAGACAGCGATATGTTTATGTGTTTGTTTTAAAAATAGTAATTTGTTATTATTAGTTTTCAATACAATTTCTTGAATTGATACATTAGTTTCATATTCATTTATTACAAATACACTTCAGTTACAGTTTCAATTGGTTTGAAAAATATTACCGATGTTTTTGGTTCTAAACATTGAGGTTTTTAGACAATGTTCTTTTTTAATCTATGTTACTTTATTAATTATTATTGGTTATTTTTTTCCCTCAATGTTCAACCAATTTATAGTCAAATTTGAGTGCACTAGAAAGGATTTCTATTTTTCTAAGAGAGATGTGACCCCATTCATGTAAATAAGCATCTTTGGACACGTGTCAAGCTCATTTAGTCTGGTTTTCTGGTGCTGGGGAGGCTGGGGTTCGAATATCAGTTGGGTGTATGAGGGCGTTTTAACCCTAAACGGTTTCCCACTCTTCTTCCACGCAAATGCGGGAAAATTTCCAGAAGAATTCTACCTTACTCTTCCCTAATCCTGATCTGTAGTAAAACGGTGACTTTTGACTTTGTTAAAAATAAAAACAGTATTGCGATCAAATGATCACGAACATTTTCGGCCTCGAGATTATGCTGAATCTGTTTTATGTGATTCCAAACCCGAAAAAGTGGATTTTACAATTCGGTCTGTCTGTCCATCCTAAGAGATAGAGCTGAGATGGTTTGATGGATTTTATTCAATTTTTTTTTCTTTAGCCCCCAAATTAAGGATTATTTACAGATTACTAATTTAAAAAAATTTAAAATATTTCAAAAATGGGATCTAACGATTGTGTTTAAAAAGGATACTGGGATTGTTTGAAACGACAAATAACACCGTAATCTTTTAAAAATGGCACACATGATTTGGTTTAAAATGAGAATCGGAGTAGTTTATTGCGTGATAAGTGGTTATTAAATTTGCTTGTTTTTCTTAAAAAAGTAAGCATTTAAAGAAGATAGGGCTTAGTTTGCTGAGAAATTAACTTTCAATTTTTTTTTCAAAATTATCTTACTGACTTAAAAAAATTAGTATATTTTACACTATAGATAATAATGTGTGTTGATTTTTCTAAAATAAATTAATTTAAAGCTCGTTTACTTATGACATATTTCAAACATTTTAATTTTTTCTAAAATTGCCTTAAATATTTAGTTCAAAAAAAGCTATATTGGAATTGAATAAACACAGTCCGTGTGCATATTAGAATGGTTTTACATAATAAATAAGATATATATATTTAAATATAAATAATTTTAGGGTCGTTCATTCAGCACATTTACAGTAGAATATACTTTTGTATGTTATTAAGTTTCAATTATCAACATAACTACTGTATATAATGTTTTATTGTTTTAGGGATCATAAAATATGGAATTTTAATATAAATAGTTTGCCAAATATATTAAAATATATTATGTAGTTTATACTAGAGTATTTTTAATAGTAATACTATATGAATAAAAATTGTACTAATGTTTGAAGGACAAAATAATAAGAAAATACTTTATCAATACATTTTTTTGGAAGAAATTAAACAAAACATTTAACCCCTCACTAAATATTAAAATAAAATAAATATCTGTTTTTAATAATTTTCAAAGCAATTTGGTATTTATATTTTATTTATTTATATTTTATTTATAGCAAAAATTTCTTTCAATTCATTTATTTATTTATTTATACTTAATCTAACTAACATAAACATCATAATCCCAACCTACAGACACTTTAATTGACTTCAACCAAATAGATTAAAACTCTGGTAGTCCGAAATTCCGGATAATCTGGTCAGGGGGCCATTTATTGGCATTCCTTTGCCCCTTTCTTGAGTTACCCACCAAAAAAAAGTGCCCCATCAAGCTTAGCAAACAATTATTACTCTTTCAATGTTCGACGACTATTCAGAGATTCAATAAATTTTGAGGAACTAAACTATTACATTTTAGAATGATTTTTTTATTTCCAGTCACTGTAGCTTTTCCAACTACAAACTTATTGGCTAGTTTAGTCGCACGCTTACAATTACCATACATTTTAAAATTTTCCCTTTTTTTGTCCATAGGCGTGTCTACAGAAGTGCCAGGTAGTCCCCCTTTGTTACTTCAAATATTGTGTTCAATGAGGCAGGCACACGCACACACACACACACACAAATGTAAGAAATAATTACTTAGTGTGAGAAGGATGTATATAATTCTTATAACAATTAAAAAATAGCTCTAAATAACTTCTAGAGGCTTCTGATTTGATCACTCTTAATACAATATAAATAAATGAAATTAAATCCGGGAGTGGACTACTCTAAATAGCTTCCATAAATAAAAGCTAAATGGAAATATATTCTTATGAAGCTACTCAGGATCATAGGTGGTGGAACCGAGGGGAAGGGGAGCATCACCCCTGGGACGAATTTGCCCCCTGGAAAGAATTTATGCCCTTCTATATACATTTCAAATCCCCCGACAATATCGAATACTAAGCGAAAAGATTGCCTTAGATAAAACTCCAAATGATTTCTAGCTGTGTTAAATTTTCAAAAATTGTCTGGAGAAGACCACTCCAAATAGCTTCTAGAGTCGTGTAACTGTAAGAAGAAAAAAATCAATCTAGGAGCACTCTAAATAGCTTCTAGGGCCATCTAAATAATAATAAAATAATCTTGGCGAGGTTCACTCCAGATAAGTTTTAGATTGTTGTAATTTTGAAGAATTTTCTTGCTATAAACACTTAGTTTTTGAAAGCCTTTAATTTTTAACAATTGGCCAGTAGAAGATCACTTCAAACATCCGCTATAGGCATCTACTTAAAAAAATCCAGAAGAGGCCATTTCAAATAGCTTCTAAGCAGATACAATTTTCAAAATATTGCCAAGCTAAGACCACTTCAAATATATTTTAAAGGCATCTCATTTTCGAGGAAAATTTTCAAGCTAGGGGAAATCTAAATAACTTCTAGAAACAACCAAATTTAAAAACATTTCAGGGGGATGATCCCTTCACATATCTTTTAAAAAATCTAAATTTAAAAGAAAACTTTGAGTGAGGACTTTTTAAATTAGCTTCTAGACTAAAGAGGCATCAAAATTTTAAAAATTTCCGGAAGGGGAAATACTTCAAATAGTTTCTAGGAGAATCAAAATTAAAAAATATATATATCGGAGAGAGGACTACTCAAAACAGCTTTTGAAAGAGTATAATTTCCGAAAATTTAGGCTAGCACCACTCCAAATTAGTAACAGCGAAAGCGGGTAGTGGGGTGTAGGGGAAGTTATTACCTCTTCTGAAATAAATTATATGTATTTCACTCCTGATATTCTCGAAATTGAAGCTGAAAAACTTGCATCAAACTACAAATAGCTTTTAAGGGTTTTAATTTTTTTTTAAATGTGCCAGGTAGAGGATCACTCCAAATAGTTTCTAGAGGTATCGAATTTGAAAATTTTTCTGGGATGGGTGCGAATAGATTATAGATAAAAATAATTCTTTTAAAATATCAGGCAATAGCAACTCCAAATAGCTTCTAAAAGTATCCAATTTAAAAAAATGTCCAGGTGAGTATAATTCCAAAGAGCATCTAAATATATAGAATATTTTTAAAAAAACTGATGGAGAAGATCACTTTAAAATCTTCTAGAGGCATCTAGTTGTCGAAAAAACATAAGGTCAAGATCACTATAAATGTTTCAAGGGGCATCCAAATTTCAAATATTTCTAAGGGAGGATCCGATTTTTTAAAATTCAATACTAGAACTACTCAAAATAGCTTCTAAAGGCATCTAATTTTCAAAAATCTGCTGGAGGAACACTCTAAATAACTTATAGAAGCATTCAAATTTCAAACAATTTCTGGAGAAGACTACTAATAAAAACAATTATATATTCAAAAATTGTGAGGAAGATCACTCCAAATAGCTTTTAGGGACATCCAATTTTCAAACATTTATCGGGGAAGGGTGGGAAGTCAAGTCCCCCCCAAAAAATTTGATTGTTTTCTTGCCCCCACCCAAATCCCCTACACAAATAAGGTTCCTCCCTTCACCACTGCTCAGGATTATCAAATAATTTTAACATTCTCAATTGAATCTTTAGACTGCTATGAACATTTATAGAGCACAGCGTTTGATGATACTTTCTTCGATGAGACTTACAGCAAAACTTTAAAGACATTTGAGAAAAATAACTAAAATTCCTATCAGTTAAACAAAGACCAGTATTTTGACGCTAACAGCTAGGAAAACAAATACTTCTCAGAAATAAAGAAAAATGAAATTCATTTAATGGTGTCAATTCCTTATTTCAAGGTATTGTCGAACGATAAAAAAAAAGTTACAACCGAAGTTAATATGTTTAAATTTGACATTGACATAGCTGATTTCAGTTTTATCTAGTTTTATTTCTTTGTTTTAAGGAAATGGAGGGAGAAATAAGTTTTAAAAAACTACACACATATAGATAGTTATCTACGCTAATATATTAGGTATGAGTAAGGTTGGAATTAGTGGGTGTTTACCGGCATTTTCGTGGAGGGAAATATGTAAACCACTAAGAAACACCTTCACTACACTCGAACGGGAGCCGAATACCCATCTTCGTGTCATCGGCATTAAAACGTATTGCGAAAGTGTCGCCTTAGACCATTATTTCCCAAACTTCTTTGACCCAAAGGGCCATTAAGTGTAGTTTCAATTGCTTTTTATTTTAATATTAGTGGTGATTAAATTAACTTAAATAACTAGAACATAATTAATTTCAACAACTTTTTGATCAGACAAAATGTAAAGCACCATTTTTAATGAAAAATGACTGTTACACTGATCGGTATGTGACAAAAAAAACATATTTCAGTAGTTATTATAATGCTGTTTCATTCTAACGATAGTTATTGAGTTTTTCCTTATAAGTTATTAGCTAAATTGAATCAATTTCAGAAACTTTTTAATCTCACAAATATAAAATTACAAAATATTTTTCAATTAAAATGTGACTTCATTGAAAAATTTGTCAAGTGACAAAAACAGTTTTTCAGTGACAACAGCGATGCTGCTGTAGGCAAGATCTCATTAGAGTTTGAGTGTTATGTTGAAGGTCAGAGTACAACGGGTCCATATGGTTCCTTGCTTTAGTTTTGATCGTTTATAAGACCTTACAATCCTTATTCAAAGAGGTAGACTAAATTTTCAGAATAGGCAAAAGAGCCTTTCTAACTTTCCGAGTGAGACTGGGCTTGTCCTTGAGCTAGGTCCAAAATTCCGAGTACAGGAGGGTTTCAAATCGTTGTTTCAACACTGTTGCTAGTGTCAATATTTAAGTAATTCTTCATAATACTCCATTTTGATGAAGTTTTTGTATAATGTCATATCCCATCATTTTTGAAAAATATTTTTTAAGACATTTATACGACCTTCCTCGCGACTCTCATATGGGTCGCGACCCTGGGTTTGGGAACCACTGCCTTAGATCATGTGACCACTGATATGTGTGGTTTTGCTCATAATACTATTTATATGCAATGTATAATGAATTAGCATTTTCAATTATATGTTTGTTACCACAACCAATTTATTAGTTTCTTAAATGGCTTATTATGTGTAGATACATAAAAGTGTACAATAAAATAAAAAATGTATTTTATTTATAATGAGGAACTATTCATTACAGCTGCGTGAAAAGATTTTCGGCAGTAGCATTTTTTCGTGCTAGTATATATATTATGAAAGACTTTCTTTATACAAAAAATAAACGTATTTTCATTTAACGGATAACATAAGTATGCACATTGCACAGTTTACAAATAATTAACATATTTAAATATTTAATAACTCTTATCATATCTAAGTAGTGGGTAATAATTTCGGGCCAAAGTTTTTCTAAGAATTTAAGGGTGATGTTGCTTATATTAATTAGTCTTCAAACTCAAAGCCATAAAATTAATCATGTTTACAATAAAGTTCATTTAGTTAGTGATAAATTGCAGTGGTATATCACGTTCCAACTGAGTGAATATGAGATAGTATCTCCCAAAGATGAGAGTACCTACAAAAGAGAATATGAGAGCGTCTACAAAAATAGTATCGCTTTAAGACTGGCCAATATAATCATCCTGCTTAAATGCATTCGAACGCATGTGGGATGAATTAAGACGTCAACACTTGATATAAGCTTAACCATCCATAAGAAATCGTTAGTCATTTCCTTAAA
Source organism: Timema podura (assembly GCA_033556935.1). Taxonomy (NCBI): domain Eukaryota; kingdom Metazoa; phylum Arthropoda; class Insecta; order Phasmatodea; family Timematidae; genus Timema; species Timema podura. The sequence goes on along the minus strand of JAVRXN010000002.1, from coordinate 61,419,513 downwards.
TTTACAACACACTAACAATGAAAGTTGAGCACTAACGTAGCACAAACGTAGCACAAACGTAGCACTAACGTAGCACAAACGATGGGCGTTTTCAAAAACCGGGTGGTTAAAAGTCGGGTGTTGAAGCTGACACTCAGGTTTTGGAGCGCACTGTGGAGTGTTTGTGTGGTGATAAGAAGGCAGTAACATATGTTTACTGATAACGACGGTGAGTCTGGTCAGGTGCTGCTAGTTAGCGCGAAGTTGAGCACACTCACTCAACACGGCATTCTTAACAAGTGGGAATGTCAAACTTTATTTTATTACTTTAAATCACCATTTCTTCGCGGTCTATATTGATAGCATTATACTATATATTAATATTGTTATTTTATACATATTGATAATATACATGAACAGTGACAGCTGTAACATGACTTGACGTATAAATACATGAAAGTAGATAATCTAACTTTGTGTTGCCGTTAGATATGTCCGTTCGTAAATAAAATTTGGGTGTAGAACAAGGACGTGAATAGTTCTCGTAAGACAGAATGTGTTCTAACATGTGTTTTTGACTCATGTCGTTATATTAACACACATTACGGGTGCCCAATGACGAGATTACAGAGCCGTCGTTCACTCATCTCATTATGACAGGCGTTGTAGGATTTTGAGGTTGAGGAGTAACATATTTATTCAATTATGCACTGATAAATTTAATATGTCGTGAAGAGAGAGGAACTAACCATTATTGAATGCCGTGAATAAAATTATTAAAATGCTGCCTAGAGGTCAATCTCCCCTCAACTAATTAGACTTGTTCAGACTGACATAATAGGTGTGCAGTCTGGCACCTTAGCTCATTCGGTAGCTAGTCTGACCACTAAGCTATTAAGTGTCTCAAATACGATTCCTGGCATTGTTGAAAAATATAATGTAGATGAAATGTGGGTTTTAGACCTTTCACCTTAATGAATCAACGACCGGGGCTTTGGGTGTTGTCTCGTCTAGATTTAAGCTATCACCAAGCCATGTGTTGATAACATCAGAAAGTGCACGTTAAATACCTCAAATAGTTATAATGATAACAAGACAAAGAACATTGCTAGCAGTGCAGCGTTATATTCCATGGTGGGGATCAGATGCTTCAGGCAAAGTTTGACTGACCACGCTACCACGTTTAATTTCTAGAATTCAATATGGGTGGTGTAGATGAAACTTATTGGAGTTTTGAGGTTACTTGAGGTTATTGTTTCCTTTAGTTTTTCCCGTTAAAAAGAAATGTAAAAACTGACTGCTGCTAATCTTCGCCCATTATTGGTCTCAGATATAACAATGCTTCCTTTTATAACGGCGTTCATTTTGATATTTTCTTTATAGATATATTTGTGGCCTGTGGACTGCGATCTGACCGCGTTCATGTATAGAATCGTAGTCTCCTTTGATGACACCGCACCCGTGTTGGTGTGTTGCAACTTTTAAGCTATACTGTTGTCGGTCAAGATGAGACTGCAAACGTAGGTTAAGTGGAGTGTATATAAGTAGGTTATTTTGTTTGTTTTGGTGTATTTATGAATCTAACTATTGTGTGGGACTTGTTAATACCTGTTAGTCCTCGATTTATCTCTTTTAGTCAGGCATTTCCTCCCATTTATTATTTAAAAAAGTTGTTTAAAAGCACAATTTTTGAAAATGAACAACATTGAGTCATCGGTGAATTATAACCATTTGATAGGTGTTACTTCTTTTTTTGTCAAAATAAATCAAATATTGCTTTGGTACAAACATAGTTTAATTTTCTTCACATGGTGACCTTAACATTTCTTGAATATCTCTCAAGGATGTCGTGGAATTTAATGACAAATTTGTCTTAATTTAAGAAGTTTGTCATCTAATTCCGCTATGTTCATGACGGACATTCAACAACTGTTGATATCCACTATGTGAAGCAAATTAAACTCAATTTTTGTACTGAAGCAATATTTGATTTAATTTGTCTAAAAAAGTTTTGCTATAAAAACTACTAAAACACTGTACTTTTCCTGCGTTCCCTACATTCTCACTGTAACCATACACGGCGAGCTTCTTGCACTTTGCGTGTAGTCACTTGCAGAATACAAGTTTGACGATGCTTTTGAGCGAGATTCTATACTTCAACGTGGTTTTTAGGCGAGTCTTGGTGTAGTGAACGTGCTTTATTTAATACTTAGCACCGTGACTTACTTCATTCGGGTTATTCGCTTAACTACGAATTACACTAATGGGTTAGGAATTGGGAAGGTTGAATATAGAGGTAGTGAACCCGCATTTATGTGGAGAGAGAGAGAGTGGAAAACCATTTAGGACAAACCACCCTAGCTCACCCGAGCGAGATTCGAAGCTCGATCTCCATGTCTTCGGCAGACTAACTAAACACGAAATTAGCGCGTTAGATAACTACGCCACCGAGGCGGGTCACGTGCCTTATTGGGCATGCCTTATTGAACGGGATGGGCTGTGGCGAAGCGTGATGATAACTTTTGGGTAAGCTGAGTCATGAACATTTATAAAGGGGCACACTTAACGATGTTGAAAATGGGATTTTTGTGAAGTTGTATATAATACGGTACTGGAAGACTACTACTACTACTATACTACTACTACTACTACTAATAATAATAAATAATAATAATAATATGATGCTATCTTTTTTTGGGGGAGGGGGGAAATTTAGTTTTGGTCTTGCTATTTTTCCTTTTAAATGCACTTTTCGTTCAAAAGACGAAGCCTTTGTAGAATTATTTAACACAAAGTCATCTGTATATATTATAATACTAAATTAAAAACTCAATAAAATAATTTAATTCACAATCACAAAACTTAAGTAAAAACTAATCAACACTGAAATTAACCTTGAAAAACCACTCTGAATGCTCATAATGTTACACACACGAGTCGGGGATAGCCGGCTTACTGGTCGCCTTCAGTTGCCGAGATGAACAGTTGCGCGCGCATTACCCCTCATATCTCCCCGCTGGCCTTATTCTCTGGATGCATTGGGCGGAAAGGCATCAGCTTATCTTGCCAAAAGGAATTGACACATTCGCTTCGAGCTATTGTTAAAATGTCACTACTCTTTTAAAAAATGACCATTACAAATACAATTTTACATTTGTTTTATGTAAATAGATGTTTTCTCTCCTTTTTCAAAACCTTTTGGGATAGCTGAGCTTATCCTGCTTACCCTTACGACTCGCTACTGGGGATGGGGCAGGAAGTGTTGACACATTTAATAACACTATAGCTTAATTATTTTAACTACTAAATGCTTCAGATTAAACTTAAAATATCAAAAGATTGACACATTTCTACGTACCCTTGAATCATTCATTTTTTAAAGAACAATGTTTTTTAAGATGACCATCATTATATTCAACACATTGTTGCATGTGCTCATCGAAACTTGACACGACTTTGCGCAACGTCTCTTGTTGCATTGTTTCAGCTTCCACCCCAATTCTTTCTTTAAGTTCCTGAATTGTTTTTGGGGGAGTCGCGTAGGCATAACTCTGGAGCTGTTAAGTCTGGAGAACGTGGGGGCCAGGCGATGTCCCCAAATCTTGAAATGAGGTGCTCAGGAAACATTTTTTTGCGAAACAGCTCCGTTAGTGTTCAGGCTGTGTTGGCCGTTATCCTCTCTCGTTGGAAACTTCATTTTGTTGGTATCTATGCCTTTACGCTGCAGTTAAGGGATGAGAAAGGTCGAATATTAATGGAGATACTTCGCAAATGGTTTCCTAGGCATCTAGTTTCACGATTTGGAGACCGCGTGGCCACCACGCTCACCAGAGTTAACACCACCAGACATTTTCTCGCGGGGCACGTTAAAAAGTCATGTTTCCGCGACAAACCCAAGAGCAGTTCAGGAACAAAATAAAAAATTGGGTTGGAAGTTGAAACATTTCACAGTGTGTTGCATTTAATGGTGGCCATATAAAGGTCACTGTGTTTTTTTTAAATTAATATTTCAAAGGTAAACAGAAAATTTTCAATCTTTTGTTGTTATTTTAAGTTAAATTTAAAGCATTTAGTAGTTAAAATAGTAAAGATATAATGTTATTAAATGTCCCAACTTGTGTTTTATTATTGAAGAGGACGTGCTTTAGGGAACAAGTGTTGTTGGAATATTGGTGAGAACGTGGCTTATTGAGCCTACCTCGGAGTTTTGAAAAAAAAAAAACACACACACACACACATTGTTTATTGAGTAAATTTTGTTAAATTATTGCAGAAAACAAGCTTAATTGATGATGTCTGGTTGGTTGGATGAACCAATGTTTGTCGGAGAAGTGAATGTCGTGAAAGTTGAACATTCCCAGCTCGTAATGCGGGCCTACCCTTCCTTGCAAGAAGAAGTTGGTTATGGGCTCTCCTCTCCTCTCTCGTTGTGGGAGATGAGACTGTTCAAGTTACGACCCATTTCCCCGACCTTGCCTTCAACGATTCCCGCCTCACTTGACGTGGTCAAATCGTCTGCCCTGACACCCTGTTTCGCTTTATTACAGGGACTGCATGAAATCCTTTTATGAACACTTCAAGATATCAAATACTCCCTCTTCTTCTTTTACAGTAGAAGGATTTTTTTTTTCCCCTCTGCGCTTTTGTCTGTTTCCCTGTCATTGGGTGAGCAGTAACTGAACGGATTGTTACTGCCAACCTTTCCTGCTTATATCTCACGCTTGTATTATGAATCTTGAATGAGGGATATTTATTTTATCGTAATAATAAACTATGCGCTCATGCCTCACTATCGGGATTAATACAAACACCTTCTTAATATGTTGGCATTTTCACGCTTTTAGAATTTATTTCCTGTGATCGAACCCTGTCGATTAAGAAAAAGTAAAAGCTTCAGTTTTTACGCTGTTTTAAAAGTTTGCTCGTATGAATTCATTGAAAGAGCTGTGCAGGATTTTAATTGATCAATTTTTTCTTCAACATAATAATTATTATCTGCTACACACTAGTAGTAATCACGCCCATAGTTATAAACTCATTGTTCATCCATGGTCCACGGTATATAGATTTTCACTTAAAAATGCTAGTTTGTTAGTTAAATAAGATGTTTTGTGACAGGTACTCCACACATGAAGGAAAAATCTGGAAAAGTCGAGGCATATTTTTGATGTTAGGAAAAACGGGAAGTTTAATTAGAGAGAACTAAAAATCAGGGAATTTAAATACTTGAAAATCCCCCATTAATTTCGCATCCAAACTTTAAAACAAAAGTGAAAAAAATATATTTCTTAAGATTTTACATTCTGCTGCCATTCTCCTGGTTATTAAGTTATTTATTCCTGATATACACAATGCCACAATTAACGAATTAACATTTTACTATGGTAAAATAACATGTACAAATGTTCAACCCGTTCGGGGCATAATAATTTCAATTACACTAATAGGGAAGAGTTTAGAAAGGTGTTGGCTAATTTAGCGGAAATATATCTTTATTTGTATGGAGGGATAGTGGGAAACAATTTTGGGAAGAAAAACCTCCTCATAATACTTGACTGGTACTAGAACCCCGACCTACCTTTAAACATTAAGCCATGCTATTGAGAGAGTGACTCCTTAGAAAATGTGATCACCGATGCAGTTTACTGGGTCTTATTAAATGAATTATAAAACATTTGTTACAACAAAACTCATTTCTAAGGCATCATTGAATTGGTGATTGGTGTATTGTATGTATATACATCGTATAACTAACTATACACCATCATATAATTATTTTTTCACCGTGCCTTTTAGTGGGCCTATACTCATCAGTATTAAGAGATGAATGTAGAAGTTAGAGGAAATATACCAATATTTATTTGCATGTTGGGATGATGGGAAAGCATTTTAGTACACTCGGCCGGAATTCTAACCCCGCCCTCCCGTCACCAGAAAATCAGACTAAATGATATTCACAGTTTAAACCGCCGCCCCACCGACGTGGTTACTACTAAACTAGGTTTATGGTAAGAATATACTTCTAGAAATTACAAACATATTTTTTTGTAGTCAATATTGATATTAATTTACGATATTATTAATATAATTTTATATTTACTAATACTTCCAAAAGCGACAGCTAAATATCTCATGGCTTGATGTATGAATAAAGTAAAATTATTTAAAGAGTAACAGTTGTAACTCAAATATATTTTTACCAATCTGAATCTGATTTAATTTTGTTATGGTATTAATTTAAAGAGTTAAATCTCAACATTAGCACTGCTCATTTAACTGTAGAAGTGGAAATTTTCCCATATCACTATTATGTGAAAATGAATTTTCCACTGTCATCTCTCTAGTTTTAACTGTACGGACATCTTCAAGTCAAATTGTAGTCGAGCTAAAATAAATAACTCGAGTGGAATTGTTTATAAAAAAGCTTTGTCGAGGATGATGGCTAAGAAGCGTATCCTTTTCAACGTGGCTTTGTTCTCTCCATACGTCCACCGAACGCGCGAAAGAACGGCCTGCTCACAATGTCAAAGAAACCGGAATTATAAAATGCAGTGAATATAAAAAAAAAATCTGTGGCGAGGCGCAGCCCCATATGTTGCGTGTGAGCCGTGCTAGTGCGTGCCCGTCACGCTTGAGGTCGCGCGAGGCAGTAGGACCGGACTTGTTTTGTTTGTTGTTCGCGCGGAATGAATTCATTAAAAGGGGCGGTCGAGCTCCTGAATATTTAATACCGTTAAAGTTACGTGTGTGTGTAAGGTCTGGTCAATATAACAAAGTACTAAAGTCTATCCCACGTAGGAGTGGTGGTAACTGACAGCTAACAAAAGATTTGTTTTGCAAACATTGCTTAAAAGTAGAGATTGGGAGACGGAAAATTTGCCAAATTTTTCTGTAAATTAATTTAAACTGATTAAACGGAACTAATGTAATCGAGATATAGATAACTCAATTGTAAACTTTTATAACTAAGATTAATTTCTTCTCTGGGTGTTAACACCAGAAACATCATCAAACTAACCTCGGTGGCCGCACGGTCTAACGCGCAACTTTCGCAATAGACTAGACTGCCGATGACAGGGAGATCGGTGATCGATACCAGTCGGTTGCACCGAGGGCGGTTTTTCCTAAACAGTTTTCCACTCTCACGGGTACAATTCCTCTAAATTCAACATTTCTCATCCCTAACACATTATAGTAATCAGTACATAGGCGTATAACTCGAACGGGTAGTAAGACGCGGTGATAAAATAAAGTAGTAAAGAAACAAATGAATGCGAGCCTTTGTAGACCTGTTATGTTCATAAATCATACTTGATGTTCATAAATCATAATTTAATTTTTTATCATCAATAAGTTAACAAAAATAATGTTAATGTTGGCCCGACATGTATCTCCCCCCCCCCCCCAAATCCTCCATGCTTCCTAACTACGCCTCCCCCTTCCACACCTCCGTGCCCCCTTGTGATAGATAACCAACTCGTCTCATATTTTGAAGTAGTATAGGCTCTAGGTGCCACTTCTAATCCAAGCCGCCAATACGGAAAAAATTTTTATTTAAAATTTTCATCTCTAGTTAAACTTTACTAATGTGGAAATAGTTATTATTTTCTTAGTATTACTATAGGCCTATTATCAATCAAAAGTGTTAATAAACCCTTATAATAATACTCACCAAGGATTTCTCTATGATTGTCTTTTTCGCAGCCAAAGATAAAAAATATTAATAAAACTACCATGTTTTTGGGTTCGCGGTTGTGGCAACAAGAGAGATAGTGCATTTAATAATTTAAAAAATATAGAATCTCATCTACATGTTATTATAACTGACTATAAATAAATTAATGTTTTAACTTGGAGAAAGAGCCACCTACAATATAAGTTTCAAAATACAACTTTTCTATTTTGTAAACACATGTGCATGAACACAACCTAACACGTTTTGTATGACGTCATCATCATCCCTTATTTCGTCCAGTTCGCCATATTAATTTACGAAGAGAAGGCAACCTTTTAGAAGCTCTCGTTTGTAAAGCACTTTTAAGTGAACTACAGACGCCGCTTCAACAAAAGAGAAACATCCAAACTGGAATCTTCTTAAGTCCACATTTCATTAATGTAAACACATTCTTAAAAAAGGTAGAAACAAATTTTATGTGGCGAAAGTTCTGACTTCTAAAAGTTACAGCAGCTCAACATATGATCGTGCAGATCATTTGGTTTGGCGAATGGATACTACATAAGAGTAGATCTTGGTGTATCAAAGCCCTCAATCCGCTTGAATTCTTTAGCGGTCGAGTTTGGGGTGCAGATGGAGAAACGTGGCCTTGGTGAGATCGAAGTTATAGACTAGGGCAGCTTTGTGTATGGTTCTTCTGGATCGTCGGCGCTAAAGATGTTGGATAGTGTCCATCATGCGGGCATCCGACTGGCTACTAGTGCCTTTCGTACTAGTCCAGTCGTAGGCATCTTTGCTAGTGCTGGTGAGACATCTCCTTCCTACCGGAGGGCCTCTCTAAGCTTCATTCCTGTGTTCCAACCTTGTCTTGTATGAAACCAAATGGCGTAGTGCAAGGCCGGTTGGGATTCGGATGCTATCAGTCTTCGACACATGTGAGATAGTACTTTCAAAGGCTATCCGCACTTCTTCAGGTCGATGTTCTCCTTGGAAAGTACGCCTACCTCAATGCCATTTCGATCTTGCCAAGTTCCCTAGAGCGATGACATTGCACATTATATATGAAAATACTTTTAATGAGCTCCTCTCCACTCGCTTTCAAGGATTTCAGTGCATCTAGCCCAGAACAGAAACATGGCCGCGTGACTAGCTTTAAGCCAATTACAAGATTTCCGCCTAATCGTCGCGAGCTGTTCCGCTAAAGTTCAACTCCTCTCTTAGTGTGTACCACATTTTGGTGGATTGTCCAAGTATGCACTTAGTCGCCTGGCTCTTAATTTTAATGGTGACCTTCATTTTTAGTTAGCCGACAGTGCGGATGGAGTTATTTGTGTACCTCGTTTTATACGCTAGGCGAATCTTTTAGATTCCTTTCGAGTCTCACTCTAGAGTGACTCACTTGGAAATTATTTCACATTGAGTTTTTTTTATAGTATATTTTAATATGTTGCACATCAGTCCACTATTAGCTATATAGTAGCTATAGTAATTTTTTTTATAAACCATTCACTACTTAAAGTTGTTTATTACTTCTCCTATAAGCTCTTCACTATCAAAAGCTGTATAAAAGCTTTTAACCATTTCTACTATTTAACACCTGTAGTTCTTCTACAAACGGTGAACCTAACTGTTGGTTTCATTTATTACTAGATATGCATGGTAGGTCAAATCCAAAACGTTGGATCCATATGATCAAAATGGGTGAATATTTATAAAATAGCCAATTATCCCCACAATCGTGGTTAAAAACATCAAAATATCCTATGATACCCCTAAAATGACAACTCAGCAAATTATCACGCTCAAATAATATCATTGATGATTAGCCTCAGCCGTAAAGTTACCATAATATCCTAAAATTGTCACTTAAACTATAAAATTACCTATAATTTCCAAAATGACTGCTTTAACCTCAGAAAAGCCACTCGTAGTCAAAGGTGTGGCTTTAATCCCACTACGCGACAGTTTCATCCAATGACTGAACCTAGTCGAGAATGATCCAGAATCTGGCATTCTATCTTCTAGAATATTTCTGCCTAGGGTAAAAAACGGACTATTACCTAACCAACAGTATTTAAAAAAAATATTTTTAAATTATTTTTATCTATAAAAAATGTTGTTTGCAAGACATTAGAGAAATATGTTTATTTGAGGGGATACATACAAACCTGGAAAATGGACTATTTTAATGGATGACTTGGTAAATTAAATGAGATTTCAAACTTATTTTGGTTTTGTCACCTCTTTCAAATAATTATGCTAAAGTAAATAACAAGTAACATAGCTAAACTTCTTTGACGATATTAAGAATGTACGTGTCCTCTCCGATCCCTTCTATAAACAAATTCTGCTCTTGCCACTAACCAGTACGCATTTATGTAGAATCGTTGGGATAACCTTAATTCATGCAAGCTAGGACAAGTCTGCTTGCTACCCCTGCCTCAACCTCCTCTCACACACATTCTCATTCTGGAATAGACACGATCAATAAACCCAGCCGTCTCTTAAACAACTACTACACTTTTTTCTCTCTCGAGCACTTTTCCCTATTTCATTGGAGCCAAGGCTTCACATTTAGAGTTATTTCATTGAAGAAAAATAATTGTTATGTATAACCAAATATGGGTCACTTCCACATGAAATTACCCAATCTAAAAATAAATAGTTGCTTAACTCTTTTATTATGGCCTACCCCGTAAGGGAACGGCATGATTAGGTAGGTATGTATATTATATTATCACCATAGTTGTTACTACTAGTGAATATAATCATTTAATATTTATACTACTGTCTTAGAATTCGTAAAAAAAAAATTACGACAAAATAAAAGTTATTTATATAAAAATACAAACGGATATCATAGTTCATAAGCAAAATGATTGCGAAGTTTATTTATCATTTGTAATTTTAACAGTTTGTTTTATGTATTTTTGTCTTCAACCACATCTCAAAAGAGTAGCGAAAATAGGAATACTTAATCTTTCAAAATGGTTTAATTTCAATTTCAAATTAATACATAGAAATTATTTTTTCTCTTTGAATTTCAAACTAAAAAAACGTACAAATATAGTTATTTAATGCTAATTTAATGGGGCCAAACGAGGTAATATTTTCATCTCGGGAAAGTAAGGGAATATTATATATATTAGTTTATTTGTCGATGGGCGATAGTTTTCCTCAGAAAAGAGTAAGGTCGATAGGCCTCATCTTCCTTGTAAGGATCGTCTTGAGAAATAACTCTGCGACCTGAAAGGCGCTTATTGATATATCTGAGTAGACTGAAGGTCGCTTGTGAAGACAACCAAGCATCCTGAAGGGCGCTTGTTGAAGGATACTATTTTGGTAATCAATGATCAATGAATGGATGGATGCGGAGGTTAGATTTTTATTGACAGATTAAAGATTGTGGCTCGTATTCTGAGCCAAATTCCATTGGTAAAAAAATGTGAAAGAGTGACAAGCCGCGTGTGAGAGCCGACTCTACTACTACTCCCTTCACATGTGCAGCTAAGCTAGGGATGGGTACTAATTAGTTGCGCGTCAGGCTGAAACCTATGCACTTTATCATGCTTAATAGTTTGAAAAAAAATACGACTCTTAGAGAGTGAGGTGGGGCCGAAGAAAGAATAACTCTGGAGCCACCTCACTGAGTGGAAGTAAGAGCAGGAAAAACCCCCTCGACAAAAGTGAGGGTAAAAACCTGCACTAGTATTGTGCAGGGTGAATGCTACTTTATCAGGAATATAGTTGTACGTATATCCCCAGTAGTGTGGGTAGTTTACGGGAAATGTTTTAGATCAACGAGACATTTGTTGCCTGGATAAAAAAGAAGTGCTGAATATCTGAGTGCCATGCCATTTACTATTGAAGCAACACTAGGATTTGACTCCAGCCAAGACTGCGGCACTTGCCTAGTAAACCCCCCGCCCCTCAGAACCGGTCCCATTATCGTCCAAGTTTGTGCATTAGGCGGGGCGGGAAACAATACGGGTTTTTGTGTGTTTGTGACTGTAATTGGAACTTGTTTGTGGGTTATTTGTTGACTACCTCAACCCCTAATAAGTAAAGTGTGGTGTTCGAAGAGCCATTTCCTCACCTGGTGACTGGGACTCGACCTACAGAATCAATCCAGGAGACGTCCCCAGCTCAAGGTCACACTACCCGAATACAAGATACTCTTAGTAATATATAAGTTGCATCGGAGTCTACTTACAGATGGCACTCTGAGCTGAAAAGAAGGCCCCCGTATCCCGCTCTGCCGTGTGTGAGAGCAGACTCTACTACTGCTCTCTCCACATGTGCAACTAAGCTACACTAGGGTGGGGGACTACGTGTGCGTAAGGCCAAGGCCTATGCACTTTAACATGCGTGATAGTAATAAATTAATATACTACTCCATTAGAGTAAGATAGGGCAGACCTGTCAGACAAAGGGAAAGCCACCAGGACCCGCTCCCCACTGAGTGGAAGTAAGAACAGGACAAAAATCTCTTTGACTAAGTCAAGGATAAAAACCTGCACTAGTAACGTGCAGGATGCATGCATATATCAGTGTTAATATGGTTAGACCCATATTCCCGTTGGCCTAGGATATTACTGGAAATGTCAAGGATCTAATAGTCTCCTAATAAATACATTATAGTTTAGGTGCGTGGGTAGCTTGGGTCACAGAGTGGAAGAGCTACAAGTAGCTTACGGACTATGAATAGCCATCTGGCACAGAAACCCGATTAGCTGTTCGTCTGACAAGGGGTGAGATCTGATGAAAACGGGTTGATGAATCTCCAGGGGAGTAAGTGCTTGTTTTGGTCCTTGATTTGGGTACCTATTATGATAGTCTTTTTGGTTTTCTCTGGCTTGCTCTTGTTTATTCTGAAGATTATGATCTCGTTCTGAGGGGTCAATGGCCGTCTCGGTTGAATCTTAGGAAAATATAGTCGCCTATGTTTTCCTAGGAGCATTTGACTTGGAGTACAGTTGAGAGCATCGTTTCTTCGATTCTGAAGTGCGAAAAGGATAAGATAGAGAGACAGGTCCCAATGTTTCTGTTCTTTTGTTGTTGGGATGAATCCTTAACTTCTTCTCTCTGTGGGGTTTTCAAGAGGTAGATAGTGAACTGTGGTCCACCTATTTGGTTCCCCGGTCTCTACAGACTTTTCCCATTCTAGTGATCTAATTATTGTAGTCCATTGTCTGATAGTATGGTCTCAGGATATCCCCACTTACTGAATACCTCTTGATTCAATTGTTTGATGAGTACTACGGTGGCTTGTTATATAGGGAATGCTTAAATTCATCTGGAAAATAAGTCTGTGACTACAAACATATCTTTTCCCGCGTAACGAACGTGGATAAGGCCCCATGAGGTCGATGGCTTTGTCGGTTCACGGGGTGTGAGGTACATGAGCTTTAAGTGGTGAGTGGATGATTCTTCCGGTGGTTTTCATCCTTGAACAGGTATCGTATCCACTCACGTACTGCTGTATGTCTTGTCTCATTCGCCTTCTGATGTGGTCTGCTTGTGTGTGGTCATGGTAATGATGTGTGTCTTCATCTCTGATGAAAAGATGTTTCTAAACTCCTCGTCTTCTCTTTCCAGAAAGTAGATATTGTCCCCTTCGAGGTGATGTGTCCTAAGATAATGTCTTTCTGTACGCGATAGGTTTTTTTTGGGAGATTCTTTGAATCTCTTTAGCTAATCTATCTCAGCCATCACTATGGGGTCAGGGAGTTGAGCTTGTAGGTTTTTTCCATCCAAAGAAAGAGCGGGCTGGTTCGCCAATAATTAGGTTTTCATGGGGAGTGGTCCATGATAGGGTGTACCATCCTTGTCCATGATTGAGTGTCTGCTCAAGGTTCTGGTCCTAATTGGTGTCTGGATAGCACGCCTGGGAGTGTTCTCTGTCCCGTGAATATATTCACTGTCTAATTGATACTCTAGGCTATAGCAACAGTGTCTTTGTTGGTTTAGTGTTTCCGTCTTTCATCGTATTTAGCCACTTGAGACAACGGTTGCTAGTTCTGAAAACAAGAGGTTTATCCAGGCACATATATTTTTATGGCCCAGATTACTGCTAAATATGCTTGTTCATTGCTGTGATATTGCTGTGGGCAGTGCGGCTTAGCTTTGAACTGCTGTGTAGTACGTATCCGAACCCTCTTTCTGGCATAGGTTTAGCAGTAAATTACCCTCTTAAGTCATTTCATGGTAAAATGAGATGCGCCATTTTGTTTGTAGTGTTGAACAGTGTCTAGATACGAATTTTAATCAAAATCATGATCACAGATTTCAAGAAAATCGATTCTTTCTCTTTTGTCCCATAAGTAAACTACTCTTAATTTTAGGGATAAATATTTAATTCCAAAAACGCCTCGGGGTAATTTTATGAGAATCCTAGATTCCAAGTCTTAAGCCGATTGGTGAAATAGTTTTCGGCTCTAGACCAAAATAGACAAACGGAATCATAAAAAACACTTTTTCGAGTTCGGTGGGTAGTGAAACGTCGATATCCATCAAAATCTGCTAATTTTTTTTTATGATCATACTACCACTACCCAAATGGTCGTGAGTAAGACAAAAGAATAATAAACATTTAGAACCTTAAATAACAGATAAGAACATTTATTAAGCTAAAATTTAATTATTATATCGATTTCAATTCCGGTTTTGGTTCTTAAATATATTTATATTAAGGGTTCCTGTTGCGTTTCTGGTTTACTAAAAATAACCGCTAATTTCGGCTTTTATTGGTTCCTGTTCGACTCTCTGATTGCCAAGGCTCAGAAAAAGGTTATATTTTCTATAGCCTTTAAAGATAGTATATGTTACATTCTAGCACTTGAAAAATTATATTTGAAGCTTTCAGAAAACTTACTTTAACTACATATTAGATTGACCCAATCACTACATAATAATTCGGCTCAAATTCAACAAGCAAAATTACCAGTTTTATAGGCCTGGATAAAAGTAAGGCCAGTGTTGAAGAAAAACATGATTTCATCCCCTTTTTGGGGGAATACTCTCAAAAGATATTCCCCCCCCCTCCCCCCCTCATTCTTCATATTTCAAGTTAAAATATCACTACAGGGTTAAGTAACTGCCAGGCATTTTTAGTGCATTCCAGGGATTATAAAAGCTTTTTTTTTATATACGTTCTTAGTTGTTGCATTCAAAAGATCCATAATTAATGTAATATGAAGTTTGTAGAGTTGGCATAGAATAAACCCCTCAGGATACTGACACACTCTAGTAATTTTATTTGACAAATTATACAAATATTTTATCCTTAAGCTTCCTTACATATTCCTTTCATTTTAATTATCTATTGATTACAATTACATGGTGGCTACAGACAGGGAAAACAGGGAAAACCTGGAAAAGTCAGGGAATTTTTGAATGACAGGGAAAACAGAGAAATGTCAGGGAATTTAACTAAAAATAAGGAAAAGTCAGGGAATTAAAAAATATGTCTAAAAATCCCATTAATTTCGCAACCAAACACTAAAACAAAAGTTAATAATACCTAAATAAAATAACATTTTAATTTTGAAAATAACTGATAAAACTGTTTATGTTTAGTAGATACAAACTTTTTTTTAATATGTGGTCAATAATAAATAAAACCAGTATCATCCACCATTAAAATTGGAAAAAAGTAATCAGGGAAAATTGAAAAATGTTGCCTGAAAAACCTGGAAAAGTCAGGGAATTTTGTAAAATATCTTTTGTAGCCACCCTGAATTAGTCAAGTTTGCTCCTTGGTGCCTCTTCCCGCCGTTATTTTGTGTGGACCCTCAAGAAAGAACAAGTTTGATTACAGTAATAACCTCATGATATCCAATACCTGTGACCTTTAAACAACTGTGTCAAGATTCTCCCCCATGCAAATACCTGCACCAGGGATCAACTCGGCGAGCGCTCCCAACATGAGAATACCACTACGCTAACTCTGCGATCAATGCGGCACTGCTGCTCCCTCGCGGCTTTTACGAGTTCCACCGATAAAATATTATGAGCTGTAACCGAGAAAAGTGCCACTTTTCGACTAACTCACTCCTTGTTTAGAAAGTAATTGAAAAGTGTGCAAACCATCCTATAAATGTTATGTACTTTCTAATCTGTACTTTCTCCCACCCTTCCCCTTCCCACACACATTTCTTGTGGTAACAGTGTATGTTTGGGTAGTTCGCTTCCAGAGGGATTCGTGAAATTTGTTTTATTTTACTTTTGAAGACACGGCCATACTTGCGATTTAGTCGCCATAGAAAGGACGTCACCTTGAAATAGCTTTGTTATCTAAGGGGAGGATGGTGGAGGTGTCTAGAGCAACATGAGGTCAGGGCCGTAGCAGAGGTTCGAACCTCTTCCCAAAATATTATTAATCATGAGGTCCCGATCTTTTTTGGTAGGCTACTTCACTAACTATACTCACATGGCCAAAAACTTTGATCATAATGGCTTGATTTTATAAATAAATATTTGATAGATTTTTTTTAAACTGTTTCAATTTTTAGGTTTTAATTTCATGCTTTGTGGCAAGGATAAGTCATTTTTAGAAATTTATGTATATTATATAATCGATGTTTTTAAAATCTTTAAAGCTCAAACATTTAAATTTTTACCACAAAGACTGAGAAGATAATGTAGGCTTAAAATTTGTATCTTCTTTACCTATGTTTATGAAATCCACATTTCTGGCGGGTTACTTAAAGTAACGCGTTGGAAAGCAGTAGCTATTGCTTCTGATTCAGGTATTTGTAAATCTATGTTTATATGGATTAACATAATGCAAGGGTTTATTTTCTCTATCTATGTCTTGTAGACATAGTGAGTGTCATGCCAAGTTGTTCATAGGTCATGTTTTCTTTATCTCTTGACGTATACATGCGGAGCGGTCATGTCAAGGTGTTTCTAAATGATTTTCTGTCTCCATCTCTTGATGTTCACATGGTAGAAGAGGGAATGGAGGTATGTCCAGATGTTTCTAAATGATTTTCTGTCCATCTCTTGATGTAAACATGGTTGGAGGGAGAAGGGAGGTATGTCCATATGTTTATATATCATGTTTTGTCCAGCTCTTGATGTACACATGGTTGGAGGGGGAAGGGAGGTATTTCCAGGTGTTTATATATCATGTTCTGTCTCTCTCTTGACGTACACATGGCGAGGGGTCATCTACAGGTGTTTATGTATCATCTTATGTCTCTCTCTTGACGTACAGATGGAATAGAAGGTATGTCAAGGTGTTTATATTTTATAATGTTCTGTCTCTCCTATCATGTATATTTGGTGGGGATAATTTAAAGGTGTTCAAACGCTATGTGCTTTCTACCTCTTAATGTGCGTGTATTGGGATGGATTTAGATGTATGTCACTTGGGCGTCGAATTAATCTTATTCGACCTGGCAATGTTTTATGTAGACATTATTTAAGTTCAACTTAGGTCTGTATTAACAAAGATGTGTTTTTCGTTACGTACTAGCTACATAGAATTTCTCACATAATATGATTATTAGATTTTAAATATATTAAATTATTTAATTCATATAATACTTTCAGATATTGTTCATTTCGTGTACTCATTACGGTACGGTATATTGAAACGCTTTAATGTTGATCCTTTTTACTGTTGGTATTTTGTTTTCACCCCAGTGCCACTGTCACTTTCATCACGGTCCATACGGTGTGTATATTAACGCTAACACTGTATGAGGAAGATAGAACTGAAATGCAATGTACTTTTATGCTTGCGTAAAGAAAGATTGGGAAATCATTTAGAATAAACCTTCATTACAGTCACTCGGGATTCGAAAACCGAAATTCCCATCACCGTTAAATCAAACTAAATGAGCAATGTCCTTATACCGCGTGTCCACAGTCGCGGCTTACAGAACATGAAACAGTTATGCATAAGAGCCAAACTCCTGATACATAAGATTATCAGCAATGCACAAATAAGTTTCAGCTTCCAATGAAAACCATGCGATGATATCCCGAGGCTATACTTGTGCCCATGCTGGGCTATGCAGCTAGTGTATGGAATGTAAACTTGAAGAAGATAAAGCAGGCAGAGTTGCTCAGGAGGCTTCGGAGGGATATTCTTCTGAGGCCATCCGGGGCTTAATCCACAACATCAACAGATGCAGGTTGGGTATCTGCCCGCCGGATCTGTAAGTCAGGAAGAGGGGCGCAATTTATTGGTTAGGAACAGGTAATATGCAACGGATGAAAGAGCTGATAAAATAAGAGTAACAACCAAGAGAGAGAGATAGGAGCTGTGCAGGATAAATTGCTAGTTAACTGGGTGAGGAGCACTAAAGAGAGATGAACCTTCTTGCTACTCCACAACCTGATTGAAAGATTAGAAATGTGACACCTGCAGCCCACTCAGGGACTAGCGCATTATATTAATACAAAATTATTTTTAAATAATCGATAGTATTATTACCTGTTAGGGTGGTCGAATCTTCCAAGGCAGGGATGTCAAACTTGTTGCCCGATTCAAGATTGTCTGTGGCCCCGGACCTTGTAATAAACCAACAGTAGTGTTCCTGATGCAGGTCTCCATGTTTACTGTTTGACTGTGACGTCTTAATGACTTTTCCACCACTTCGACTTGGTCCTAATGGGTTGGCAACACAAGTAAACAACTCCTTAGTGACCACCCCGGCGACCTTGAACGTGGCTCTTATAGGTTTTATATGTTTATCTCCTAGGCAGGGTCTTCGACTCCCAACTCCTTTATTTTTCTACTGTCTGACTCAGACGCCTTTATAAATTGCTCATATATATTAATAGTAATAGAAAATTTACGGCATTAAAATGTTCCAATACAGATTATTTCATGGGAAGTCTCTTTGGCACTGTGAATTTATATTTGAATACATTTGGCAAACAAAATTAAAAATATTGGTCCTAAAAATAAAAAATAAACTATAAAGCTAAAATCATGTAATAAATTGGCACAATATGGTAACTCTAAGATTTTATTTTGAAGCCGGAGCTTGTAAAATGTACCAACTCCGACTCCACAGTCCTGTCCTTAGGTTCCAAGTTCGGATCTCGGTTGGGTTTTAACCATGTGCAATTCTTACCTAGTGGGTTTCTCCACTGCACTGCACTGTCTTTAATGACATAATTATGTTTAAAAGAAACAACGCTTAAAGTGTGAATAGATCAAACCATGTTCCGCCATCTTTACAATACAACAGCTCTCCATGCAAATGATGGTGTGGACAGTGAATAGGGCCTCGATTAAAATATAACGATTATCGAGTATGTGACAATGGCTCAATACATTCGGTTAGGTATTATAGTCACACCCGAAATCCTACCAATAAGGGGCTAAGGGACAATGTAGTTGCAGGCGTTTTCTCTCGAGCTATCTGGATATTCTTACAAATGAGCACGTTACTATACTTAAGTCCAAATACTTTCGACACGTATCTGAACAATATCAAATCCAAGGGACAACTGCGTAGTAGAAGTTTTCTCGAGAACCGCGATGAATATCCGGTAAATGAATGATGTATTAAACCAAGGTCCAATCATTACCATTATCATTATCATACCATAAATTTGAACAAGATTGGCTTAAAGGGACAGCTGCAGTAGGTGGTTTCTCACGAACCGTAATACATATCGGGTAAATAATAAATGTACTTTACCTTAGTCCATTTACCATTAGCACACACGAAATCGGAACATGGAAGGACCCAAGGGTCAACGGCGTCGAAGGGGTTTTATTCTAAATCATAAGTATAATCCAGAATGTGATCATACCGAGGTTCTATTAAGATAGCCATGTACCAAATCGAAACAAAAAAGAGTATTAAGATAACTTCTTCGTGGCCGTTTCAGGGATAATTGTGTATTAGGCGTTTTCTCCTCAACCATAATGCATACCCGGCAGGTGACTGATGTTTCAAACCAAGGTTAACTTACCTACCATAGCCACACTTGAAATTGGAACAAAAATGGTCTAAAGGAAAGTGCATATGAGACGTTTTCTCACAAATCGTAAGGAATGATCGACAAATGGCTAGTCTAGTGTATGAAAGTTTAATTACCATTGCCATTTCCGAAATTGTAACCAACAAAGGCCTACAGGTAACAGCGCAGTAGCTGTTTGAAGTATAACTGCGTTGTAGATGTTTTCTCCAAAGCCACTTAGGAATATCTGGAAATTGATTAGTGTACTATACTCAGGTTCAAGAACCGTTGCCATGTCCGACGGAAGGACCTAAAGCCCGTATCACACGACACTAGCTCGTACTTGAAATCCAGTGTGCTAGCTAGCGCTAGCTAGCACGTCATCATCTAGCGTCGTGTGAATCAGAAAAAGTATACTGGTTCTGCCACTTGGTACTGGCTACCATACTAGTTTTGAGGATAGAACAGGCGCTATTTTCGTACTAGTTCTGACACTAGTCTGTGTAATTCGACCAATCAAAGCGCGCTGAGACTTTGTGAGTTTGTGTGGAGAAATAATAGAAATGGCGCCGACATGGTCATCGGATGTTATTTTGTTGTTGGCAGAAAATTATTCTAAATATCCTTGTTTATATAATACCAAATTTCCACAATATGACAATATATTAAATATATATTTAATTAAAAACATGTCATCTAAAAATGACAAACTGTGTTCCAGACCCAAATTTAATTTAAATAAACTTGATAGCATGCCAACTTGGGTGGTTGCTTTTTTAGAATATAAAGTGTGCGTAGGCCTAAAAAAAGAACATGTGTGTGTTAAGGATACTGTACTTGGACACCCATAGTCTTAGGTGCCTCTGACCACATCGTAAATATATGAATACAAATTTGGGGAGATACTAAACGTTAGAGTCACCCTGAATGTATCCTACCTAACCTCCGAATGTATCATTTTCAGTATCCCGCGATCATTATTTCGTCTTTCCAGCCAGTTCCGTGTCCATATTCTTTTCCTACGCTCCCTCTCATAATTTTCAATATCATTATTAATAATTAATTCAGCTGCTTCATCCAAAATTAATAGTTGATGTTCCATAAATATTTGCACTAGAACCTAGTACCAAACTAGCAGCGTGTGAATACTCTAGTCCCGTTTCTATTGTACTAGCTAGTATACAGATATCAAGGCGCTAGCTAGCACACTTGATTTCTAGTACAAGCAAGTGTCGTGTGATAGTAGCTTTAGGGACAACGCCGTAGTATACGATTTCTCGGAATATCCGGCCAGAGACTAGAGCCTTATACTAAAGTGTAACTACGGTCGTCACTCAGGAAATCGGAACGCTGAAGGGCCCATGGGACAACGGCGTAGTAGACGTTTTATGTAAGCACTATACTAATTAACATACCCACGTACAAAAATCGAAACGTGCGAGAGTCAAAGGGATTGGATTTGGCGCCACAATGGCAGTGATTATTCTCAACACGTTGAAACACGCGAACAATCCCACCTTGACCATTAACTTGTTCGCGTTGGATAATTTTATACTCATAACCTAGATATCCTCATTTCACTAAGAACAAACCAACCCTCATACGTAGTTATGCTCACAACATAAGTATCCTTATAATCAAAGCTATCCTCATGGAGCAGCTGAGATTAAATCATTTCTTACTAAACTGACTCACAAAATAACTTATCTTTTCGCTTTACACTATTCCCTTACAAGACTATTTGAGACTGACACCTAGGGATTCAAAAAACTTTATTTGCTGATACGTGACAGGAATTAAACCCGAGATACTCGGCTAGTCTGTTGAGTGCAGTGTCAGTCTAGTGACGGTAGGTAGTCAGTCTCTTGGTCTATTTGCGGTCCAATCGCAAATGGGTTATCAGAGTATATCGCTACGCGTCCCTGGACTGTAGCTATTGTTATTTGTTGGTCCTTCATCAACTTAACACTAATAATGAGGAAGGTTACTAGAGTAAGTGCACCAGTATTTGCCTGTAAACATGAAAAATTACCCCCGGTGGATTTATTTATCAACACACGGCTTATAAACAATACTATGATCCTACGTAAAGAGGGGTACTCGCAAATTCCGACTCTACATAGTCAAACTAAAGTTGAGAATAGGGACTTGAATTGAGCGTGCTAACTTAAATAATTTATTTATAAAATAATTCCTGTGCCATTTAGATATTATAGAACACAATATTGGGAACCTGTCTAAATATTAACACAAGTTGGTAGTAAACATATAAGATGTTCTATAGTAGCACGTGTTTCACCCTTCTCTACCATTAGTGGACCCTACGCGTAGAGTGGCCCTCGCAAATGTGGATACAGTTACTCTAACAAGAATTAGTGCTTACTTCGTCTGGTTTACTTGTGTCAACTTGACAAGTTGAAACACATCCGACTGAGACTTTTTGTAGTTCTTTATACCGCGTCTAAATATGAAAACCACTGTCAAAAAAAAATCTTACTTTCAGGTTGTAGTAGGTATCGGTCATACTATTAAATATAGGGAGGGAGATATTATAAATATGTGGCCCCTTAATAGGGAGACATTATTTGGCTGTTAAACTCACGGGAATTTATTTAGCAATCGCCTTATTGGGGTGTTTGCTTGTGTTAGGTGAGAAAGGAGGAGGAAACATAATATATAAATAGTTATTTGTTCTCCTAAGAGGCGTTTGTGAGTCTAAAGAATCGGAAACCTTGAGTGAAGATTAATGTTTGAATTGTGCTCTTCTACCGGACGCAATCTCTGTTAAACAAGTTTATTTATTTACGTCATTTAGTACAATATCTCTTGTTGATTTACAGACAATAACTAAAAGCTTAGTATCGTTTAAATATATATAGTTTTATAACAGCTTCATAGTTAATTTAACAATGCACAGTATTTTATGATTATCTTTTTTTCTTTCTTTGTTTAAGTGACCGACATGTTTCTATTTATGTGTCAACCGTGTTATTTGATATAATTTAAAAATACTTAAAATATTTTTTAAATGTAGCATTTGAAAGGATAACACACAAAACTCCCAAGTCTTATTTGTCACAAACATGTTATGTTATGAAAATAATTTCAAAAATTTGGCGCATAGTATAATCAAAATTTTTTTTCCATTTTTTTTCTGCGTAAAAACACGCATTTTAATTATATATTTTTTTGCTTTAATTTATGTATCCGGGATACGTTTATTTAATTTTTTATTTGCCAGCGCAAACTTTCGACTGCCTGATTTAAATAACTAAGTAGGTCTATATTGTTTATTCAATTCCAGTCATGTACATAAATAGTTTAGCTATTTACTTGTTAAAGTATTTATAATTAAGAGATTTTTGGTGTGAATAACTAATTTTGAACAAACTCATTATAGACTTAATCCTTGAAACAAATTAGTATATTGTTTATTACATTTCAGTTATGTTAATATAATAAATATTATACATGTTTATAGAAAAGATCACTTTATTTGACAAAAACCTAAACTTTGTTTAATATTAGCAAACTTTCAACTTTTTGACAAGTTTTACAAATTCTATAACCACTTAGCTATCCAGGAATCGTCCCGTGTCCAGGGTCATTCTTCCCTAGATTCCTGGATAGCTCAGTAGTTGGAGCATTGGCGTACTAAGCCAAAGGTCCCGGGTTCAATTCCCGTGCCCTGGTTTCATTTTTCAATTTTCAGAATATGATATCTAGATGGAGAATTCGTCACTAAAAAGCATGAACAATAGCTTTGGCTATTTGATTCTTAAGTTTTACAACGTTACAAATTAGTACATTTATTGTTTATTTCTAGTCTTTTTCATTAATATGATTTTTATGAGATGTTTTTTATCTTCTTTGCTTGAAGTAAAATTTTGTTTGAGCTAACATAGGACCGAGGCCACTATTAGAAAAGACCCGTTTGTACCAGTGTACCCATATTCCTCGTTTATGGTTTCCTGGTTGGGAATGGTGTTAGCCAAATATTTTGCTATATTAAACTCTAAAATATTAATAATAGCCTTGTGTGTCTTCAACTCAAGCTATTCCCCTGAAATAATTGAGTTGTCAAAATGAAAGTTAAGTGATTTGGTACAGTTAGTAGCACTAGTAAGGTACATGGACCAGCTAATTACTTAGTGCTTGTCAACTGTTGTCAAACATTTACATTTTATATATAATTTAAATGATTTAATATATATTATTTTGAGTTAACAAATCTCTCAAC
The DNA here is from genome assembly GCA_033556935.1 of Timema podura. Taxonomy (NCBI): domain Eukaryota; kingdom Metazoa; phylum Arthropoda; class Insecta; order Phasmatodea; family Timematidae; genus Timema; species Timema podura. The sequence continues at coordinate 61,395,688 of JAVRXN010000002.1, read as the reverse complement.
CTATCTTCTAGAAGTAGCCTACACAACATACGGTATATGGAATTTATTTTCTACCAAGTCTATTACATATTGTATTAAGAACATAGTAAACAACCATATCCATTAAAATTCATTTAATAGCCATTTCGTCGTTTGGGCCTATAACATTTTCAGAAATGCATTAGCCTATACAAGGCCGTAGTCAAGGGGGTGGGGGGTTCGGGGTTCACCCCCCCCCCCCCCGAAATTTTATGAACAAAATATATATGGCTTTATTTATGGTTCAAACAATATCAAAATTAAGGTACAAGTACAAATTAGGGGGCTGTGTTACCATAAAAAGCACTTCAGAGAGCTTCCAGAGGTGTTTATTATTTAGAATTTTTTCTAGCCTTTGGCAGTTATGGTGTTATGTTACCATAAAAAATACTTTAGAGAGCTTCTAGAGCCGTTTAATAATTAGAATTTGTCCTAGCCTCCGATAGTTAGGGGGTAGTGTTGCCATAAAAACACACTTCAGATAGCTTCTAGAACAGTTTTTTATTTAGAATTTTTTCTAGCCTCCGTCAATTGGGGGATGGGTTCACAAAACCCCCCCTGAAATGATTGGCTGGCTACGGCCTTGAGCCTATAGCTTAAATCAAGTCTTTGAACCACCAAGCCATCTAATATTCAAAATGATAATATTGAAGTATTATTTTGTAATTGTATGCATTTTTTTAAATTGACATTGTTTTCCAGTCTTAATTCGTCGAGTGCTTTGGAATTTTTTTTAGCACTGCGTCTTAGTACCCGCTTTAGCTATATGCTTGCTTTGGATTTTTGTTTTCATTTATAATTTTCAAAACTTTATTTTGAATCTTTCCAATTGGGTTAAATATAAATCGTTGGTTTTCCCCCAAGAAGATTCCCCATAACTTATGTATGATTCGATTAATGAACGAAGTGCTATTTCTAAAATATTAAATGCAACATATTATTATAATTAACACTTACTAACCATCCTCGCTCCAAGTTCGCGCTTATTATGTATATGTGTTATTCCATTTCATATCACAGTCGAGTCCAGTGGTAATGAGAGCAGGACAATAGAAACATGTGCGACCTCAACTTATTGAAGGAGATATTGTTTAATTCGAGTCCTGGACGTGACATGAAGAGTTATTGCGCGGAATGTCTGTACAGGTTTGATTTGGCTCGCTCCCTTGAAGCGAATTCTGGGCTCTGGCAACTAGTAACTGGCGTGGCTTTCCGGGAGGGTCAGGGAACCATTCCAGGGGGCTTGCTAATGGCTTTTCCTGCTATTCCTCCACACAACGCAGAGTTCTATTTTTACATTCCCCTCCTGCTTCCGTGCAACCCCAGTAATACGGCTAGGTATGTCCATTATCACCACCGGAGGAATGGATGGATGTACAATGCCCCAGACTTCCACTTGACATGGACACTTCTAATTACTTCTGATTTCATAAACCTTGCTGCACTTTATTTCTGCTCAGCTACATAACTCTAACATTTGTCAATAACATTGAACCCTAACATATATCTATAACATTGAACCCTAACATACATCTATAACATTGAACCCTAACATATATCTATAACATTGAACCCTAACATATATCTATAACATTGAACCCTAACATATATCTATAACATTGAACCCTAACATATATCTATAACATTGAACCCCAACATATATCTGTAACATTGAACCCTAACATATATCTGTAACATTGAACCCTAACATATAAGTAGTTAGTGGGGTTTACTGAAACAATTTGACCTACTTTTCTCTGATAGGTCGCTATAAATAGATCTGGCCTCTGATTGGCTGCTATAATTAGACCCCCCACCCCCCCCTTCTCCCTCTCCCCTCCACCCCCACCCCTCCGCTCTGATTACAAAATCTCCACCAGTTGATTACGAAATTTCCTCCCCTACAACACCCTCTCCCTACATCCCCCCTCCCCCTACAACCCCCTCCCCTACACCCCCACCACACGTTGAACATGTTGGTACTTGTGTGGGTCTTTTTTTTCTTAATTATTAATGATTGTTAATTAAATATTCATATAAGGGTTATGGGGAAGGACATTGGAGTATATTTTATTTGGATGGTGAGCATACGTCTCTGCACGAACCTCTCGCTACGACTGCGTGGTGTAGAGTGTGAGTCAACCATAAGGCCCCTTTCACCAACCCTACTCGCGAGGACAGCATGACCGTGCCCTCTGGCAGCACTCAGTTGAATGCGAGCAAACCCCCTCATCTCGTCATACCTCCTCTCCCTTCTCTTTTTCCCCCTCCCCCCATCCCTACGTCACTGACGTTGAGTGGCAATGTTTAGGGGGGTAGGAGGGGTCAGTTGCCTCCCAGTGGAAAATTTTATGTTGCAATAAGCAAACATCCCCCACCCCTCCCCCCCGCCCCTCCCAGGGAAATCCCGTTTGCGTTGATTACGAAATTTCCCCCGCTGATTACGAAATCTCCTGCGTTGATTACGAAATTTCCTCCCCTTAACCCCGTCTCCTACAACCCCCTCCCCCCTACAGTCCCCAGGACATTTTGGTTCTTGATGATTAATTATTGTTAATTGATGATTTCTAATTAATTATTGTTAATTGATGATTAATTATTAATTATCGGGATGGACTATGGAGTTTATTTATTTATTTGGGGAACATACATCTTGTTTATTTGGATGGGAAATGTAGCTCTCCCCCAGCGACGAAGCACTCGCAATGAATGGCTTATATTGAATGACAGGGTCTGCAGGGACTTCCCTTTCACTAGCGTAGAGCGCTACCTTGAATTACGAAATCACAAGGTCGGGGGAAATCCAACGCTGTGTCTTTCAAGCCCCCACCCCACCCCCTTTACCTTGTCAGTGTTTGGGGAAACCCAGGCGCGGCGTCATTCAACCCCCCCACCCCACCCTTTACCTTGACTCTGCGAGTTTAAGGAAAGTACCGTTATCTAGCATTTATTTTTCAACAGCTGTCGCGTGAGGAAGTGCGCTAAGATTGATGAATGGTTACCCCCAGATACTCAATACATTTTAGCGTCCTAAATCCTTTGGCGAGATGCGTACCAGCATTTGCTCTGAGGTAGTATAGAAAATCCCCACCCGAGCGCGACCAAAAATAATTACGACAAGATTTGAACATCGAACCCCTGCGCTGTAAATAAAATCACCACACTTCACACGAGCGGGAGGGGGCCGCTATCCCCAACACAAAAGTCTACTAAAATTGATTGTTTGGTATCGACCGTCGACATGCGTGGATGTCTGTCACAGGTTGACCAGCTTTTTCTAGCCCAGGTAGAAAGTGTACCCGCATTTGTGTCTATCACTTTGTCAGCGGACGCCATAGACCATGCGATGCATTGTAACGGTAGATTGCTACCCATGGACCTAGTCTTTTTTGACAAAAACCACTTAAACAACAAATAAATTTAATGTCCGCTGAAATAATATATTCATAAGTAATAGCAAATACAATTTTAATGCTCGAACCGATAATACACACACTAACAAATTAGCCATTTAAACCGCAAGCCAAAATTATAGGAAGTGCACACACATTTTGTAAGGAGGGAGAATGGAAAACCTCCCTAAATACGTTCGAGGAATCTATAATATTTATTAGCGTTCTAAGGGAACTTTCTGCGGGATCAAACCCCGGCCTGTTTCTAAAATGATGTGATCCGTCGCCCCATGCCAAATAACCTTGTTGTGTTTCAGCTCACGCCATGAAAAGAATACGGGATTCGGACCAGGGACTTTTGGCGCAACAAAAATAATTATCACACACGATAGAGTTTTGTCTCCTCGAGATTTTCATGCCATCTTTTATCGGAAAAGTAACTGTGAGAGCTTTAAATGAGCTGACAGCTATTTAGGACAATCATACTGTCTCTTAAAGCTTGTCATGCTATCTCTTAGGCGGGCTGGAACTACCTGCCAGTTTGTAATATGCAAGAGTGAAATAAGTGCTGATTTGCAGGACAACAGCAAACTATATAGCTACTGAAATGTTATTTTCGACCAATGAGAAGGCGACACCTTTCATGTGGCACACATCTAGACAATCCATCATCAGAAACTATTATTAACTCTCAGAAAAGACCGCTTTTAAATTGATTGTATTTTTTTATTCTACTCAAGACAGTCAATATTTTCTTTAAAGTTACCCACCTAATAAATATTGAGAATTATTTTAAACTACTCAAAACATTTTAAATTTTGATTTTTATGGCATAATAGTAGTAGAATCTAGCTTCTAATATTTCAATGCAGCACGTTTATTTAAATATATAAATGTACTTATATTCGCCCCATACGAGCTGAACCTACTAGCTACAGACTATACTACCAGGGTTTTAGATCCACAGGTAGGTTTAACAGTCAACTGTTTCCATCATTCTATTGTTTTATTTTCTCATTATCACCTTCCCCCACAGTATTTTTGAAAAGCACCACGTCCCACTTCTTATTCAGGCTATACAAATATTTACTAACTACGCTAGTGAGCGAAAGATGAGGACGGATGAATTTAGAGGAAGTGTACTAGCATTTACGTGGATAGAGAATGTAAATCAATTTTTTTTATAAACTACCCTCAGCACACCTGACCAGGATTCGAACACCAAACTCCCTGTCATTGGCATAGGCACGAGAGTGATGTCTTAGACCATGCGACCACCATAGTAGGTAAGTATTTATTACAAATTAATCAATGAATCTTCCTAATTAAATGTGTGTATTTTATCCCTTTTCCGTGTGTGCGTGGCTATATTTTTTCGCATTTCTTTTCAAGTTTATTAAAGCTAATATATATGATTTGTGTTCAATACTTTCGGAGATTTTGTTTGGTTAAAATAGTCTTCCCCCTTAGTGCGAGCCTGACGTCTTGTACCCCGCGACCACCGGTCTATAAAATATTAGTGTAACTATGAGAGGGTGAAAAAACTTATTTGCGTGGAAGGAAAGTGGTAACCCATTTAGGGAAAAACCACCCTCAGTTCACCTGACCAAGATTCGAACATCGAACTCCCTCATCGAAGCGGGTATATATCACTATGCACTCTTTTTAGTGAGTTAACAATCTTTACGAGGCTGGCTCTTCAACCAACCCAAATATTACAAAAAATCGAAAGAAGAAGCAGAACCGCGAGTCCAGCTGGATTCGGATTTGGGAAGGTTGAATCCACATCTGTGTTTTGGGGGGAGTAAGGAAATTTTCCAGCGTTTACGTGGAGAGAGAGCGGGAAAACATTTAGTGAGAACTACCAACAGTACACCTCGGCGGGTATTCGAATCCCTAACACAGATTCGAACCCCGATATCTTTTGCCGGTTGCTTCATGTTCTTTAGTTACCAAACACAAGAGAAGAATAAGGTGTTTCAACCGTTCTGACCCTAAAATACGTTGTGACAGAAAGGCGCCGGCAATATACACGTGTCAGCTTTGCCGGAATAAAATATTAAAGAGCGCAGAAGTGAGCCCGCATTTGTATAGAGGGAGAGTGAAAAACAACCCCCCAGGTCAAGACAGCACTCTCACAATATACTAAACTGCAGAGGGATTCGAATCCTGGTCCACTGGCTACCACACGCTAATGGATTGATAATTGGGAGGTTTGAGCCCGCCTTTGCATAGAGGGAGAGTTAAAAACACCCCACATGACACCTGACAATGGCTACAAGCGTGAGATAAAAGCTGATGTCGACCAGGTGAAATGTGTAACAGCATTTGCCATGCGTTTGTTGCCCTCTAAGGGACGTCACAGGGCGAGGTGTGTACCCACATTTGCGTGTCATTGACATTCGAACCCTACAACACCGCCCGTATGAGAGAGATAAAATAATAAAATTATTGCTGTTCCGTAATTTTTTTCAGGGCTGAAATGTGAAAACAGTCAAAGTTATTATTTATGCTTTCTCCTGCTAGATATCACCGATGGCGTTCGAACCCGGGACTTGTGGCGTTTGTCGACCATGCAGGGAATTTAACTCAGGACCCTTCGCAAAGTGTGTGTAATAAAATAAACTTGAACCCTAGGACAGCTACAAATACAGTCCAGGGCAGTTAATGTATCACTATGAACGGTTAAACCTACATTTTCAAGCATACAGGGAATCGAAATCAGGACCCCCTCGCAAAGTGTGTGTAATAAAATAAACTTGAACCCTAGGACAGCTACAAATACAGTCTAGGGCAGTTAATGTATCACTATGAAAGGTTAAACCCTCATTTTCACCCCATATCTGGAATCGAACTAGGGTCCATGGCTAGGCAAACAAACAAATTATCATGCGCGAAGAAAACGGCCTCGGTACACACGCACGACAGACAAGCGTGAGATAAGAGCTGATCTCGACTAGGTGAAATGTGTAACATGTTATGTCCAAAAGGTGAAAAATCAATTATTATTCTATAATAATATTTCTGTATGTGACCAATTAATAAGTACTATGATGTATTCATAAAAAATAAACACATAGTTTTGTTGATCACAATAACCAATCTGTAATTATAAACGTTAAACCAAATTGTTCTAATATGTTTAGCAAAATTTAAATTTTCAAAAATAAATTATTTGTAAATTACCCGAAATTATTTGGTATATGTGAAAAAAAAGAAATCTAGCGCGTTAGCCAACAGTACACCTCGGCAGGTATTCAAATCCCCCCACTACGGACTCGAACCCCGATATCTTTCGCCGTGTGCTTCATGCCCTCTAATTAACAATCCCATTCTTTTCCCTAAAATACGTTGTGACAGAAAGGCGCTGGCAATATACACGTAACAGCTTTGCCGACATAAAATATTAAAGATCACAGAAGTGAGCCCGCATTTGCGTAGAGGGAGAGTGACAAACTATCGCCTGGTCTAGGACAGCACTATCGCAAAATACTAAGTTGCAAGGAGTTCGAATCCTGATCCACTGGCTGGCACACGCTAATGGATTGATAATTGGGAGGTTTGAGCCCGCACTTGCATAGAGGGAGAGTTAACACCCCCTTGTTTACCCGACCGAGATTTGAACCTCGAACTCCTTAAGTATTAATAACGCTAACGGATTGATAATTGGTAAGTTTGAATTTAGAAGAAGTGTGCCCGTATTTGAACAATATAGGACTTGTCAAACTTGTAGGGATTGAACCCTCCTACCTCCTTACGTCACAGGGCGTGATGTGTAACCGCATTTGCGCGGCTGGAAAAAATAAACACTCCCTCAGAGGCTCCATCGGTTAAAGAACGGCAAATTTAGCATTTAGACGATATATCTCGGCTGACAATGAACCCCTCCCTAAGAAATAGGCGAGCCTGACATTTAGACGGTATGCCCATTTGCGCCGGAGTGAAAATTGGGAAAGTATAACAATATCTTCTGCAACTGCGAGATTCCTGTTCAGTACGTTCACCTTAAGTTTGACTGTGCGCTTAAAGTAGTTGAGAAACATTCTTACTCTGTACAAGTGGTAGAGATTAGATCTTAAAGGATGGTACGTTGCAAGCATGTATTTCTGAAACGCACAGGTCTTTAGGAGCATTGACATTCAGGTATATTTCCGTCATAAATGGGCTTGTAAGTCAGTGGCTTTGGCCTCTGAAAAAAAATGAGCGAATTCACCCGCCCAAGTCTCAAATTTGGTATGTGTGAACCCCGCTATCCTTCCAACATCTTTACCTTGATAAATGCACCGTATTTTGCGCATCCAAACAGTTAATTATTCTCATGATTTTAGAGATTTGGAAAGTAACCGGATTTGCGTGGAGGAAGAGTGGAAAACAGGCATCAGTACACTCAACAGAGATTCGAACTTTGATCTCCCTCTGTCTTGTCTACCGCGAGAGTGGTGCATTAGTCCACGCGGTCACAGCGTTTGATGAAATTAAGCTGACAAAAAAATTGTCTCAGTTCACCTCTGTTCTAGTATTGGATAAGCACTGAAAAAATGTATAGTTGTAAGACCTGCACTTTAGCTCCGTCGGTAGTGTGTTTGCCTACTAAGAGGTCCTGGATTCGAATCCCGGAATGCCCGAAAAATGTATCATGCATGTTATAGATTTAAGCTAGATTGTAAACTGTGTACTGATATAATCAGTCGGTGCATACAGTGCACGTTAAATACCTTCGATAAATTTTAATGGAAAAATATACTTGTAAATGATATTCATTCGTGACTCTATATATATATATATATATTATAAAAAAGCAAAGCCCCATCCAATATAAATGGCTATCGTGTTCTAGAAGCAAATAAGTTAATGCATTACCAAATATTAAATTGACATGATAAAAAACTCGCTTCAGAGATCGAGGCGTCACTCTCGAGTTAGACAAGACAGTGGGAGATCGAGGTTCGAATCCCATTGAGGTTTTGAAGTTTTTCTCCGAATGGTTCCCTACTCCCCCTCTTCCAAGCAAACGCCGTTAGATTACTTCTAAAATGCATCCTTTACAATTCCTAGTCCATTAGAGTAAATAGTACTCAAGCGAACCCGAACGGCTAGTAAGACGCGGTGCTTAAAAAACATGGTTTCCTAACACAGTTTTTTTATCTTTTTTACACGTCTGAAACACTCGTATGCTTACATTAACTGCGCGGGGGCGATGCGTGAAACTGAAAATCCATAGATACATAGTTTGTAGAGTGGAATAAGAAGGGAGAGAAATGTACCCGCATCAGTATGACGGTATAATACGAAATGTGTCTTCTTATGCCACCGCGGTCGAGGAGTGAGGAAACTGGCCCCCCGTACACACGCACGATAGGAGTTTGAACCCCCCATGTCTCTTCCGTCACCATTTATTTATTTATCTAACCCGTAGTACCCTGTGATGCTCTTATTCCTCTATAAATTTATGTCTCATAAGCAGATTGGCTGTATATTATATAATTATTTTTCAGACTGCATTTATTATCGGGCACTTAATATATAATAGATTAATTTTGAATATAAAAAGACAATACGCTATAGTATTTATCGTTCACAGTTTCTAACTTCGAGCCAATTTAAAATAATAAGCGTGGATGGAAACTAACCTTTCGTAATTGTTAAGATTCTATTTTGATCTAAATTAGAAAGTATGGGGTGTTGGCTCTCTGGTGAAAGGGGTTTTGGTTCATATATATATATAGGGGGTGATTTTAGAGCAGCCCTGTCTTCTTCACGTGAAAATTATCCACGGAGCGACTGACTAATCAAGACGATGGAACATTCAGCAACATCATCCACATCAGGTATTTCAATTCTCTTCTGTGTGTATTAAACCGTTATGTTACATAGCTTAAAAAAAAGAGACCGATTTAATTTTAAATTGGATGTTTATTTGCCAGAGTTAAATTTGTGACTGTTCTAAAAGCTACAATTTTTTTAATTCCTGCGAAAAATATAAGTGTATCGAATAACATTTGCTTAGGCTACTCCCAAACCAAGCTTGATTCAAAATTTTGGTCTAATCGACTAAGAACATTATCTAACTGACTCATTGATTTTAATTTTTTAGTTGAATGTCTATTTGTGACTGTTATAAAAGCTACCATTTTTAAATTCCGTATATAAAATTCTATGTGCATTGAATAACATTTGCTTAATCTAGTCCTAAAATCAAGTTTGATTCAAAATGTTAATATAACCGATTATCGGACATTATCTGATTGATTCAATATACTAGGTGTTCTGGTACATAAATTAGAGGAGCTTCATTTTAAACTGACACTTTCTAAGATATCAATGGTACCGAATGCAGTCATATGTCTAAAATGGTAGGTTAGCGAGCTGGTAAAGCATCGCCGTTATTTACATTTGTTTATAATAATATCTATATATAATAAATTTAGCAAAACATTTGAAGTGCCTTCTAAATTAAATATAGTCCACGGCACCTAATTTTTTTTAAAAGTGTCCGGTAACACGTCTTACTATTTGTATGATTGGTTTACACACCTAATGAAGGTAGAAAATATAGAAAAGCTACACACACACACACACACCCACACACACACACACACACACACACACACACACACACACACACACACACACACACACACACCACACACACACACACACACACACACACACACACACACACACACACACACACACACACACACACACACCACACACACACACACACACACACACACACACACACACAACACACACACACACACACACACACACACACACACCACACACACACACACACACACACACACCCACACACACACACACACACACACATACACACATACACACACACACACACCACGAGCTGTCCCGTTGGCTACCTGTAGCTCGGTGTCGTAATAAACCTTCTCCCTAATAGCTCGTTGACATGTTTTTGAAGCAAAACTATCAGAGCGGAAAACCGTTGCTGATGTTTAGAGGGTCTAAGGGCTGTAATCTTAATATAGTGGTCTGTCGGGGAGAGGGAGTCCCTATTCGATTCCCTGTTTGGTAAATATTCTTTAATATATTGGCCCCTTTCTTAACTACACTTCAAATATATTTTCCTAGGCGACTATCATTTTCTCTAGCAAGGGTCTCGGGTCGCGAGTTTGAAGCAAGAAAATTATATGTGGCTAAAATCCGAACTTTATTAATGTTTGTATTTATAATATGATTAATATAGCTATCTGTTTTTCATCGACAGGAAGAACATTTCTCAATAGTTCATGAATAAGTAGGCTAATAATTTATTTATATTATTATATATCTACAATTACATATATACATAAATGGTACGGCGCACCGCAAATAGCTGTCTCTCAATTTTATATTAAATAAACATTTAATTAAAAAAATCGTAAGATTTGTGAAAAGAAATAATATGTCTATATATTGTCGTAGAAACACTACATCAATGATTACACATTAAATAATTTAGGCCTTTACTTACGCGATGGTACTAGAATCTATTAACGATGTTCATAGCGAGTTATAACGAAGTAGTGCACTATTAACTTCAACGTTTACAATCCTTGACGCAATCTAGGTATTACTCATAGCATGGTGCGCTGTGTGTTCATACACCTTTAGAGCATCTTACACACTTTGATAAACACTTTGGTAAAATCTAGCTTAATTGTGTAGATGAGGCCTGGTGGAGCGCCGATGGTCTCACAGCTGCTCAGCAGGCAGCTGAAATAGCCCAGACCCGGGAAAGCCTCAGGTTGGCCGACAACTTAGTAGAGGCGATGGTCGCCTACCTGGCCGACATTGTCCGCCGGCAGCCTTCAAGGGAGCAGTTTACTCCGACCACCATGGCTCCTGAGGGCGGGCTACTCTCTATCCAGATCCGGGACACACAGCACCCGGGGGGCCAGAGCCCTGCTTCCCTCCAGGACACGCTGACACCCCCGTTCCAAGACCCGTGCTCTCCAGATATTTCAGGTGCCCAGATTGCCTCCCCCCTTTCACACGTGCGGCCTTCGGGGCTCGAACAGGGCGTATCGGCAGGAGGCGCGCAACGCGGCCTAACAGAACTAGGGTTCCAAGACCCTCAACGGATGATAATATCCCTATAATAACAATAGAATCCCCTTCACCGGTTTTAAATCCAAATAACACTCAGACCGATGATTTTGATGTAGACACAGTGATGCGCAAGTTGATGCCACATTATTTTGATTTAGATATTTAAATCGTACCAGCATATTAATTTATCTAAGAGTTATATATTTAAAATAATTTCAAGATCCATTTAATTGTATTTCTTATGAATTTTTTTTGGTAAAAGTTTATATATTATTATATCAAAATATTTTTTGCGAACATTAATTAACTGAATTTCTTTGTTGTTTGAGTTGCTGATTTGCTTAGTGTAAATGTTATATATCAGGTCATCAGCTATAGTTTCATATTTAAAACTTAACAACAACAACAACATATTAATTTACGTGAAAGTTATATATATTTAAAATAAGTTCAAGATCCACATAATTGTATTACTTGTGATTTTTTTTGGTAAAAGTTTATATATTATTATATCAAAATATTTTTTGCGAACATTAATTAACTGAATTTCTTTGTTGTTTGAGTTGCTAATTTGCTTAGTGTAAATGTTATATATTATGTCAACAGTTATAGTTTCATATTTAAAACTTGACAACAACAACATATTAATTTACGTGAAAGTTATATGTATATTTAAAATAAGTTCAAGATCCATATAATTGTATTACTTATGATTTTTTTGGTAAAAGTTTAATATATCATTATATCAAAATATTTTTGCGAAAATAAAATTTCTTTGTTGGGGGCTCGAACAGGGGCGTACCGGCAGGAGGCACGCAACGCGGCCTAAAAGAACTAGGGTTCCAAGACCCTCAACGGATGATAATATCCCTATAATAACCATAGAAACCCCTTCAACGGTTTTAAATTCAAATAACACTCCGACCGATGATTTTGATGTAGACACAATGATGCGCAAGCTGATGGCACGTTATTTTGATTTAGATATTTAAATCGTACCAGCATATTAATTTATCTAAAAGTTATATATTTAAAATAATTTCAAGATCTATATAATTGTATCACTTATGATTTTTTGGTAAAAGTTTAATATATCATTATATCAAAATATTTTTTTGCGAACATTAATTAACTGAATTTCTTTGTTGTTTGAGTTGCTGATTTGCTTAGTGTAAATGTTATATATCAGGTCATCAGCTATAGTTTCATATTTAAAACTTAACAACAACAACAACAACATATTAATTTACGTGAAAGTTATATATATTTAAAATAAGTTCAAGATCCACATAATTGTATTACTTGTGATTTTTTTTGGTAAAAGTTTATATATTATTATATCAAAATATTTTTGCGAACATTAATTAACTGAATTTCTTTGTTGTTTGAGTTGCTAATTTGCTTAGTGTAAATGTTATATATTATGTCAACAGTTATAGTTTCATATTTAAAACTTGACAACAACAACATATTAATTTACGTGAAAGTTATATGTATATTTAAAATAAGTTCAAGATCCATATAATTGTATTACTTATGATTTTTTTTGGTAAAAGTTTAATATATCATTATATCAAAATATTTTTGCGAAAATAAAATGTCTTTGTTGGGGGCTCGAACAGGGCGTACCGGCAGGAGGCACGCAACGCGGCCTAAAAGAACTAGGGTTCCAAGACCCTCAACGGATGATAATATCCCTATAATAACAATAGAAACCCCTTCAACGGTTTTAAATTCAAATAACACTCCGACCGATGATTTTGATGTAGACACAATGATGCGCAAGCTGATGGCACGTTATTTTGATTTAGATATTTAAATCGTACCAGCATATTAATTTATCTAAAAGTTATATATTTAAAATAATTTCAAGGTCTATATAATTGTATCACTTATGATTTTTTGGTAAAAGTTTAATATATCATTATATCAAAATATTTTTTTTGCGAACATTAATTAACTGAATTTCTTTGTTGTTTGAGTTGCTAATTTGCTTAGTGTAAATGTTATATATTATGTCAACAGATATAAAATCATATTTAAAACTTAACAACAACATATTAATTTACGTGAAAGTTATATATATTTAAAATAATTTCAAGACCCACATAATTGTATTACTTATGATTTTTTTGGTAAAAGTTTATATATATTATTATATCAAAATATTTTTTTTGCGAACATTAATTAACTGAATTTCTTTGTTGTTTGAGTTGCTAATTTGCTTAGTGTAAATGTTATATATCATGTCATCAGCTATAGTTTCATATTTAAAACTTATCAACAACAACAACATATTAATTTATGTGAAGGTTATATATTAGTGAATTTAAATGTATAATTGTATTACTTATGAATTTATTGCCAAAGTTTTATATATATATATATCAAAATATATCGCGAAAATAACATTTCTTTGTTGTTTAAGTGTTGTGTGAATAAATATTATAAACTGTTATGTTTGTGTTTTAACGTATACAACCGAACTCTCTCTCTCTCTCCCCCTAGAACATCACTCAGACCGCTGATTTTGGTGTAGACACAGCATCTCCTTATTGTCTTTGATTCTCCAACCAAACATATTCTACCAAGAATTTAAAAAATTATAATAACGCATAAATCAATTTAGGTCTTGTGAATTGTACAAGTAACTAAGCGAGGCTCTGCCTGTATGATTGGTTGAGAAATTCGAACACTGATGGTATTTCCAGCTCTCCTTCCATGCAAATCATAAATACTTTCACTATTCCTACCCCGTTTGGATGTTTAAATTATTGTCCAAGTAGTAATTAAATATATACGTGCTTTCCCAAGATATTGAAAAAATGTTTAGTTACTAGTTAGTGCAGAATGATCCTATAAATACAAGTTTATTTAGCCTAGAAGCTCTGTCTCAAACATTATGAATAAAATAATTAAATCATACAAGTTTATTTAGCCTGGAAGTTTGGTCTCAAACATTAATTAATTCCATTTACTTTGCTTTCTCTTTGGCAGTGGTAGCAATATAACGCCACCACAATTATAATTTATAAGTGAACGTGTGTGTGTGTGCTCACATTTTATATTTTATTCTGGTATTGTTGCCCCATGTATATTGTCATCTCCTTCTAGTCACAACATATTACAGGGTTTAAAAAAAACATTTTATTGCTAGTTTTTTTATTGACAATCAACAATTAATGTATTTAAAACATTCATAACGAGAAGCTACAAAAACAACAACAACATAGATTGAATTTTTAGGCCTTGTGACCAGTACAAGTAATTAAGATTAGAGTGCAACATGTTATAGCAAGGAAAAAAACCATATAGTCACTAAAAACATCAGGAGAGAATATAATTTTTTACCATCTAGAAAATGAGTACGAGTCACATCCAAAATAGTACAGGACACGCTGCGAGGCACTAGAATGTCTATTGACAATGTCTCCAATATTTTTACATGGAAATCTTACTCTTCCAACATTCTCGAGCACGATAACGTCCGGTTCATTGGGGATCTCATAACGTTATAACTTTTGTTTTTTCTCAAGTTCGTTTAAGCACTTGACACGGTTGTATTCTTCTTTCTCGATCCTGTCTAACGCATTGCACAATACCTCTTCGTCCCAACAGGCATCCTGGTGAGCAGTATTTTGAGATGTTTGTGGCGAATAAGGCTGGAGAGCTTTGCGTAGGCCCCCTTACAAATGCAGCATTTATATGGCATAATGGTAATCGGAAATGCAACGAAAGAAATATCCCTGTGAAAAAAAACCTCTCGCTCAAGCGGCAACGTTCTCTACTCACAAACTGCGTTCCCCCTCTCAAAATGTCTGCCACTAGCTCCAATGACGTCAGCAGAGTTCTACGACAACATGAGTGCGCCTAGTTTATTAATTCACTTTTAAACATCACACTTTGTCCTCCGAGATATATCATACAACTTGCTTTAGATTTAAACCGCTTACAATCCAAATAATAGGCAGACTTTGGAAGTAAGACGTTACCGAATCTGCCCAGACCGATTATGTAGTCATCGGGCGTTTCACCAATAATTTTAACGTTTGGATAAGTTTTGTACATTGTTAAACACTCGAGATTTGCGGGTTCTTCGGATTTTACCTCCTCCTCCTCCTCCTCCTCTAGTGCTGGGCACTCGGGTGACTCTGGCTGTGAGTACTGGTTGGCAGATGACTCTGACTGTGAGCACGCGGGTGACTCTGGCTGTGAGTACTGGTAGGCAGACGACTCTGGCGGTGGGCACGCCGGTGACTCTGGGGGTGGGTACGCCGGTGACTCTGGGGGCGGGTACGCCGGTGACTCTGGGGGCGGGGGCGTTGACTGCGGTGCCGTGAAGGGTGGTGGTGGCGGGTGGTATGGAGCTCTGAAGGGTGGTGGAGGCCTTGGCAACACGGCCACGACGTCCCCTTGGCGGAAATTGTACACAGCACATGTCATATCACACAGGTAAGTCTCCTCGATTCTCTCGTAGGGTAGTACTTTAGTCGCTCTTATCGTGTGACAGGTAGAGTCGCAAAACTCGATGTAGCCTCGCTCCTCTCTGTCTTGGTTCACTATTTTGTAAATTACCTGTCTATCGCTCGCAACCACACTGTGAATATTTTCTCCTGTCATATAGGCACAACCCGTAACCGTATGACCCACAAACGTTAAATTAAACATGGTGAGCGTACCCGTGAGCTATAAAACGTGCTGTATGGTTTGTAGGGTCCACCGTGCACAAGTATTAACTACCCGTCTGCCCGATGTTGTTGTTGTTAACTGCTTGACTCTTAAACACGTTCAAAGTTCACAATGGTAGGTGAACCGGGTTTTACTCCGGCGCAGGTAAATACCAATTTTTCGTTATTAAGCTCGCACACGTCTTCATCTGTTAGAGTACCGAAACGACAAGGTAAAAATACACAAAACTCGCCATCTAGATAGGCTATTAGGCGTCTCCCGAACTTTGTATTGACAGCCTTTAATTTATCCAGCGAGTACTTTTGATCCACGGTTAGATCACTCAATTTTACGGTCTGCACGGCGTCAACAATATTCACCAACTGTTGTAACTTGTCCATCTTGAACCGCTCTACAGACGCTTATAAATAGACGAGCGAGCGGGTCTCCCCCTATATACCCAACCCCCTACGAGATGGCCCTCTCGTGATCTATTCTTGTCTCGACTTGTCTTGTCAACCCGCCAAACCGGCGCCAGTCATCAGGGAAAACCCATTACCAAATAGGGGTGGGGGACATTATTCAAGGTCATGTTGCAACACCAGGAAAACCCATTGCCCGGGTCAATGACCTCAATTCTTGTCGCAACTCGTCTTGTCGGTCCTGCACAGGGTCTCAATGACGTCACTCAACTTGTCTTGTCAACCCGCCAAACAGGCGCCAGTCATCAGGGAAAACCCATTACCAAATAGGGGGGGTGGGGGACCTAATTCAAGGTCGTGTTGCAACACCAGGAAAACCCATTGCCCGGGTCAATGACCTCAATTCTTGTCTCAACACGTTTTGTCGAGCCAGCGACGGGTCTCGATGACGTCACCGGGTGATGGGGGCGAGAGGAGAGGGGAGGGGGAAAGTGCGCAACCGTGATGCGCAGTGGTCACTACCCGGTAAGCGGCCGACCAGCAAAGATACTCTCCATTCTACGCAGGACAGTCGTAGCGAGAGGTCCGTCGTGGAGGGAGAGCTACATTTCCCATCCAAATAAACAAGATGTATGTTCCCCAAATAAATAAATAAACTCCATAGTCCATCCCGATAATTAATAATTAATCATCAATTAACAATAATTAATTAGAAATCATCAATTAACAATAATTAATCATCAAGAACCAAAATGTCCGGGGACTGTAGGGGGGAGGGGGTTGTAGGAGACGGGGTTAAGGGGAGGAAATTTCGTAATCAACGCAGGAGATTTCGTAATCAGCGGGGGAAATTTCGTAATCAACGCAAACGGGATTTCCCTGGGAGGGGCGGGGGGAGGGGTGGGGGATGTTTGCTTATTGCAACATAAAATTTTCCACTGGGAGGCAACTGACCCCCTCCTACCCCCCTAAACATTGCCACTCAACGTCAGTGACGTAGGGATGGGGGAGGGGGAAAAAGAGAAGGGAGAGGAGGTATGACGAGATGAGGGGGTTTGCTCGCATTCAACTGAGTGCTGCCAGAGGGCACGGTCATGCTGTCCTCGCGAGTAGGGTTGGTGAAAGGGGCCTTATGGTTGACTCACACTCTACACCACGCAGTCGTAGCGAGAGGTTCGTGCAGAGACGTATGCTCACCATCCAAATAAAATATACTCCAATGTCCTTCCCCATAACCCTTATATGAATATTTAATTAACAATCATTAATAAATAAGAAAAAAAAGACCCACACAAGTACCAACATGTTCAATGTGTGGTGGGGTTGTAGGGGAGGGGGTTGTAGGGGGAGGGGGGAGGGGGTGTAGGGGAGGAAATTTCGTAATCAACTGGTGGAGATTTTGTAATCAGAGCGGAGGGGTGGGGGTGGAGGGGGGAGGGAGGGGGGGGGGGGGGTGGGGGGTCAGCAGCCAATCAGAGGCCAGATCTATTTATAGCGACCTATCAGAGAAAAGTAGGTCAAATTGTTTCAGTAAGCCCCACTAACTACTCATATATCTATAACATTGAACCCCAACATATATCTATAACATTGAACCCCAACATATATCTATAACATTGAACCCTAACATATATCTATAACATTGGACCCACCCGCTTCTTTGGCCGCATGGTCTAAGGCGCTACTCTCGCGTTAGGCTAGACTGCCGATGACGGGGAGATCGAGGCTCGATTCTAGTTTGGATGTACTGAGAGTGGCGTCTCCAAAATGGTTTTCTATTCTCCCTACTTGCAAATGCGCGTACACTTTATCTAAATATAACTTTACTAATCCCTATAACCATTAGCGTAGTTAGCACTTAAACGTTTAACCCGAATGGATAGTAAGATGTAGCGCTAAAAAAATTGTTGGGAACGCACATTGAATTTCAGACTTAACGAGTCCGGTCTGGTGGTTACGAAGAGGTTGGGGCTCAAATCCCGGCTTCATATACTGATGTTTCTTCCTAAATGGTTTCTTGCATTTCGCGCAAATTAGGTTACATTTCCTCTCAACTTTACTTTCATATCTCTCCCATTACCTTGTTAAAAATGTGTATAGCCCGTACGGGTAGTGAGAATCTTTGGGGGGGGGGGGGGGGGGAGTAAAAAAATAAACACAAATAAAGTGAAAAAAGCTTTTTCAGTTGTGTAAAGTGATTTGGTTTATTCAAGGGCGACTACTTCAGGGCTTGACTTGGGACACACACAAAAAAGTTGAAAAACTCCATATAAACATAAGGGGAGTACAAAGATAACTTGTTAAATACAAAGCGAAGTTGAAGCTGAAGTTGTAAATACTTAAGTTTTTGTGGGTGTCACTTGAAACTACTTTTAATATTTAAATTAGCCATTAATGCTTTTAGGTAAAGATAAAGGTTTGGATAAAACCAAAGCTCATTCTTATTTTATACTTACGTATCTAAATTTATCTATGATATAAGTTATCGATGTTGGTGTTAAAATACTATTTAGCAGCTGTCCTCAAAACGATAATATATTGAAATATATCATATTTTGTGATATATTTCAAATAATAATCTTTTCACTTTGCATAAAGATTTTCTTCTTCCTTAGAAACGTTTTGAAGATGCGAGGTTTATTGTGAGTGTCGAAGTCAAAGCAATGGAGATTTGACCCTTGACTTTGCATTTCGAAGTTTCACGCATCCCAAACTAAACATGTGCCCTATTTGACCTTGTTTTTGAGTTATAGCCATTTTTGCTTTCCATGAATGTCTAGCTGCTTACCATTACGTGAAGCGCTCAAAATGACCATCTTGAACCTGAATACAAGCCTGTAATCGTCGTTTTATGGGTTCTTTCAAGTTCAAGAATTCCTGGAGTTTCTTGGACTCGTTGGTAGCATTGCCCAAAATAATAATCAAGAGGATATAACTCTGGGGAGTGAGCAGGCCAGGGAAGAAATAGCTAGCTATTCGAATAAAAGATGGCGGAACTCCGTCATGCATTAGAAACACGATGTGACTTAAGACATCACGGGGAACTTTTTTCAAAATTAAGGATTCCATTTAACTGGATTGTGATGCCTCATCCATCCCACAAGTCAGACTTCGCACTGACTCCACCCAAGGTCGAACGGTGGAACTCTTGGTGACCACGGGGAGAACAAACACCCCATTACAGGGATCCTCCAATCCCGTATGTTGCCGTAATCTCTGGGTGGAGCCACATGTGGCAAGCACACACGGTGAGTAATCTAGGACCACCATTCTCTACTGGCCAGTGATGCCGTCATCACTAGGTAGCTCGGGAAACAACCCTCGACCTCATTTTACTGACCCTTGGTGGGAGTAGTGTCTCCCCCCCCCTAGTGATACCAATTCCTTGGAGGAGGCAGACACTCAGCCTTAGGTATAGCTTGGTTTCCCGAAGCCTTGAGCCTAAGTTGCTCAGCGGGGACCTCGCGGAGGTGTCCCCACCCACTATCTCGTGTCAGAGACCAGGTACGCACAACCCGGTGGTGGTGGGTGGGGGACCTCGCCCCCATCCCAACACTGATGTCTACAGAGATTCCCTCGGGGCCACCATCCAGCTGAGCAGAGAAGGGCTGCCAACATGGAAGCACCCTCTAGTGGTTTTGGGCGAGTAGATCTCTCAGGCTGACATATCTCTTTTCTACACTCTCTCATTGGGATGAAGGACAAAATAAACTAAAATTGGTGGCTCGTACCCATCTTGAATTGATTCACACGTCTCGATACCCCCATTGACTTCAGGAGTAGCAATATGATTAATTTAACATCTTAGGAACAATAGTATTGTGTTGTGGCCCCAGAGTTCTTATACTCTATCAGCTGTTACACATCCCCTTAGTTTCTAACATCGGCTACACTCACCACTCAACCATTTTCTATATAATCTTCCATGCACTCTCCCCTCCTCCATTTGAAACATTCCCACTTGTCTATTTCCATTGTTCCATATTAAAATACTGAGTATCACTAATATTTCTTCACATGTTCCTTCCCCGTGTTGCAAGACTCAACAACTCGTATCACTACCAATGTTTCAGTTACATGATTCACACCACTACACATTTTAGATGGCAGCAGCAGAAACTTTCCTTAACTTATTCCGTGCTTACTAGAGAGCAGCACTCTCTCTATGTCAATATAAAAAAGATTATTTTTTCTACTTATTGTCTTTAAAATCTAAACATGGATTTTAATTTATTAGACTTTATAAACATTACATAATATATCTGTGTATAAGGTGCTCGTTTTATACACAAATATGTAGATATTTTTATATATATTTATATATAAATAACGCTAGTATCATCTTGTTGGCAACCCTGTATTTAAATACTATATTTGACAAATTGACAGCATTAGATACTTTAACAACGTCATTTTATTACTGGGCTGAACTATTCCACTTCCACAATAAACTACAACTACATCTATAACCAATACAAGAAAAACAAATAAAACCAACATAAAATTAGTTGAGAAAAAAATTATAGAGGGCGATCAGAACAATTTTATTTAAAAAAAATATATATATATAGACCTATATAATGAAAAAAAAATCATTCCAAAAATCGCTAACATTATGTTTGATTGGGCTTATAACACAAATCTGACTAATTTGGCCTGAACAGCCCGAAGAACATTTTTTAAAAGTAAGATCTTGCACTAAACACATTTTAAGGCGCTCCAGGGCCCAAACCAAATTTGTGTCAAGAACAAAATGCAGGCCGATAGTAAATCAATTCTCTATCCAACCAAAAGTGTCATACGCCTAGTCCTACAGATCGAGAATTTGACCCAAACTTGGGGAAGAACATACTTTTTTTTAAGAAAAATCTTGCATTACACACATTTTTAAGGCGTCCAGGTCAAATCAAAATTTGTGTCAAGAGCACAAAGCGGCACTGATAGTAAAATCAATTCTCTATCCAACCATATAAGTGTGCATAGGCCTAGATCCTACAGATCCGAGCGAGAGAGAGAGAGAGAAGAAGAAGAAGAAGAAGAATCCATTTAGGAAAAACCACCTTCAATACATCCGACCAGGATCAAAACCCGATCTCTCCGCCCTCTGCGGTCTAATCTAACACGATATTAGCGCGTTAGACCACGAACACCTTGGCGGGTAAAAATAATAATAATTATTATAAAATATTGATTATTAAGATGAATATAAAAACGCGTTTTAAGTCAAAATGGCCTTAAGAAGGAGCTTTACAGTTGAAGGGGCAGCCCGCAACCCGCATTTCACCCATTTACCCAAAGGTTATTCTTATTCTGATGATATCTCAACTATCATGAATGATAATAAAATATTTATTATGTCAAATTTAAGGTATGAATATGCAAAACGATAGTGCCAGACTCAAAATTTAATAAAACCATGGAATAATTAGATAAAAAATTAGATATAAATGAATAAATGTGTTTGAGCTTCAAACTATTAATTGAGAAAAAAATTAAATTTTTTAACTAGGCATTTATTATCGCAACTAGTTTACGCTTGCAACAGTACAATTATAATTGGGTGTTTATATATGAAAAAACTGAATAAACCCAAAAATACCATTTTCATGCCTTTTCGATTTAATATTACATTGGAGATAGGTCACTTTACCTCCATTCTTTCCTTGTCAAAACCCCATTAAGTACGCTTGGCTGGTTACAGAAGGGAAGAAGGGGGAGGGCTCGGTTATCTTTCAATACTCTTCTAAGACCTGAAAAGTTTCTAACAAGCCAGCACCGACATAAAGTTCGCCAGGTGCTAGTGCTGTATTGGTTGGAATGGGTAGTACTATAATTTGTTGCGATTTTTTTTTTCAAAATGGTGAAAAAGAATGGGAGAAACCATCCTTCTGATCACACACACACACACACAACAAAAAAAAAAAAAAAAAGCAGAGAGGTTTGAATTTTAAAAAGTGTCGAGAAACTCAAAAGATAATATCCGTAGAGGAGGGAAGCTAATATAAAATACACAAGCAAATAATTTTTAAGAAAATTAAAAACAATTAAGAATGGCCCTTACAATTCACACCACTTATCGCGGGGTAAAAAGTGTCAGTCTCTTCTTGGCTGGCTTGCCGGTAACAGAGAGAATGGGTTTTGAATCCCAGCGGTTGTATTGAGGTAGCTAGTCATAAATGATTTTCCCTCTTCCCCTACAAAAATTCAAGTACACTTTCTCTAAATTCTATCTTTCTCATCCCTATTCTATCAGTGTACATGTGCGGGTATTCCGAAAGGGTAGTAATATGCATTGTTTGTAAATGATATTGCCCTAACTGAACTATATTGAGGGTCAAACCAAGGCATATTTCTTCCTAGGAGTGGAAACACATGCAACAATCCTACAGGTTTATATAAAAAAAATTAAATTACCTAGCATTCTAATCTATGCCATCTAGTAATTCCTTGATATTTGGATATTTCCATTTAAAAAAAAACTCAAATGACGTTATTTAAAAAAATTAAATATCTTAAAGTAAATTTGAACATTAGACTTTAAAATTTAATAATGTCACATAAAATTTGTGTTTTTTATTTAAGTTGCTTAGGCAACATAGTTTTTACCCATTTCCTTATCATATAATACTCACCCAAATACTCTTTATATTTATTTTAATTATTAACACCGGGTATGACTACCCGTTTAGGTTGTACGCATATGTACTAATTACTCTGTTGGGTCAAGGATGAGGATGGTTATTATTTGAGGAAGTGTACCCACATTTTGGTAGAGAGCCATTTATGAAATAAAATTTATTTATATCTGTTTCTTTTACAAATGGCGTGGTTATAATTTAGGAAAGGTAGCATTTAAAGGAAGGGTACTAGCATTTGGAAGGAGGGAGAGTGTGTGGGATACAATGTCAGATACCCACACTTGCTAAATCAGACTAGGATTCGAGTACTGACATTCCTGATACAGTCGACTCAACATAGGAAGAGTAGTAAATTACAGCTAGCAGTAGTTTTTTAATTCAGTAATTCCAAGGGAAGTATTAATTGGAAGCGTTTGATAAAACTACTTTATCATCCATTATTAAGCAAATAATAAATATTTACACATAGGTTAATTAATATGAGGGACTTTCAATCAATGTTTGCACAAAAACAAAACTTCTGCTAGATGCCAGTTACCACCACTCACTCCTAGGGTGAAAAGACTGCTGTACCTCTGAGCTATAGCTCAGGCAAGATGGAACTGACACCTTTGTCCTCCTGATCATTTGTATACTTTGACTGTGTACAGTGTATGTTCCAAGTCTGAGGTATTTCGTAACCGGTGTATGATCCATAATGTGAATTATATTATATTACATTTTATCGAATCTTATATAATTCAAGATAATTTTTAGTTACTATGATTAATAGTATTAACCATTCACATTTGTTTTTAAACCAATCATTACATGGACTCGGAAAATAATACATCAATGATTGTAATTAATATGAAATCAGCTAAAAATATATCTGATTCAACCTCAGATGAAACAATGAACAACAATAATTATTTATTCTTAATTTATAATATTAGATATGCTAATATTTTAGCCGGAAAAGTCATATGCTCTAATGAAAATGGTGGTTAAAGTTTAAAAAATCTAAGATCCAAATCTTCTCAATTTATATTAATATACAACATAACATTAAAAAAAAAAATTTCTTAGAGGTTTCGGTTGTAGTATGAAATTCTCAATGTAAACTAAAGCGCTCCGCCGAGTTTTGTATGAATTATTGTGTGAGACAATCCTATCAAGAATAATTCTACTATATAGTGGTATGTAGTAATAAAAAAGCCTTCTAGATGTCATTCCTCCAAAAATCATTGGATAGTAGAGTCAAGTTTTCATAAGAAGGCACTATAAAAATTAATAGATCTACTTTCATGTATGCATCCGTCAGCTCACGTGACCTATAGCTGTCAATTTTAATAGATATTATCAATACTTATTAAATAACACTAATGATAGTTTATAATACAATATTTGTTAATTTTGGTCGCAAAAATAATGTGAATGGCAAGGGATTGTGAAATAATACAATGTAAAATAGACTGGATTAGGTTTAAGATTGTTATTTTAATCCTGAAATTATTAAATAAATATAAAATAATCATAACACACAATATTATTTTTTGTATTAGGCCATAATGTTAATCAATGACTTAAAGGTTCCAGAACGTTCAACTTTACAAGTCAAGACAAAACCACAATAGATTGTACTCGTACCTATGCCAAAAGCCTGAATTTGAAATTAAATCAACACAGTAAATATTATCCCCGTGATGTCTAATACATCAGTCTTGGTTTGAATTGGTCAGCGTTAACAAAGAGGTCAAGGTTCAAAACCTAGCCAGTTGCGCTGGGAATAATTATCATCCTGCAAATTTTATTGTTATATTTCCATAAACCTCTCACCTCATCCCTGTTACAATGCACTCAAACTACCCTAACCTAATTCGGTGATCGAAAGGTCTAAGGGTAACAATATACTTGACTACCAATGACAGAGAAACGGTGCTCGAATCCCAGAGTGGCTATACTGATGGTGTATTTTCTCAAGTAGTTTCCAACTTTCCCTTAGCGCAAATGCTGGTCACTTCATCCATATTCAACCTTCCTCATAACTAACGTAATTAGCGTAACTAGCGTAATTAGTACATAATGTGTATAACCCGGGCGGGTAGTAAGACCTTGTGCTAAACAAAAATCTAAATAAAATGTAATGTACATTTTAAAGTGTACAAAACACCTAGATAACACCCGCTCAGGTTATCCGAATTTAATATCGCTAGTTGAGTAACTGGAGATAAAGGTGAAATTTAAATTAAATATACTTACATTTGCGTGGAGGGAAAGTGGGAAACAATTTAGGAAACACTCTCATTGCACTTATCTGGAATTCGAACCTTGACTTCACTGTCACCAGAAAACCAGAACCTGATATTTAGTCCACATGCCTATTGATCGGAGTATAAATTATATACATATGGTACATTAAAGTGACTCGACCAAACAGGCTGTTTTTGGTCCAATATGATCAATTATTTTTAATCAAATAAAAGGTGTCTCTTGTCTAAACTAAATTTGGTTCATCAATTCAATAGTGGTTACAATTCAAGTGTTAACGGCTATTTTTGCTATGTTTAGGCGTTCATAGAAAAAAGCTACTAATTTATTGGAGCAAACTGTTTGTTAAAAAAAAATTGTATGCAATGAATATTAAAATGTAACCATTAGATTTTATGGATATTTTGAGTTCAAAAAGGTTCGAACTATTGAGTATAAATTTGGAAGAAAAAATACAAAAATAAGGTTGTTCATTCAATTTTAGCGGAATTTTACTTTTGGTAAAGTATCAAACTGGAATATAAACATGTCAAAGTGAACCTGTCACTTGAAATATTAAACAAAAAAGAAATATATATTTTTAATTAATTAATTATAAATAATATTCTACTTTAATAGTCCATTTAGAATTATTTGTACTTTATAAACAAACATGTGTGTTTGTGGTTAGTTTTGGAAGTTATTTAAATGCATAGCAAAATGTATCAAATAAAAATATATTATTCATGTTTGTTACATTAAATTCAATACTTTAATGAATAAATGTATCACTAGTTCCGTAACCACGCCAATCTTTTTTTTTTTTTTTTTTTACCTACTTATTGTCATTACATTATTTTAAATATGGATTATATTTGGAGAAATTTAAATGAATGAATATCTAAAATAAATATTACTCTTTTCTTTTACGGGAAGTTGACAAGTAGGTAGAATTACTATCCTCAAGAAAAGGAAATATATTTCAGGTATTTCCGCGAAACTAATAAGCTGTAACTCAATGCTAAAGTTCATCCCCACCCAACTCATTTACTCTCTTTCTTTTCAGTTGTCCACAAACCTAGGGTGTCTGAGAC
The DNA here is from genome assembly GCA_033556935.1 of Timema podura. Classification (NCBI taxonomy): domain Eukaryota; kingdom Metazoa; phylum Arthropoda; class Insecta; order Phasmatodea; family Timematidae; genus Timema; species Timema podura. Next base: position 61,369,157 of record JAVRXN010000002.1, on the reverse strand, counting down.
CTTTCAAGGCAGAAACTACCTAACCACCATTTATTATTATTATTAGCACCGCGTCTTACTACCCGTTCGGGTTATACGCACTTAAGCTAATGTGTAATGGTAGGGTGATTATGGGATGAAAATGGAGGACCTACAGTTTAAAGTGGAATCCGAACCACGGTGGAGGCCTGGCATTCCTCACATTCACAAGTTGACCACCATTTACAAGTTGCCTTTAAATTTGAAGGTCATTTCAATGTTATTTGCAAGTAAACCCCATTCTTAAGATTTCTACACAAAGTTTTTCATTCGAACAAAATTAATCAGGTTTTTAGCGACTTTATTTTATTATAGTTATCGAACATTAAATATAATATGGTTTCTTAAAGTAATATACAGAGAGCCAACTTTAAATATATTGTAATATAGTAATACTTCTTACAAACCCTATAACCTAAATGAAAGTTTGAATGTAAAATTACTACACAAAGTTTGTTATTCAAACACATGTAATTCAGTTTTAAGTGACCCTATTTAATTATAGTTATTGAACATTAAATATAATGTGGCTTCTGAAAGGAATAGGCTATACAAGCTAAGAGCCAACTTTAAATATATTGTAATATATTTGGTAGTACTTCATACAAACCTATAACCCAAATGATAATTGGAATGTAAAACTACTACTCAAAGTTTGCCATTCAAACGAATTTAATTGAGTTTAAAACGACCTTTTTTTATTTTAGTTATTGAACTTTAAATATAATATTGTTTCTGAAACCATTATATAAGATAATAACAATTTTTAAATATATTATAGTCTTGGCAAAATGTAAGCAACATGGGTGCTAGCTACATATTTTAATATATTAAAGATGTAATTCTTATTTGTACAATATTACTTTTAAAACTGAATCGTATATCCTTTAATGTAAATGTGTCTTCAGTCAAGTGTATTATAAGACATTAATACTTCACTATTTAAAAAAAATTAACCAGACACGGGTTTTTGCACAAGAACATTGAAAGAAACCGTTAAATATGTCCCCTAGCTAGCAAGCAGACGACAAACTTTAGCGTCACGATTTGGTCCATTGCAAGGTGTGTGTTTACCTCTATCCAGTATAATATAGAGATCACTGCGTTTATGTGAGTGTGGAATAGTTCAACCCCGTCATTTTATTAAACTTTTGGACACGCAAAACTATCACCCACTCTAAGCAAAGATTAAAGTAAGTTATATCTCTCACAGGGCATGGCAATAAAGAAACAATGTTTTTGTAATTGTATGCTTTTAATCTTCATAGATTTGTGTTAAAGTGTCATATCCTATTATCTACAGATAATTTCATCAGTTTATAATGTACGGCTACCTGGGTTGAAGTTGGATTAAGAAAACTTTTTTTATAAGCTATCATACTCAACTTGAACACAGGCCTACATTTTATGTGCTAATTTTGTTAATTTTGATTGAACCCACCCCCCACCCCCCTAAAAAAAATTGTGTTTATATTTACCACTCTCTTCAACAGCTAAACTTATATGTTCAGACAATGTGAATTTATTCCAATTAGGCCTACTATAAGTAGAAATGCCTAACCATCTTATCCATCTGAAGTGAAACGAGAGGGACGTCAGTGTTTAAAAATTCAAATCTTTGCTTTTAACTGTTAAATAATAAAATTCATCTTCGATTTAAAGGTAATTCTTGAGACTCTGATTAAAAGTGATTATGTACCAGTAAACAAATAAGTTAAGGGCTTATGTTTATTTCTATAATAGTAGGTATATAAAGAGAGCGAAATTCCTTGTTTTTCTTTGTCATCATATGACAAGTTTTATATTTTTTGCCATCCCTACACACAGAAACAAAACAAATCACCAATGATAACAAAATTAATATTGTAAAATAAATTATATAAAATCCTAACAAATCAACAAAACTCTCATCAATCACAGAAGACCGTTACTATTTATAACATGAATATTTAAAAAATGTCGCAACATGGCACCCAAGTATTTAATCGGCAATAGCTATAATTTTTAATATTATAAACGAACCCACCCGAACAAAACTTAACCTTTCAGCAGTCAACACATTTTTGATGAAATTTCGGGATCCTGAAATATAAATTTTTTCAAACTATTTAAAATATTAACTTATTTTAGGAAATTCTTCCCCATTTACCAATTTTAAACTAGATCATAATTATTTTTAAAAACCAATCATTTGTTAAGTACCCTTTTTTATTATTTTAAAAGAAACAATAAGTATCTTTTCCTATTTATTAACTTATTGATAGTGCTGCTCTCTAGTAAGCACGGAATGAGTTAAGGAGAGTTTTTGCTGCTGCCATCTATCAGACATGTGGCACCGCAATTAATTGGATACAATTCAAGATTTTGGGGATACAATGCAAATATTTCTATGGGTACACATCAGACTTTTTATTTGTGGTACTTGTTTAAGAAAAGTCTGAATAGATACCATTCAGCTCCCCCTTCCTGTACTGTGTTTCAAGTATAAACTACACACACCACTACACATGTTCCTATCCCGTGTTTCAAGTCTAAACTACCACACCACTACACACACACTACACATGTTCCTGTCCTGTACTTCAAGTATAAACTACACACACCACTACACATGTTCCTATCCCGTGTTTCAAGTCTAAACTACACACACCACTACACACAACTACACATGTTCCTGTCCTGTCTTCAAGTATAAACTACACACACCACTACACATGTTCCTATCCCGTGTTTCAAGTCTAAACTACACACACCACTACACATGTTCCTGTCCTGTATTCAAGTCTAAACTACACACACCACTACACATGTTCCTGTCCTGTACTTCAAGTATAAACTACTCACACCACTACACATGTTCCTATCCCGTGTTTCAAGTCTAAACTCACACACCACTACAACACCACTACACATGTTCCTGTCCTGTATTCAAGTATAAACTACACACACCACTACACATGTTGCTATCCTGTGCTTCAAGTCTAAACTACACACACCACTACACATGTTCCTGTCCTGTACTTCAAGTCTAAACTACACACACCACTACACATGTTCCTTCCTGTACTTCAAGTATAAACTACACACACCACTACACATGTTGCTATCCTGTGCTTCAAGTCTAAACTACACACACCACTACACATGTTCCTGTCCTGTACTTCAAGTATAAACTACACACACCACTACACATGTTCCTGTCCCGTGTTTCAAGTCTAAACTACACACACCACTACACATGTTCCTGTCCTGTATTCAAGTATAAACTACACACACCACTACACATGTTCCTATCCCGTGTTTCAAGTCTAAACTACTCACACCACTACACATGTTCCTGTCCCGTGTTTCAAGTCTAAACTACACACACCACTACAATGTTCCTATCCTGTACTTCAAGTATAAACTACACACACCACTACACATGTTCCTGTCCCGTGTTTCAAGTCTAAACTACTCACACCACTACACATGTTCCTGTCCTGTACTTCAAGTCTAAACTACACACACCACTACACATGTTCCTATCCTGTACTTCAAGTCTAAACTACACACACACTACACATGTTCCTGTCCGTGTTTCAAATCTAAACTACACACCACTACACATGTTCCTATCCCGTGTTTCAAGTCTAAACTACACACACCACTACACATGTTCCTATCCTGTACTTCAAGTCTAAACTACTCACACCACTACACATGTTCCTGTCCCGTGTTTCAAGTCTAAACTACACACACCACTACACATGTTCCTATCCTGTACTTCAAGTATAAACTACACACACCACTACACATGTTCCTGTCCCGTGTTTCAAGTCTAAACTACCACACCACTACACATGTTCCTATCCCGTGTTTCAAGTCTAAACTACACACACCACTACACATGTTCCTGTCCTGTACTTCAAGTCTAAACTACACACACACCACTAAACATGTTCCTGTCCTGGAATGCGAGATTTATAGGCTTCTTGTACACGGCCCAGAGTCAACACGGGGAGTAATGTTCGCACGAGCAATAAAATAGAAATTAACTTAACTCGAAGCGTCGGCGAAAGTAAATGTTTATGGAAGAACAAAGCAAAGACTGCAAATATTTCCTCTCTTGGTTTGATGGAGCAAACGTGGGTATAGCCTATGTATTTTTTTAAATATGTAAATTTGTATGATTTTCAATATAATTTTTTAGACAAGTTGCATCCATTCAAGCCCGTTGTATTTAAACATTAATTTGTATATTTTAACCCTTGATCCCTGGTACGACGTTAGACCGCGCTCTTCTGGGCTCTTTACCCTTATTAAGTTTTTTATTTCTTTTTTCCCTGAAGTCTTTCTTCTTTGGTGGCATTCCTCCAATTTTTGTACAAGATATACCTTTTTTCTTTCTTGTAGGCCTCTTCTTGTGTTTTTTTCAATCTCGAGACTGTTATATTATTGTGGACTAAGATTGTTCTGTCTATGTAAGTATTTTTTATACCTTTTTACCTACTTGGTGTCAAATATATCGTTCCATATTATTTGTTCAACCTAATTAGTCTCTCTATGACTGCACTTCAATTTTTGGAACTAATATGGCAGCCCCCGCTAACTGAGAATTAGTTTATGAGCCACGTAGCAGAGTAAGGCGGGCTGCTTACGCATCCATCGCCAGGCGAGACTTTCAGCAGATTTTTAGAAACCACACAACTTTTTTCAAATGTAAACAGTTTACTCAGATGCGTTTAGAAAACATTTTAAGATTCAAAATAACTGTCCGGGATGGCGCGCGACATAATATTAATTGTATTTTTCCACATAGTGATTCTTTTCCATGCGCTTATAAATATCTGGACTAATCTATGAATATAGGTCCAAAATTCTAAGTTTTTCTGACCAATAAATTATGTATAACACGACAGTTTAACTGTTACCACAGATTTACCGGTGTATAAAGAATGTTTTCCTGTATTGGATTGGGTTAAGAGAGATAGAGCGCGCGATAGGCACCGTGCGTATACCTATGGCGCTATTAGCGGTAGAAACGTGAAACTCCAAAGTGAAGGTCATCGCTTGGACACATAGCAAGGTATTGTTTAATAATGGTTTTTACTTTCTCTCTTCTACAGGTAGAGAAAGTATGGTGATCGTCAAAAAAATCGAACTCGTGATTTTGATGAATCTTGACGTTTCATGACTCCCTGAATCCGAAAAAGTGGTTTTTGAATTTCCGTCTGTCTGTCTGTCTGTCTGTCTGTACCTCCAACTAGAGCCTAAACTATTTTACCGATTGAGCTGAAACTTGATATCTAGGGTTTTCATAGGGTTGCCCCGAGGGGTTTTTGGAATTGGATATCTACCCCTAAAATTAAGGGTAGTTTACTGAAGGGAAAAAAGAGAAAAAGTCGATTTTCTCAAAATCGGCTCTAACGATTTTGATTAAATTTCATTTATGAACATTAATAAATATTCCAAACAAAATGGCTACTCTCAATATTTCGGCAAAATGGCTTTAAGGGCTCCGGTCTGATGCGTAAATTAACATTTTTTATAATAGCTCCGAAACTATTTGAGATATGAAATTACTTAGCATTACAAATATGTATATATATTTATAATACAAATATTTTATTCGAAACATATTTTTATAAAATCAATAATTTTTAATCTATACGCAATTATATATATATTTTTAACTTTTTGGACATTAAAGCTTAAGTATTGCGATCGTAAAAAAAACAAACCTGAAATGTTGATGGATGTCGACGTCTCATGACCCCCACAACCCTAAAAAATAGTCTTTGCAATGCCGTCTGTGTGTCTATAAAAACTTAAAATTAAGGGTAGTTTACTCAAGGGCGAAAAGAGAAAAAATTGTTTTTCTCAAAATCTGCTCAAACGATTTTGAATAAAATTCGTATCAAGGCGTTGATTAAGATTATAAATAAATTGGCTATTTTCATTTTCCTATGAAAATGATTTTTAGGGTACTTTACAGAAGCGTTAATTTCCGTATCTCCACAACTATTTGAGAAACTAAACAACTTATCATTGCAAAGCTGTAGGACTATTAGAAATAAAAAACTTTTATTTGACATTATTTTTATAAAAGCAACAGTTTCTGAGATATTTGCAAATATATTAATACAATTTTGTGAGCTTTAGTTGTAAACATATACTACTTAAGTCTTAACGCAATAATACTCCAATGCCATAGAGTAATTAAATATAAGTAAGTATCTAAAAAAAGTATGTTATTTTTCCTTAAATCTCTTAGGAGAAATGTTTGCACAGCAATGATCTATCTCCATTTTATCTCAATAGTCAATATTTACATTTTTTATTGGTCAAAATGTATAAATGAATAATTAAATATCAATGCGATGACTTGAAGATCTGCAACACCTTATAAAATGTTAAAATTTTAACCAGAAATCGAAATTTTAATACGAAGTGTTGACCCTTGTGGAAGACATTAAACTGTTTGAAATGCTCTTAGGTGGACAAAGATGCGCCTCTTTTCTCATTGATTCTATATAATTGTATATTATTTTATGCGTGTTCTTATGTGGAGTGGTGATGATACAATGTACATTATTCCGTTCGGAAATCTTACGAGTTTATAGAAAGAGAGAGAAAGTCTGTGCGGTGCGCCGTACCATTTATTTTTCCAGGTCATCAGTCTCTCGAAAGGTTTGATGCAATGCTTCATTTCTTCCTGTCATGTGACAATTTCTTCATCTGTGTATATTTATTACAGCCCACTTTCTCAATAATTATCTGCTTCACATACTGTAATCTTTGCCTCACAATGTGCCTCCCCAGTCTCTTTCCGTTTTGTAGTATTTTTCCATATACTTCTTTCATTCCCCATTATTAATAGAATCTGGTCTATCCGTCTCTCTAATATTTATCATCCTTCTGTAGCAACACATTTCACATGCTTCTATTTTACTTCTTTCCGGCTTTCCCAGCGTCCAAGCTTCACTTCCATAAAGTGAGTGCTATGCCCCAAACCCACAACTTTTAAAAATCTCATTCCGAGGTCAATATTTGATAATAGTTCGGAGGCATGAAGAAAGCTCTTTTTACTTGTGCTTTTCTGCTTTTGATATTCTCTTTACTTTGCCCATCTGTTGTAATTTTACTTCCTAAATAACGACATTTACCTACTACCTCTACTGTTTCTGCTCCACTTTGGTTATTTAGTGAATTATTATTGTTGTCACCTCTGCCACTCTTCATAACTTTTGTCTCGCTTTTGTTTATCTACAAAATTCCTCTAACATTGTTAATCTTTCTCCTTAAATTTTAATTCTTTACAAAAACTAATCTTTTATTTCCTTCATTGCTTCCTCAACATACAAGTTAAATAGAAGAGGTGATAGACTGCAGCCTTGTCTCACCTCCCCCCCCCCCCCTTTATTCCTGATTATGTATCTAGTCTCTTCACTTTTATCATACATGTTAAAACTGTATTTTATCATGTTAATACACTAAATTGAGTAAAAACTGTTAGAAAAGGAAACGATTATATTATATTAAACTCTGTGTGTGTGTGTGTGTTTGTGTAATAGTATTTATTTTTAAATGGTGTGTCTGAGAGCGATATGGGCATGTGTGTGTGTTTGGTGTTTGAGAGTGTAGGCAATATGAGTGTGTGGTGTGTCTGAGAGTATATGTATGTGTGGTGTTTGAGAGTTTATGTATGTATATGTGCAGTGTTTGAGGGTTTATGTGTGTATATGTGCGGTGTTTGAGAGTTTATGTGTGTATATGTGCGGTGTTTGAGGGTTTATGTATGCATATGTGCGGTGTTTGAGGGTTTATGTATGTATATGTGGGTATTTGAGGGTTTATGTATGTATATGTGCAGTGTTTGAGGGTTTATGTGTGTATATGTGCGGTGTTTGAGGGTTTATGTATGCATATGTGCGGTGTTTGAGGTTTATGTGTGTATATGTGCGGTGTTTGAGGGTTTATGTGTGTATATGTGCGGTGTTTGAGGGTTTATGTGTGTATATGTGCGGTGTTTGAGGGTTTATGTATGTATATGTGCGGTGTTTGAGGGTTTATGTATGCATATGTGCGGTGTTTGAGGGTTTATGTATGCATATGTGCGGTGTTTGAGGGTTTATGTATGTATATGTGCGGTGTTTGAGGGTTTATGTATGCATATGTGCGGTGTTTGAGGGTTTATGTATGTATATGTGCGGTGTTTGAGGGTTTATGTATGCATATGTGCGGTGTTTGAGGGTTTATGTATGTATATGTGCGGTGTTTGAGGGTTTATGTATGCATATGTGCGGTGTTTGAGGGTTTATGTATGTATATGTGCGGTGTTTGAGGGTTTATGTATGTATATGTGCGGTGTTTGAGGGTTTATGTATGCATATGTGCGGTGTTTGAGGTTTATGTATGTATATGTGCGGTGTTTGAGGGTTTATGTGTGTATATGTGCGGTGTTTGAGAGGTTTATGTATGCATATGTGCGGTGTTTGAGGGTTTATGTATGTATATGTGTGGTGTTTGAGAGTTTATGTATGTATATGTGCAGTGTTTGAGGGTTTATGTGTGTATATGTGCGGTGTTTGAGGGTTTATGTATGTATATGTGCGGTGTTTGAGGGTTTATGTATGCATATGTGCGGTGTTTGAGGGTTTATGTATGTATATGTGGGTATTTGAGGGTTTATGTATGTATATGTGCGGTGTTTGAGGGTTTATGTATGTATATGTGCGGTGTTTGAGGGTTTATGTATGTATATGTGCGGTGTTTGAGAGTTTATGTATGTATATGTGCGGCGTTTGAGGGTTTATGTGTGTATATGTGCGGTGTTTGAGGGTTTATGTGTGTATATGTGCGGTGTTTGAGGGTTTATATATGTATATGTGCGGTGTTTGAGAGTTTATGTATGTATATGTGCGGTGTTTGAGGGTTTATGTGTGTATATGTGCGGTGTTTGAGGGTTTATGTATGCATATGTGCGGTGTTTGAGGGTTTATGTATGTATATGTGGGTATTTGAGGGTTTATGTATGTATATTGTATATGTGCGGTGTTTGAGGGTTTATGTATGTATATGTGCGGTGTTTGAGGGTTTATGTATGTATATGTGCGGTGTTTGAGGGTTTATGTATGTATATGTGCGGTGTTTGAGGGTTTATGTATGTATATGTGCGTGTTTGAGGGTTTATGTATGTATATGTGCGGTGTTTGAGAGTTTATGTATGTATATGTGCGGTGTTTGAGGGTTTATGTGTGTATATGTGCGGTGTTTGAGGGTTTATGTATGTATAATGTGCGGTGTTTGAGGGTTTATGTATGTATATGTGCGGTGTTTGAGGGTTTATGTATGTATATGTGGGTATTTGAGGGTTTATGTATGTATATTGTATATGTGCGGTGTTTGAGGGTTTATGTGTGTATATGTGCGGTGTTTGAGGGTTTATGTGTGTATATGTGCGGTGTTTGAGGGTTTATGTGTGTATATGTGCGGTGTTTTGAGAGTTTATGTATGTATATGTGCGGTGTTTGAGGGTTTATGTGTGTATATGTGCGGTGTTTGAGAGTTTATGTATGTATATGTGCGGTGTTTGAGGGTTAATGTATGTATATGTGGGTGTGGTGTTTGGGCGTGTCTGATGGGTGTGCGTGCGCGCAAGCTGAGGATGTTTTCTTTCCCAGGACTGTAGAGCCCAAAAGGACAATAACAGCTATTGTAGTATAGCAGAGCCCCAGCAGAACAGTGTATATTGGGCCAGGAAAGGGGAGGGGAGGTTGCTCCCCAACTCCCCAGTCACATTTCCAAACAAAGTTGATACAACAAAGTAGCTAGAGGGAATGTTGCTTTACAAACACACGGGAATGCTGTAATGTAAAAAAACTTTGAGAATGTTTACAAATATTGTTAAAATAGAAAAAAAAGTTTATCATTTTTTTATATAAAGTATTCATTCCATATGATCGTCTATTTGGGAAAACAAATTTACCAGGTTCAAAACTCGAGGTTTTTTTTCTGTTCTGTTCTATGGTTGGACCGCCATTGGAAAAAAGCTTTTGGAGCAGATCCAAATAATCACATTTAGGGTATCCAACATTGACAGTAACTTACTAATTGTATACAAATTGACAACATTTCCCAAGCCCTAATGACCTCATTGTGCCGATGGGCCTATAAAAAATAATAATTATAATAATAATAATAATAATTATAATTATTATTATTATTATTATTATTATCTCCAAAAGTTACTGAGATGAGCTTAAAAATACATAAAAATTGAAGTAAACCCTGTGCATGACTTATTTGGTGCTGCCTGACAGTTCACAGCTGACAGCTGATGGCTTTGAAACGTTACCAGACCAAATTATTAATCCCTACGTTGAACCATGTGATCTACAAAAAACATGTGTTTAACAGCTTTAACTTCAGACACTCAACATTTAGGTAAATACCTAAATGTTGAGTGTCTGAAGTCAGCTGTGAGCTGTCAGTCAGCACCAAATAAGTCGTGGAGCTACTGTAGTAACTTTTAACTGTAAACTAAGGTTCTCCCCATGAAAGTTCGTTCCGGTGAGGTGGAAATTAATTGTATTTGTTTTAGGAGAGGGGGGAGGGGATCCTTTCCACAATCTACTACATACTCCGAGCCTTGAACTAGAATTGGTGACGTCATAAGAATAGCCGGCTCGCCTCTGCGCGCATCTAATCTCAGGATGATGGCTTATAATTCAATAAGAGGGGGTATATTGACCTGTAGAGCGGGGAAATGTCAGGGAATTCAATCTAATTTCTGAAATTGTATGTTTTCACAAAAAACAACAACTTTTACGAACGTCAAAATAACATTTTTCTCCCAGCTAATAAACACCGCGATTCTCTTTTAATACCATATTTTAGTAAACATTATAAAAAAAAATTAAGTAAGGGGCGATAAATCAGATAAGACTTGAAAAGAGAAGTTGAGATTTATTGGGTTAATGAAATATTAGAAGAAAAAAATATCTTAACTAATGTAGATTTATATATATATATATATATATATATATTTATATATATATATATATATATTTATAAAGGTTTAGCTATTTTTTTAATATAAATGTTAGACACAGTAAAAAATATGTAACAGATTATAAAATTACAAATGTAATGACAAGAGTAGGCGTTAGAAAATTAAATTAGGTAAAGAAAAAAGTTTGCCATACATAAAATAACGCATTAAATCATAAATTCTAAAGAGCTTGAATAATGAGCTATATCTTAAATTTTCATAAGTCTTAAATGAAAAATTGATTTGCCTGCTCATTTACAGCTAAGCCACCTAGTAGACTTTGAACATGTTTCGGGAATAATAAAATCCATAATCAGGAATAGTTTTGATTTGAGAGCTATGATGCCACTACATGATGGCTAGGAAAAGCTAACAGATCTACTTTATCAGTATCCATTCGCCAAACCATATGATCTGCTGTCACTTTTGGCGGTCAACACAACCATTTTTTTTAACAGTTTTTCATTATTGAAACACGAACTTAAGAAAATAAATCAACTGGATGTTTATTTTTTAGTAGAAGTGGCGTCTGTGGGTTACTTAAAATACTTAACAAAAGAGAGCTTATTAAAGGCTGCGTTCTCTTCACAAATTAAGATGGCGAACCAGACGAAATTAAATAGATTGCTGACTTCATACAAACCGTGCTCGGCTGTGTTCATGCGCATGTTTTTCCCAAAATAAAATAAACGTTAAATTTTGAAACTATGTTGTATGGCTCTTTCTCTAAGGTCTAAGCTATAAAAATACATTTATTTTATAATTATGTAGATGTGAATATAATATTTTTAATTAATTATTTCATGCACTATAACATCTCTTGTTGACACATCCGTAAAAACAAATACACAATAGTTTCATTAATATTTTTTGTTCAATTAGTTACATAAAAGCCCACTACACAGTAGGCCTACACTATTCTTTAGGGACATATTATTAGAAGCGTTTGATAAAACTTTTGGTTGATAATCCAGTATTACTAAGAAAATTATCATTTATTTACACATACGTGACTTTCAGCCAATGTTAGTAATAACAATCTTCTGCTAGCTGTCAGTTACCACGGTACGGTCCAGGCTCGGAGTATGTAGATTGTAGAAGTCTCTGTCCCTTTCCGAAAGTATTTCAAATAAGCCATTTTTTTTTTCTCTTCTCATTGTTTCGACAAATAGCTTTTAGGAGTATTATAAAAGTCATAACCCCTTCGACCTCAATCATGTGTGAGAAAACTTAAAAATTTGTTCAATAGAGATTTGATATTGAAATAAATTCCATGTATTTTCCTGTTGGGGGAAATCTCGAATCTTCGCGGGTAGGACCCATCCCCCTCTCTTGATGCTTAAAAAAAAAAAAAAAAAGTAACATTTCGTTTGAGCACATAATTTTGACACAAGGTTCTTCGTTTAGACTCTCACTTGATTTACTAGAGGTGATTTGTAGACTTATAGTTTCTAAACCAGGCAAACGATAGAGCTAGTTCACCGTACACACAATACAATTATCTTAGGGCTATTCTCTTTATGTGTACTCAACATTTGCGGTTTCTCGTTTTATAGTAGGTCTATATTGCAACTGCTAAACATACACGTTCGAGCTCGTTGAACCATCTCCAACGAAAATGTATAAACACTGAGGTCAAGAGTAAATAAACGGTGACCTGGCGGTCTAGGGGTAAGGTTTCAGACTTTTGTGCTGGGGGGCCGGGCTTCAATCCTCGGCCCCGGCACAGATTTATCTGATTGCCAAACCCTTCCTTCACCTCTGACAAGACGTGTATTAATCACAACTTGTGAATGTGAGGAATGCCAGGCCTCCACCGTGGTTCGGATTCCACGTTAAACTGTAGGTCCTCCATTTCATCTCACAATCACCCTACCATTACACATTAGCGTAAGTGCGTATAACCCGAACGGGTAGTAAGACGCAGTGCTAATAATAAAAATAAAATAAATAAACATAAAATCATGCGCTATTTCCGCTGTGTGTGACACCAGCGTTACAGGTATTGCAAATGCTATGGCATTATATAATATGCTATTCACCTATGTTACAAACGATGATAAATACCAGTCCTGTCCCTAGTGTATAGTTTGATTGTATCTGACTGTACTTTGAGATGTTCCCCACAACTACACCTGTTCAGTCTAGCGAAGGCTGTCTCAGAATGTCCCAAGGTCACTCACTTTATTATTAGTCTGTACTAGCAGAGTTTAGCGTAGGGCGGTGCTAGGGTGGGGGGCGGGGCTTGTGAGGCTCCACCTTTCCCGCCACGCCCAGCACCCTAGCACCGCTGACAGATTTACTGTAAGGTAGGATCCTTGCTGGATTTCTCTAGTAGGTCCCTTCCTCCCTATATGCTAAATATAACCTCTCGACTGCTTGAGGCCGTGTGGTGGCCTTTTGTTAGGGGCATCGATCAGTGTGACATTCATCTCCGTAATCAAGTGCAAGTGTACGTTAATTAGTTACCTTATGACCAAATGGTCGGATTTCATCAAAGAATGGTCCACACAAAGTTCTCCAATCTTGAGACATGGCGTGTTACTAGTGGTCTAGTTTGACTTGAATCTGCTAGATGTCACCCAAGTACCATTTCCTCCTCGTTTCACAAACACACAGACAGGTTGTTAACTTGGAGCCTGTCAAGGCCATCGACGATAATACTTCCTCTTTTAGCTCCCCCTCCCCTCCCAACACCCCCTTCCATCACTTCAAGCCGTGCAACTGACCAATAAATTCCTAAATAGAAAACCAGAGGGTTCTAGACTAGTCTTTTCTTTTTTTAGGTTTAGGCTATTTAATGAGCACTTTTTAAAACGCTGACTATACTATAATGAAATGACTTAAAAAATAAATGGTACGGCACACCGCACAGACTTTCTCTCTATTTCTATAAACTCCTAAGATTTCTGAACGGAATAATGTACATTGTATCATCACCACTCCACATAAGAACACGCATAAAATAATATACAATGATATAGAATCAATGAGAAAAGAGGCGCATCTTTGTCCACCTAAGAACATTTCAAACAGTTTAATGTCTTCCACAAGGGTCAACACTTCGTAATAAAATTTCGATTTCTGGTTAAAATATTAACATTTTATAAGGTGTTGCAGATCTTCAAGTCATCGCATTGATATTTAATTATTCATTTATACATTTTGACCAATAAAAAATGTAAATATTGACTATTGATTCTAAAATGGAGATAGATCATTGCTATGCAAACATTTCTCCTAAGAGATTTAAGGAAAAATAACATACTTTTTTAGATACTTATATTTAATTACTCTATGGCATTGGAGTATTATTGCGTTAAGACTTAAGTAGTATATGTTTACAACTAAAGCTCACAAAATTGTATTAATATATTTGCAAATATCTCAGAAACTGCTGCTTTTATAAAAATATATGTCAAATAAAAGTTTTTTATTTCTAATAGTCCTACAATTTTTCAATGATAAGTTGTTTAGTTTCTCAAATAGTTGTGGAGATACGGAAATTAACGCTTCTGTAATGTACCCTAAAAATCATTTTCATAGGAAAATGAAAATATCCAGTTTATTTATAATCTTAATCAACGCCTTGATACGAATTTTAATCAAAATCGTTTAAGCAGATTTTGAGAAAACCAAATTTTTCTCTTTTCGCCCTTCAGTAAACTACCCTTAATTTTAGGTTTTAATAGACACACAGACAGACGGCATTGGAAAGACTATTTTTAAGTGTTAGGGGGGTCATGAGACGTCGACATCCATCAACATTTCAGGTTAGTTTTTCTTACGGTCGCAATACTTAAGCTTTAATGTCCAAAAAGTTAAATATATATATATATAATTGCGTATATATTGAAAGTTATTGATTTTATAAAAATATGTTTCGAATAAAATATTTGTATTATAAATATATATATACATATTTGTAATGCTAAGTAATTTCATATCTCAAATAGTTTCGGAGCTATTATAAAAAATGTTAATTTACGCATCAGACCGGAGCCCTTAAAGCGATTTTGCCGAAATATTGAGAGTAGCCATTTTGTTTGTAATATTTATTAATGTTCATAAATGAAATTTAATCAAAATCGTTAGAGCCGATTTTGAGAAAATCGACTTTTTCTCTTTTTTCCCTTCAGTAAACTACCCTTAATTTTAGGGGTAGATATCCAATTCCAAAAACCCCTCGGGGCAACCCTATGAAACCCCTAGATATCAAGTTTCAGCTCAATCGGTAAAATAGTTTAGGCTCTAGTTGGAGGTACAGACAGACAGACAGACAGACAGACATTCAAAAACCACTTTTTCGGATTCAGGAAGTCATGAAACGTCAAAATTCATCAAAATCTCGAGTTCGATTTTTTTGACGATCACAATACTTTCTCTACCTGTAAGATAGAGAGAAAGTAAAAACTAACGCAATTCTAGAACAAACGCAACATCCAGTTCTTCGACCTACAATTTGTCAGCAGTTTAGATCTGTCAGGAATCGAACACAAGACTCTTAGCTTAGTAAGTATAAGTGCTAACAAATAAGCTGTGTTGAGCTATTTACTTTTGGTTAGTGAAAGCCTAGAATGCTAAACCTCTCTGTGTGAGACATGGATGCTAAACACTCGTAAATCTTACTGCTTTGCATTTCATTATATTTAAAACATAATTTTAATACATTATTGACAAAATGAAAACCATTCTCTACTAGTTTAAATTTTTTTGTCGATTGCAATTTTTTTTACACAACTTTATCAAATAATACGTAGGATGTTGCCCTGTGTTCTCTGCAGATGGTACGAGAACATTGGCCGCAAAATGTTTCATTGAAGGTCTCAATTATTTCGGGATTTTTTGTTTTCTGGTTTCTTACCATGTTCTCATGTGTAGTAGGAAGCAAGATTAAAACTTTGTTTTATTTTAGTTTGTAAGATACCATTGCCACTATGTTAGGGAACATGACAATCTTGTAAACCTCCGTAATCAATTTTACGAAGGAGTAGCATTCTAGGGTTATGGAGGCTAAATGTAGTGTGTAACATTCTGTATCAAAGTATAACTCTTCTATTATTATGAAATAACATCAAGTTTACCCAGAGTAATTTATAAAGTTAAGGTTGTAAATCTTAGTTCTGCATCCTGAAACAAGAGTCCCAGATTCTGCTTTTGACAAGGCAAAGCATTTGTGATTGTAAACTAGAGCTTGTTTGTCTTTGAATCTATTGGAGTAAATTACCAATAATAATAACATAAATGAACGACAACAAAAGTATATAAAAGTGGAGGAACCAGAGACAGTGAAGGAGTGAGTTATAAGGGTATAGGAGAGAAAAAAAATTAAAGCTATTAAATAATAGAGGTGACCTGGCTGTCTAGGGGTAAGGTGTTGGACTTCTGTGCTGGGGGTCTGGGGTTCTATCCTCGGTCCCGGCACAGATTTATCTGATAGCCAAACCGTTCCCTCACCTCTGACAAGACTTGTATCAGTCACAACTTGTGAATGTGTGGAATGCCAGGCCTCCACCGTGGTTCGGATCCCACGTTAAACTGTAGGTCATCTCACAATCACCCTACCATTACACAAACCCGGAGGGGTAGTAAGACTAGGTGCTAGTAATAATAATAATAATAATAATATAATAATAATAATAATATTAAATAATAGCTACCATCAGATTTAAGGATGTTTGTAGTACACGTTTTGTTAGAAATGTGTGAGAGTTCCCCCTTAATTTCAAGCAAATGATAAAATACCTTAACTTGACTCGTGTTGTTACCGTAACCCTCAATAGTCTCAGAGTATGTGCTGTTACCTCATTCCTTGCTAGTCTCAGAGTATGTGCTGTTACCTCATTCCTCGCTAGTCTCAGAATATGTGCTGTTACCTCATTCCTTGCTAGTCTCAGAGTATGTGCTGTTACCTCATTCCTTGCTAGTTTCAGAGTATGTGCTGTTACCTCATTATTCGCTAGTCTCAGAGTATGTGCTGTTACCTCATTCTTTGCTAGTTTCAGAGTATGTGCTGTTACCTAATTCTTCGCTAGTCTCAGAGTATGTGCTGTTACCTCATTCCTTGCTAGTTTCAGAGTATGTGCTGTTACCTCATTCTTCGCTAGTCTCAGATTATGTGCTGTTACCTCATTCCTTGCTAGTCTCAGAGTATGTGCTGTTACCTCATTCCTTGCTAGTTTCAGAGTATGTGCTGTTACCTCATTCCTTGCTAGTCTGAGAGTATGTGCTGTTACCTCATTCTTCGCTAGTCAGCAAATAGAACATAGAGCACTGGTCAAACACTCACATTGTATCTGTAAATTATGTATGGGTCCAATACTCCAATATCGTGATCATAGTTCCACTGTCTATAAGGGCTATCTTATTGAAACTTTACTAATATAATCATATTAACTCTCATAGAGAACTTTTTTTTATGAAACCCGCAAGTTTTTCTGTATGATTTTTACTACGAGCTCCTAGTAATAATAATATTATTATTATTAATAATAATATTATTATTATTAATAATAATATTATTATTATTAATAATAATATAATAATAATAATATAATAATATTATTATTATTATTAATAATAATAAACTATTTGACATTCGAACAAGAGAGGAGTAAAGTCAAATTAATTATTAAAATTCATATTGCAATACATTAATTTACAATATTCATGTCCAAATAGTTTGATCGCGCATATATATATTAGTAGCGTCTTGTGACAAACATTCTTACATGATATTTGTGGCTTTTGGCGTCCTTCTGTTCTGTGATTTACATTATTGTGTTATTACTTATTATAGAATTATAAACTTTCGTTTGTTAGTTTTCACTGATACACACATCGAAATAAAAGCACTTGCTACAATAAACTCCACAAAACTATAAAACCCGGTACACACGACACAACTTCTTGTACAAAAAGTTGTGCAAGAAATTGTACAATATCTTGGTCACATGGATCGCATACAAATTTTAGCCAGTGGCTGTTCACATGGCATTTGTGATTGCATACAATATTTGAAGAAGAAAAAACTTGGCGTTTTTGCCCTTTTTATGGAAAAATAATGATTGAATGTTTTGGAAAATATTGGTATTTAATGTAAATAATTTCTTAGTCATTCCTAAATATTATGAAAAACAATTTATCTTTTTTCACCTTTTACTTGCTCACTATCTTACAGGTAAAGAAAGTATTATGATGGTCAAAAAAATCGAACTCGAGATTTTGATGAATCTTGACGTTTCATGACCACCCCCACTCCCCGAATCCAAATTACTAGTTTTTTAATGGGTGTCTGTCTGTACCTCCGACTAGAGCCTAAACTATTTTACCGATCGGGCTAAAACTTGGTAGCTAGGTTTTCATAGGGTTGCCCCGAGGGGTTTTTGGAATTGAATATCTAACCCTAAAATTAAGGGTAGTTTACTGAAGGGCAAAAAGAGAAAAAGTCGATTTTCTCAAAATAGGCTCTAACGATTTTGATTAAATTTCATTTCTAAACATTTATAAATATTGCAAACAAAATGGCTACCCTCACTATTTCGGCAAAATGACTTTAAGGGTTCCGGTATGATGCGTAAATTCTTATTTTTTTAATCACATCTCCGGAACTCTTTGCGATATGAAATTACGTATCATTGCAAATATGTAGGGCTATTTATAATACAGATCTTTTATTTGAGACACATTTTTATAAAACTAACAACTTTCAAGCTATACGCATATATAGGCCTGTATATTTTTATTTTTTTTACTTTTCAAACACTAGAGGTAAAGTATTGCGACCGTAAAAAACAATCTAGTCCGAATTGTTGATGGATGGTGACGTCTCACGACCCCCCCCGAACCTAAAAAGTGGATTTTGTAATGCCATCTGTCTGTGTATCTGTTTAACCCTTAAACTAAGAGTAGATAAAAAGCGAACTCAAGGTGACCTGGTGGTCTAGGGGTAAGGTGTCAGAATTCTGTGCTGGGGGTCCGGGTTCAATCCTCGGTCCCGGCACAGATTTATCTGATTGCCAAACCTTTCCTTCACCTCTGACAAGACGTGTATTAATCACAACTTGTGAGTGTGAGGAATGCCAGGCCTCCACCGTGGTTCGGATTCCACGTTAAACTGTAGGTCCTCCATCTCACAATCACCCTACCATTACACATTAGCGTAAGTGCGTACAACCCGAACGGGTAGTAAGACGCGGTGCTAATAATAATAATAATAATATAATAATAATAAATAATAATAAAAAGCGAAAAGAGAAAAAATCAATTTTCTCAAAATTTGCTCTAACGATTTTGATTAAAATTTGTATATAGGCGTTGATTAAGATTGCAAATAAAATGGCTATTTTCATTTTCCTATGAAAATGACTTTTAGGGTACTTTACAGAAGTGGAAATGTCCGTATCTCTGCTACTATTCGAGATACTAAATAACTTTTCATTGCAAAATTGTTGTACTATTAAAAATAAAAATTCTTATTTGAAATATATTTTTATAAAACTAATAGTTTATGAGATTCGCAAATATATTAATACCATTTTGTGAGCTTTTGTTGTAAAGAGATACTATTTAAGTTTCAACGCAATAATTCTTCAATGCCATAGAGTAATTAAATATAAGTAATTCTCTCAAAAGTATGTTATTTTTCCTTAAACCACTTAGGATAAATGTTTATACAGCAATGATATATCTCCATTTTAGACTCAAAAGTCAATATTTAAATTATTTATTGGTCAAAATTTATCAATGAGGAATTTAATAGCAATGCAATGACATGAAGATGTGCAACACCTAAAAAAAGTCGAAAATTCTAGCCGGAAGTTGAAATTTCAATACGAAGTGTTAACCCTTGTGGACCCAATATCGATCTTTTTTATTGGTCCACTACAAAGGGACATTATTCTTTATAACATTTAAAACTAGGACTCAATTTTTTTACATAATTATAGTGCAATTATTCTTGGGTTTGCCAGTGTATATTATTTCGTTTCACATATATTACGAGTTTGAGTAAATATCTCCATTTTTAAATAATAGAGTAAGAAAGTCCGTGCGTAGTTCCGTACCATTTATTTAATATTTTTTTAAACAGTTTAAAACCTTTATATTAATTGGGGTTTAACCTCCTTCAACTATAATGTTTTTGTTTGTTTTCAAGTATTTAGCTGTTTTTCTTACAATCACTTTTTTTTTTTTTTTTAAGTAACTGTCCAGCAGAGGAAGTTTTCGTGTTTACAACTCAAAAGTTGTACAAGAAAAATGGCTGTTATAGGACGCGTTCTATTCTCTGAAATTATATACGATAAGTTGTGCATAGCAGATCTTGTACAAGTTTTGGTGTTCACACGACGCCATCTTCAGGCTGCAACTTCTTGTACAACTTTATGTACAAGAAGTTCTGTCGTGTGTACCGGGCTTGAAGATGTGTAGGCACGGGGTCAGTACTTTGTAGTGATGGGCACAATCGAGTAAAAATAATTCGAGTAACTCGATTGTGTTGTGTAATCGGGAGTACTCGATTCTTGCGGGATTACTCGAGTAACTTTACTCGGACCATGTTATTCTTTTATTTTCTCTTTTATTACCAGATAAGTAAGAATCGACCTTATTGGCCAGACTGTTTACCACGCTATTTCCATTTAAAAGGTATATTTCCTTAGAGCTCATTTTTCATCAACAGTTTCTGCTGCCACGCAAAAATGACCCTTTATGGTTTAAACGTTACACATGCATTCTCAATACAAATTCTCGCAGATGTAAAGTACACAATCGAAAAGCATGCTACTAGCTAAGCGTATCACATTTCCGATTCTTTTCAAAAGTACTCGATGAAAGTTACTCGATTCTTTTTACTCGGCACCTCGGCAGTCTTATTTTCACAATCGCATTGACGAAACTAGATATTGTCTTTCTAAATTATTTTAATTTCTCCTTAGTAAAATATGATTATTTATAAATTGAAACTAATTAGAATAAGATAAAAAACAAAAAAAAAATTGTTTTCACTTTTAGAAAGGTACAATTATTATCAATTTCTTTAACATGAACGTTTAAAGAAAAGTTTATTTTATTAAAAAGAGCACAAAACAATTTTTATTTGTGAGACATTTCTTAAAACGCATACTTTGATATTGACTGTAGATGTAAAGTGAAACATGAAAATAAGGGGTGGAGGTCAGTGTCGAGTGCCTTCTACAGGAAGAGATTATGGACTTGTTATTAGTATCGAATTCCATTGCAAGACTTCCGAGTAATATTGTCCAACCGATTGCCACGGGACGATTCGAGTAGATGATTTGCTAAAAATGACTCGAGTAATTTTACTCGATTACTCGATTATTTTTAAAGAGAATCGAGTAATTACTCGATTCTTAGAATTACTCGATTGTGCCCATCACTAGTACCTTGACAATATTTATTTCCCCTTTCATGCCCATACCATCCCTCTATGTTTTGAAAGGGGAAGAGAGGGGTAGTGACTTCGGTTCTAGTCGTCACCTTTCGGGCAAGAGAAGTCGTAGCTCAGCTGCTTGCATCCTTACCTGACATCCACAGCTCTTCCCCTTCTCTCCCCCTCGGTATCTATGACATCACAAATAAGAACTATACTAGCTAGAGCAATGGGATGAAAGTCGGACAAATATCGACTCTCAACCACCATTAGATGGACTAGTGCACGTCTTGCATGAGGTTTCTTTTTTTCAAATCCACTGATGCTTGAATTACATTTAAATGATTACCAGGAGAATATTTGTGCAAACATCAAATAAAATAATTACATATCTTCAATCAAAGGCAAGCAGTGGTCACAATAAAACCAAGAAAATCCACACACAGTGCGGTATTTTTTTTGAACGCAATCTGTTGGCCATTCATTCTAATCGAAATATGTTTTTTAGTTGATACTATGTCTTACTACCTGTTCAGGCTATACGATTATTAACTAATTACGCTATTGATTTTTTAGGAATGAGGGAGTTTGGATTTAGAAGAAGTGTACCTACATTTGCGTGGAAGGAGAGTGGAAAACCACCTCAGTACACCAGATTGGGATTTGAACCCCAATTTCCACGTCACCAGCATTCTAGTCTAGAACGAGAATGACGCCTTGGACCATGTGGCCACTGAACTAGGTAATAGAAGTATTACCCCCAGTGATTATATCAGTCACTATCACAATATCGACATTGATAGCGAGGCTGGGATTTGAATCCCGGCCGGATATAAAGAGGGTGTTTTTTCCTAAATGCTTTCCCCGCACTCTGGGAAAATACCAGTACATTTCCTTAGAATTCTACCTCATTAATCATTAATTAATGTAATCAAATTAAATAAACTTTTTTTAGAAGTATTCAGAGTGCGTTGCGTTTCCGTATGTTTGAGCGCTATACGTTGAGTTGAATTACGTTAAAGTGTCTCACACAGAGAGCGCTGTGAAGTTTTGAGTCTCTTTTGCGTCATATTGCGAGGTCGCGTACCTCTCCTCGTTTGTGATGTGTTCACACAGAGTGCGTTGTACTGCGGTGCGTTCATCAGGGCTCCCATAAAGTACTCTCTGTAATGTCCATATTGTGTGCTCCGCATCTAGCTATCTCCTTGGTTATGTGTTCATTTGTTTACTTTCGCATTTAGCATGAAAACTTTTGACCTTGAGATTATGATAAATCTTGATGTTTTATTTAGTTTCGAACCCTAAAAAGTGAATATTACCATTGTTCGTTCCTTAATCTGTAGGCTATATCGCTGGGGATACACCTGAAATGGTTTGATGGGCTTTGTTCAAACTTTCAAACTTGGTAGTTGGATGTTTTATATGTTAGGGCGTTTTTTATTTAAAAAATATATTCTAGCTCACAAATTAAGGGAGGTTTATTAATTAGGCCTACTGATTTTTTAAATCCGATTTAAAAAAATTATTGTAACGATTTTGCTTAAATATCCTAAAATGGTAATTTTGGCATGACAAATGTCACTGTAGGCCTATATTTGTTTTTTCATTTTTTTGGGGGTAAATTCATGGTTAGTTTACTGACGATTGATATTTGAATGTTGTCGCTACTATTTTCATGGATGCAATAGCTTTTGTCTAGAAAAGTTATGATAAATCATAGTGAATTTACTTCATCACCTACTTGTGAATTCGAAGATATTTTATGAAGCGGGTTGCATCTTGCCAATGTATGAAATATATGTAAGAAAAGAAATTAAGTTGATCTTGTGCGGCCTCTTGTTTATCTGTCGATAATACAACTCCTATTTCGATTGAAAGTACAAACAATATACTATTTGCGCCTATACAGTATTTATGAACATTAAAAAAAGTTTCCTTTTCTAAACAGACAAATGTTTCCACAGAAATTTATAATCCGGATCCCAGCAGGAATATTCCTTCTTGCCATATTCACGATATAACCAAATAGCCAAGCTGTAGACGATTTAAAAATTATATGTCAAAAATAGTCTTAAAGATAAAAAAAAAAATTGGAAGTTTGTACCAATAAAACTATACGAATAAAAATTAAATACATTTGAACAAATATATTGTCATTTGTACCCAGCTGGGTAACAAATCCCAACTCCTCGAGTCAAGTCAAGCTTGCCCGTGTTTTCTCCCTAACTAATTACGCTAGTGGTTTAGGGATTAGGAAGGTTTAATTTAGATGAAGTGTACCCGTATTTGCGTGTAAGGAGAGTGGAAAACCATTTTAGAAAAACTCATTGCACCTGACTAGGATTGAACCCCGATCTCCCCGTCTTCGACAGTCTAGTCCAACACGAGAGTGGTGCATTAGACCACGGGGCCACCGAAGCGGGTTTTGCCAGTTGTTGTTCCCGCATCTATAAATATAAATATTTTGTTATTGTAACATCTATTTGGTAGGCCTCATAGATACTTAAATAAAAGGCTGCCTTTTAATAAGAAAATAAAAAATTAGTTTAGAAGCAATAATAAGTTTGTCAAGCCTTGATTATATTCATTTAATAAAGGCTGACAATTTCTTTCCTTTCTTTGAGAAAAAAAGTCCTTTCATCCCCCCATTAATTGGGTCTTTTTTTTTACTAAAAAAATCTTTCATGACAAAACAAAATGCACTTTAAAATATTCTTTTTTCAAGTTTTATGTCTTGTTTAATATTTCTTCATAATGATTGTTGGATTGTAAATAAGAGGATGTATTTGAAGAAATGCGCCTTCGCCCTGCTGAGAATGTAGTCAACTTGAGACTAATGTGTGGTTTGCCTAGATGGAAACAGTTCTTTGAAAAAGTACAATGCAGGGGTCAGAGAAGAACATTTCTTTGTGTGTGAAAATTCCATAAGGAGTGTCAAATTCTTATGTCAACATTTTGTAAATGATTAAACCACTCTCTGATTGGTTAGTTATAGGATCGTCCAATCATGACAGCAACATGATTGGTTAGAGTAAATGGGGCAAAGAAACTAAGGTGGGTGTGGCTCAAAGTTAAAAAACAACAAAAAACTGCCACTATTGGAATGTTATGTGTACAAATGACTGGTAATGTAGTATTGTACGTATTGGAAGGAAGAGTTATAATCAGAGATGTTATCATAATAATTTTTAGTATATTTTACGTTCGAAAATATTTGTATTTTCTTTATAGTCTTAGAATTTGTGTACATACTTAGTAACAATAAATAAAAGTTTAGCACTGTAGGGGCCTGATAGAATTTTTCATATTCTGAAAACTTTATATCAAAGGTGGACAACCTATTTTTCAATGTAGCCACAGATGTGACGAATGAAAAGTGAAATTCACCACACCATGTAAAGATTGAGAAATCATATTGCTCAAACGGACATTTAAAATAGCACACTCTGCTAGGACAAGTTCATTCAAGACATATACACTTTCATTTACAACTGCCTGATGCAAATGATAAAAATTGTTTGTATTGAAAATGTAAGACAATTTAATGCGAAATGTTACAATCATTTTGTCTGAATGCAGAGATAAAACGAAGTGTTTGATGGCAGTGTTACGTCAGTGGCTCATTCAAAAAGCGGAATGCTTCCAATTATATGCAAGAAATATCAAGTTACAAACGGCACAAGCCATCAGGAGAAAGTTTATTTTACTGTGAGAACTGTCAAACTCAAATTCGCCACATTTTTATGACCAATTCGCCACATGTGGCGATTGGCGACCGGGTTGCACACCCCGGCTATATAGACTATATACAACTAAATAAAAAAATAACTAAATCACAAAATTGTGTTTATGTGTTTTTACTCACTTCCGAACGAAGTAGCAGAAACTTTTATCAGAATCTTAATGTGTGGGCTTAAAATACTACACTACAATATATATGAATTATAAACAAACTACTCGTATTATTTGTGCTAATACTGAGGTGTAGGATCGTTAACGACATGCACACACATCAAATGCCCTTATAATTTTGTTGCTGGGACCAGTTTATTGATTTTGTTGGCCCAAATATTATCGTATTACACTCTCGAGAATTACAACCGATCTAGAGATAAATGTAGTAGAGTTGATTGTTATTTTTCCCACCACCGTATTTTATGAACGTGGGTACCACTACTGTATTCTGTGAATCTCTTTGCGACACCAAGCACCACTGGTGCTGAGTAGAGTGTCATCTTGTACCCAACACCGACACCACCAATATACATGCCGTGTTTTAGAACATTGTGTGTGTTGAAAAAAGTACCGGTAACATACTGTAGTTATTCTTGACTATACACAGTTTTTTAGCTTATCATGAAGGTATTCTTTTAAATTGAAACTATGAAAATAAAAAATAGTGATGTGAATAAACACCCAATTATTGTATTTAGTTTAGTAAACATTACCCAAGTAAATAGATGGTTCTTTATATGTAAAAAGCTAATATCGATTTGTTATATTAATGACTCTAATAATTTTAATATATTCTTTTTATGAATTGATTGTAATGAAATCACTTAAAAAGTTAAACCTCTTTCACTCATCCCCCCCCCCCCCCTCCTCTGTACCTATGTACTATTTAGTACAGAAGATGATCATTGGGGTCCTCTGTCTTTCATTACCACTAAAGAACCGTTTCGTCTGCTCTACGACTACAGCATCCACTCTAGGGTCTTATTGATTCCCCATGCTTGCTAGAGCTTCATCTTGGAGCTTGTGGCTAAGTTGGGGCAGTAAAGTGTGTTTGTGTGTGTGTGTACGCGCGCGCGCGCTTCGAGGGCAGTAAAACTCACGCTAGGGAGTTTCTCACAAGAAAAGAGAACAATATTCCTATTAATTTTACGAGAATGTAAAACTGGATTTTATGGCTCTCCTGAATGTGCAATAAACGATGCAGTTTATTCGACTGTATAAACCTTTTAGTAGCTGAAGGGGTTTGGAGTGCCGTGTTAGGGTAGGTCGGCCGCAAGCTTCTTCTTGCGAGAGTCAGCATGAACAACATCGGGGATTATCTTTATATCTACACATAGGACTTAGGATGGGGATACTCGGCAACTTTAGAAACTGAGTATTCACATTCTTCGTCTGAATTTAACACGATATTTTAAAAATTAAGTTATTTGTACACATTATTTCAATACTTAATACTATAGTAACATACAAACTTGCAGGTACTGGACAATGTTCGTAGGAAGAACCATTTATAAAATACAAACTTTTTGGTTGTCAACAAAGATAAGAAATGTTTAATACAGAATGTTCGAAAAATATATTTTCGTAAATATAGCATGTAGGCTATTGAACTAATGATGCTGTCGACATCGCTGGTAAAGTGCTCGCCTCAGTATCCGGTGTTTGTGGGTTCAAACCCAGCTGGGGTGACGGATTTTTCTTGAGCGATAAAAATCCGTAGCACAACTTTCTTCAAAGGGGAAACTAAGCCGTCGGTCCTATGTGTATCGTAGTATGTAAAAGAACGCTGGAAGATATGTGAAAATATCTTTCCGGCAATATTGGTAGAACCTTTCGCTCTCGCTCAGAGAAATTCTCGTGTGCTGATATAATCAGTCGGTTCAGAAAGTGCACGTTAATACTTTAAATAAATGAAAACTAATAATGCTCATATTGAAAGTTTGCAACTTCGTTACTTTAATAAAAAGCCACTTTGAACTATCTTTGATTGGTAATTCTGTGTGTTAATATTTAATTTAGTATCAAAGTTGTAAACGGACACATTATTTGTGTTATTTTATAGACAACTTTACACCACATGAATTGCCAATTGGCGTATGAAAATGAGAAAGTAGTTCTTGTAGCTTAAATGGCCGCGTGATCCAACGCGCTACTCTCTTGTTGGACTAGACTGCCGAAGACGGGGAGATCGGGGTTCGATCCTGGTCGGGTGCACTGAGGTTTTTTACTAAATGATGTTCCACTCTTCCCCCACACAATGCGGGTGCACTTTCTCTAAATTAAGCCTTCCTAATCCTTAACCCATTAGTGTAACTACCACATAGATAGGCGTATAACCTGAACAGGTAGTAGACCTAAGATGCGGTGCTAAAAAAACACATAAATAACCTTCAAATAAGGTTTTACCTAAGAAAATTGGACTATATATATATACCCTTATTTTTTATAAGAAGACCACTTTCGACCACCAACATTGATTGAAAGTCACTAAAGTTTGGTATTTTAGGAAGTGTTTTGTTTGACTTATTAATTATAAAGTTATTAAAAATGATCAAAAACTGCCAATATTTCCTTATGAATTACTGTACAGTTATTGATCTTTGCATTATTAACTAAACGGATTAAAGATGTAGGTCTAAATTTATTTGTATTAGATGTTTTGTTCAACGAAAGGTCCGTTCCTTTTGTCAATGAACTTAATAAAGCTGGGTATATCTCTTAACTCGGTCGTGTAGAATATAAACTTGATGATAGCCAGAATATTTTTTATGTACTCTCCACATTATAAAAAGGATAAAATAAAAATATACCGAAAACGACGTTTTATTATTCATACTACTGATATTGAATAAACGTTTTTAAAAAATCACCAAAAGTGTTTAAAAATATCCCAATGAAACACTTTGATTTTTTCCCCCTTTTATCATTGTCCTGAAATGGTTTACATATTTCTCACTTGTCACGCATTTTACTCTCACCGTGAACTAAATAATCTCTTTTCCTTCCGGAACCACAGAGGAGCACATTCCCTTCTAGGACTGTAGTGAACTAGAGGACCACATTCCCTTCTAGGACTGTAGTGAACTAGAGGACCACATTCCCTTCTAGGACTGTAGTGAACTAGAGGACCACATTCCCTTCTAGGACTGTAGTGAACTAGAGGACCACATTCCCTTCTAGGACTGTAGTGAACTAGAGGACCACATTCCCTTCTAGGACTGTAGTGAACTAGAGGAGCACATTCCCTTCTAGGACTGTAGTGAACTAGAAGACCACATTCCCTTCTAGGACTGTAGTGAACTAGAGGAGCACATTCCCTTCTAGGACTGTAGTGAACTAGAGGACCACATTCCCTTCTAGGATTGCCGTGAACTAGAGGACCACATTCCCTTCTAGGACTGTAGTGAACTAGAGGAGCACATTCCCTTCTAGGACTGCCGTGAACTAGAGGACCACATTCCCTTCTAGGACTGTAGTGAACTAGAGGAGCACATTCCCTTCTAGGACTGTAGTGAACTAGAAGACCACATTCCCTTCTAGGACTGTAGTGAACTAGAGGAGCACATTCCCTTCTAGGACTGTAGTGAACTAGAAGGCCACATTCCCTTCTAGGACTGTAGTGAACTAGAGGAGCACATTCCCTTCTAGGACTGTAGTGAACTAGAGGACCACATTCCCTTCTAGGATTGCCGTGAACTAGAGGACCACATTCCCTTCTAGGACTGTAGTGAACTAGAGGAGCACATTCCCTTCTAGGACTGTAGTGAACTAGAAGACCACATTCCCTTCTAGGACTGTAGTGAACTAGAGGAGCACATTCCCTTCTAGGACTGTAGTGAACTAGAGGACCACATTCCCTTCTAGGATTGCCGTGAACTAGAGGACCACATTCCCTTCTAGGACTGTAGTGAACTAGAGGAGCACATTCCCTTCTAGGACTGTAGTGAACTAGAGGACCACATTCCCTTCTAGGACTGTAGTGAACTAGAGGACCACATTCCCTTCTAGGACTGTAGTGAACTAGAGGACCACATTCCCTTCTAGACTGTAGTGAACTAGAGGACCACATTCCCTTCTAGGACTGTAGTGACTAGAGGACCACATTCCTTCTAGGACTGTAGTGAACTAGAGACACATTCCCTTCTAGGACTGTAGTGAACTAGAGGACCACATTCCCTTCTAGGACTGTCGTGAACTAGAGGACCACATTCCCTTCTAGGATGTACGTGAACTAGAGGACCACATTCCCTTCTAGGACTGCCGTGAACTAGAGGACCACATTCCCTTCTAGGACTGCTGTGAACTAGAAGGACCACATTCCCTTCTAGGACTGTAGTGAACTAGAGGACCACATTCCCTTCTAGGACTGTAGTGAACTAGAGGACCACATTCCCTTCTAGGACTGCCGTGAACTGAGACCACATTCCCTTCTAGGACTGCCGTGAACTAGAGGACCACATTCCCTTCTAGGACTGCCGTGAACTGGAAGACCACATTCCCTTCTAGGACTGCAGTGAACTAGAGGACCACATTCCCTTCTAGGACTGCCGTGAACTAGAGGACCACATTCCCTTCTAGGACTGAGTGAACTAGAGGACCACATTCCCTTCTAGGACTGTAGTGAACTAGAGGACCACATTCCCTTCTAGGACTGTAGGTGAACTAGAGGACCACATTCCCTTCTAGGACTGCCGTGTGAACTAGAGGACCACATTCCCTTCTAGGACTGTAGTGAACTAGAGGACCACATTCCCTTCTAGGACTGTGTGAACTAGGGACCACATTCCCTTCTAGGACTGTAGTGAACTAGAGGACCACATTCCCTTCTAGGACTGTAGTGACCTAGAGGACCACATTCCCTTCTAGGACTGTAGTGAACTAGAGGACCACATTCCCTTCTAGGACTGTAGTGAACTAGAGGACCACATTCCCTTCTAGGACTGCTGTGAACTAGAGGACCACATTCCCTTCTAGGACTGCCGTGAACTAGAGGACCACATTCCCTTCTAGGACTGTAGTGAACTAGAGGACCACATTCCCTTCTAGGACTGCCGTGAACTAGAGGACCACATTCCCTTCTAGGACTGTAGTGAACTAGAAGACCACATTCCCTTCTAGGACTGCCGTGTGAACTAAGGACCACATTCCCTTCTAGGACTGTCAGTGAACTAGAGGACCACATTCCCTTCTAGGACTGCTGTGAACTGGAAGACCACATTCCCTTCTAGGACTGCCGTGAACTAGAGGACCACATTCCCTTCTAGGACTGCCGTGAACTGGAAGACCACATTCCCTTCTAGGACTGTAGTGAACTAGAGGACCACATTCCCTTCTAGGACTGTAGTGAACTAGAGACCACATTCCCTTCTAGGACTGTAGTGAACTAGAGGACCACATTCCCTTTTAGGACTGTAGTGAACTAGAGGACCACATTCCCTTTTAGGACTGTAGTGAACTAGAGGAGCACATTCCCTTCTAGGACTGTAGTGAACTAGAGGACCACATTCCCTTCTAGGACTGTAGTGAACTAGAGGACCACATTCCTTCTAGGACTGTGTGAACTAGAGGACCACATTCCCTTCTAGGACTGTAGTGAACTAGAGGACACATTCCCTTCTAGGACTGTAGTGAACTAGAGGACCACATTCCCTTCTAGGATTGTAGTGAACTAGAGGACCACATACCCTTCTAGGACTGTAGTGAACTAGAGACCACATTCCTTCTAGGACTGTGTGAACTAGAGGACCACATTCCCTTCTAGGACTGTAGTGAACTAGAGGACCACATTCCTTTCTAGGACTGTAGTGACTAGAGACCACATTCCTTCTAGGACTGGTGACTAGAGGACCACATTCCCTTCTAGGACTGAGTGAACTAGAGGACCACATTCCCTTCTAGGACTGTAGTGAACTAGAGGACCACATTCCCTTCTAGGACTGTAGTGAACTAGAGGACCACATTCCCTTCTAGGACTGTAGTGAACTAGAGGACACATTCCCTTCTAGGACTGTAGTGAACTAGAGGACCACATTCCCTTCTAGGACTGTAGTGAACTAGAGGACCACATTCCCTTTAGGACTGTAGTGAACTAGAGGACACATTCCCTTCTAG
Source organism: Timema podura (assembly GCA_033556935.1). Lineage (NCBI taxonomy): Eukaryota > Metazoa > Arthropoda > Insecta > Phasmatodea > Timematidae > Timema > Timema podura. The sequence goes on along the minus strand of JAVRXN010000002.1, from coordinate 61,337,868 downwards.
GACTGTAGTGAACTGGGACCACATTCCCTTCTAGGACTGCCAGTGAACTAGAGGACCACATTCCCTTCTAGGATGTAGTGAACTAGAGGACCACATTCCCTTCTAGGACTGTAGTGACTAGAGGACCACATTCCCTTCTAGGACTGTAGTGAACTAGAGGACCACATTCCCTTCTAGGACTGCGTGAACTAGAGGACACATTCCCTTCTAGGACTGAGTGAACTAGAGGACCACATTCCCTTCTAGGACTGCCGTGAACTAGAGGACCACATTCCCTTCTAGGACTGCCGTGAACTAGAGGACCACATTCCCTTCTAGGATGTCGTGAACTAGAGGACCACATTCCCTTCTAGGACTGCCGTGAACTAGAAGACCACATTCCCTTCTAGGACTGCCGTGAACTAAAGGACCACATTCCCTTCTAGGACTGTAGTGAACTGAGGACCACATTCCCTTCTAGGACTGCCGTGAACTAGAGACCACATTCCCTTCTAGGACTGCCGTGAACTAGAGACCACATTCCCTTCTAGGACTGCCGTGAACTGGAAGACCACATTCCCTTCTAGGACTGTAGTGAACTAGAGGACCACATTCCCTTCTAGGACTGCCGTGAACTAGAGGACCACATTCCCTTCTAGGACTGTAGTGAACTAGAAGACCACATTCCCTTCTAGGACTGTAGTGAACTAGAGACCACATTCCCTTTAGGACTGCCGTGAAACTGAGACCACATTCCCTTCTAGGACTGCCGTGAACTAGAGGACACATTCCCTTCTAGGACTGCGTGAACTAGAGGACCACATTCCCTTCTAGGACTGCCGTGAACTGAGGACCACATTCCTTCTAGGACTGTAGTGAACTAGAAGACCACATTCCCTTCTAGGACTGTAGTGAACTAGAGACCACATTCCCTTCTAGGACTGTAGTGAACTAGAGGACCACATTCCCTTTAGGACTGTAGTGAACTAGAGGACCACATTCCCTTTTAGGACTGTAGTGAACTAGAGGAGCACATTCCCTTCTAGGACTGTAGTGAACTAGAGGACCACATTCCCTTCTAGGACTGTAGTGAACTAGAGGACCACATTCCTTCTAGGACTGTAGTGAACTAGAGGACCACATTCCTTCTAGGACTGTAGTGAACTAGAGGACCACATTCCCTTCTTAACTGTAGTGAACTAGAGGACCACATTCCCTTCTAGGACTGTAGTGAACTAGAGGACCACATTCCCTTCTAGGACTGTAGTGAACTAGAGGACCACATTCCCTTCTAGGACTGTAGTGAACTAGAGGACCACATTCCCTTCTAGGACTGTAGTGAACTAGAGGACCACATTCCTTCTAGGACTGTAGTGAACTAGAGGACCACATTCCTTTCTAGGACTGTAGTGACTGGAAGACCACATTCCCTTCTAGGACTGCCGTGAACTAGAGGACCACATTCCCTTCTAGGACTGCCGTGAACTGGAAGACCACATTCCCTTCTAGGACTGTAGTGAACTAGAGGACTACATTCCCTTCTAGGACTGCCGTGAACTAGAGGACTACATTCCCTTCTAGGACTGCCGTGAACTAGAGGACCACATTCCCTTCTAGGACTGTAGTGACCTAGAGGACTACATTCCCTTCTAGGACTGTAGTGAACTAGAGGACTACATTCCCTTCTAGGAATGCCGTGAACTGGAAGACCACATTCCCTTCTAGGACTGTAGTGAACTAGAGGACCACATTCCCTTCTAGGACTGTAGTGAACTAGAGGACCACATTCCTTTCTAGGACTGTTGTGACCTAGAGGACCACATTCCCTTCTAGGACTGTAGTGAACTAGAGGACTACATTCCCTTCTAGGACTGTAGTGAACTAGAGGACTACATTCCCTTCTAGGACTGCCGTGAACTAGAGAACCACATTCCCTTCTAGGACTGCCGTGAACTGGAAGACCACATTCCCTTCTAGGACTGTAGTGAACTAGAGGACCACATTCCCTTCTAGGAATGCCGTGAACTAGAGGACCACATTCCCTTCTAGGACTGCCGTGAACTAGAGGACCACATTCCCTTCTAGGACTGCCGTGAACTAGAGGACCACATTCCCTTCTAGGACTGCCGTGAACTTGAAGACCACATTCCCTTCTAGGACTGCCGTGAACTGGAAGACCACATTCCCTTCTAGGACTGCCGTGAACTGGAAGACCACATTCCCTTCTAGGACTGCCGTGAACTGGAAGACCACATTCCCTTCTAGGACTGCCGTGAACTGGAGGACCACATTCCCTTCTAGGACTGTAGTGAACTAGAGGACCACATTCCCTTCTAGGAATGTAGTGAACTAGAGGACCACATTCCCTTCTAGGAATGTAGTGAACTAGAGGACCACATTCCCTTCTAGGACTGTAGTGAACTAGAGGACCACATTCCCTTCTAGGACTGTAGTGAACTAGAGGACCACATTCCCTTCTAGGACTGTAGTGAACTAGAGGACCACATTCCCTTCTAGGACTGTAGTGAACTAGAGGACCACATTCCCTTCTAGTACTGTAGTGAACTAGAGGACCACATTCCCTTCTAGGACTGTAGTGAACTAGAAGACCACATTCCCTTCTAGGACTGTAGTGAACTAGAGGACCACATTCCCTTCTAGGACTGTAGTGAACTAGAGGACCACATTCCCTTCTAGGACTACCGTGAACTAGAGGACCACATTCCCTTCTAGGACTGCCGTGAACTAGAGGACCACATTCCCTTCTAGGACTGTCGTGAACTAGAGGAGCACATTCCCTTCTAGGACTGTAGTGAACTAGAGGACCACATTCCCTTCTGGGACTGTAGTGAACTAGAGGACCACATTCCCTTCTAGGACTGCCGTGAACTAGAGGACCACATTCCCTTCTAGGACTGTCGTGAACTAGAGGAGCACATTCCCTTCTAGGACTGTAGTGAACTAGAGGACCACATTCCCTTCTAGGACTGCCGTGAACTAGAGGACCACATTCCCTTCTAGGACTGCCATGAACTAGAGGATTTCACTATCCTCCAACAATGCTGATATATAAGTAACCTCATTGCCTCCTGACGAGCTAAGATTGCTCACTACCAGCCAAGCAGAAGGGTGCGGCATCTTATCTATAAGATCTGTCGCAAACTCGCCCATATCTCCCGCGGCCGTGTGAGTTGTGACTTCAGCCTCCCCCTTCCTTGTTAAATTGTTTAGATTTGAGATGATTATTAAATAACCCTCGCCCTTATCAGCCAACCTCTTTGTACTGTACAGGACACTGTCTGGCGACCGGTTCTGTTCCACAACACTCCAAAAGCGTTGGATACAAAGTTGCCATGCCACAAAAATCTTGTACCCTACAATCGTGCTATTCTTGTGGTGGTTTGTGGAACGATCGCACATCCTATATACACATATATTTTTTATTTTACTTTCCGTTACCCGCCTCGGTGGCGTAGTTGGCTAGCGCGCTAGCTCGCGTTGAGCTCGACTGCCGAGGCCGGGGAGATCTAGGTTCGAATCTCGGTCGGGTTAACTGGGGGTGGGTTTTCCTAAATGATTTTCCACTTTCCATCCACGCAAATGCGGGTTCACTTCCTCTAAATTCAACCTTTTCCAATTCCTAGCCCATTAGCGTAATTAGTACTTAAGCGTATAGCCCGAACGGGTAGTAAAACACGGTGCTAAATAATAATATAATACTTTCCGTTGGTATCATCCTCCCACTCACTCTGAGAGGGAGATTACTTATTGAGATAATCGTAAGCATCATACAAGTGTGGTATTGTGTTGGAGGGTGAGAAGGGGGAAAGGTACTATGGCCGCTTGGGAGCCAAAGTCCATCATGGCGACCGAGTTTTACTCGGACAACAGTTTCTGGCTACCTCCCCTCCTCGTCCTCCCCTTCGCCCCTCCGAAAACCCTCCGCGCTCGCTCGGCCGTGAAATGGCTCGATACTCTTTCTCTACGTATTTCTCGATTTTACACGGGCATCACCAACACACGAACCTACCAGATCCATCCAATCATGGTGTATTATTTACTCTCAGCGCCAGAGAAGACCATATTTGTTAAAATAATGTTTGTATTATCCGACTATTTAAAGTTGTACACAAGTAATAGGTGAAATATAATCTAGAGAGATAGTACCATTGTTGTTTTGGCCCGATTCGGAACGGCTCGGCTCTATAGGGTGAAGGAAATAGCAGTAGACTTACCATTTTTTATTTCGCCTCCTTTTATCTCTTTTTATTTCTTTTTCTCTTGTTCTTACTCATTTCTCTTTTTCTTTCTCATCTCTTTTTTTATTTCTCATCTCTCTTCCTTTTTTATTTTTCTTCCTTTGTTTCCTCTTTTTCTTTATCTTTTTATATATTTCTCTGTTTATATTATCTTTTCTTTATTTTTTCACTCTCTTTCTACCTTACACTATTTAACTTTCTATCACCCCCTTTCTTTCCCACACATTACTGAATCTTTCTTTATATTTCTTACACCGCGCGTCTTGTTACCTATTCAGGTTATGTAACCTACTAATTACGCCAGTGGTTTTGAGGAAGTGTAGCCTACTTGCATTTTCGTGGAGAGAGAGTTGAAAAACACCCTCCGTACACCCACCCGACCAGATTCGAATCTCGATCTCGCCGTCATCAGCAATCTAGTCTACTGCGATAGTAGCGCCACCAAAGTGAGTATTAGGCAAGGTTACTACTATTGACAAGGCCTGGTGTGGAATTGTTTAGCCTAAAAAGACTTAAGGAAGGGGCTTAGAAGCAGGGTGGCTATCCATTGAAACCCGCCCGACAAGAAGTATACAATTCTAGATTCTGATGTGTTATAGTAAAAACTTAAAAGTGCTGTTTATAAAACAATTTTGTACAAATGTATCAATATATCATGTTGAATGCGAAAGGCATTAACTTAATATTTGATTCGTTTTATTTTAACCACGTCTTTGTACCCGTCGTGTTACACACCAGTGGCGTAACATTAACATCGAACGAAATGAACTATATATAAGCTTATGTGACAATGTAGCTTAAACAATAACACAATGAAAACTTTTTTGTGCATATTTAATGTATTTTTGCATAAAATTATATAAAAGAATGTTAAATGGATTTTTTTTAAATATACCTGGGTGAAATAAACATTAGTTGATCATTTTAGTAGCATATTATACTGATATATATTTATACATAAAGTACGACTTACCTACAATTTACTAATCCAAGCTCTCCCTTGTTTAGTTGTTGGTCCATTCACCGCACCACTTCACCATTAGAAAAATGCTATCGATCAGAAAGCCTTTTAATCTAAAAAGTAGTCACTGACCAGTCTACCAGTAAAAGTAGTCAACTCTTATAATTCAAAGACAAACATTAAAATTGAAATTATAGTGCCTTCTCTTTTATTATTACAAACTACACTTGAATCATAACCTTTCTGAATTTCATTTTGCAAAATTTCTTATAAGAGTCTTATTATTTAACTCCAGCACTCGCTGGTTTTCGAATGAAATAAATGTTAAGGTGCACATCACAGACTTTCTGCTCCTTGACCTAAACATATAGGTATTTAGTTAAAATCGTACAATATTTGAAACATATTATACATTGTTGCAAAAACACACAAAAAATTCCATCATAGTCCACCAAAGAGCATAAATGAAATAATATGCGCCTTTAAAGAAACACGTGTATTGGCGGCTCTTTACTGCCGGCAGGACGGCTATTTAATTACTTTGTTTTGAGGGCAACTGAACGTCTCTAAACTTTGGGGCTCTGTTGGTAACTGGACGCATCTGTATTTTGTATTGGCACTTCTCTGCTGGCGACTGGACGGATCTTTACTTTGCATTGGTGACTGCCTCTCTGCTCTTTACTTTTTGTTAGGCGGTTCCTTACGTTATTTATACAGTTGAGGTATCGATGTTATTTTTTTATATGGATGATTAAGAAACCATAGTAACTTCCATTCGCTATTGTAGAACAATTAGAACATCTTAAGTTCGGCCGCTACACTGTACAATGTTAACTCTAGTACTGTAATTGTAGGGCAATGCTCCTGACACCGGAAGTGACTGTCATCTTGACTAGTTCCGATGTCGTCTCTCCATTGTTTCTTCTTTCTACGTTGTTCTTTCACATAACTAGCTCATCTTGTTTTGAGCTTAGTGAAATATATCAAACATGCACTTGCTCAACCGACACGAACTAGCCTAAAGGCCTATACACCGCCATGTTTAGCTGGCGCCAATGACTTGCCAGTCCAACTGTCGTACAAGGAAAGAGTGGGTGCGAAAGTTAAGCTACTGGCACTCAAAGTGCACTGGCATGGCTATTGGTGCAAGCTAAACATGAAAGTGTATACAGGCCTTAAAAACACCACAAAAACTAGAATTTTTACCAAATATAAATGTGTGCACCGTTCCGGTATCTAAACCGGAATCCATAGCTTAAGATGTGGGATGAAAAATCTTTCTTTTGTAAGATTTTCTCTTTATGAAAAATTTCATTTTTCTTTTTGGGGGGAATCCAGCTATTTAAACGAGTTCCAATAAAGCAATAATAGCGATTTCAGTTCTCTTCTCACCCTCACAGATTAACTACAGCGTTTGGTTGAATGTGTCGCTAACGGTAGGCCTGCTATGGACCAGATACTTGAATGGTGCCCACACACGCACAGGCGGCCTGCAGTCTATGGACTGTCAGATCCAACTGAAGGCACTGTCTGTTGAGTCGACAGTCTTGGCCTTTCGATCTGATCGGACAGTTCGTGGACTGCAGGCCGCCGGAACATTCCCCATACACGCACAGTCAAACAATAGTCCTAGTTGTGTGTGCGTGTGTGTGCGTGTGCGTGCTGAAACAAAGGAAAAACTTTGTCTATTACTAACAATATTGTTGTTAACTTGTGAACCTAATAATAATTGAACACGCTTTTGGGCTAAAGAATGGTTCTTGGATCGCGAAAATTTGTCACACATGGAACTTTTAAAACGTCTAAAAAAAGAACTGAAAAACTACCTCAGAATGGATGAAATATGTTTGGAAAGGTTATTAAAATTAGTTCAACCGTACATACAAAGATGAAACACAGAAATGAGAAAAGCAGTTAGCGCACGAGAAAGACTTATTGTAACATTGAGGTTTCTAGAAGACTTAAAATTATCTGCAATTATTTCCCCACAAGCATTTGGAAAAATAAACCAGTAACATGTGATTACATTATTTTATAAAGCTCTGAAAAAGGAGTATTTGAAGGTAAGTTTTGAAGAAATCTTTATTTAGATATTACATAATAAAAATATCAAATTGAAACGCAGACAATAGAAACAAGTGTGAACTTTGCCTCAATTTACAGCTAGAAAAGTTAAAAAAAAGTCTTGCAAATGTTCTTATACTTAAACTTAATTAATTATACATTGTTTTAAAAATCTATAATTTCTCCTAACGACATGACGACTCCCTCAGTAGTTCTACTATTTGTATGTTCTTGATTTGTAGAAAATACAGAAGGCTGTCAAAGGAAACTCATAACTAGAATTATCTGATTGGTTATTGTAAATAGGTTGAAAATTAATTGAATTTTCAGAAAAAAAAATTGTGCAAATTAGGAACAGTACTGAAATACAAATGAGCTCTATTACTTATTTTTTTTTGGATACCATGAAACATAACATTATTAATCAAGTGTTCTGCGTAAACTTTTTGTTTGCATCCATTCACCGTAATTTATGAGCCCCGTTCGCTCCAATGACATCGTATTCATCATCTTCCTTGACAATCCCTCTCGATTGATTCTTCTTGTTTTGACTTATTTCGTTTTGAACCACAGCTCCAAGTTCTAGAGGTGTCCGTGAAGATTGTTCCTGAACTTGGGGTGTTGCAGGCGATTGCATTGAATCATCATTTACCGTCGAGAATCCATAATAAACCCCTGATTGGTACTCTCTTCGATGTTGTAATCATCCGGAAATAAGCAGTTAAAAATTAATAATAGGTAATCTATTTTTATTGTTATAATTTCCCAATAAATCAGAGGAATGGCAAGAAATAAGTAACAATATTCAAAATAGATGGAACTTTCTACCAGGTTTTATGATAAAATTTTAGAAAAAGAATTAAATCTACCCTCGAATGATAAACAAAACAAAACCTAAACTTTGTCTTTGTTGCGGATGATGCATTCTCATTACATGAGAATATTTTGAAGCCCTTCCCCGGTGAAATTTTAACACAAGAGGACGCTATATTTAATTACAGATTGAGTAGATTCCGCCGTTCTGTTTGAAATACTAGCGAATAGATTTACAGTTTTCCATACGCCGATTAATATGCAACTTCAAAAGATAGACAAAATAGTGCTTACCTCGTGTGCTTTATATAATTTTTTTAAGGCGCTATTTCAAGATGTCTTATATAGCTAACAATAGCGTTGATAGAGAAATTCTCGATAAAAGGTGAGTGGAGGACCGGAATAAGACTATACGGATTACAACAAGGACATGGGCGCAATCCATCGTGTGAGACAATAATAACTATAAGAAATATTTCAGTGGTTTCGTGGCAAAACAGTTTTATTTAATACATAAAAATAAAATTTAATTAGTATGTTTAAAACAGTGTTTCTCATCCTGGAGGGTTTTCAGGAATTGGTAAATTTTAATGGCGGTTAGGGGGGTAGGGGGCCGTTTAGGTTTCTGTAGACAACATTAATACTTTTATGTTAACGATATCAGACAACAAAATATTTAATTAAAAAAGTCTTAAATTTCCTTTAGTATTTCTGTGATATAATTTTGATAGTACGTTTAATTACTCATGTTTTTAATATTTAACATAAGTTATATTTATTTAACTGTGTTTAAATCATAAGGATTTGATAAGCATATGCTTAATTTACAGTTTTACTTTGGGGAGAAGGGTGGGGTGTCGGTAGCCAGCATATAAATGTCAGAATAATTGAGAATCAATGGTTTAAATGACAACACACTTGATTAAAAATCACCAAATAAGATTTGTTTGGATAAAGGTTGCATTACTTACTTTATTACAGTGAGTGATTCTTCTTCATAAGACCAGTCATCAGATGAAGTGGTTTTCCTTGGTTCTTCTTGTGATGCGTAAATAGTAGTAGTTTGTAATACCATAGCGTTGGTTCGTAAACCTCATCTGAACTTTTCCCACTACGTTTTGATTTTAAAACTTTTTTATGTTCTTTCCGGAACGCACTTCTCATATTATTTACTTTTTTCTCCACTTTATCCTCATTAGACTGCACATCAATTGTTTTATAGTAATCAACCAGTTTTTTTAGGCCTTTGATTTTTCAGACCTATAGGCCTAACTATACACTTTTGACTTAATATTCCATAAACTCGAAAGTTGGCGATATGTATCAATAAAGCCAGTAATGAAAGCTGGCTGGTTGCTAGCTAAATCACTCATTTTGGACTGCGGCCTCAAACAAAGTTTTTCAATCATTTGAAAGTTGAGGACTGAAGATAAGGACTGCCAATATACCGATACACACACACACACACAATTTTGTGAGCGATTCGTGGAACTGAAGGCAACCACCTGCAGTCGGCCTGTGTGTGTTTGTGTGGCGCAGAGTGAACTGAAGGCAACCACCTGCAGTCGGCCTGTGTGTGTTTGTGTGGCGCAGAGTGAACTAAAGGCTGAAACTGTCAGTCCGTTTATGGGTACCATAATACTTCGGTAGAAAATCAAAGTATTCTTCAGGAATTTAATGATCTGAAAATTGTATCGAGAAATTTTCATATCTAATTGCCATTATTTGTTTGGATTTTATGCTAAGTTTATCATCAATATATAGCTAAAATAATTTAAAGCTTGGATCAAGTATTTGATAATAAATAGGGCTAGGATGTTGATGCCATGTCATCTTTTTACTGAGTGGTCTGGTGCAATGCTCCAATATATATCAACTTTGTTCATGACAGCCCATTTACAAATACATCCTTTTTATTTTGCATTATTTTGCATTTTTTGCTGTTTTTGAATCTTAAGGGTATTTTCTTTGATTTTGGAGAATTATTCGGTCATTTTTTGAAGAATTTGGTCCTCTTTAGGTCATTTTGTCAAGTTGTCATATTATTTTACGAAATTACGTCTCCAAGCCTTAAGTAGTAGTTTATAAAAAACACTTATTTCAAAATACTGAAATAAAACTTAAAACATTTTAACATCATATTACCCGCCTTGGTGGCGTAGTTGGCTAACGCGCTAGTCGTGTTGAGCCAGACCACCGAGGACGGGGAGATCGAGGTTCGAATCTCGGTCGGGTGAACTGGGGGTGGTTTTTCCTAAATGGTTTTCCACTCTCCCTCCACGCAAATGCGGGTTCACTTCCTCTAAATTCAACCTTCCCAATTCCTATTCCATTAGCGTAATTAGTACTTAAGCGTATAACCCAAACGGGTAGTAAGACGCGGTGCTAAATATTATTATTATTATTATTAACATCATATTATTTTGCTAATAACTGGCTGAAGATTATTTGGCTATACAAAAAGAAGCTTTCACTCGCTTTTGCTGGAAGCAAGTTATTTGCGGAATGGACTGTCTGGAATACTACCTTGAGTCACAAGCACTTCTCTGGCGCATACAGCTGTAAGTGTGGAAGGAGAAGGAAAAGGCGTAGTTTTTCCACGAACAGTTGACAGCCGACACAGCGTGCGCCGTGCAGTTAGTGTAGTTCTGTGGTGTGCAGTACACTGTAGCGTTTCAGCACCACTTTGAAAATGGCTAAAATTAAACCTAGTGTGTCAGTTCATTTAAGACAAACAGTAGCCGAGTTTGGTGAAAGTGTGTTTTTTACTGATGGAAGCATCAAAGAAAGCAGCAGTTCAACGCTTGCTTCCTTCAGTTGCTTCAACATCCACTAAGTCCTCACAGTTTGGTAAAGAATTCTGTGACATGTTAGTGTCAGCAAACATTCCATTATATAAACTATCTAATCCAAAATTACGTGCATTTTTGGAAAAATACACAAACCAAGAAATACCAGACGAGTCGACTTTACGTAAGAATTATTTACCACAGTGCTACAAAAAAAACTTTAAGTAAAATAAGGTGCGGTACTCGCGGGAAGAAACTATGGGTTTTTATCGATGAAACCACTGATGCTGTTGGGTGCTATGTAGCCATTGTTGTGATTGGAACATTAGAACTGGATGGAACAGGTGAAATATTTTTATTGACCACTGGAGTATTAGAAAAGGCCAATTACTCGACATTATCCAAAATGTTTGACAGTGCTATGTTTCTTCTGTGGCCTGAGGGCATAAAACATGACTATGTGATTCTATTTCTAAGTGATGCAGCAGCACCATATATGGTACGAGCAGCTGATTCATTGAAGGCACTTTACTCTAAAATGGTGCATGTCACATGCCTAGCACATGGTCTACATAGAGTTTGTAAGAAGTGCGAGCAAACCATCCCACTGTAGACAGGCTTGTGGGGAACATTAAAAAGTTCTTAAAAGCACCCTCACGAGTTGCACATTTCAAAGCAGAAGAACCGGACATTGCGTTACCACCACAACCTATCATCACACGCTGGGGCACATGTTTGTATTATTGTGAACATTTCCAGGTAGTTCAGAGTTTTGACTGTGAAGAAGCTCCTTCAATACAAATTGCTCAAGATATGTTCTATGAGCCAAACATGGAGGGCAGTTTGGCATTTATTAAGTCGAACTTTGCATTATTGTTGACAACTATCACATCACTGTTAAAAAAGGGGTGAAGTAATGGTAGATTCCATTTCAGTAGTCAAACATGTGGAGAATTGTGTTAACAACGCTCGTGGGAAAATTGCTACAACTGTTGCATGTAAACTTTGTGTCAAATCTCAGATATACTCTGTGCTAATAAATATTCCCCAATTCAAGTACACTCCAATCACATCACTTGATGTAGAGTGCAGCTTTTCGAGGTATACAATCTTGCTGGCAGATATACTCTGTGGTAATAAATATTCCCCAATTAAAGTACACTCCAATCACATCAGTTGATGTAGAATGCAGCTTTTCGAGGTATACAATCTTGCTGGCAGATATACTCTGTGGTAATAAATATTCCCCAATTCAAGTACACTCCAATCACATCACTTGATGTAGAGTGCAGCTTTTCGAGGTATACAATCTTGCTGGCAGATATACTCTGTGCTAATAAATATTCCCCAATTCAAGTACACTCCAATCACATCAGTTGATGTAGAGTGCAGCTTTTTGAGGTATACAATCTTGCTGGCAGATAACCGTAGATCCTTCACTTTCGACAACCTGAGAATTACATTTGTAGTCCAGTGCAACTCAGACTAAGGTGAATTAAAATAACATATATTAGCTTGTGCCTATTTTCTGAAGATTTTTTCTAAACATTCATTAAGATCTTTTTTTATGATGCATTTTCTGAAGTTTTAGGTAATTTAATAAAGTCATTTTTTAGCATTTTAAAGTGTATATTTTAAATTTTTTACGTCATCAACATCCGGGCCCTAATAATAACCAAGTTTTGCCCCCCAACTCCACCCTCCAATTGTCCCCCGACACACCATATTATGACTTGATGTATACATGTAATAGACTGTAGGTACCGCCTCCCTCAATCCACACCTCTCACAAGCTATCGACAACCCAAGTAAACTGACCTAGTCAACAAAAGTAACATCACATCTTTTAGCCGTAGCTGTAAAATACCTAACATGTACTTAGACTGTTCCTTTCTTCTTTTTATATTTTAGTTCGCCACACTTATATTTTTTTTCATTTTATTTTTATGTCAACTAAAATTAAACTTAAGCGCGTGGGAGGAGGGGGGATTATAGACTACTATATCCGGTCCAGTTCCTGTGTCTCCTCCTTGACTGGCCTCTGTGCCCGTATTTGCTGGGGAACCTGTGGCAGGGGTGTCCCTGGGGCCTTATAACCGTTCGGGCGCAACGAGATAATCCAACCACCGCTCTCAAAGCGGGCTCATAAATTTAACCATTTTTCTGCTCGTCGTCAAAGAGGGTGGGAAAGGAGGGTTTACTTGAGAGACCCAGACTACGAGCTGTCGTGGAGAAAGGGGTACATTCTGTTCCAGCCAAAACTTTCACAATACATTTTGCTCAAAAAATTTAGTTCCACGCTTTAGTGCTGTCACATCCTTGACTATTTTTGGAAAACTATTTAATCTAAAACAACGTAATGAAAATACTAGTCTATATTTTAACTACACATAAGTATTTATCTGGAGATTAATGAGAGAGAATGGCAATGGTTTAGTCTTCAACACTTCATGTAACCAACCCTATTTTCCAGGAACCTGTCTTGGGTATTATTTGCTCTTCTCTACGTATTGTGTATGTGGGTTAGTATATTTGAAAATATGTTAGTTACTATTTGAAGTTTTTTTGGTCACTAAGAGATTGCATTTTTTTTTACTTTCTCTCGAGCCCTTGAAGAAAGAAGTATTGTGGCCTTCAAAAAAATCGAACTCGAAATTTTGATAAAGGTTGTTTATGACCCCCTGAAATCGAAAAAGTTGTTTTAGTGTTTTTGCGATGCCTTATGTCTGTCCGTCTGTCTGTGGTGTATCTCGAACTAAAGCCAAAACCAGTTTACCGATCGGGATAAAACTTGGTAACTAGGGTTTTCATAAAGAGGAGTTTTTGGAATTGTACATCGAACCCTAAAATAAATGGTAGTTTACTAAAGGGCAAAAAAGAGAAAAAAATCAAATATTCTCAAAATCCGCTCAAACGATTTTGATTAAATTTTGTATCCAAACATAGTTAACATTACAACAAATAACAATTTTTATTTTTCCATGAAAATGACTTTGAGGGTACTACACATAAGCAGAAATTTCCAATTTGACCTTATCTCCGCAACTTTTTGAGATACGAAATTACTTAGCTTGTTGTACTATTATCTAGAATATATTTTTTATAAAATCAATAGTTTCTGAGCTATAAGCAAATATATACTTTTTTTTAATGGAATACCTAGTTTGAAATATGAAATTGATTATTATTTTCTTTGGTGGACAGAGATGCTCGTCTTTTCTCATTGTTTATGTATGCTCTTTGGTGGAGTGTATCTGCAACAATGTATATTATTTTGCAAATTTTCATTAAAATCTCTATTTTAATATTAAAGAGTCTGTGCGGTGCACCGCATAATATATTTCTCTGTATGTTAAAATAAAAATCACTAAAATATACTAAATTTATACACTACTCTTTAGTTCTTAAATAAAGGCTAGTGACACTGCATTAAACATTTTATAAAGCGATTTTATATATAAACTACTTTTATTAAATTGTGTAACTATATCTAAGCTAATTACAATTTAAAAATAAATATCAACTCTACTATCACAGAAATTAAAGTTCTGTATAGGAAATATTTATCCTATTATTAGATAATTATTTTAGCTATTTTTTCATTACTGTCTGCATGTGATAGTTAAGATAGTTAAGGCGCTATGCTTCATTGAATCGACTAACCCAGCTCTGATAGCGTTGCCAGTTCAAATCTTGGTCTTTCTATCACCGGCAAACCAGAATAAACGCGATTTACCTTTTATTCCACATGCGCACACTCAGTAACAAATATGTATACTATTTAAGTTGGACTCGCAACAAGGAGAAAATAGAAAATTTCATTGTCAAAATGCACTTGGCTTATTATCACCGGACGTATTTGTATCCTGACCGGCCAAATATACTCCTTGATTGTTCTCGATACCTGTGTGTGAGCTACTCGTGGCCGCTAGTTTATAGCACCTTGTATTCGGGCGCCAGGTAGTTAGTTTGGTATCTATCAGGCGCGGATTCAGGGGGGTCCAAGGGCAGTTGATTCCCCTGTGAAAGTTAGAAAATTAATACAAAAAACCAAATGAAAGTTCAAATTTTAGAAAGAAAGTACAACACAGATAAATTATACAATTTTGTATCGTTTTACGTGCAGGCACCTCTTAAGCCGGGTCCACACTTGCGTTATTCATCCACGTTTATTCAATTTTCGACATGACTCAGGCAAGTGTGGAAACAATATTCGTTTTCACGTAAGAATATTTGTCATGCATAGTGAGTAACGAATATTGTTGCGCATAGAGACGGTAGACTACCACACCTCAAAGAAGACTAGTAATCGCCGGAGAGCAGTTCATCCACGGATACCGAATATAGAGTATGTGTGGACAGCAGGAGCTGTGGAAGACTCTGCCCCCCTGCAAATAATTTGCCCCTCTTTGGATTAAATACCCCCCTCCCCCAGCTATATTTCAAAATCTTCTGATATTATTGAATGTGAGGCTGAAAGATGGCCTTAAATTAAACTCCAAATGACTTCTAGATGCATGTCATTTTGAAGAATTTCAGGCGAGACCACCCCAAATAGTCTAGTTTCTGAAATAATTCAATCTTCAAAATTTTGTCTGTGGAAGACCAATTCAAAGATTATCTTCTAGAGGAATCTAACCATCGTGAAAAATTAAGGTTAGGATTACTCTAAATAGCTTTGAGAGTCATCCAAATTTCAAATATTTCTCGTGAGGAAAACTTTAAATGGCTTATGAAAGAATCTATTTTTTTTAAATATCAAGGCAAAGACTACTCATAGCTTCTAGAGTGAATAATTTTTCAAAAATTGTTGAAGGAGGGCCACTCCAGATGGTTTATAAAAACTATCTGACTCTAAAAAATTGGAAAGGATGACCATGGTTTAAAACATGTATGAGATCAAATACGAATGGAAATTATTAAATGGCTTTAAATAGGAATCTAACATTTAAGTAACTATGTTTACCAGTATTTATAATTACAACCCCCCCCCCCTATGAAAATGATCTGAATCCGCTCCTGGTATCTATCCAACCAACTAGCAGTATGCCAAGCCCATTTTTTCAATTCGAGGTGAACTCTAATATGAATGATTCTCGAAGCCGAATTGAAGTTCGAATTTTTTTTCTTGGCTGTTTTATGCTTTAAAAATATTATATTATGATTAAATATACAACTCTATGCAGTAAAATTACTTGGATGTTTTTACACATATTTATTGAGTGTGATTTTTAGTATTAATTTGATACACCGAGCTATTCACAGCAAAACAAGTACACAAGATTTTTTTAAATATTAATATTAGTTTATAATATACAAAACAGCTCAGAATGTCAATAATTGAACATAAATATAATATTTTAGCTAGCAATAATTTTACTGAAGTTGGAATTTTTTTCGAAGCCAAGTCGAAGTTTTCCACACCCCTTCTACTAACGTTTTATGATAAAGTTATGTTAAATGAATATTAAATATAATATTACTTTAGTTGATTCATCGAGATACATAATTGCAACTAACATAAATACTAAAATCAGGGTTGTAGCTACAACGTCAACCAACATGTTTTTGAGGAGAGCTCAAGAACAAGGACTGGCTCTAGACGCCAAAGACGAAGTGGAAATCAGTTTACGGGTAGAATAAAGTTGAAAATGTACGATTGCAATTGAAGGGTTGGAGGGAAAAGGGGGAAAGTCCACTGTTAGCTCAAATTTAGTTAGTGCTGCCATCTGTTGAACAATCATGATATCTTTCTAAGGCACTTTAGACTATAGTTAAAAGAGATCTGTCATATTTAAATTAATTAAAAAAAAAGTGTTTGCTGGGGTCCTTATGGAGTTTTAAATATAAAAACTGTTGTCCTGGAAAATGTACGAATTGTAAATTTTACTCTGCACCCTTCAATTTAAATTAAAGCTATTTAATCAAATTTTACCAACAATTTTTTATTTTATTTTGAAAATGTCAAAATTGTTTACCGGGGCCCTATTATGCTTGTGATCTTGTCAACCAGTGTGCTGATTTAGATCTGTCAAATGACCCCTTAGCCTTTCCAACAAGTTCATTAAAAAGCCGATAAAAAGAGCAGTTATGAAAATACAAGCTCTTGTTTTGCGGTCAGCTTTAAAAACATGTTACCATATAATAATTATAATTAAAAAAAACATACTGTCAAAAAGTGAAAAAAACTTTAATCCAAAAAAACCTATGAACTATTTTTATTTTTTCCCTTTAATTTTAATTTATACATTTGTTGTTTAACTTAGAAATTTGAATTATGCAAGGAAAATTGTTCCCGTTACACATCTCCAATGACATATAATAATTACATAACTTGACGTATGGATGTATGAAAGTAGATTTAGTAGCTTTTGTGACTGTCTTATTCTATTAGTCTTACCTCATCTTTACTGTATTTACAACTGTACATTAGGTTTACATCGATATTACATTTGGTGGGAGGGGATGGAATAGTATCGATATAATTAAGCTCATTCGACAATAAATATTGTATTTCACTATTTTAACAAGTATATGGCTATGAGCTATAAATAGTGAGTCAATTGATTTCATATAATTACAGTTCACAAGTGATAACGGGTCAAACTTGCTATTTTATGCTTTTCATGTACCATTATTTAGATAAAGTAATTAATATATGGTGCTGAAATTTAGTTTATCGAGACATGCATGGTGCACACTTTGAAATATTTATAAAGAAAACGTATTTTTAATGTACAAGCAAATTAAAAGTGGTAACATTACATCATTTTTAATCACCAAGATCATTAAATTTATTCTAATTTTTTAGTATTCATTATTGTTATTTAAATTTTTTTCAGCCTAACACTAATCGTTTGTTTTATTAATGTGGCTGTATTGATAATTGCAAATATAAATTAAAAATGTATATTTCATGAAATTTCTTAGTTTGACTATCGATTGTAGAAACAACACTGACTATCTATTGATTGTAGAAACAACACTGACTATCTATCGATTGTAGAAACAACACTGACTCTATCGATTGTAGAAACAACACTGACTATCTATCGATTGTAGAAACAACACTGACTATCTATCGATTGTAGAAACAACACTGACTATCTATCGATTGTAGAAACAACACTGACTATCTATCGATTGTAGAAACAACACTGACTATCTATTGATTGTAGAAACAACACTGACTATCTATTGATTGTAGAAACAACACTGACTATCTATCGATTGTAGAAACAACACTGACTCTATCGATTGTAGAAACAACACTGACTATCTATCGATTGTAGAAACAACACTGACTATCGATTGTAGAAACAACACTGACTATCTATCGATTGTAGAAACAACACTGACTATCTATCGATTGTAGAAACAACACTGACTATCTATTGATTGTAGAAACAACACTGACTATCTATCGATTGTAGAAACAACACTGACTATCTATCGATTGTAGAAACAACACTGACTATCTATCGATTGTAGAAACAACCCTGACTATCTATCGATTGTAGAAACAACACCGACTATCGGAACATAATATGCTAGGCCGAGGCAGAAGGTCAGGTATAATCCCAAATAAAGCGGACACCGGCTTCCTGACCG
Source organism: Timema podura (assembly GCA_033556935.1). NCBI lineage: Eukaryota > Metazoa > Arthropoda > Insecta > Phasmatodea > Timematidae > Timema > Timema podura. The sequence goes on along the minus strand of JAVRXN010000002.1, from coordinate 61,319,392 downwards.
GTTAGGCGTTGCTGGGGTGGGCTGAGACATTGCTACTTGTTCTTTCCCAAGATAGTACCCTTATTCCCACCTGTTAAACTCCCGCCAAAATGTTATGGATTAGAAAACAAATCTTAGTAATTCTCACTATCGCATTAAAGGTTGTATGGTCCAATAGAGTTCGTGCTTAAACGCTTTTTCAGCGAATGTAGAGCTAGTTTCAATCATAAATATTGATATAAAAATATGTAAACATACATTTTAATCGCATTATTATATTAGTATCGTTGGGTCTTGATATTCTTGCGTCACTTGTTTATTCAATCAGACTTTCTATTTCATTGCGCTCAATAAGTTTCGGAAGGGTTGTAACGTTGCAATATAGCGAAGTTTTAGCACACCTGACTTTGTGTCGGGAAAACATACACCTGAGATTCATAACCTTTGGTCTGCAGATCATTGGTCGGTGTACCGCTTCTTACTACCTGTTCAGGTTACACACATATACGTACTAATTAAGTTAATGTGTCAAGGAAGAGTAGGGTTGAATTTAGAGGAAGTGTATGCTCATTTGCGTGGAGGAAGAGTGGTAAACCCTTTTGTAAAAAAAAACTATTCCCATTTCACCCGACCGGGATTCGAACCCCTATATACCTGTCATCGTCAGTCTAGTATATTGTGGGAGTGACTCCTTGGACCATGCGGGGGGTAGTTCTATTGAATTATAGCACTCTGTAAGAGGGGATGTGTGATACTCCCCCTAGTGTTACCCTATTTTGGGGGAGAGACTCAGGTATGCCCTTATTCTCTGGCACTTTATTTTAATGATGACCTTTGCTATTACGCAATAATGCGAATGGAATTGTTTTCTCACTTTTACACGACAGGTGAAAATTTGAACATCATGTGAGGCCCACTTTTTTTTTATAGAAGACCTCATCTGGGGTTTGTCTAATTTATTTTGGACCCGTTTTCAACATTTTAGCAGGCCTTCTCTTTTATGTATTTAGTTACGCTTTTTAATATACTGTATTGTATCATCGTGTAATACTGATGGAATACTATAGTTTTTCCCAATTGGATTAAACTATATTTTTTTATTTTTTTATAGGGAGCTAATGACCTCATTGCATCGACTAAGTTTACATACGCATTTTTATTTGGCATCTTAAGAATGGGTGTATTAAATATTTCATTTAAAAAAAAATTTCTAAATGTATACACATAAAAAAAACCTTCCTTCACCTCTGACAAGACGTGTATTAATCACGTGGTTCGGATCCCACGTTAGACTGTAGGTCCTCCATTGCATCTCACAATCACACTACCACTACCCATTAGCGTAAGTGCGTATAACCCGAACGGGTAGTAAGACGCGGTGCTAATAATAATAATATATATATAAACCTAGAAATGACTCTTTTTCTTATTTACTTAACATGCACATTGACGCAACTTCATTAGACATATTAAATTACTTATAGTCTAGTTGATCTTCTCTTTGACAAACTCTTTCGAATAGTTCAAATCTTCTCTTATGTATAAGTATGAGATGTGTCCTGATGCTTTATTTCACTTTCGACATGATGCCAGTTTGACAGTCAAATTATAAATAAGTAAATATAACATATACTTTTTTTTAACTATCAAACATGTTGATACCTTTCCAAATCATTTTAAGGTGAGCTTTATTTTAAAATAACAAACTAGGGCACGATTTTCTTACGAATTGACATTTGTAGCACCCTTGGAAAGTACAAGCTTTTTTTATTTTTTTCTTCTTTTGCGGTCAATAGTACTACCATTACACTATATTATTGGTGTTATTTTATAGGAAATGATAACCTCTAAAATATGATTTATTTGAGGTATTTAACGTGCACCTGACCCGACTATATATCAACACACGAGGTATGAAATAATTTAAATCTAGAACAGACACAGCATCCAGCTCCCGGCCGTTAATTCATCACTTTGAAAAGGGAAACCCACTTTCACCAATCATTTATTTTTCGGCCATGCTAGGAATCGAACCCAAGACCCTTGACTCGGTAGACAGACACGCTACCGACTGAGCTTAGGAGTCTGACTGTCTACCTCTCTCATAAGTGACGGCCTAAGATTACATGACCTGACGTATGTAAGTGAAAGTAGACTTAGTCACTTTTTCTGTCTGTCATATGTCAATTCGTAAGAAAATTGAGGTATACATCTTAAATAATGCGCTTCTGGGTGGCTGGCCACAGGTGCCCTTCAAGGTTCTAGAAGGTGCGGATAAAGTTTACACCTACCCCTCTGTTATTCATATCACTCTGTTATCTTCACCATCCTGCGTCCGTCTAGAAATGTCGTGTGAAAATGAATATTGAATTGTCGAGTCTTTAAAATGTTGCCGGCTTTCTCTTAAAAGAACATTCCACAGCTTCCCAAATAAAGTTTAGGAGAGCAGAAATTGTCCAAAATGAAACTTCAAATTACTTTGATAAAACGAGGGAACAGCCTGGATTGTGAACCCCCCCTTTCCCCTCGCTCGTGGTCTGCCCGCTTCCACCCCCTCTGCGCCCCTTGGACGCTTCCCACCCACTCGTCTAACTCCCACTCTACTCGGGAGAATTCCTTTCTCGTAACTGTGAATTACAAATCCTCCGGCGGTGTTCACACCCATACACTAAAACGCTTTTGCGTGCGTTGTCTTGGCGCTCAAAATACTAGAGCACGACTTCAGCTCAACCTTTAACTAAAAGCTACCAACATCAAGAAACATATTTTAACTTTAAGAAATATTATTAATTGAATTGACTAAATGCAAAGAAAGTTTTTTTATCATTGTTTTTTTACCATCAGTATGTACTATGCGCATTTTAACGGGGTTAATGGAAGGCACAATTTAGAGGAACTATACACGCATTTGCATGGAGGGAGAATGAGATATTATTTAAGAGAAAAACCCCTCAGTACACCCGTTCGGAATTCAGAACCCCGAGCGTCCCGTTATTCAACAAGATGAGCCTGACATTTTATTCCGCGTGCGTAAATTATAGACCTAATGTTGTATTGCTATATTAAATTATTTGTATTAAGGACATTTCTCAGTGCTTCTATGATATGTTTGTAGTTGCATATTTTCGAGCGATATCAAATTAAGTTTAATATTTTTAATATTAAATTTGACTTTAATTTTGATAATTATTTTGATTTATGAGATAATTTGTGTGTGCCTCTCCAGGGCCACCAAGGTTGGTCCGGTGAAGGTTGTTGGGTTTTGGACAGTTATTCGTAATCAACCCTCTATGATTTCATTGAACAGGCTTTCCAAAACAGAACCATTCTAAGTGGTCGACAAACTAAACATATTTGGAAGAGGATATTGATCAAGTTGCCTACATGACTTGGAGCAACTGCTCGCCAAACTCGTGTATAGGAAGAGCAAGCGATCGACAGCCATTCGGTCGACACGTGAGGCAAACGTCATGGATCCAGTTAATACTGACAACATATAAAACAATGCAGGATGTCCACTATGAGACTCCCAACATTTCAAACACATACAGTTTGAAGAAAAATATCTACAGAATCATTATTAAATATGAAAATGATAGTAAAACTCAACCTTTAGTGGCACAAAGAATGTCTTGTCTGTAGTCAATTTCACGAGATGTGTTTTGCAAAAATGTCTACTGTGACAGAGTTTACGGCTTCTGTTGTGTGCTGTTTCAAATCCATTATGCTGATTACTTTCATAGAGTACACTTTGTCTTTGACATACCTCCATAATAATACATATATTGGGGTAATGTCGGGGAACGCGAAAGCCAGGTAATTGAACCATCATGACCTATCCAATGTGGCGGGGCACCATCCTTAGCATATCCAGGTATACCATGTCAGTGACTGTGTTTTCAGCAACAGATTATGCGTGAGACCACACCACACATTAACATGAGGACTATCACGCAGGTGTTCTTCAACTACATTTGGATGTTTCGATCCCCAAATATGCACTTTATGCCATTTCACTTTCCCTGAAATGTAATGCTTCCTCGTCCGAAAACGTGGTGTGATGGAATAAAAATTATCAATGCGATCCAGCATAGCGATTGCAAATGATTGTCGTTTTGGCGGGTTTTTAAGTTTGAGTTCCTGTAAAATCAAAACGTAATCGACGGTTAAGACCTTTATGAACTGTCAACTGTTTTGTTCCACATTCTCTCGCTCCTCTTCCGACTGACTTCCGGAGGCTTCTTTTTATATGATAGCAGCACATTTTCTACTGCCTCTTCCGAGAAGCCGGAATTTCCGACACCGTGTCTTACAAACACACTACTGGTCACCAAAAACTGACCACACCACTTCTTGAATTTTGGAGGGTCCTTATTGAGGACACGGAGGAAGTTTTGTCGCACCTGAGTGAGTTATTTTGTTTCTGTATATCACCACACAACCTGTGCTCGCTCGCTTGGAGTTGCCATTTTATAAAACGACTGACTGAAGCTGCAGCGCCACTCTCTCACTCTGACACTCACTTTACAATTGTCACGTGAACTTTGTAAGTCTCTGCTTCCGTAATATTAAGAATCACAGCTGTCTGTACAACCTAAAAAAACCTTTCAAAATGTTGGAGTTTTTTGGTGGACCAGTATTATACATCCTACCAATACTTATTTTGTAATATAATATCTCTATATATACAAGAAAAATCGCTCATTCACTCACTAACCCACTCATCACTAATTTCCCCCCTTCCTGAATAGATAGAAGGCTGAAACTTGTCATAGTATTACACAGTAAGATACCTATAAAAACATATTGCGAGCCCGATGCCTTAAACTGCATGACTACTGGTATGGATAGCTAACTATCCCAATTCCCGTTTATCTACAGTAGAAGGCTGAAATTTTGCATAGTTGTACATCAGGGGGTATTTATAAAAACTATGCCAAAATAATAATTCAAATTCTATCTCTATAGGATGAAAAGGGGTGTTTGAAAGTTTTCAAAATTCACTAGTGTATATTTTTAAGCAGGTGAAGATAGCGCCTAGAAATTTAAAACTAAGGCTCCTTTCTAGAACTGGGTAAGACAGTTTTGAGGAGTCTTAAAATTTCATCCCCCAAGGAGGAGGAGGAGGGCAGAAAGGCGTGTGAAATCTGAGGGATGGTGCCCGCTTCTTCAAACCCGATCGCCCGTCACAGAAACTCAATATGTTTTCTTAAACATTCGAGCACCGACATGTGTAGCACTGCAGTGGCTGATGTCGGGATCACGATCAACTTAACGTTCACTTAACTTAAATACACTAGAGTGTGATCAGGATTCACGTAACATGACGTAAAAACTCGAACAACACTCAATAAATTAATTTTGACTTTTGAAAACATAATTTAAAAATAATTTATATTTAGAAAATGAATAATCATTATTCTTTTTTATTTACAATTTCGTGGTCGAGCAATGTATCAGCTTGTCGGCCACTTGTCCCACCCTTAATTGCACCCATCATACCGTTTGTCTACCTGTTGGTCCAACCTTCTCTACATGAGTGTGTCTAGCAGTTGATCCAAGTCGTGTCGATCACTTTGTCCTCTCGCGTCTACCGGTTTTTTGTCGATCGGCTTACCTGCACCCGTCCAAAATTACCAACAAATTGAAAATAAATATATTTAATTTAATTCAAACCAAACTTGGAATGCACAAAGTAGGCCTATTCTCATATGGTATGATTAAAATATATTATCATTTAACTCGCAGGGCAGGGCAGAAGCTGCACAAATTCGGCAGTTACAAAAACTATTTCAAAATTACACATAGACGTGAAAACTATAACATATATAGGGCCTTACTACACATTCGAGCAATCTCTGTGCATAAGATTTTTTTTTATTTGTGTCAATTCTTTACGGCTTTTGAACTAATTTACTAATTTAAATAACGTTTTTACACACTAGTTGAAATTTTATCCCCCTACTGGCAAAATTTCCAACCATATGCGTCAATGTTTCCCCCTTTGTTTAGAAGTCGCTTAGATTATTGCAGCAAAGTTGCCGTTCATAAAGTGGGGATATAACCCTATAGTAATTTTTATTTAAAAGGGAGAGGACATATTATAAAATTTACGGAACTATCCCGATGGAAAGAGCGCTTCAAACAAAAGCTTTAGGGCCGATTCGTTTCTTGTATTCAATTTTGGTTCTTCATTATCAGGCATGACTCAGCCTCATCACATGCTTAGTATTTATAATTCAGTTTATAGACTAAATCTTATATTATTTATTTGAATAACTCATTGTGACGCTAATGTGTGGCGTACAGTTAATTTTTTTAAATCAAAATAAATATTCTAAAACTTCAATGCTGACACCAATGGTCATGGTCATATGCAGGAATATATCTTTAAGATTTGTATTATTTACTAAATATGTCAGCACTTAGCAGCCTGAACTAGCTTAATGGTTGAGTCAAAATTACTACACTGAATATCACCGTTGAGGGAACTGCAGGCCTGGTAGAGAAAAGCTCTATCTTCGCTCTGTCTCAATTGTTACAAAATCACTTCGCTCTCAGTTCTGTAGGAAGGTGGTAAGAGGGAGCTACTGGCAACATCAATAAACAAGCGCTGCAAAATTTGTCTTTGTCTTATTTGTTACAGGAAGATTAACCACATGAAAATAAGAACATTGCAATACTGTGTCCTATTAGTGATCATGCGGTTTCCTACTAATATTTAGTTTGCTTCTGTTATTTATCTCTTTCTCGCGCTGATTTAGCTGATAGTCAGCTGTATTGGATTGCGGATGTATGTTTCCAGACATGTACTCTTTCTGTTTATTTCACTCCCGCTGAATTTGGCAGTACACCCAATATGATTGCTGCAGGTCTTATGGAGAAAAGCTTTATCTTCGCTCTCTCTCTCTGTCAACTGTTGCCAAATCTCCTCGCTCTCAGTTATGTCTGAAGATGGTGTGCTGAGGTAAAAAGGAGCTACTGGCAACCTCGACTACCAGTGTTGCGAAACTTATCTTACATTTGACCACACGAAACCGAGAGAATGACAACGCTGTTTCACAATAGTAACCATACAGTTCCCTCAGCAATGATACCCAGTGTAGTGAGCTTTCTTTATTGGACTGCGAGTGCATGTTTTCAGATGTGCACTCTTTCTGTTTATCTCCCACCTCCTCATTTAACCAGTGAGCTGTATTGGACTGCTTCCAGATGCACACATTCTGTTTCGTGAGTGTAATTTCTGTGCAGGTCTATTTATGTAAACCCACACTGTCCCTGGTTTATCTCTCCCCCTTTCATTTATCGTCCGTAAACCCCCCCCTCCCCCACCATCACACAACTGACTCGCCAGCTCGCTTGGTAATTAAACCCACCGCTCCTCGGGAGATAATGGCAAGGAAATTATTTGCAAGATGAAGGAAACTGGCTCCGGCTCGTTCGTCAAATGGGCCTGCCTACCTTTCTCTCGAGACTGGCACTGCTCTTCCTTCACGCCTCGTTTCAAAGTGGATTTTCAAAAATGTTGGAGAGATAGCATAATGTTGTGTGTTCATAATATACACAGTTTTTTTTTTATCTTTGAGAAGTTTTCGTTAAATCACAAAATGCTTTTGGGTGATAATTTAAATAATATATTTTATACTCTTATATAATGTATTAATTTCAACCTAACTTAATACACAGCACTCACGAAAGCCTCAAGGTCACTTGAAATATTAGTATTTTGATATTCAAAGCCACTATCATAAGTTTAAGAGAACCAATTATTTAAAAATTAATTGATTTTAGTCATATTTATTTAAAAATAACATAAACGTTTAACTAGGTTATACATAAAGTTTGGATGCTACTACTGGAGTAAGGGACGATCCACACCATAGAAACATAGCTTCTACGAGTACTAGACGGGTCTCACCATAGAAACACACACATACATATAAATATATGTGTGTGTTTATAACGGTACACGCGATCTTCCGAAACCCAATCCTAACCCATGTCGATATTTTAATAGGTCATCCTTTATTCTTCTTGCTCGTATTTCGTTGTCTATGCCTTCTTTCCAACTCGTTCTTGCTTCTTTCTGTACGGCCCGCCTGCTAAGAATGGATTTTATATTTTCAAATTCAAATCCAGCAGCGTTCTTCGGATATTAATGCAAGTGCAGGAGACATTTCCTTATTTCAAAATCCATTTGACCATACAATTGAGGAGCTTCTCTCTAACCTTCAATTGGAAATGACTAATCTGCAGTGTGATGACATGCTAAAAGGTAAATTTCAAAAGATGTCTTCCAAGTGATGAATGTAGTCAATTAAGATTATATACTCGGGGTTTTATGTATGTATTTCGCAGCACCTACCTGTGTGAAAAAAGTAAAAACATTTTCAAAGGAACATTTGCAATCAATTTTTATTATAAGGAGTACTAACTTTGAACCACAATTTGGTGAAATTTTATTTAAAAAAAACGCAATTCTATTCTTTACATTGGTAGAACTGTATTTTAAACAATTGTAGTGTACTTATTATTATTATTATTATTATTATTATTATTATTATTATTATTATTATTATTGTTACGTTACATTTTGTTTGGTACATTTCTGAAAACTTGTTTTTTTTTGCCTGTTATTTAAGTAGGCCCACTTACATAAATATCCTAAAGTTTCCCTCTTGGCCCGCAGCACCTAAAATACTTACTATTTGGCCCGTTACAAAAAATGTTTGCCGACCTCTGTACTAAAGTACTAGACTTCATATACCGGTACTGTGCTAACAGAAATGTTCTTAACAAACCACGCCATAGGAACTAACTGCGAAAATTTAAATGTAATATAAGCGATATTAACATTTTTATCATAACACAATCTTTGGGGAAGGGGAAAAAAACGAGTTCAATTTTTTTTTGTTTTTTATCAAACTTTGTAAATATGGACATCCCTCTTAGCGTATAGTTACTTGCATTTTAGTTTTATCTCTTTTATTAGTGTCGGGTATGACAATATTAAACAAACAAACATTCTTATTCTTTAACTTTGCTTTAACAATAAGTCATGTAAGGGAAAAGTTTGCCAAATAAGAACGTCTCATTATAAAACAGTAAAACATTCAGCGCTAAGCTGCACACATATAATAGGTTAGGCCTGAGACTGCAGAGAATGAACGCGTAACGTCATTTGAGGACATTGTTTAAGTTGTGCCCTTCTTTTTAGCCTGTAAGATAAGTAAGGTGACCTGGCGGTCTCGGGTTAAGGTGTCAGATTTCTGTGCTAGGGGTTCGGGGTTCAATCCTCAGTCCCGGCACAGATTTATCTGATTGCCAAACCCTTCCTTCACCTCTGACAAGACATGTATTAATCACAACTTGTGAATGTGTGGAATACCAGGCCTCTACCGTGGTTCAGATTCCACGTTAAACTGTAGGTCCTTCATTTCATCTCACAATCACCCTACCATTGCACATTAGCGTAAGTGCGTAAAACCTGAACAGGTAGTAAGACGCGGTGCTAATAATAATAATAATAAAATTGCAAGAGAACACTTCCTGTCAACACATTAAATGAAGACACTGCAAGTAAGACGTCCATGGTTAGAAATGTGAAGACTGATTAAAAACCTGTCGTGGCCCCACGGTTAAGAATCGCTGGTCTAGATTGATTAAGGCACTACTTACTGTCCACGTAATATACCCCGACGGTAAGGACTGTCCACGTACTATACCCCGACGGTAAGGACTGTCCACGTACTATACCCCGACGGTAAGGACTGTCCACGTAATATACCCTGACGGTAAGGACTGTCCACGTACTATACCACGACGGTAAGGACTGTCCACGTAATATACCCTGACGGTAAGGACTGTCCACGTACTATACCCCGACGGTAAGGACTGTCCACTTAATATACCCTGACGGTAAGGACTGTCCACGTACTATACCCCGACGGTAAGGACTGTCCACGTACTATACCCCGACGGTAAGGACTGTCCACGTACTATACCCCGACGGTAAGGACTGTCCACGTACTATACCCCGACGGTAAGGACTGTCCACGTACTATACCCCGACGGTAAGGACTGTCCACGTACTATACCCCGACGGTAAGGACTGTCCACGTAATATACCCTGACGGTAAGGACTGTCCACGTACTATACCCCGACGGTAAGGACTGTCCACGTACTATACCCCGACGGTAAGGACTGTCCACGTACTATACCCCGACGGTAAGGACTGTCCACGTAGTATACCCCGACGGGAAGGACTGTCCACGTACTATACCCCGACGGTAAGGACTGTCCACGTACTATACCCCGACGGTAAGGACTGTCCACGTACTATACCCCGACGGTAAGGACTGTCCACGTACTATACCCCGACGGTAAGGACTGTCCACGTAATATACCCTGACGGTAAGGACTGTCCACGTACTATACCCCGACGGTAAGGACTGTCCACGTACTATACCCCGACGGTAAGGACTGTCCACGTAATATACCCCGACGGTAAGGACTGTCCACGTAATATACCCCGACGGGAAGTACTGTCCACGTACTATACCCCGACGGGAAGTACTGTCCACTTGTACCTGCGGATGGTATACGAGTGTCCACATGGCCCTGCCCCAAGGTTGTTGGTCCTGCTTGACGGAATGACTGTCCACGTGGTCCTACCCGCTATGAAACGAGTGTCCACGTGGTCTAGCAGTGTCTACTCAACCCTGTCTCGAATAATTGAGCGCCACATTTCACTCGTGGCCAGGGTGCATTGTCAGCGCTTCTCCTTGACTTTGTTACGGCCGACATCTTTACTCGAGAATTAGGTCCATCAGACGGTTGGCACGCACGCGACCTCGTTACTTGTCCGACCCCACTGGCTCGTTCGACTGCTGTCTGCTTGGATTCACATTGACACAGCATAGAATGAATCATTAGCATTACAATCGTGCACATTTGTAACCAAACTATTCACAAATTATTAGGCTAGGTAAAAACACTAGCTTACTTGGCTGGTTCTCTTTGAACATAGTTTACAACGTTCAACGGACATTATATACTTTTAGCCTCGCGTCATACTACCTGTTCAGTTTGTACGCATATGTTCTAATTACGCTAGTGAGTTAGTGATGAAGGTTGAATTTAGAAGAAGTGTACCGGGAGAGGGGAAAACTATTTAGGGTAAAAAAAAATCTCAGTACACATGACCGGAATTCGAACTCTGACCTCGCTGTCATCGGCTGTACATCATATCTATATAATGGCAACCATGCAACGAAGTAATTATGTTGTCATAGTCTTGGGTTTCACTTTGCTGTTGAGATGGTATCCTACCTTACAGTACACCTGTACCAGTTAAACACACTATTAATATTACCAAGAGCACCAGTTTCGAATTCTCAGCAAGTTGTGATACTCGTATGTTGTACCTACTCGAATAATATTTTGGAATGTGTTTAGGCTAGAACAGCCAATATTTGAAGTATCTCTACAGGTTCTCTGACCGCTGTGAAGATTTCCCTCTAGGCAGGCGAGTGCGGCAAAGCTAATGCTTTTAGCATCCCCCCCTCCACCCCCACTCACAGAGCCCAGCTCCGGTGATATTGGTTCGGTCCGGTCCCTGGAGGGGAGCAGCCGAACCGCGCTTAATCTAATCGGATACACTTAGCGAGATTGGAACAGCCGCGTGAATTATTCTTGGCTGCAGTGACACTGGAACATTCGCTCCGACACTCACCAGACTACTCGTTGAAATCCTGTAGGGAATGTGGCTGCCTCCAGGAGAAAAACTTGCATCTTCCTGCAGGGACATATCATTTGTCTGCTGAGATAAATCATCTCTCTGCTGGGTGGGATACATCATCCTTCTTACGGGGCTACATAATCTGTTTGCAGACTAAACATTCTCTTCCCGCAGGAGGATATATCCTATTTCTGCAGGGAGATACCGCATCTGTCTACAGGACATAGCATCTTTGTGCTCTGGGATATATTGCCGTCTACCGCAGGGAAATATTGTTGTCACCAGCAAAGGTTATCACCACTGCTTGATGTTGATAATGAAGTCATCTGCATTAGATAAGGCCGATCGAAATAGAGTATTATACGCAGGGGCGGATTTAAGGTATGGCGACAGGATCGGCCTCCCAGGGGCCCACCACAAACTATTTGATAAAAATAAATCTCTTTTGTCTTTATGTATTGCAGTCATGGTAAAATCTTTTAAAATAACATAACTTATTGTATCACTTTTTATTTATCTATGACAAAATATTACGGCACTAGCGGCAGACAAATAATTCAAACTGTGATTTTCCACACATAGACAGCATCCCTAGATCACGGCGAATGTTTGGGTTCATATGGAACTATCAAAAATTGTTTCTTTAATAGTCATCCTCACCACCATAGTTTGCTGAATTGTGTATGTGACACTGGTGTGGGCATTATTAGAGAACGATCTTTTGGTACTTTTACTCTATCTCGACCCCTCGTAGAGAGAAGTATTGCTATCATAAACAAACAAAAAAATCAAATTTGACATTTGGTTAAATTTCGACGTTTCGTGGTCCCCAGAACCCGAAAAAGTTATTTTCGCGATGCCGTCTGTTTTTGTGTCTGTATCTCGCCCTAGAGTCGAAACCATTTTACCGATTGGACTAAAGATTGGTAGCTATGGTTTTCAAAAGGTGTTTTGTGAGGTGAGGTGTTTTTGGACTGGGCACGGGATGACTCCTGGATAGCTCAGTGGTTAGAGCATTGGCGTACTAAGCCAAAGTTCCTTTTTCGACTACTGTATCCAGGTGTCATTTTTAAATTTAAGGAATATTAAATTAATATTGGTTTTATCAATCTGTTGACTGTGGGGGTGTAATAAATCTGTTTTTAGGTAAGTTCACTGTCTAAACCTATTTTAACATTCACTATCTAAATCAAAGCCCAAAATTCGTATCCCCCTTCCTATTTGCTTTGTAATATCTTGTCTCGAGATTAAGGGAAAATTGCATTTCATAGACCATAGTAGTAATAAAACAAAAATTTATGAAATCAAAATAATACATTGAAATAATCATTTTGTAAAAACTAGGGCTGTTAACTGCTTCTCTTCTCGTGTCCAGATTTCATATTTAAATTGTATCAAAATTATTAGTCAAAATAGTTCATCATCCGGTATCTAAAAGTCAGGTTCGAATCGTCAATCGTCAAACGTAATCGCTTGGCTTCGTTTTGAAAAGAAGGAAAGTTCATTGAGTTTCCAAGAATTATGTCAAAGTAACCGTTTGTATACACAACTCTAGTGTAATTAACAGTGTTTGCCGTAGTAACAATTGCTCTGCATAACTCCAGTAGAATTGGTGATACAGGGTGCCGTTATTTTGAGAACGAAGGCTCGAGCATATTCTTCACATTACTTCATGTGTTTAAATTTTACAATACTGCATGTAAACGAGATTTTTTTTAAAAATTCAATATGCTTGATTTTCATTTTTAGCTCAATGCTTTTTCCACTGGTATGGCGAACTAGTATGATCTGGTTTTGCCAGAGCCGCAGCGGCATTGCTAGAGTTTTAGCGACATTTGCCTATTTGAAATTGAATTTTTTATGTTTTTTTTAAACAACGAAAACTGGAGGTGCTAATGACCCACTCGCAGGATGTGGAGCTGTGTGAGTTTGTATCTCAACATCCATGTGTCTACAATTTAAATTTAGGATAAGAGATACTTTTAAATATTATATTTTCCTCGACTGGCTACTTATTTCTATTTTTATTTCCGGTTGACAAACAATTACAACTTTTAAAAAAAATGTCTTTGACAGTAAATCCTTGTCCGTTCCTTAATTTACAAAGAAAAAGAATATAGTTTTTGAAAATAGTAAACTGGATAGGGATGTTTACAAATTTGTGGAAAGGGTGTTTTACGGTGGGGTAATCTGATGATACTTTCATAAGTTCAGGCTTTACTGTTTCTAAAACTAAACCACAACCTATTATTTAGGTTGTATAATTTGTTCGTCAATATACACTACTGGCAATCGTTTATAAAACTAGACTGAAAATAAAAATATTTTGTTTCCTTAAAGTTAAATTTGTACAGTTTCGGTGCTGAGATTCTATTACTAACTTAGGTTGTCGGTTTTCGGCTCAAAATTGTATTTAATCACACAGACTAGTATTAAACACTCTTGTTATAATTAATACCAAAAATACTTTTTCACTTTAATCTTGTTTGACTAATCTTTATTGAAACTAAATTAAATTTCATAATATATTTAAGTCAATAAAAATAATTGTATGATATCTCTCAATTTCGTTTACAATTTTTACATAATTTATTACCTTAAAATTTAATTTATTTAATGCAATAATCCTAGTTTTCAAAATTTTTTTCATATATAATTTTTGTGCGTTTATGTTATTTTAAATGTTCTAATACACTGTTTTTAATAATTTATTAAACTTTTTATTTTACAAAATTTCATTTTATATTATTTTACTGTTCTAAACTTTAATAAACCAATTTTTTTTATAAATATATAATTTTAGGTATCTTATCCTTACTACAACTATCTTAAAGGTTTTCTAAAACGTTACTTTGTTTTTATCAACACATTTAAGTAATTCGCCTTATTTCTAGTTTGCTATGTTAGGCTATAAGAAATATTAAAGGCTTACGTATATTTTTATGTTGACAATGCATTTCATTGTATGTATATTTTTATTTACTTATTAAAATACATAATTAATTGCAATTGCTTGGTTGCTATTAAGTGTGCCTAGAATCGAATTATTTTAAAACCTAAATCAGTTTTCGATTATTAATACTTTGTAATAGTTTTTTTGTAAATTATTATAAATATACCATTATTCAAAATTATTCTATATTATGTTATTTGGGCTATACTTGTTTTCTATACATTTTATGAGACTCTCTGTACTTAACATTATTGTTTCTTCCACAGGTGAGTTGATTATTCAGCTGCCAGCTGCAAGTTGACAGAGTAAGTAAGAATATTCTATTAGTAACAATCATGGGGTGTTGCTACCTACATCAAGTTGACAAATTGTAAGTATGGGCATTTATTTATATTAGGCCTATCCTAGATTCTTAATTAATGATAAGCCCTGTTCATTGATGAGATCTGAAGATTGCGAAAAAAGTAGCGTTGTTTATTCAACAATATATTTGACGATGAATGAATTTCTCTACATTATTTATGAAGTAACCTATGAACGATTTATTGGCAAACTTCGTTTTGTATTATGTTAGTTGCCCTAAGAAGTGAAGTGTTCACTCAAGACTGCCCATGACTACACAATGGCTTTCTAACTTTCTGTACATTTGTTACTGTATTAGTATTATTTATTAAAACAATTTTTTTTAACAGCGTTAACCTTAAAATGCGTGTTTAATGGAATGTCATTGTGCGTGCAGCTGTCAAATGCCAGGGTATGAACACTCATTATGATACAGGGTAGGTTCGTCAGTCCATTGTAAACACTACACCTCACGACCTTTGTTGAGCGTGTCACAGTTGCAACGAGAAGAAATAACCCCCAGTTTCCCACCCAGTCCGCCAGGAGGCGCGGATGGTGATTGCCACGCAACCACCAAAACAAATGACAAACGAGTTTAATTCGGAGATGGTGGTCGTAAATTTGCTGAGCTTGCTGTGTTGACCCTGTCTCCTCCAAACCCTTGGCCGAGATCTTTTACTTTGTCACAGACATTGTCTTGCCTTGACTTTTATTCACTCAACTTTCACCGTGTGAAGGAAATCGCAAAGAAGTGGCAGAGGTGGTCAAGCGATTACGTTTATAAAAATATTACCTAGACATAAGTTATTAATTGGGATCATTGTACATTATTTGTTTTTTTGATCACGTTTAAAAAGTCTCACACATGATACCTAAACATTTAATAATTTTAAAAATAACATGTTGATATTTAGCATCTGCTATCTTAATCCATGGCAATGGGAACTCGAACATTCATCGCAGCCTAGCTCTTTCAGGCCCATTCTAATGTTATCCCTCTGTCTGTCCACTAGGTACAGAGGCGTGTAGTTATGTCTGTCCACTAGGTACAGAGGCGTGTAGTTGTCTGTCCACTAGGTACAGAGGCGTGGAGTTCTGTCTGTCCACTAGGTACAGAGGCGTGTAGTCCTGTCTGTCCACTAGGTACAGAGGCGTGTAGTTGTCTGTCCACTAGGTACAGAGGCGTGTAGTTGTCTGTCCACTAGGTACAGAGGCGTGGAGTTCTGTCTGTCCACTAGGTACAGAGGCGTGGAGTTCTGTCTGTCCACTAGGTACAGAGGCGTGGAGTTCTGTCTGTCCACTAGGTACAGAGGCGTGTAGTCCTGTCTGTCCACTAGGTACAGAGACGTGTAGTCCTGTCTGTCCACTAGGTACAGAGACGTGTAGTCCTGTCTGTCCACTAGGTACAGAGGCGTGTAGTCCTGTCTGTCCACTAGGTACAGAGGCGTGTAGTCCTGTCTGTCCACTAGGTACTTTGTACATAGTGGACAGACAGAACTACACGCCTCTGTACCTAGTGGACAGACAGAACTACACGCCTCTGTACCTAGTGGACAGACAGAACTACACGCCTCTGTACCTAGTGGACAGACAAAACTACACGCCTCTGTACCTAGTAGACAGACAGAACTACACGCCTCTGTACCTAGTAGACAGACAGAACTACACGCCTCTGTACCTAGTAGACAGACAGAACTACACGCCTCTGTACCTAGTGGACAGACAGAACTCCACGCCTCTGTACCTAGTGGACAGACAGAACTACACGCCTCTGTACCTAGTAGACAGACAGAACTCCACGCCTATGTACCTAAGCTCTAAATCACGCTCGGGTGTATTGAGGGTAGGTTTGCCTAAATTACTTTTTACTCTATCGCTACGCAAATTTGGGTACATTTGTTATAAATTATATTTCCCTCATCCTTACTCATTTAGTTTAATTAATTGCGTAAAACATGGTCGTGTAATGAGATGAGTAATATAGGCTATATATATTTATAGAAGATAGGCCCATATATATATATATATATATATATATATATATATAATATATATATATATATATATTAGAGCTGGGCTGATCAGCTATTTTGCTGATTAGTCCGATGCCGATCATTTGTTGCCGATTAGGCCGATCACCGATGCCGATTATTTTTGTTTTCAATTTTAATAAGTGTATAAAGTAAAATGACCCTTAAAGAAAAAAAAGTTACTTTTACTAGTTTTATAATGTCCAATATAGTTTTGTTTTAATAACATTTAAATATAAAATAATAATAAAACATCCTTTTCATTTTAAAATTTTCTATTGTTATTGTTAGGACAAGTGAACCTGTCACTAAACAAAAACAAATCACAATAATAAATAGAAAATATATCGGTACATGTTAAATAATTAAAATATGATTTCACATTTATGATTAAATAGGCCTACTGACCCTTTCATTAGACAAAGAAAAATCATAATCAGCAAATTTAAATTTAATTTTAATGATAAAAAATAATCAAGGCACACATATTTTTGCACACAAGGAGAATAGGCCTACATCTATTTTGTTTTTAGATGAAATAGGATTTTTTACATCCAATGTTTATTAAAATATGGCTTCAATATTAAACAAATTTTAACGATCGTAATATTTTTGTGAATTGTGATTTAGATATATCATAACATAGGTTTTTGGGATTCTACAAAGCATTCCATCATAATTTAACTTCTAAATATTAATATCGTATAGAAATAAGTGGTTTCTTAAAAAAAAGTATAATAAAAAGGCATCACCATTTTTAAACAGTAATCCGATCTTTTTATTAACAATTTAAATAATAACATTGTATTAACTACATTTAAATAAAAACTACTTTTAGAAAATCGAATGAACGGTGAATGGGTCAAAATGAACGGATCATTGAACTCAACCAGATACAATGAATCGTTCATTTAAAAGAACGATTTTTGCCCATCTCTACTTCAATATGATAAAATAAATAATAAATAACATAATGTGCAACGAAAGGCATTTTTCGTGTTTTTTTTTAAGAAATACTTTAAAACTTATTTTAATTTACTTTTAACTATTAAAGAAAATGGAAAATTTAAATATTAATATATATTAATTAAATTCATATTGAAATATGAGCGAAACAAATTCCCTGCCAATGGAAAGTTTTGTACTTGCATTAAAAGAAACACGGTTTCCATTTAAAACAAAATGTGCGCATGTGCGAGATTATTACGTCCGATGTTTCATTTTTTGGGCATCTTTAACAAATCGAAATAAAACAACACCAATCTACTAATATTTTATTTTATGATTATTAGATTTGTTACTTGTATCTTTATTTCTAATAACGTGCATACATTGGAAAAAGACCTATGGTAAATATATTTATTTTGATATATTTTGTTTGGAATGTTGGATGTGCTGTTTATTTCAAACCTAAGTCGCTAAGAACAAGCTAATTATTCAAAGATCACATACGAGAGAGCAGAGATAAAATATTATTTTTTTAGGACTTATAATATACCCACACATTTTGAATAATCGGCATAAATAATCGGAGATTCAAACACCGATCATCGGAATCGCCAGTTATGCGATAATCGGCCGATGATCGGATTAATAATCGGCATCGGCCCAGCCCTAATATATATATAAGATAATATAATAAGTATATAAATAGATAAGTGTGTTCTAATACTCTACAGGTTTCTAGTCTCGAATCCAAATCCCACTTAATGGTATTTCACAAACCTATACAAAAAATCTTGCCCTGATAATTTCCCGCGTTCGTTAAAATTAGTAATTTCAAAATTCGTAACTTGGCAGGCAATTAATCGTTATTTTGAAAAATTTCAACTTTTTTATGTAAACTATAGTTATATGTGCAAAATGTAAAATATAGTAATCAAGAAAGTTTAATGTTTACTTTATTTTAATTTCAGTTTTGATAAAATGATTTGATCAAATGAGTGTCTTGCAGTGGCGCAACAAAGTTGAGCTTTTTTGTTTTATTTGAATTTGCTAGATTTACTCTACTTGTGTTGACCTGTGGTTGCGTGAGATTGAGATGTATTGTGTGTTACTTATAAATTATACACTCAAGTTACCTTAATGATAGCACTCTTAACTTTACATACTACATGCACTATGACCCTGCGCCATAGGGAAAACATACAAGTTGAGCTTTCTAACTTTAAGTGTAAACGAAGGGTATTCAAAGGAAAGGTGTTTTGTATAGATCTAGGGGCGATTATTAATTTATACTAAACACATTATTAACCCTGCATGCAGCAGTTCGTAGAGTCTGCTGTCCTTAAGATCAGACACAGTGTTGCGGCCACTCCTTAAAACGCGGCAACCAACCTCGTGTTCGCTCAAGACAAGTTGCATAGCCAACGTTTGGCAGGCGTTTAATAGCACTTATAAGTAAGATCCTTATAAAATATTAATTTCTGACAGCCACATAAGAAAATGAATTATTTCTATATATTCTAAAGTCCAGTCTAGATAATCAAAATGTTCCAACAACATTTTCCGGAAAATATTTCTTAGAACAAAAGCAATAGTCTATTCCAGATTCTAACTCTACACTTAAGTTTAAATATTCAAAGAACGTTAGACCAGACACATTACCAAATGAGGTACAAGGAAGCAATGACAACGATTCCAGTTTTTGTATTACTTTGTCTTACTACCTGATCAGGTATACGCTTATATAATAAATAACTCTAACGAGGTAAGGATGATGAA
Organism: Timema podura; assembly: GCA_033556935.1. NCBI lineage: Eukaryota > Metazoa > Arthropoda > Insecta > Phasmatodea > Timematidae > Timema > Timema podura. The sequence goes on along the minus strand of JAVRXN010000002.1, from coordinate 61,299,623 downwards.
GCATTATAAAGGTGATCTACCCGCATTTACGTGCAAGCAAAGTGGCTAACCATTTAGTAAAAAAACACCCTCAGTAGACTAGACCGGGATTTGAACCCTGATCTCCCCGTCTTTAGCAGGCCAGTCTAACACGAAAGTGACGCTCAGGGCTTAGAACATTCGGCTACTGAAGCGGGTTCCACACAATTATGTCTCGTCCACATCGTTTGGTCGTTCAATCTGTCACACATCAAGGATCCCTGGTTTATTTTCGACTAGATATGTTAACACTTTATGTTAATAAATAAAGTATTTATCAAAACAGACCCTTTACACTTTTTTTGTGAGTCATTGAATTGAAAATTATACCAGAGATACTTAACAATTAAAATTAAACGGAAAAACTTAAGTCACGCAAAATGATCTACATTTGTCACCTTTGATACGAATGGTCAAATCTAACTAATTTTTACCTAAAAATAACTTCTACTTCGTATTACTTTTTGTTGCTACCATATTCCTACAATAACTGTGTTCTCCTCCTCTTATAGTGTTCGTGGTGTTTGTTGTTCTCGCCGCAGTTAAACAATGCGACACTTTTATCTAGAGCTGTGCCTGTGTCTACTCTTTATTTGAGACAGAGCGGCGCCTATTCTCCAGTCTCTTGTAGCTGGATGAGAGGAAACTCTTGATGCTGCTGGTGTAACGGTTCAATGCACGGCGCCTTCCTGTTCTGCTGGCTAGTTCTAGGCTAGGCACGCTGGCTGGCTCTCTGGCTTCCGCACCGCGGCGACACCACGGTTATAGTCTACAGCTCTTTTCCCTGTGTTTTATATTCGTTAGCAACTCCTTGTTCTCAGTGTTTCATGTTGATCTAACACTTCATTGTTCTTATTGTTTCGTGTTGATCTAACATCTTCCTATTCTCGTGTTTAATTCTGGTCCAACAATTGAGTCTTCTGTTTTTCATGCAAATCCTGCATTTCCTCGCTGGTAAAACCATCGACTGAGCCTCTTAAATGTACCCTTACTTAGTTTATTACAAGGTAACAAGTACTGTCTGAATGGACCAATATTATGACGGCTTAAATTAAACTATCAGCTATCGTTAAAACTTACGCGTAATTTACTTTTATTATGTGTGCACATACTCTTTGTAGTTTAGGAATTTCTTTATTTCGGAATAATTGCATTCTTATTTTCCATACAAGCTTAAGGTGCGTATACATCTGACGAACCTACCCTTTATTCTACCTTGTATTCTACCTTCTCCAGGGATCAGACCTGTTTCACGAACATTCAGCAGTGATACACAGTTCAGTGGCGTGTTTACAAGGGTGCTAGTCGGACATGTCTTCCCACGAGGAAGCGTTAGCGATGATTATGGCCAGTGGCGCCATATTAACTATAGCAAATTTAATTAAAGACAAAAAAACCCAAACAAGTGGCACACTGAGTTATATAAAAAACGGCCCGGTTTGGAACTACTGTTAGATCTGAAGCCCCAGCACATTAGCGGACAATATAAAAACTTTGTCAGGATGTCTCCTACAGATTTTGAAACCTTGTTGAACAAAATAGGACCAAAAATCTCTAAAAAGGAAACAAATTTTCAGTGCTCCTGCGGGCAGTAATTTGCTCCATGCTTGTACAATATATAGTATATGTTGAGAGAGAAAGTAATATTGTATTTTAGTAATAAATAATCAAGACTTCATATTATTTACAAATAACTACTTAGCTTTTCCTGTGTTTGTGAATTCTTCTCTTTATTTTTTTCCTTTCTGTATTACGCCAATAAACTTGCTACCCTTTTTTTGCACTTTTTTTCTGATTGACCTACTAAAGAAGCAATTTCCGTCCACGCATCTTCATTATGTTTTATTTTTAGTAATAATTGTCTTTTGGATCCCACAGAACAGTATTAGTTTTATAAATCTCAAGCAACTGCAACGAAGTTTCATCTGTCCAGTTTGCTATGTTCGTAGCAGGTTTGTGGGTACGTACCCACAAAAATACTTCCCAGGTAGAAATAATAATCCCTTAGAGTTCGTTCCAAAAACCGACTCTTATTTGGATCGGAACGAACCTCTCACGAACCCACTGTGGAAGGTTCGTAGGCCCGTCTCAACTACACAAACCTGTTACAATACAGGTAGAATACAAGGTAGGATCGTCAGATGTATACGCGGCTTTATGAAGTTAACTGTGGATGTAAAAATGTTGCTTGTGTGTCATTAAATAGTAATAAAAGTATTATTATTTAGCACCGCGTCTTACTACCCATTAGGTCTATACGCTTACGTACTAATTACGCTAAAGGGCTAGGAATGGGGAAGGTTGAATTTAAAGGAAATGAACCCACATTTGCGTGAAGGGAGTTAGGAAAACCATTTAGAAAAATCCCCCCAGCTCAACCGACCGAGATTCAAACCGGGATATCCCCGTCCTCAGCAGTCTAGTTCATCACTACTAGCGCGTTAGCTAACTATCTAATAAAAGTAGTTTTACTAGATACTCTATTGACTCTTAGCGCTGAAGTTGACTCAAAGTAAAATCATCCCTTGACTATCCAGCCCGAATGTGAAAGTGGGAGGGATGGATTGTTTATAAACACTATCATACAAATGAAGATAAATAATAATACAGTGGAATTTCTTAATGGTGGACACCTTACGGGATCAAAAAAATGTCCGTTAAAGGTAAGCGGCCACTGGGTCGATACCGCACGGATGGTACGTATTGCACATTTTAGGGGGGGTGCGCCCACTATCCGCACTGACGGCATGGACGGGGAGTAGGTTCACGTAGCTGCTCTCGAGTCAGAAGGTGAGCTTCTCGTTTGCGTGCTCAAGGAAGTACTGTTAGCATTTCTGTTATTGTTAGATTTGTTTCATTTTATAATTGTGCTTTTGTGAGTGATATTTCACCGTATTATTTAAATATGGAAAGCGAGGAAGAATTTGTAGTTATTTGTTGCCTTTTAATTGAAGAGGAGAGAAGAAAAATAGGCAATGACGATTGTGGGTTCAAAACATCAACAGGAAAATACTTATGTCTGGCGAATACCACACAATATTTCCGGATCTGGTTGAAGATGAAGGCAACAATTCCGGACCGCCTTGATTTTAATTCCCTCCCCGGACTTTCTGTTGGACGGCGGAACGGCTGAGAGTCCCGTTGCCGGTGTCCGACCTAGTGGGCGCATCTTGGTAACAAATAATGCTACGAATTAGCTGTACTTTCCGTTCCGTCCGTGCGGTACCGACCCACTGGGCGCTTACCTAAAGAGAGGTGGCCCCTATTTGAAATGGTTATTATATTTATAATCACATTTCTTGAACACAGTTTAATCTACATTAACCTACATACTTTGAATAATATACCTACAACATTCTAACTACTGCACTGTGCAGTGTTGTATGCAGGATAATTATAACTAATGATAAAAACTATACATAGCCTACTGTACAGACTGGATAGTACACAGAACAATGCGCAAATTAAATTAAATTTTAACAGTAAGTGTTCTCTACTATGCGCGCAGAGAATTGCTGGAATATTCCCCCCCCCTCCCCCGCTGACGGCTCTAAGGGAGGGAGGTATGACCTTGAAGTACTGCAATCATTACTACTTTGGCTATTTTCGAAATTTTTCCGAGAGAGTGATAGCTCAAACTTCAAGTGAGACATGGCATTCCTGACATTCCCCAGTAAAATAGCGAATATGGACTGGCGATTTTAACTTTTGTCCGCTTTTTAGAGATTTTTATGCATAAATGTGCGTCTCTAAATGTCCTTTTCTGTTAGTGAGAAAGTCCATTATTGGGAGGTTATTTACCGTAAGATCCCATTTTATTTTGCCGGGGAAATTTAAGAAGAAAGAAGAATCCACAATTCAGAGGTTCCCGTTGGGAGATATTTCAGTGTACAATGTGGGTAGCTTCATGTAAGTCAAGTATTTCAGTGCTATCTGTTGCGGGCACCTCATTTAACCTGACTAAACTTAATGTGATTTGAAATTTGCTCTTAAATAATGTACCGGCACTAGTATGGACATCCTTTTTCTTCCCGGGCCACTTAATCCTTTTTGAAAATCAAAATATTATATTGTTGCAAGTTTATTTATGAAGTAAATTGTTGTGTTGCGTCCAAGAAAAAATACTGAAATAGTTCAGTTTTATATTCAGGATTGTATTGGGGAAAAGGTTTGGGACTTTCTTGGCCAATTCAATTTTCTTCCAGGGTTTTTTTATTTAATTTCTAAACATATATATGTTTGTTACTCCAGCGTATGAAACGAAAGCAGTCCAAATGTGTTGGACTCAAGTGTGCCTGCAGCTTCAGTACACCAAAAAGAGTGTTTTCTTACAAACCCCAAGTTTCTTACTGTTCTTCTTCTTCGCTCCCTGCTCTCGTCGGCTGCCGAGATTAAAAGTTTGATTTATACGAGTTGCAGAGGCTGGGGCCTTAGAGTGTGCGGGTATCCTGGAGTGGGGGCGTCAAAATGAGTTTCCGCAAGAAAAGAAAAAAAAGATTCCGTCGCGTCTTCGTGGTGTTCACGAACAACCTTCAAAATTACATGTAACAATGTCAGCTCAAGCATAGCCATTGAGCTATACAATCTTACTATTGTCAACCATGGCAAACACTCAGTCTTGCATACAATATGTATAAGTACTATTGTCAACCATGGCAAACACTCAGTCTTGCATACAATATGTATAAGTACTATTGTCAACCATGGCAAACACTCAGTCTTGCATACAATATGTATAAGTACTATTGTCAACCATGGCAAACACTCAGTCTTGCATACAATATGTATAAGTACTATTGTCAACCATGGCAAACACTCAGTCTTGCATACAATATGTATAAGTACTATTGTCAACCATGGCAAACACTCAGTCTTGCATACAATATGTATAAGTACTATGGTCAACCATATCAAACACTCACTGTCTTTCATACAATATGTATAAGTACTATTGTCAACCATAGCAAACACTCACTGTCTTGCATACAATATGTATAAGTACTATTGTCAACTATAGCAAACACTCACTGTCTTGCATACAATATGTATAAGTACTATTGTCAACTATAGCAACACACTACTGTCTTGCATACAATATGTATAAGTACTATTGTCACCCATAGCAAACACTCACTGTCTTGCATACAATATGTATAAGTACTATGTCAACCATAGCAAACACTCACTGTCTTGCATACAATATGTATAAGTACTATTGTCAACTATAGCAAACACTCACTGTCTTGCATACAATATGTATAAGTACTATTGTCAACTATAGCAAACACTCACTGTCTTGCATACAATATGTATAAGTACTATTGTCAACTATAGCAAACACTCACTGTCTTGCATACAATATGTATAAGTACTATTGTCAACCATATCAAACACTCACTGTCTTTCATACAATATGTATAAGTACTATTGTCACCCATAGCAAACACTCACTGTCTTGCATACAATATGTATAAGTACTATTGTCACCCATAGCAAACACTCACTGTCTTGCATACAATATGTATAAGTACTATTGTCACCCATAGCAAACACTCACTGTCTTGCATACAATATGTATAAGTACTATTGTCAACCATAGCAAACACTCACTGTCTTGCATACAATATGTATAAGTACTATTGTCAACTATAGCAAACACTCACTGTCTTGCATACAATATGTATAAGTACTATTGTCAACTATAGCAAACACTCACTGTCTTGCATACAATATGTATAAGTACTATTGTCAACTATAGCAACACACACTTTGTTATACAATCCTCGATATGTAACCTGTACTGCCATCTCTAGTACACAGGCTTTCTTTTACTCAGTAGAAAACACGTAATGTTTTCAACTAAAACATTCAATTTTTTTGTCACTAATATTTCAAGGGAAACTTGATTTAAATCCTATTTGCATGAGTCTAGTAACTTTTGAAACTCAAAGGTTCGAATTGAATGTGAAAAAACAACTTGTAGTATTATTAGGGGTTGTTTTGGAGCTACGAGAAGCCCTCCATCAGATTCCCGACTAACTTTGGCTAATTGATGGACTGGCGTGATGGATACAAGCACCCCTGATGAATTCCTAATACCGCCGTGTCATTTACTTAATGGCTCGACTGTGCTCCGCGCTTCTTCATCATTACCCAGGGCATTATGGATAATGATGGGCCCTGGAGCGAGCGTTCAACTGGCTCCATTAGCACAGTCCGCTCTCAAATTGCATGAAACGTCTCTGTGTGCTGAATGACAATGTCGACATTACTTCAAGTGGGACAATTTGCTGACACAGCAGGGCTTGTCTTGGAACTATTATTCTTAAGATACATTTACTTAATTAACGTTTCAATATTAGTAATTAGAGATATTCTGTGGGAATTCTTCTTTCGGAAATTTCGTATCAATTTAATTTTTTTTAATATCCTTAAAAATGGAAGTAATGAAAACTACTGCCTCATCGTTTTAAATGGGGCTACACAAGTGGATGCTAAGCTACCATTACTTCCCCTAAAGCTTAAACTGTGCGTGGAACGTCTAAGATTTAAAAAACCAGAAATAAATTATAGATTGGGTTTGACAAGACATGTGTTCAACGTTTAAAACAAAATATCTAGTATCTCGTCCTGATAGTCTAAATAACAATTTTTACCAAAGATATATTTTTCGACAGATCCGAAAATAAAACCCATGGCACTAGGTGCATTATATAGACTCTTCAACTATTGATTTAAAATGTCGGACCTTGAACTACATTATAAAGTAAACAGGGGCTTACCTATCCTAGAATAATAAACCCAGGACCCTTTGATCTATTGTTTAGAATGTTACTGTCAGCGCAAACAACAGAGGAAGGGAAATTATCCATTTATTATATTGAAGCCCCTAACACCCACTCCCACCGGAAAAAAAAGTTATAAATTGAAACCAGATAATTCAAGGATCCCAATCTCGCTGCTTAATGAAAAATGCAGACAACTACACTTCAAATTGATTTGGTCCGAGTATATTCGTGTATTTAATATCTCGGTTGATCGGCCGTGAGTTAGGCTTTAACATACTTGCATTTTATTTTAGTGTCTGGGTGTTGTTATTTTTATTATTATTGTAAACTCTTTTATGTGTGCTATTTTTCAACATTCTTAAACGCTGGCGCTTTGTTTTAATTACTCCATACTAGATTATGACATCGAATTGTCCAGCATTCCTAGCTCAACTGTTCGACTCGCTTGTTCCTGCAACGGTTGGCAGGAAAGGGGTTCGTTCGTGTCATTTGTCCCCCACAAATCATGCACCGCTGATCGGTATCGAGCTTTGGGACTCTTTGTGCAGGCTGGAGGGTGTTTTATTGCCCCGGTAGCGGTTGGCACTCATCAGTGTCGCGTTTCGACGACAGCCGATGACATTTATGGCGAGAACTGTTCCGTACCGACACATTTATATTTCGCGCGCGCGCTCCCCTTCAACCCATTATTCCCTCTCCCTCTCTCAGGGCTATTGATATCTTATCCGAGTTTTGAATAGTTTATAGAATATAAAAAAGTATTGTGGAATGACCACCATTGAAATATTCCCAATATTTGGCTTTTATTTGTCAAATTGCATCATCTATGAAAAGTGAAATATATCAAATAAATAGTACAGCCATAGGCCTGAATAGGAATCAATATGGTAATTTTTGAAGCTTTCAGATTTTTCAACCGGCAGATCGACATATGGTGCCACGCGTCTATTTTATTATGTTGGTTGATGAAATTAAGATTTGTTACAAATAAAAACTAAACATTTATTCTTACAATAATAGGTTTAATGTTTATGCTTGACATATATTTTAGTAAAACAATAATGTAATAAGTGGTACATTACACCGCACACACTTGTTATGCCATATTTCATAAGGCTCCCTAGAGGGCTATTTTGGAAATATCCACCAAACTCTAAAATGAAGGGTAGTTTACTTAAGGGCGAAAAGAGAGATTTTTTCAAAACTATCTCTAACGATTTTGAGTAAAATAAGTATCTAGACACACTTTTAACATTCCAAACAAAATGGCGTGTCTCACCTGGGAAAATGACTCTGAGGTTACTTTTAATAAGCAGATATACCTGCGCAACTCTTTTGAGAATCAATATAACTTATGATTGAATAGTTGTAGGACTATTAAAAACAATAATAAACATATTATATATATTTTTGTAAAATTAAATGGTCCTCGCTATAAGCACATTTTTTTAACTGGAGGTCTGAGAAATGGGGAGTTTAAACTTTACATCACCAATATACTAGAGATAATCATAAGATTCTTTAAATTATAAAATTTAAAATGGAGGGTCGGGAAATGGGGCGGGCCCTCTAAATTTACGAACCTAATAAAAGTATAATATAATTATTCTTGGTTGGATTAAAAAAAAACTGTAATTTTGTATAGGGGACTAAAAAACATAAAAATGAACGAACGCCAAAATCAAATATTATCGACAAGGGAGTGAATTAGTGTTGCATTTACATAATTAAAAATTAACATTAAAGATAGCTCGTAACTAAAATAAACAAACATCTGCTGTAAGGGCTGTGAACAGCTATGCTCTTTGGTGAACTGTGAGGTTTCTTTTATTTCAAATTATTTCTGTTACGGTGTATCATCTATGCTGTTTGATGAAATGTAATGGTCTTTTTTTACCATTATGTTTCTTTAACGATGTGTTTTATTTTGTGTAATTTATCTTACGAGATATAATAAGATGTCTACATTTTTAGGTAAAGGAGTGTGAGAGCCTGTGCGGTGACCGAACAATTTCTCTCCCCATGGACAGAACCAACTTAGGTTACCTATTCAGTTGAACACATGACGTCTTATGGTACGGTTTTATACAGGATGCGGCAGAAATATATGACGGTTTTGCAAATGTAATAACTTTTGTATTTTCAAACAAATTTTTTTTTTTTACATTTTGTCATTAAATTCAGCATATTTTGCCATGGTTATTTACACCATGAAACAATTTTTAGAACACAAGCTAAGTATGGAAAATAACGTCTTGCAAATGTTCTCCATTTTCATTCACACATTGCTGAAGTCTTGCTCCGAAGTTAGTCATGATATCACGAAGCATGTTTATCGCTATTGCCCTAATTTCATGTTCGATAGCAACCTTGAGTTCTTCCAAAGTGCGTGGTTTATCTATGAAAACTTTCGACTTCAGAGTTCAGACCCCACAAAAAGTAGTCATACGCCGAAAGATCGGGTGACCGCGCTGGCCATGGGATATCTCCACGAAGTAGAAATTATGCGTTGTGGGAACATGTCTCGAAGCACTGCCATGGAAACCCGTGATGTATGGGGGGGTTGCCCCGTCCTGGGAATTGTTCAGTTGCATTCTTCGCATTTGAGGTTACTGAAATGGCAATAACTGGCGAGTACCCCCTCCCCTGACCACTGTACTTGACGCCACGCACTTTGGAAGAACTCAAGGTTTTATAGATTACGTTGTTAACTCTGAAGACAAGACTTGTACAATTTAAAGTGTTAAAGCAGCTCTCAGCTTTATTTATATATTTGTTAATTGCTGATGTGTGCATGCGAAGATATCATCTTCTAAGCTAGCTTTAATATTTATTTATTTTATACCGCGTTATACTACCCTTCTTAGCAAAACAAATTTTAATCACGCTGATACCCGTATCGGTGGTCGCGTGGTCTAATGAATCACTCTCGTGTTGGCGTAGATTTCTTGTGTCTTAAAGATTGGGGGTTTAATCCCGGTTAGACATTAATAGTGTGGTTTTTACTAAATGATTTCTCACTCTCCACGCAAATGAAAGTAGATTTCTTCTAAAATTCTACCTTCCACATGCCTATTTCACTAACGTAATTACTGTATGCATAACCCGAACGGCTACTAAGACGAGGTGGTGGAAAAAACCCGCTCATGATGTAGAAATTATTTAAGATAGAGGAACTGCAGGTGTTGTGTACACCAAGTCAGATAGCTGTAAACATCTCACTCGATGTGTTAAAACAACCATGTTTTGTACTGCGACGCTGGCTATTTCTACACAACTGACCTAATGTGCCTTAAATTACATTTTAATTGTATAAGGCAGTAGCTTTTGACATTAGTGAACTCACCATTAAATATATTCTAACAACAATAACAAACACTTCAATATATGAAGCCTAAACAAACTAGGGGCTACATTAGGCCTGTCTCCGACATGTGTAACTTGGTATTTAGCGCTAAATCGGCTCCCTGTTGTTTATTATATTTTTATAGTTTTTATAACAGGAAGTCGCGCAATTTGTACCCATGGCTCTGTACAATCCGCTAAGTATAGATCGATGCCAACATCTTAACTACGGGATTCTTCTCTCAGCCCACTATTTCATCCATATCAGACTCAATTGGTGCATTGCTTCCGCCATCTTGGATTTGTCTCACAAAGAAGGCACTCATTAGTGTCGATACCAAATGTGTGTCACCTTTCCCGGGTACTGGGAAGTGGGAGGAAGGGCAAACACTGTATGACTTTTATATAATATGTAGATTTTATCATTTCACTTTCTAAATATTAACATGAATATATCATCATCATTGAAGTGTTTGAAATAAGTCTTTTCCACAGATAATTTACATCTTACCTCTTACGTTGCCCAATGTTCTTAGTTTTATTTTTATTTTCTCGAAGTGATGTCACTTTGAAGACACCTGGTCATTTAATTTTGCTTCAGTAGTCAATGCTTCATAAAAAAACTAGTAGGCCTACAATAAAATATTATTAGCACCGCGTCTTACTACCCGTTCGGGTTATACGCTTAAGTAATAATTACACTAATGGATTAGGAATTGGAGGGTTGAATTTAGAGGAAGTGAACCCGCATTTGCGTGGAGGGAGAGTGGAAAACCATTTAGGAAAACCCCCCCAGTCCACCCGACCGAGATTCGAACCTCGATCTCCCCGTCCTCGGCGGTCGAGCTCAACACGACTAGCGCGTTAGCCAACTACGCCACCGAGGCGGGTAGGCCTACAATAGTTAGTACAGAATTGAAACCTTAAACTTTTGGACGCGGGTAACATGCATTTAAAGTAAATAAAACTACTTTGTGTTAAGTATGCTGTAATGGTGTTGTGTTTGTCCGCCCCTTTTAGCCCTTTGTAGCCGGCGAGACGTAGCTTTACGGCGTCTTTATGGTACTTGGATCGGGACCGACCGTTCCCGCGCTCGTAAAGCTTGCCATTCTGTGGGTTTATGTGCGATTATACCGCTGATTGACAACTAGACGGAGGGAATAGATTAAACACGCCGGTAACTTGTATTGCCGGTCCTGTGATCTCATGTTACCGGCTCGAATACTTACATGTTTATTATGTTGGTTTGTGTTGCCGTTAATTCTGAAACTTATTGTCATGTTTTTAATAGCACCGCGTCTTACTACCCGTTCGGGTTGTACGCTTATATGCTAACAACACCGATAGGTTAAGGATGAGTAAGATATACTTTTGAGGAATTGTATCCGCATTTGCGTGGAGGTAGAGTGAAGAACCACTTTGGGAAAACCACCCTCATTACATCCGACCGAGATTTGAACTTTGATTTCCCCGTCATTTGCCGTCTAGTCTTTTGCGAGAGTGACGCCTTAAACCATGCGGCCACCGAAGCTGTTGTTATTTTAGAGCAGTGGTTCCCAAACTTAAGGTGCCCGTGGACCACTCAGTTGAAAATTGAATAGAGCGAGAACAATTCTCCTCCCCTACCCCTGCCCCCGGTCAACACCCTTGCCCTAGCCTAGGAACTTCATGCAACCAAGTTAAAATATTATTATAATTATTATATTTTTATTACTAAAAATCACAAGTTTTTACAATATTTTTTCATAAAAAATATGTTTGAAAAACATGTTAGAATGTTAGATAAAATAAGAAGTAAAATAACTCACTATAGTTCTTAAGATTTTCAGTGTGATTTTTGAGCTTGAATTTGTTTCACCAATTGAGAAATTGTTGCTCAGAGCTAATCTCATGTCATTGCTTGCGTCCAGTCAATTTGTTTGCTTGTTTTTGACTAAAAGTAAAGTAGAGAATCCTTGTTCACACAAAAAGGTTGTCGAAAACACCATCAGATACCGTAAGACGGATCGCCAAATATTTGGGTAAAATACCGCCTTCCACACCACAACTCTTCCGTGTTTACACCAGATTCAAACGAGTCCCTGAAGTTACTATCACCTCTTCTTGGATTTCATCAGGGCTTGACACTGAAAGGATTTCAAATAGTATCTTAATGAATTCACTTTAATTGTTATCATATTCTGGAAAATATGTGAATTCGTCGGTGAGTATTTGTGACACAACACGTTATGTTGGACCTCATCTGTGACGGTAGCGCAGTGCTTAGCGTCAGCAAAGGCTTTCAACGTTGGAAAGGCTGAATAGTTTTTCTCTTGAACTTTGTCAAGCCACAAATCAATTTTGCACAGAAATGCGCGAAATTTGTCTTCAAACACAAAAATGTCGGTGACACCTTCCAACTTTTCATTTCCAGAACCCTGTAGCTGCAAATTTAGGTGATTAAAACGGGGGAAAATCTCCACGAGATACGCTAGTTTTATCTCAAATTTTGCTTGTTTTTGGGTGGGCACTTTGACTCGCGGTCCACCGGTTGGGAACCACTGTTTTAGAGTGTGTCACATATGAGTGGGAACATTTCACGGTAAAATATCTTATAATTTCCTATTCGTCCTTCTTAACGATAACTTAATTGAAACTATTGGAATTAAAAGAAACATGATCATTTCCTAGGTATGTTTGATTGAAGTGATTTTTCTAGTGTGTCAATCTTAGATGACTGAAAATACTTTATTATCTGCTTGGAATTTCCCTTTTTGTGTACGAATAATCTGTATCGCATGCTTTGAATTAACTAGTCCCTAATTTTCCAAATGAAAAATAATACAACCACCATTTATGTGCTTGGAATTGAAAAATAAAACTTTTTTAAGGTATGTTTAAAGAATTGCATTTTTAAATGTAATATCATGACTGCATTAGCTGAAGGGGGTTTCCCTCTGGTTTTGAACCAACAATTAAATTGTATTGCATTCATGGGTAGTGGCCAGGCTTTCTTAACTTTATTTATTATTATTAACATCGCGTCTTACTACCCGTCCGGGTTATACGGACTTACGCTAATGTATAATGGTAGGGTGATCGTGAGATGAAATGGAGGACCTACAGTTTAACGTGGGATCCGAACCACGGTGAAGGTATGGCATTCCACATACTCACAAGTTGTAATTAATACACCTTAATTTAATGCCACGTTAATATTTTGGTCCTTTGTTAAATATAAGTTACTAATTAGGTTACAACTAAAAGAATATGACAATCTAAAAGAGAAGTTGTTTTTGTAATTAAATCTACTGATAAAACTAATAGAGAAGTTCTAAACACTTGAAACCACTATGAAAGATTTGATGATTTGGGCAATGATTCTGGTGCATCCAAGCTAAACTTAACTTAACTTCGTTGGCTGTATGGTCTAAGGCGCTATCCTCGTAATAGACTAGATTGCTGAAGACTGGTAGATCAGGTACTATATCGGTTGGGTGAACTGAAGGTGGTTCTCCCTAAATGGCTTTCCACTCTCCCTCCATGCAAATGCGGGTATACTTACTCTAAATTAAATCTTCCTAATCCCTAACACCTTAGTGGGCGTATAAACTGAACGGGTAGTAAGTCACTGTAGTAAAAAAAACTATTATTTAGTAAAAAACTAATAAGAAGTGTTAAAATTATCAAGTTTGTACAACAGATTAATAGATCTACTAGTTAATTTAAATCTATTTACGACACGACTAATTAACAAACAGCAAATTGTTTTTCTACAAAGGATATGTAGTGTGCATTAAATTTGCTAGTTAATAAGTAGGCTAGATTAAGTTGTTAGTTTTCACTTAACAATCCATGTTAATCTAATTAATACCTTAAGAAAATTTTATATGCCATAAAACTAGTCTTTAAATATTTAATTTTAACCATACCGAGCTAATTTAAACTTGTATAACATCATATATGTCTTGTTTTTTATTAGGAATATTAATTTAAATCAATTTTTTTAGACTTCCGATTGAATATAATTATTTTAATTAATATATATATATATATATATACACACACACACACACACACACTCCCTTTTTTACATGGTGCATAAAAGTTACCCCTAATAACAACACTACCGTGGCTCCGCGGAAAGTTACATTGTATGGATCGACCCTGAGAGAGCGGTAAGGGGTTGGAATCCTGGAAGAGTAAGGGAGTGGGAGTAAGGAATAAAGTGATAGTAATATTAACTTCTATATATTGATGATAACATCTAGACTACTACTACTACTACACAGATAACATGTAATACTATCTCGTGACGTGGGAACATTAACGACGAAGGACCTCTTGAACTGCTAAGGAACATAGTTCGACTCCCACACGGTGGTAGCAGTGAGATACATAAAGTCTCCTCGTGGAATGTTGCTAACGCACTTCAGCATAGCTTCTCTTCACCTGGGTCAAACTCCGACCCTACTATTCAAACGACTAAACGCTTAAATAGGTTTTACCAGTTGTTGCTTGAAACGCTCTGATCTCGATATTTCTATCAAGCAAGGTTTATCGGTCGCTAGATGCACTCTCGTCAGCAAAAATACTATTCTCAGCAGGACACTGCCCGACTTCCAAGGAAGTGTAATAGCATGGATTAACAACTTCCCGAATACACTTTAAAATATAATAATATGCTGGCTAGTGTATTTATCTGTTTGTTGAGGTTTTAAAAATGTTGCCTTTCTTTCCCTGAACCCTCCCCATTTCCCCTGAACCTTTCCTTACTCTTGGAGGCAACACGTAGGCCTACCTACCTGGATTACTCTAAGTCTAGTGTGTAACCATAGTTTGGCGGACTTAGATTTCCTGCCAAGTGTCGCTGGCATGGTTTTTGGCACAGTCATTTTTTCCAGTCGTGTGTTGAAACTCGTTAGTGTATGATCTGAGTTAAAGTTCCGTGAATTTTCAACTGGAAGCGTTACCAGGTTCTCATATTATTTGAATATGAGTGATGAAGATTACTGATTCAAGACACGATCCACCCCAATCAGACGAGTAAAGTGAAGGTGAGGTGCTTCTGCCTTTACCCATTCCCTTATAGTCCATTTTGCCTGTGTTCGTAACACTGGTTCTCCAGTGAAATACGCTACATTGCTTGTAAATATTTGTATTAAATATATGGTCATGTTTTAACAAAATAAATTTTCTGAAATATTTACTTCTTTACATTGTATTCATAATTATCATCATGAACAGCTTCCAGCCACTGGTTAGGTTGGTTTGAACATAAGCCTCTACACCGCCTCCTTTCCTCCCACCATCTCTCTCCCTCCACCTTAGCCCAGTCCTCTCCTCTCTCCACCACACTCCTCTTTGCTCTCTTCAGCCATCTGTCCCTTGGTCCTCCTCTCTGCCTCCTACCGCTACCTCCATATCCAACTTCCTCCTGGACATCCTTTCCCTCTCCATTCTTCTCATATGGCCTTACCATCTTAGTCGTAACTTCTCTCTCCTGTCCTGGACTGCCTCTTCCTTTACTATTCCTCTTACTCTCTCATTTCTCATCCTGTCAAGTTTTTCACACCGATCCTGCTTCTCAGAAATCTCATTTTACTCGCCTGCATTCTGCTTACATCCTGTTCCTTTATTACCCACGTTTCTTGAATACGCGCTGCTATTGCTTAGGTCAAGTTTGACCAACATTACGAAAAGGTTGGGAACCGTCTCTAGAGGTACTAAAGCAAAATTTGCAAGGCGGAAATAGAAACTAGTAATCCGGACATAGAGCCCAAGGAAATGACTAATGTAAAACAGCGTCAAACAACTCCACAAGGAAGTTGATAGTTAACATCTTCGAGCAAATTTCAAAAGTCCTGGTTTTATTTACTACATTTAAGAGCTACGATCGCCTTTCAAGTCTCTACAAAATGTGAGTCTTGGTTTATTTAGAGGTATTTTCACTTGAGAGACTACAAAATGGCCCCCACGTGTGCAATATGCTCCGGGGTTGACGCGTCAACAATGCGAACATATTGTCTCTCTTAATCTTTGGCAATAATGTCTCTTTTTTTCTTGGTCACTTTTTACCTTAGAATTTTTTTTCCCCCCACAAAAGGTGTATCTGGTGTGGGAATACGCAAAGCCTTTCAATCTTGTCGCCCAAGACAGTTCAGAAATTCATGGACAATTTCCTGATCCGCTTGAACTTTGTTTCATTTGAGCTCCAATAGGTCTCTCGAAATTCGGCAAGCCATTTTCATCCAATTTCTCTTTCAAACATGACTTAGAATATAACTCTGCATCGAAGCCTTTGTGTCAAAGCTAGCTCTACACCCCTCTCGACTTTTGCAGCTAGACAACTTATTTGGAGTGGATTCTAGCCTCTCCTTAAATTCATATTAGAATCCAGCCCACTTAGCGTGTTTTAGGCGAGGTTTTACTAGTGTCTAAGAGTGACTCAATGCCCCTTGCACCCAAGATCCGGCTTGTGATCCGAGTTTTATGTCGGCCAAATCTTTATATTGACCTACCAGGTGCTGGCATTATTGACGTTTGGATGAGTGTTAAACGGTAGGACCACGATTGACCAGGCTTTGGTTCTATAAACCTACGGAGTTTTTTTTTAAAGATATTGAAAATATGTATCAAATCAAAATTGAAAGCTATAGTAGATAACATGACTTGACGTTAAAGTAGATTAGATTTCCTTTCCCTTATCATTCCCCGCGAACATTCATAACTCTGAAACTCCATGAGGGGGCTTTTGCATTGAAGTAACCAACTATGAAAACATAAGTTGAACCTTGTAAAGCCACATCTAGATCGGCCTTTATAGTCCGGTCTAAGCCTTCATTCGCTTGTAGGGGCTTATAGTACCTTTATTTAATGAGGTATAATTTAGGCTAATAATAGAGAGAGAGTTATATTTCAAACGTATTACGAATTATGTTGGAACATTTATAGAATATTTTGGTTGGTTTCCAAGAAAATAACCATTAAAAGCTAGTTAGCAAAAAGAGGCATAAAACAAAATAATTGTATATTTAATTAAATACGAAGATAAATGCAATCTGTAACATAGTGATCGATAAACTTAAAGTCAATCGTGCATTTACCGACATGTTTTTCATGATGCCGCCTAATTAAGTCAAGATTCGAAATACCCTAAAAGTATGGGGCTTTATCCACAAAGTGCACGGTTTCCCTACAATACCACGACTATTTATAGCCTTAAATTTTTACATACGTGAACAAGAACATGATAAATTTGGCACTATAATTGGGTTACTTGTATAGTGGATAATACACGTTGTAGAGTAATAATCTTGACTTGATAATTTTATAACTTTATTAATAATAATTAAGGTCAATGCAAATACTTTAGTTAATTAAATTATTAATTACAAACATATACGTGCGGGTGAAACTCACACCCACACGTGAAAACCACTACCGGCCAAATGTCACCCCAAAATGTTGGTTTTGAAATTGTGCTTTGCAGCCAATCAAAACACAACTATGATAGCATGAACCAATCAGTACACAGCTATGACATGACCCAATCGTGGCCATACAGGCGTTGTTGGAAACAACGGATCCCCTTCATCCTGCAAGGTGCGGCCACACAGTTGCCTCAGGCTGGCTATTTATAGTTGGTTACAGGTACCGACAGTACTTTTACATTTTCACTCTCTTAGGCTACTAGCACATTGGAACCGACTATGTACGATTAGAGGTCGCGCGTAATCACACGAAGTCGCCCGAACAATCCCGACATGAGACAAAGGACTGGAGGCGACTCAGTCGTCTGACTACGTGTGTATTGTTCCGACCTGTGACCGGATACCAACAAGTTGGGATCTTTCATTGAAATCGTACGACTTGACTAGTCATTTCGCCTGTGTTTTGGTTTTAAAAATTTCCAAAATATAGACAGAAAATTTTATCAGTCTAATTTTTGAGAGGAAGTGCCTGTGAGATCAAAAAAGACGACCCCTACCATTCGAGAGACGTCCAAAGAGATGTGTGGTATATTTGTTTGATCCACTCATTCCTCCTTCGACGCCTTCTTCATTGCCAGATTTTAGACTCTCCTTAGAAAAACTCAATGACAACTAGGGGGTACAAGGACTGAGCGCATCTTATAAAGTAGGTCTAAATGTGCGGAATCCAGTCGTACGACCAAGTAGCGTGTAGTCGGACGTTCGTTGTAGTCGTACTCAATCGGTTCCGTTCCGATGTGCGAGTAGCCTTACTGCTGGAGTCGCAGTAGTAAAGTAGGTCGGAATGGCTTCTCGAAAGGAATGAACACTGTCGATTTCTTCCGACAATGTCGTTGTGACACCTTACATCCAGCCAATCACAAACTAAGATGGTTGAACTACTAAAATCAGCTAAAATGAATATTTATTTAATCTAGGAAAATAGTTCATGTAAATAAAAAGAAATATATATTACATTCTTAAAATCTTTAATAAAAACATATAATGTAAACATTTAAAAATATTTTTAAATTATTTGCAAACATGAAGATGACTTTGAATTCCTAGTCATAGTCCATGTTTTTGATAGTTTTTTGGAATCTTAAACTGTGTCAAAAATGAATTTTGATGACTTTTGATTGAGTCTGTAAGGCAATATCCACCTTAAGACAAAACGGATCCTCTATACAAAGAGAATCTAAGAAAACCTTACAATGGACACAAATTGCTCAAACTTTCAGTGAAGTTACCAAAATGCAAATCGTGGGCATGTATTTCAAAGCCAGTTTTTGGTGATGGCGGTAGTATTTCTAAATTTATTTTAACTTATTTGACTTGCTACTAGCAAAACTATCTATCTCTCTGCTTATTTCAAAGTCGAAACTGAGGACAGTGCTACCTGTAGTTACATACATTGAAACGCTCTTGTGTGTGTATGTATGTATATATATATTGCTTATGTTTTCCTAATTTATGTTGGTTGGAATTACGGGTTATGGCAATTCATTGTAAAGTCACTTTAGTATACCACAACACGTGTTACGACTACGACTCCTGCTACTCCGACAAGCAGGTACGACATCAACTCAAAGTACCATACAAAATTGAATGTTACACTCTACAAACTAACATAAGCTATTGGCCTATAGTGTATTCATATAATTTACGTGAATGTGAAAGTTAGTGGACTAGCTTTGAATACTTTTATTTAAATTTATAATGACAAATTTTTATGAAGTTACAGCTGATCAAGGGCCACCTCATGGCAAATGGTACACACACTTTTTTTTGTGTCTGAAAACTCATTTAAAGCACATTCGCTTAAGAAACACTTCTTAATGCTGCTCATTAGATTCTCCCTCACCCTTCTGAATTACTTGGCGGGGGAAATTTCCCCCTTACTTGCTATGGGGGGGGGGGGACAAGCACTAATGACGTGACTGAGGCGAGAGAAAGAGACGAGACCACATCTATAGCGTCATCACAGGCCAGTAGTCGTCAGCCCATCAAGCTCGAGACTTACGGCGTCTTAAAAGAAATATGAAGCACATTTAAAGCAAAATTGGTGCTCATTTCAAACAAGATGGCGTTAACCTAACAGCATTTCCACTTATGGCAATTTTCTGAATAATTGGTTTAACGAAGGGTTACTAAACTCCGTAAAAAATCTAATTGGTAGTTATATTTATCTCAATAGTAAAAATATATAATTTGATGGATGCGTCTTGACCTTATTTTATTGACGTGACAACTTCACTTGTATTGAGGGGTACTACACATGATTCTAGTACATATTAATCAGTGTAATAGAAGGTACAGTATATTACTTACAATCTAACATATTTGAGCAAATTTGACACATGAGCTCTGAGAGACTGAAGGTTTGAAATCTGATGGGATCGAAGCTTCTTCTTGCACTAGGCTGAATACATTATTAAGGAGAATATATCTGATAGTTAAAGTTGGTGTAACACACTCTTGTTTGCGTTAAGTTCATGGGAAAAATAGCCCCCAAAGTTAAATTATAAGAGATAATAGGATGATTGACACGAGAATGTGATGATGGTAGGAATTAACGACCTTCTCACGTGCTGAGACTCGAAGAAGTACCCCTGACCTTCTGTTCTACGAGACAATAAACTCGACGTCACTAGAATCTTTTTATTTTTCTTCGCCTCTAAAGAAAACACTCTCTCTCTCTCTCTCCCTCTCCCCCCCCCCCCACTTCCCCACTTCCTAATGATAAAAGTTAGTTTCGCGCGTGATATGTTTTCGCTGAAATTTCTACTGCCAGTAAAGGGAAGTTAGTTAGATAGCAAACTCTTTGAATGGGGTAATTTTAAGGAGCGAGAGCTAGACTTCAATTACAGTTTCTTACATTTAATTTATTTTTGGGGAGCTTGTACAGTCGCCAAGTTGAAATGCCCCTCCCTAGCTACTAACTTATCAACTTATCCATCTCTTTCTAATATGACGAATAAAACATTATACAACTAGTTTCGATAAAGTATTTGTCTTGTTTAGTTCATGATATTATTTTTCGGAATTTATATTTATCAATCAAAAATGATTACTTAGTGATAACATTTTCAATCTCTCATTTATTTAAAATGTTGCCACTATCACCCATTATTACAGGCTATGTGTAGGCCTACTGGTAATCGATATTTGAATTTGTAAGCATAAATATGAACAGTTTTGCACTTTGTTTTAGGAACTTGATATATAAATGCCACAGCAGTATTATTTTATACTTGCTAGCCTGACAATCGTTGTAATAACTAAGGCAAGAGTTTCTGATACCATTTACTATACTTTTAATTTATAAAAATTTGGGGGGGGGGGGGAGTACGGACCCCCATGTCTCCAGTATTTCTACGCCCTTGCTATTTATCATGTAAAGCCCTGCCTAGATATCAATTCCCCAGATATCCATTTTAAATGAAATTATTGGAGCCATTTTCGAAAAATTTAAATTATTCAAAATTATTAATAAATTAAAAACTTTTGTCTAACACGATAGAACTAAAATTTTAAAAATGACCCCAGGTAATAGGATATAGTAGGCCTACCTAAATATCATCTTTAAACCAAATATATTAAAACGTTTCGGATGTGGCCCCATGTACAGGCAAACAAACCCAAGGACACACTTAATTTCCAGATACACTTTCTCGGGTTCGGAGGCACATTAAATATATACATCATAATCTCTAGGTCGAGTTTGTCTAACAATTATCATATTTTCTATTTATATGATACATATAGTTATTTTCAAAAGAATAAAGCGTTTTGTAAACAAAACTATATTATAATAATACAATGGCTTTCTCAAAAGTTACACTTGGCGAATATAATATTGTTAATATTAGAAGCATTGGAATTATTAGGCTGTCACCCGCGCTAGTGAGCACATGGTCAAGATCATAAAGTCTGGTTTGCCGATCACGGGGATGTCGGGGTTTGAATTCCGGCCGAGTTTACCGAACCTAAATTGTTTCCTACTTTTCCCCAATGCAAATGCGGGTACATTCAACTCTACACTCTACCTCTATCATTCTTACGACCATAGCGTAATTATTTGCCTACTTATACGTATAACCGATTAAGTAGTGAAACGCGGAGAAAAATTTAAAAATAAATGGTACGGCACACCGCACAGACTTTCTCTCTCTTTCTATAAACTCGTAAGATTTCTGAACGGAATAATGTACATTGTATCATCACCACTCCACATAAGAACACGCATAAAATAATATACAATGATATAGAATCAATGAGAAAAGAGGCGCATCTTTGTCCACCTAAGAACATTTCAAACAGTTTAATGTCTTCCACAAGGGTCAACACTTCGTATTAAAATTTCGATTTCTGGTTAAAATTTTAACATTTTAAAAGGTGTTGCAGATCTTCAAGTCATCGCATTGATATTTAATTATTCATTTATACATTTTTACCAATAAAAAATGTAAATATTGACTATTGAGTCTAAAACGGAGATAGATCATTGCTATGCAAACATTTCTCCTAAGAGATTTAAGGAAAAATAACATACTTTTTTTAGATACTTACTTATATTTAATTACTCTATAGCATTGGAGTATTATTGCGTTAAGACTTAAGTAGTATATGTTTACAACAAAAGCTCACAAAATTGTATTAATATATTTGCAAATATCTCAGAAACTGCTGTTTTTATAAAAATATATGTCAAATAAAAGTTTTTTATTTCTAATAGTCCTACAATTTTGCAATGATAAGTTGATTAGTTTCTCCAATAGTTGTGGAGATACGGAAATTAACGCTTCTGTAATGTACCCTAAAAATCATTTTCATAGGAAAATGAAAATAGCCAGTTTATTTATAATCTTAATCAACGCCTAGATACGAATTTTAATCAAAATCGTTTAAGCAGATTTTGAGAAAACCAAATTTTTCTCTTTTCGTCCTTCAGTAAACTACCCTTAATTTTAAGTTTTTATAGACACACAGACAGACGGCATTGCAAAGACTATTTTTTAGGGTTCGGGGGGTCATGAGACGTCGACATTCATCAACATTTCAGGTTAGTTTTTTTTTATACGGTCGCAATACTTAAAATTTAATGTCCAAAAAGTTAAAAAAATTCATATAATTGCGTATATATTGAAAGTTATTGATTTTATAAAAATATGTTTCGGTTTAAATATCTGTATTATAAATATATATACATATTTGTAATGCTAAGTAATTTCATATCTCAAATATTTTCGGAGCTATTTAAAAAAATGTTAATTTACGCATTTGACCGGAGCCCTTAAAGCCATTTTGCCGAGATATTGAGGGTAGCCATTTTGTTTGGAATATTTATTAATATTTATAAATGAAATTTAATCAAAATCGTTGGAGCCGATTTTGAGAAAATCGACTTTTTCTCTTTTTGCCCTTCAGTAAACTACCCTTAATTTTAAGTTTTAATAGACACACAGACAGACGGCATTGCAAAGACTATTTTTAAGGGTTCGGGGGGTCATGAGACGTCGACATCCATCAACATTTCAGGTTAGTTTTTCTTACGGTCGCAATACTTAAGCTTTAATGCCCAAAAAGTTAAAAATATATATATAATTGCGTATATATTGAAAGTTATTGATTTTATAAAAGTATGTTTCGGATAAAATATCTGTATTATAAATATATATACATATTTGTAATGCTAAGTAATTTCATATCTCAAATAGTTTCGGAGCTATTATAAAAAATGTTAATTTACGCATCAGACCGGAGCCCTTAAAACGATTTTGCCGAAATATTGAGAGTAGCCATTTTGTTTGGAATATTTATTTATGTTCATAAATGAAATTTAATCAAAATCGTTAGAGCCGATTTTGAGAAAATCGACTTTTTCTCTTTTTGCCCTTCAGTAAACTACCCTTAATTTTAAGTTTTAATAGACACACAGACAGACGGCATTGCAAAGACTATTTTTAAGGGTTCGGGGGGTCATGAGACGTCGACATCCATCAACATTTCAGGTTAGTTTTTCTTACGGTCGCAATACTTAAGCTTTAATGCCCAAAAAGTTAAAAATATATATATATAATTGCGTATAGATTGAAAGTTATTGATTTTATAAAAATATGTTTCGAATAAAATATTTGTATTATAAATATATATACATATTTGTAATGCTAAGTAATTTCATATCTCAAATAGTTTCGGAGCTATTATAAAAAATGTTAATTTACGCATCAGACCGGAGCCCTTAAAACGATTTTGCTGAAATATTGAGAGTAGCCATTTTGTTTGGAATATTTATTTATGTTCATAAATGAAATTTAATCAAAATCGTTAGAGCCGATTTTGAGAAAATCGACTTTTTCTCTTTTTTCCCTTCAGTAAACTACCCTTAATTTTAGGGGTAGATGTCCAATTCCAAAAACCCCTCGGGGCAACCCTATGAAAACCCTAGATATCAAGTTTCAGCTCAATCGGTAAAATAGTTTAGGCTCTAGTTGGAGGTACAGACAGACAGACAGACAGACAGACAGACGGAAATTCAAAAACCACTTTTTCGGATTCAGGAAGTCATGAAACGTCAAAATTCATCAAAATCTCGAGTTCGATTTTTTTGACGATCACAATACTTTCTCTACCTGTAAGATAGAGAGAAAGTAAAAATGATAATCCCACTTTTTTGGTGTCTCGTAGGGAATAGTTTCTGCTGGTGGTTCTTTTACTGGCCAGATCTAAAGCGTCTTTATACGTTTTTAAAGATTTGACATATTTTTATCTAACTAACACTTATATTAGCAACAGGTCACTACTATTTTACCAATGATTCCCTCTCTTAACACAACCTCGTAATAACTAGCAATGCCGTTAAAAATTTGTATATGATCACAAATTTGTCATAGTTACAAAATAATGTTTTGAGTTAATAGGCTGTTGAAAGAATGAGTTAGGGACAGGTAGTAAGCCTACCTGCATATGCTACAATCCCCATATCTGACAGTTGCTCATTTATTTACCACGAGCTTTTCTTTTGTTAATTCCTCAAGTAAGATCTTACAAGCGATACCAAAACCCAACTTACTCGTCTCATTACAAGAAACGACCTCTCTTTTCCAAGAACATATTGAATGTAGGGAAATAATGTTGACAGAGCTAATTCTACAGTCACAAGTTTTACAAGATGCATCTTGATGGTGAGTATTAAAATATAAACCCCAGGGGGGTCCGGATGGCCCCTTTCTACGCCCTTGCTGATACCCAATAATCATTTGTATGCCTAAACGAAACGCTTTGGTTAGTATATGTGGTGTCAAGATTTGATGGGCTCCTTCTGGACTCAGATAAAATTGGGCTCTTGACCAAACTAAGGATTTCCTGCAATTAAAAATTGAACTATGTTACAAGTGTACACATTGTCGCATTATGTTTTAAATTGAACCAAAATTAGAGGGGTGACACCATAAAACAGGCTTGTCTGGAAATATATTGTTCCCCCCAAATAAAGCATTGTTATCTACTTGGTTTGTAAAATATACCCCTGTGTAATATTAATTTATTAAATAATTTAACAACATATCGAACGCTATAAGAATCCCCAGCTCTCACAATGTTTAGTTTAATTTCCATAGGGATTAAACTTATTCTGTCATCTCTGAATTTTTCAAATCATAGCTGGGTAAGGTTGAGTATTTTATCCGTGCAGTTAATTGAAATATGTTGTAAATACCGCGGCAGTCTTTATTTTGTGCAAGTCGGCGCTGAGCGAGCAATCGCCTAGAACTAACCCCCCTCTGAAAACGCAGTCCGACCCTCATGCCAGGCGTGGCAGTCAAGCAGCAGAGCTGAGCGGAATGAGAATAAAAGGCAGGGGAAAGATGAGCGCCGCTCGATGGCGCTGCTGGTTGGTTTGGGGGAGGGGTTGCTCTGGGTTGCTACAAGGGTCATAACAACTGAAGCGTTCATTCTATAGACGTGTTAGTCTTAACTCGACCTTGTAACACTCTAATTTACATTAAATATAGCATGCTACCAATAGGCCTGTAAGTCTTAAACTAGACCCTGACGACATTGCTATAGTCCTGATAGCTTTACTAAACCTGGAATATATTACATAACAATCGGGGGATTCTTCTCTATAGAGCTTGGCTTAGCTTCACTTTAACGTCTTAGTAGCTTCCTCTATAACAACTAGAGCATTTTTATATTCCTTCAGAGCAATTGGAGCATCCTTCTCTAGAGCCGTGTTACCCTTTATTAGAACGTGATGCCATTGCTACATTTATCTTTACACCATTTTTAATTGAAAAATATTCGAAATTGTTAGCTGCCAGTGACCTAAATAGTGTATATATATATTTTTTTAATTGATGGAATGTTAGATGAACAGGCGCGCCCTTGTAATTCTCATTAATAGTATTGTGTAACAAACACCCTCTGCTAAATTGCCGTTAATTCTCTCGTCGACACAGTTAAGTTGTGCAATATAACACACACAGGTTAGAACTAATTTTTCAACTAATTTAAATTAAGTAGCTAAACAATGAAGTCATGATACGCTAGAACTAGATTGTCAGTAAACCAGAACAATGCCGTATTGAATGTGGTTCAAAGTCAAACCTTCTTTAGAGAGGAGAAGACATTGTCAACTACTCCTACTTGAATGATCTGCTCCTTGCTAATTGGTCACGAGGACTGACACCCTTCAAGTTGGGAAGTAACATAGTTTTTGGAGAGAAGCTCTCTCTTCCATTGTCCAGCCAACGAGACGGACGTGTTTAGGGACCGCCATTTGGGGACACGGACAGTGCGTGGTGCGCGACTAGGACCAGTGGGTCTTGCGAGTGTCGAACATGGACACGTTAACATAACGACTACCTTAATTTCTGCAGGCTATTAGCACTCTTCATTAAATAACATCAAAATGTATTCTTATATATTATATATATATATATATATATAATGCCGCATCCTTTTACCTCCACAACCCCCATAGCCATCCTGACAAATCGACCACAAGCGGTTGTGACAATGGGGGTAGTGAGTGACACTGTGATAGTAAAGACACTGCTACATGGGCAGCCACAATTGCTCATTTAAATTATACAGGGTGGCCCGCGGAAAAGTATCCCGCCTCACTCTGAATTGGAGGAGGTCAATCCCCTTCCACTCCGGCTTGTGCTTTAGACAAGCAGTTCACTTGCTCATTCTTCATGTCACAACATGGGTGGAAGGGGATTGACCTCCTCCAATTCAGAGCGGGGCGCCTGCTGGATATAGGAGGCGGGCTACTTCTCCGTGGGCCATCCTGTATATTAATGTGTTAAGCGATAGTATATTAAATATTAACTAATGTTTATATGCTACTACACGCATTTATTTTATAATTATAGAACCATGTTCAGCCCGAATTAATGTTCTCAACACATTTTCATACTTTTATGTTGTACTTTAATCCAATTTATATATTAATTATATTTAATGAAGAACATAACAATCTAGGTTTCATTTCTGTAAGTAAAATTGTTTTATATTTTGTGCTATTTATTTTATATTTCAAAGGTATTATTATTGATAGGTTTATAAATAACACACATTAATAAAAAGATGATAGTTTGTAGGTACTAGAATAATAGACCATTGCAAGTTTAAAAAGACAAAATAATCTGAACATCATCAGACTTTTTACGGGAAAATAAAATGTTTCATGTCCTAAACACATTATGTAATTACAATTTTTATTATTTAACATCTTCTATAGGTTTTTAAAATAATCAACCATTTCATTTAATATTTATTGGTAAATTATACTTTTTTTAAAAACTTTTATCTCCATCTGTTTCCCGAACTAAACTTTCTCTGCGTTTCAAACATAAAGAGAAGAGTTTCTGGATTCGAGCGAGGGAACATCACTCAATATTATTAAATGTATTTTGTAGAAAGTATTTCCAAAATAAATGTACTCATTGTTGTTTTCATTTGTAAAAGTTAAATTTTAACCTTCTATGTTCATCGTCTTCAGTCTTCAAATAGCTCGTTTAATATGATTGTTTTGTAATTCCTAATGATCTATAAGTTATTTCTTGTTTTTTAAACTATTTGTAAAATACTTTATATTAAATACTTGGTCTCATTCTCGAATGTTTTGTTAAATCAAGATTCATGATCCTATTTTTCAAGGTTCATATCACTAAAGGTTCATTTGAAACATTTTCAGTCAGGTTTGGTTCATTCCTTTGTTTTTCATATCGACCAGACATGGGTCGATTCACCTAACTCACTCATTTTCTTTGTGTTATTTCACCTAAAACCAAACTGTGGATGAGTCTGGAATTTAGTCCGCGTGCTCACCTAATAGGGATTTATCTCCAGACTGGATTTATACCGACAGTTAATATAATATTATTTTACTATGCCCTCGCCTCCTATCTCATAGCTGAGTAGCCTGCCTACATAAAGAGTCATCCAAATAACCAAATGTTATTGACAAGGAAGTAAAGGCTGTCGTCTGATATAACTCAACTTATTCTGTACCTTCTTTTCTCATAACATCATTTATCGCCATGGTGCATTTTCTAAAATAAAACCTTTAAAAGATTAAAGAATAATCCTTATTCTCATAATTTGCTTACTTACTATAATCCCAAGGATAGAATCCTAGACTTGAGTAAGAAGATATATTTTTTAATACATTACAATTTTTCATCCTATTTATGTTAAAAATCATTTAAAATAAATGCATTTTTTTGCACCGCTTCTTACTACCCGTTCGTGTTATATGCTTATTTACTAATTACCTTAATGGTTTTAGAAATTAGGAAGGTTTTATTTAGAGGAAGTGTACCCGCACTTGCGGGAAGATACAGAGTAAAAAATTATTTTGGAAAAACTACCCTCAGTACACCCGACCGAGATTCGAACTTCTATCTCTAGTCATTGGCGGTATAGTCCACTGCGAAAGTAGCGACTTAGACTATGCGGCCACCGACGCGGGGTGAATACAGTTATTAAATAATTATACTCAGCTGTCTTGTTTTTCCTCAATGTGTAGTCCCTTCATTGTACAAATACTTAATTTTATAAAAGTATTATTTTTCATAAAAATCTACTTGAATTATTATACTTATTGTTTATTAATTTGTTTGGTTTCAAACTATGAATACATCTTCATTTTAAGTTGTAGTTCCATCGTGGCAAAATATATAATAAAAATTTTAATTTAATTTTCCGCCATTCTATTATATTGGTATTTTATATCTTTTGCGATCCACTCTAATTTTAAACCAATTATTTTGACATCAAATAATTTTTTCTGGACCCTACATATCCTATTTGCTAACGTATCTCCGTTCACGTAGGAATTACTCTCTGAAAGGTCTTTTTTCCTACCAATATCCTACTATATAATAGATTTCTGGTAGGGAAAAAGGCCTTTCAAAAAACAATTCCTGCGCTGCTACGTCGTTGATTTTTGGGGGCGCTGCCTTCTTGAAGGGGAATATCCTCACACTGTGATATTTCTGATTAAATGGAGAGCTCTAAAGCTCCAAAGCCACAAAAACACTCCCTAATTAGGATAAAATATCATGTTTTATTTGTTTAAGGAAAGTTAAATTTGAATAAATTAACAAATTCAGATGGATTTGGTGTTTATTTACTCGCTTTTCACCTTTAAAATAAAATGTTAATAACATGATTATGTACCATTATGAACATATAATTTTAATCTTTCTCCAAAACTTTATTTTAAACATTAAATTAGACTCAAATCGATATGTAGGTATTACCAAGCAAGTGCCACATTGCATTTGTCAAGACAATAGTAAAGGGGAAAACCAACATAAATTCACCAAGCCAGTATTCGATCCCCAACCTCTCGTAGTCACTGGTAAAACACAAGAAACTGATCCCTTTGGTCTTATGTCCGCCGGTTCGGTTCGCATTATTGACAGCAGTGGCCAACATTAATGTTACATTAGTCAACTACTGTATGCTTTATGGCTGGTATCAGAGAATTTAGTAGCCAGTTGTAGTGTTGTATTAATTTTGTCAACTCTTTCGAGTTTTATTGACTGTGGCTGGATGTGTGTTATTCCATGCGAATGGCTCTGTTTTGTCGGCCGAGTTCCTCCTCCCCCACGCTCAAACAGCGCCATATAGTGACAGTTATTGGCGGCTTTACGGGCCAGCTTATGTCGTTTGTGTTTTATGGAAAGTGCGGTCATAATGTCTCCTTGATGGCTCCACTTTTATTTTATTAACCCGGACCGTCTTGCTGCTTTTTAAAACCCACTTCCACTACCAACACTTGGACATAGATTGCGATTTACTTTTTTGCCTTTTAAAATAATCATGTGTTTCCCCGCCGTTCAGACTTGGTTACCATGGTGGTGTTCTAATTTTAGCACCCCCTTCTATCCACTCTTCGTCGTGTTCTATGTTGACGCTACTTTATCCTACATATGTGCAGAATGATCAATGCTCATACACAGTCATATATACCCGATCACATCATCTTGTCTAGACTTTGAAAGAGTGGGTGGGTCTGAACGCCGATACTTTGTGGATCTCGCGTAGCAGGACACGATACTACAGATAGAGCTCATCAATGTCTGGACGTTGATTCTACGACGGTAATAATCGTTGAGCAACTCTTTGAAAGGCTAGAACTCAAAAGTCGATTACGTTAATTAGGACTCGATAACACGCGCTCGTGCTATGTGGGTCAAGCTCGTATAGCTTCTAATGTGGAGGCTGGGGTTCGAATTTTAGTTGGGTTTACTTAAGGAGTTTTTTTAATTTAATGGCCTCCCACTTTTTGCTACACATAGATACGGATACATATCCTCTAAATTTTGCCATTCTCACTCCTACCTCAATAATAATGCGCATAGCCCGGATGGGTAGTAAGACGTAGTGAAACGAAGAGCTGATGGCGTTATTGAAGTTTGTAAATCAGTTCCAAAGATTTAGCAAAAATTAGCACTTCGATTATCTATAGTATTTAATTTGATTCATTTGAGGTATTTAAGGTGTAATGGAAGGGGAGGCGAGAAAAAGACAGTGTTTTTGCAGTTTTTAAGGCAACACTTTTTTTGACCAAAATAAATAAATTATTGCTCCAATACAAACATAGATTTTAATTTTCTTCGCATGATGACCTCAAAATTTCTTGAATAACTTTCAAGGATGTCCTGGAATTTAATGACAAATTTTTCTCTTAATTTAAAAAGTTTCTGGTCTAATGCTAATATGCTCAGGAACGGTTGATATTATCCTGCCGAGAAAATTAAACTAGATCTTTGTACTGGAGCAATATTTTATTTATTTTGGAAAAAATATTTTTTTGCAATAAAAACTGCAAAAACATTGCCCTTAGCCCACTTCCCCTTCCATGCCACCCTAAGGTGCATTTTATGAACCAACTGATTCTATTCGCACACGAGAATTTCTATGAGCGAGAGCGAAAGGTTCTACCAATTTTGCTAGGACAGGTATTTTCACACATCTTCCAGGGTTCCTTTACGTGCCACAATAAACATTGGACAGACGGCTTTACTTCTCTGGAGCAAGTTGTGCTACGGATGTTTATCGCTCAAGAAAAGTATCGACCCTGGCTGGGTTTGAACCAACGAACATCGGGTCGTGAGGCGAGCACTTTACCCCAAGATCACCGGAACTATAGTGATTAACAATATTAACAAATACAACTAAAATCTTGGAGTTAAGGGTACAGAACCTCTTTTAACAAAAATTGTTGTTAATGACATTGTTTTGGAGCAGATGCCTGGTTTTAACCATTTAGGATGTGACCTCTCCATATGATCGACCGAAGTATTGAGAAATAAAACTCCTACAACTTTTACTCTATTAGGCACAATGAAACTCATATTACTAAAAGAGTAAGAAAGGAAACTGTAATAAAATTTTTATAAAACCATGGCAGTTCTAAAATTATTATATGGCGCGGAAAACTGGGTACTAACTAAGCAACAACGCAAACTGATTGGAACAGCTGAAATGAAACTATTTGAACCACTAGCGGGATATAGTTTATCAAACCATAAAATAAATGAGGATATTCGGTCAAAGCTGACAGTATAAAGTTTATTTATAACATTTGACACAATATGTGGTATAATCATATTTTAAGATTGGAACCAAATGTAGCATTCCATTGAAAATACAGATTTATAAACCTCAAGGTACAGAAGACGACTGGGGCGACCCAGAATGCGCTGCAAAGATCAGCTTCCTGGAGACGGAACAGGCTAAACAAAAGCCTAATCATAGAGCATGATGATGAGCAGGGCTTGAAAAATTTTAGGGCGGCTCACCAGCCAGTCGAAAATTTCACCTGTCAGCATGATCGGACTATAGCCACGAAATTTATATTCACAAATTTAAACTAGGCACTCATTTACTTTTATTTTCACGTAACACTCCGTACCAAACCAACCATAAACACATGGGCTGGATAGATAATTGCGGGGCACCCTGTATTATACAGTTTCCATTGTTCTTCGATCTTGACATGAGATTATTTTTAAACATTATTTTTGCGCCATTTCTTCACCTCTCACACGCGAACAAACAAGATAAGAATGCGACAAGACGCGCTAAATGTTACTCGAGATTCTTTGTTTTCGTTGTATTTTGGGGTACAAACAGTTTCAATATTGGCAACCCTGATTTATATCTCGAAATCCCCCTCGGACCGTAAGCGAAAGAATCGCTATTCAGTCATATCAATAGCTTATTTACGCTTCAGTTGAAGAGTAGGCCTAATACCGACCGACATTCACCTTGCGAGATAGCTATGCACTTTATATCCATCCAGCCATAGCTTATGTACGATCTAATCGAACCGTAATATCGATAATAATCTTGTGATTGTCGTTATGTAGTCATGTCGTCAAGATAGCTTAGGAAGAATACTCCAGCTCAACCATAACGTAATAAACGATTAAATTCTATCATTTTTTTACTCGTCAAGCAAACATTTTTCCTCGTAACAGACGATACTTATTTCAAGTCCTGATTATGATGATGATGATGATGATGACTTGGTAGTATATATTTTTATGGCAAAACAACAACTTTAAAATAAATTTGTTTTTGTAGGATGCAGCAAGCTGCTTGGTTCTAGTTTTTACTTTTATCACTTTGTTCCTGTGGCCGAGATCGACCGAAGGACGATTGGTTTATGTCGCGGCTTCTTGTAGTTCACTTTGAACTAAATCACTTTAAGAAAAGGGTCTGACTTGTTCATTTGGAAGAGTCGTTCACTTTCACCGATTCATTAAAAGAGCTATAGGTTGTAGTGTGTTTGTAATATTGAGAATAGGAAGTGATCGAGCCATTGTGGAACAGTTAGTTTAATTATTATAAACTACACCCGTTCTTTCGAGACAAAAAGTTTGAATAGAGCCTAACAACTGACAAACTACACAAGACGTACATAAATTGATACCATCTGTAAAAAAGGAATGAAGAAAGACCCTGTTAGCAAAAAAATACACAATTTTAGGTGAACTTATTAAAGAAGGCTGAAAAATCTGTCGATGAATTTACCGAGTTGGACATCACATTGGGCAAGGTTTTTAAACTGATATTAAATCCATATATATATATTATATATATATATATATATATATATGGATTCATATATATATATATATATAGTGTGTCTGATATTATTCACATAAGTAAAGCTCACTTGTTTTTTAGAATATCCCAGATATAATTTTCCAAATGTTCCAATCAAACAATTAAAAATGTTTTAAGAACTGAGTTTATAAGAACCGCAATTAATTAAAAATACATTTGTTCTCTTTACCATTGTATTCCCTCTGAACGTGTAAAATAAGATACCTGGTAGCTAGTTGTTTGGCATTGAACCACGTGTGGTCGGTCTCATGGTGCAGTTCTCTGCAGGTTATCCCCCCCTCTCTCGCGAGGCATGGGTAGCCCCGACCCGCGCGCTCCAATGTAATATCGATATATTCTCATCCTGCGGAGCGAGCTCTGCGCCGCGGCGCGGACCTCTTTCTCGTAAACAAGCCAGGTCGAACCATGCACGGGGAATTGGGAAGTTCTGCTTATTGTCGAGGTGCATTTACTCCGTAAAACATCTTGTAAACAAGCCAGGTCGAACCATGCACGGGAAATTGGGAAGGTCTGCTTATTGTCGAGGTGCATTTATTCCTTAAAACATCTTGTAAACAAGCCAGGCAGAACCATGCACGGGAAATTGGGAAGTTCTGCTTATCGTCGAGGTGTATCTATCCCGTTAAACATCTTGTAGAAGTCAGGCAGAACCATGCATGAGGATTGGGAAGTTCTGCTTATCGTCGAGGTGTATCTATCCCGTTAAACATCTTGTAAACAAGCCAGGCAGAACCATGCATGAGGATTGGGACGTTCTGCTTATCGTCGAGGTGTATTTATCCTGTTAAATATCTTTTAAACAAGCCATTGGCTTTGGCCTTTGACAAATAAATTTAAATAATCTATTGAAACAGGACAATGATGTAGAAATTTGATAAAATACACCATTATTTACCTTGAAAGAGGATGTGAAAATAATTTTTATTCATCAGTGTATTAGGAATTAGTAAAATGGTGATTTTAAATTATTGTGCATCCATCATTTTTTAAATAAAGTATCAATGTCCATAAAATATTTTATTTTCTACATTAATTCACGATGTATATCATCGAATAGCAATCTCATCTATACCCCAATTTCCTACGATGGCCATTTTTAACAGAAAAAGTTACTAAATTTACTTTAATGTGATCATACTTCAAGTCCTTTGCTCTAAAACTGCTTTTTTTTTTATCTAAACACCTATACTAATAAAGCAGTAAAATGATATCACTCTTGACTGCAAAAAATATGTTTGTATTTTATAAAAGGTGTTCCAAATATCCATTTGTTAGACAGTAGACAATTCTTTTAGCTTTTTAAATCATATAATTAATCTATAATAACATTCTAATAAGTTTTTTTTTTCAAATAGTTAATAGTGGTTTCGAAACTGGCATTCTATTTCGCGCGGGAAAACGAGCGGCCGCCAACTTGTATTCGACTGACGTCACTTTTGAAACTGCCTTACTCTCCATCTTTAACAC
Organism: Timema podura; assembly: GCA_033556935.1. Lineage (NCBI taxonomy): Eukaryota > Metazoa > Arthropoda > Insecta > Phasmatodea > Timematidae > Timema > Timema podura. The sequence continues at coordinate 61,264,894 of JAVRXN010000002.1, read as the reverse complement.
GTTGATAACCTTAGTTTATTCTGTTATATATACTTAGTTTTCGTTATTATTTATTGTTTATTTTATTAGTATTATAATAAGTGTTGTTAATTGTGTATATTTGATCCTTTATTATATTCTATAAATCATTTTAGAGCTGGTCTTCCCGTGATATTGCGTACTTTTAACTTTACAATGGCTTTTGCTATAAAAAAAAACCTATACATTGTGCTCTGTACCAACACACAATTTATACTACAGATAAGTTTTTTATTCGTGTTCCTAGAGACATTCGAGCCTGGTTAAAAGCAGCAAGAAGAAATGTAAAAGATAATCAATTCATCCATAGCCTAACAAATGTTTTGTTGTGAAGATCATTTTAATGTACGTTATTAAAAGGCCTATATTATGTATTAAATATAAAACAAAATATAATCCAAAATATTTGTATTATTCTTAAGCCATCGTTCACATAGTGATTGCCAATCATTGAGATGGAAGCTAAACTACCATAAGGAGGCCTTTTTTTTTTTAGAACGCACACACTTTGCTTTTTAAATAATTACACAAAAAACCATGACCTAGAGTAATTTACTTTCTATTACCTAAGGTAGGTTTTCTTTGTAAAGTGGATTGGCATTAATAGTTTTAGTTACCTATCAAAACTTTTTTCCTTCTTCTTAAAACACCAAGTTTTATATTTGTACGTGTTAGCATGAATAAGCTGGTAAATAACGACTTAAACATATTGGCTTAAGACGAGGAAGGAAGTGTTGCCACAAAATGCTCCCAAATTAGCGTGAAGGGAGGTGAGGGAAACTAAAGTGTTAATCACAAATGTAAAACCACCCTAATGCACTTGGATGAGATTCAAACTATGGCCTTATGGACATGAGAACAACACGGCATCGAGTTGGATGGATAAACTTCCATTGAGCTATCTCAACTTGTCTTTTGTAATTTTGTTTTATAGAATAATACAACTTTCGGAATTACCCTCCGCTCAAGACCCCCCTGTATGCCCCCCTCCCCCCCCACACACACACGCCTGTAGACAAAACACATTTAAAAAATACCTTGAACACATTGCCAATTTAATGACTTAATCTAATTGGGTAGGGAAGAGTAAGTAAGATAGGAGAAAGTCATGTTGCATTTGCGCGAAGAGAGGATGGGAAAACCACCCTCATTTCACCTGGTTGAGATTCGAACCTTGATCTCACCTTTAGTGGCGATCACAAAAATATTATTATTATAACAATGATAAATCTGTGACCGGCGTCTGGGTGTTATAGGTTAGGCTATATTGTAAATTTTATGCAGAAACCCGCCTCGGTGGCGTAGTTGGCTAACGCGCTAGTCGTGTTGAGCTCGACTGCCGAGGACGGGGAGATCGAGGTTCGAATCTCGGTAGGGTGAACTGGGGGTGGTTTTTCCTAAATGGTTTTCCACTCTCCCTCCACGCAAATGCGGGTTCACTTCCTTTAAATTCAACCTTCACAATTCCTAATCCATTAGCGTAATTAGTACTTAAGCGTATAACCCGAACGGTTAGTAAGACGCGGTGCTAAATAATAATAAATAATAATAATTTATGCAGATATGTTTATAAAGTGCACATTAAATATGTTCTTTATATATGTATATATATTTATATAAACCTTACCTAACATAAAGAATTGAAATGTTGGTATGAAACTTGGACACAAAGATTATAAGACACAATAGTTCGGCCTATCTTTATTTCAAACAATGTAGGCCTTACCTGTTATTAACTTGCAAAAATAAATTTTGAATCATTAAACATCTTTCATTGGCTATATTATTTTTAGAGGCTTATTTCAGCATTAAATTATTCAAACAAAAATACATTAATCTTGAAAGCACAAAATGGACCAAAAAAGTGAAATGCTTATAATTAATTGCCTATGGCATCAACCTCTCTATAGGTATAAACATTTCAATACGATTTGAATAAGAATGAATTAATTTTGATAAAACATTTGAAATAATCATAGCAGATATTTTCCATCAGCCTAGCGGCTATTAGCAAAATAAACTTCTCTAGGCAACATGTATATTGGCACCATAACACAATTACATCATTTAACTAACATGGCACTTTTTATTTATTTCACCTCTGCACTTACAAATGTTTAGCCTAAACTGTTGACAAAAATATCAACCAACACGTGACAAATTGTTTGGGGTTGGTAAATTGGGTCCTATCTGCCATAATCATTTCAAATTGGGGTCCCGGTTGGAAAAAAAGGTATCGGTAAGATGGATCCCGGTTATAAAAAGGGTATATATAGGTAAAACGGGTCCCGTTTTCCGTCAGACTAATAGCGGTACCCAGGAGACACCACGTGGGGGTTGGCTGAATAGTCCCCAAAAATTAGTTTTATTTTCTTTCTTCTAAACATTTTACAATATTGACAGCTCTTGCTGCACGTCAGAATTCCTTATTAATCAAATGGTAAAAACTTAAAACACACTGTTTTGATAAAAGCAGATCTTTTGATTTCTCCAGTCTTGAACTCGAGACTTTTTTGTGTAAGAAATTGCTCCTTTTCAATGGTACGCTTCTTTTTAGTCCCTGTACTTATTGAAAAACTTAAACATTAGATTGAATGTCTTACAAGATTTCAACAAAATTATAAATATTAGGGTGTTTGTTATAAAATGAGGCATTCAGTGTTGAATGAAATTATCCGCAACCGTTGGTAGTGCGATCTGTTGTTGTTGCTGCGAATTCAGCCCAAATAGTGAGAGTAACATCTGGTATAGAATACGTAGTTAGTAAATAATAGAACTCTCTCCTCTGTGGGTAGAACAGACATCAAGTTTACGATGAAACAGTCTTCGACTTCTTCCGGATTCAGAGATGGAAGTACAAATAATTATTTAAAAAAATTGCTGCTCTCTGGATTTGTTTTATATTCATTATGTGACTGAAATAGAATTATTATCCTAGATAATACTTAGATTCAGCAAGTATAGTAATACTTTTCAAACTACAACCCTCTATAACACCTGGACCCATTTTACTTATCAATTTCAAAATATTGGGACCCATTTATATATCCATTTCAAAGTAGTGGGACTCAATTTACGTAGCCCCAAATTGTCGGTAGTGGCTTTCACGAAACCCTTTTCTGTCATTTTAATATTTTCTTTGTTGCTTGAAATGCGAGAAATATCAACAGTAGATGGAAAATAATAAATAAAATTCGATAAATATAGCAGGATAGATCATAATAACGTGAATAGTACACCATAAATAAACACTACGCTAGGATAAGAAAGGAACTAAACAGCGACGAAAACCAAGCGAAATCATATATATGAGATATATATATATATATATTGTGTGTGTGTTTGTGTATTATTTGGTCTGCTGGGCTAGCGGTTACATAATAGCGACATCAGACCAATAACTGGGCCTTTCGAGAGCGCGTAGAATATTTAAAATTAAGCTACATTTCAAGTACATGTATTTTTACTATTTTTTTTAAATTTACAAATTATTTTTGAAATCCTGAACTAATTTTGCGTTTGAAAATGACAGTTAAATTTATTTAGATTTGAAAATAATTTCCATTTGGGGTAAAACTTTACTTACTGTTGTTGCTGCTGTTAAGTGTCGTCGTTTTGTTTGTCGTTTATTGTAAGTATTTTGAAAAGTCACTGGAGATACGTGATTCCCCCCCCCCCCCCCACCTCCCTCGGCTCTGATATTTAATAATTGACTTTATATTTAATATTTTATAACAGAGTATGGGTCCATTTATACAATTTTCATATTTAAATTATAACTGTTAATAGGAACCATAAATATTTTGTTTTATTATCTTCTCTTTCATAACTTCACAAGGCAATTACTATTTTGGATTAAATTATTTAAAAATATGACATCAATTTAAATTAAGTATTTTATTAGGTACCCTAGATGTTGAGAAGAGCATCATACCAAATTAAGTTTATAAAAACTTAACCCTAATTTTTATTTTTTGTGCACCGCGTCTTACTACCTGTTCGGGTTATCACGCCTGTGCTTTAGCTCAGTGGTATTCATTCTGGGGAACGTACAATTTCTAATATATATTACCTCATTATAAACATTAAATAATCGGGGCCAAATTTAAGTTTAGCCACAAAATACCCAGACATTATGACATGTGATTTGGGTGCGCCCTTTTTTTCTCTTTCCCTCCCTCCCTCCCTTTCCTTTTCAAAATTATTATTTGGGTGGCTAGGTTCATTTTGGGGGTACAAAGTTGAATCAGGGGTACATGAAAATAATAAAAAAGGTTGAATATCACTGCTCTCGTTGATCGGAACACCCCCAACTTATAGATTATCTCTGAACTTTACTTTTATATTATGTTGAAGCTAAATTTTTGACTCAAATATTAGTTTCCAACTACTCCAGAATTGCGGTACTCTTGTAAACATTGTAATTAGAGCAGCCATCTGAATTCGACAAAGTGGTCAAATCTAGCATTTTGCAATAATAATAATAATACTGCGTCTTACTACCCGTTCGGTTTATACGTTTAAGTACTAATTACGCAAATGAGTTAGGAATTGGGGAGCTTTAATATAGAGGAAGTGAACCCGTATTTGCGTGGAATTTAGGAAAAACCACCTCAGTTCACCTGATCGAGATTCGAACCTCGATCTCCCCGTCCTCGGCAATCTAGCTCAACACGAAACTAGCATTTTGTAAATGTAATGTTATGTAATTTTCGGCTTCGTTATTGTCTGTTTTAACTATCTGAAGTGGCTATGCTGCAAAATTTCCCTGGGTTTCTTTGTTAATATTTACCTTTTTTCTGCTGCCAGAGTCCGTGGCCTTGAAACATAATAAATAATGTCTTCAAAATGAATATGTCAACTAAATCCCTATTTTTCAATTTGACTTACAGCAAAATGCAATTGACGCTTTATTAAATCACCCAGCTAAAATTTGACTGCCACAGTACCTAATGTCCTTACGTGTTACCAACGATATCGCCCAGCTCCGCCTGTTGTACGTGTGGCAACACTGCAGGGTTCTCTGTAGGAGCGGACTACATTCATTGAGCGGGTTCTGGAATGAAAGTGGAATTCGATCCTCCGCCCTCCCCCTCCCACAACAACATGGCGTGGCTGTACGGTCTGGCTGGAAGAGGATGTTGCCAAAGTTCCATGGCTATTCTGCTTGACTGGAAGAGGAAATTACCCAAGTTCCTCATGTGCTACATGCCAGGAAAGGGATATTCTCACCGTTCAAATGATGTGCTGCATGTCTAGAAGGGGTTATTCTCAGTTACAGCCATGTGTATGTGCTACATGTCTAGAAGGGGATATTCTCACAGTTACAGCCATGTGTATGTGCTACATGTCTAGAAGGGGATATTCTCACAGTTACAGCCACTTGTATGTGCTACATGTCTAGAAGGGGATATTCTCACAGTTACAGCCACTTGTATGTGCTACATGGCTAGAAGAGGATATTCTCACAGTTACAGTCATGTGTATGTGCTACATGTCTAGAAGGGGATATTCTCACAGTTACAGCACTTGTATGTGCTGCATGGCTAAAGGGGTATTCTCACAGTACAGCCACTTGTATGTGCTACATGTCTAGAAGGGGATATTCTCACAGTTACAGCCACTTGTATGTGCTACATGTCTAGAAGGGGATATTCTCACAGTTACAGTCATGTGTATGTGCTACATGTCTAGAAGGGGATATTCTCACAGTTACAGCCCTAGTGCTGCTGGTTTGGTCTGTGCAACATACCTGGAAAGGGCTGTTTTCATAGCTTCATTCCTATCTTTACCGTGGAAAATCTGGCTTTCCAGTATAAGTTAAATTACTCGTCGACGTATAACTATACGCAAATGTACTAATTACTCTAATAAGCTAGGGATGAGGAAGGTTGAATTTAGAGAAAGTGTACCCGCATTTGCGTGGAGGTAGAACGGAAAACTATTTAGGAGAATCTACCTCGGTACACCCGACTGGGACTCGAACCACGACCGGCCGGTCATCTGCAGTCAGTATATTGTGAGAGTGACGCCCTAGACTATGCGGCCACCGAAGCAGGGGTACATATAGTGGTTTTAAATTATGCCTACTTATTGTAACGTTGTTTAAACATCCACTCCTAAACTCCTAGTTCAAACATAAGTTTGCCCGAGTATTGAATACATTAATTAACTATTAAATACAAATACGGTGGAACCTTATTTTATATTGGGTTTGGGAGGGAGTTGAAGAGGGGACCATAAAAATGTGTTTTTACGGGCTTGGCTTCCAAAACCAAAAGGTGGCATGGAAGCATTTTCTCCGGCAAATATTTGAAAATTTAACAGGCTTTAAAGCTAGTCCAGGAAGTTTTTGAAAATTGAATTCCTCCAGAAGCTATATGAAGTGTTCTTACACCAGCTAGCTATTCAGACTACAGTTGTTCTTGCCTGGATTTTTTTATATTTAAGATGCATCTAGAAGTTTTTTGGAGTTGTCCTTCGCTGTTTTTTTTTTTAAATTGTCCGCTCTAAAATATATTTGGAGTTTGATACAAAGCTATTTTTAATGGTAGAGAATATCAGAGGTGAGTAAAATAAACTAGAGGATGGCAAATTAATTTATTCCAGGAAGGTGCCAATTCTTTTCAGGGGGAGGGGGTTTAAGGGTCCTGTACCACCCTACCCCTCACACTACGCCGCCACTGATTAAATAAACGTATTTAAGCTTTAATAATGTATTTCCACATCCTACATTCTTTAATTTCCTTCTTCACAATTCCTTAGACTATTAAAAGTGTGGGCACGTTTTCAAATCCTAATCTAATAGGCCAGCGTTTATCAAACTCGGCTTTGCCATAGATTTTTCAGGTTCCGCAAGGCAGTTTTAGAATATGTGTTATTTGTTTTTCACACTATAAAATAGCATTAGTAATTAGGATCGCCAATTTAGCCAAAGGCGCAGCCAGAACATGTGATGTATTCCGTTTGTTTTATACTTGTAAAATTTAACTGCCTCTATTGAATTTTCATAATATTAGCATTCAAACATTTTTATGGGGGTTAAAGAATGTATTTTTCTGGTACAAAGGCTCCTTTGGTCTATAAGGTTTGGGAAACCCTGTTATAGAGTATATGTCTGTAAGTGTGAGCTAGGCTCTGGTAAGGCCTCAAGGCTCGTTTCGTGACGTCACAGCACGCGCCCAGCCACCACCAGCTCCTAATAAGTATATTCTGACCAGACAATTCTGTTTTCTACACCTTAATATAGCATTATGATTTCACTTTAACTTTGTCTTACTTCTTGTGTTTAATGATTTATAAGTATTTAGGGGGTAATATAAAATAAGTTGATATTTTGAAATAAGCAAACATATTGTGTGTCACTTTTCTTTGTAAGCCATTGCAATTGCAATTTTTTAAACAGTTAAACTAAGAACTAGGTTTTTCAACTTTTTTTTTTGATGACTTCTCTTTTGTACCTGAGAACCTATGTTTGCCTTTTAATGTTTTCTCCTTAATCGTTGTTTAGCAATACGTTACTAAAAAATAACACATTTATCAATAAAAAAACCTCACTAGTTTTACAACACTCAATATTTACATTTTCTAAAAGCACCAATTATCAGTTTAAACAAAATATTTATTTGGAATTTGCAGTTTAAAAATACTGCCTCGTATATCTCACCAATCTTACTTAATACATTGAAATCTTTAAACCAAATAACTAAACTCTTAGTTACAATGTATAAAGGATATTTTAGGCAGCCTCAATCAATAACATTGAAGTAACAATTTTACTGTCGTAAAAAAAACTTCTCAATGTACACTTTAACTTGAATTTAAGTACTCATGTCAACCATGACACACACATTTTTTCAAATACAATTGTTAATATATCTACCTATAGACACAAGACCCAACAAGTCGTTTTAAAACATATAAATGTTATATAAAGTCTGTTCAGCGTAGGAATTGTCTTCTGAAAGGCCTTTTTCCCTACCAGAAATCTATTATATAGTAGGATATTGTTAGGAAAAAAGACCTTTCAGAGAGTAATTCCTACCGTGAATGGAGTATACTTCTAAATGTAAATTTTCAAAACTCAAGAGTTGGCTAACTTCAGTGCTGCCACAGTTAAAAAAAGAACTTATGTCCTTAACAATAATTATGTTCCGGATGGGAAATTCAGCATGTTTTGAAGAATGAGCTTTTATAACACTGAGGGTTTTTACTTTTAGTTTTCTTTCCGATTCTAGAACTTGCGTAACAAAGAGGTTATACAAGCTCTCAGGTATGCTCAGGTCAGGCGCGTTGACGACACGGTGGGGGGATTGGAGGGGGAGCCTTGAGGCCTGTATATCTAGTGTGGCCTTGAGAGCTAGCAAATAACTCCTCAAAACTAAGATGTCAAAATAATATAAGTGAAACTACCCTCAAGTACGAGATGACTTTAATAAAATGTATTTAATTAACGCGATGACTTTAGTTAGGGTGTGCTGAAACCAGTATCAAAATTATATTTTTTATTTGATTGAGAACACCAGCTTTTTTTTCAAGGCGTTCACCTCAACTTATTTAACTTACATAATTTTTATTTAAAGGTTACGTGTAGCAGGGTGATTAAAAAAAACTATCACCCTTTGTGAGCGGTTTTTATAGAGATTTATTTCCCCCGCCGCCCTCCCTCATTTCAATCTCCTACATACCCGAGAATATCATTACCACCTAAGTACTCACGATTATAATATTATAATTATGTACTATAATACACGTGAGCAAGTATGATTGATAATAATCAAGTCATATCTAAAAACAAATGCTTTGTATTTTTCAAATAGCAAGTAAAGCCTTTCGAAAGCTTTTATATGAAGCAATTAGGCCTGGGTCAAGAAATAACACTTGCGGCCGGTTGCCAAAGGATAATTAATCAGTGTCTTAGTTCAGAGATCAGATGTATCCAACAAAAGGTTATTGTGACTAATCAGTGCTAAAAAAACACGTTACAAAACTTAAATTCTCTGATTATTACATTTATGGGAAACGCAACAAGTTTTAATAACTGAATGTGTTTTTGCATTCTTATTTTAGAGAATAATAAAATTAATGCGTGTGTTTAGTATATTTATTTAGAGTGTGACTTATTTTAAACGATAATAGGTTCTGTAATTTATGGCGTCTTCAGGTAAAGTTTTTAACTACCTATTCAGTGAAGTTATAGATCCAAAGCAGCTACAAGAGATAAATTAACTTTTTTTTAATCATAGCATACATAAAATTTGAAGTGTACATCATAGCCAAAGTAAAAGATTGATGATTAAAATGAAAATTTAAATTTGTTTTAGTTTTTTTAATTCTTTTTTGTAATTTTCATAAAATATTTTTTCAAGTATCAATGAATGCTTTTGATTCAACGTGTTGGCCAAATTGTTATAGATACCTTGATGTTATCGCATTAGTTTTGTATTTTATAATTTGATACTTCCAATGAATGCAGCAACAAGGCACTCAACTGGAATAAAGTTTGATTTTGGGCCAAATAAAACATTGTTCCAGTAAATTCATTTAGATTAATTTGCTACATATCACATAGTAATTTCAACAATTCTTGAAAATTCGTCATGAGCATAGTGATATTTGATCAAAAATATTTTAAATAAAAAAAAGCTCTAGTTAAATTCTGCGATATCCATGACAAATATTCAAGAACTGTTCATATTACTATTATATAGCAAATTACTATAAATGAATTTACTGGAGCAAAATTTTATTTATTTAGCCCAAAATTGTTATTTTTATTATAAAACTTAAAAAATACACCTATGCTTTCATTCCACCATAAAGTGATAAACGAATATTTTCTGTTGATTTACACTGGAAATATTGTGAATCCGTCAAGTTGATCATTGATACGCATGGAGGTAAAATTTAAAGCTTCTTAAGTTTTAAAAACAAGCGTTATAGCAACTATCATTTTCATGAGAGTAAATATCACTCGAATTCCTAAAGACGACCAACGGTCAGCAAGGAAGAACGAATATTTTGTTATGGGTTGACTTTTCCCAAACTAATATTTTGTAAAAGATTACAAGGAAATCATTTAAAACCGTAATTATTACTATCACTCGTCACGAACGTCAATACCTTACATTCATACTATTGAATTATTCATTTGTGCCGATCCCTGGGTTAGAACCGCGTGTCTGGTCAAGGTAGACCTGCGTGCCCGATACTACTGATATATCATTTTTTAAAACACGCAAAATGTATATAGTAAGTCGTCAGATACGTTATTTTTTCTTGTAAATTGGCCGCGAGTTCGCACACTTCTCTTTCACGTTTATTTCCAAACGTATGCTCGGTATCTCCACTTTTATTTGATCCGTACTATCCCTGCCACCCCTCGCCTCCCCCGTGGATAGCGACCCTCATCAGCCGGCTCCCTGCCTGCCCAAGTACGTTTCGTCCAAAGCTCGCTTTTAAAGCTTTAAATTTGAGCCCGGGTCGGAATGGTGTCCGAATCCTCTGGTGGGGAGATATATCGGCGGTGAATACGTGTGCTTGGGGACCCCGGACTGAGCATTAACTGGTTTCAAACAACGTCAGGAGGGTTTGCTAAAGCTTAGCTTGAGGCTGGTGTGCTGCGATACGAGTCAGCTAAGCTGGCCTGGAGTCAACTCTATTTTACACCTCCTCAAACTCTATGGGACCCTGTCCAGGTGGGAGTCGTATGGTCAATGTAAATAGCTACAATAAATACATAATCATGGGGGCCACTGATCGGGAAAACCGTGATCTATACTTAAATTTTGTGCCGGGAATTTAAAGGGCGATACCCACTAAAAATAACATATAGAGGTACCGGTATCTAACTAAAAAAAAATTAGCCAAGGTTCACTCTAAATAGCTTTAGGGGTATCCAAATTTCGAACAACCACCAACCATTCAAAATATCTTGAAGAGGAGTCTAATTTTCAAAAATGTTTCAGACGAAGACAGCTCAAATAACTTCTAGGGTGATTCAGTTTTCAAACATTTTCCGGGGCTGGGTTAGCCCGGGATCCCCCTTTGACAATTAGTTTATGTACACTTTTTCTCATCCCCCGCTCCCCCTGCACACATAGGTTCCACCTCCACTGAATGATACATACCACTGTTTAACTTGTACCCTGCATCGTGACTAAGCGCACGTCACAAGTGGAATGCCTTTCCGATACAGACCTTAAAAAAAGTGCGATACATATTTTAGAATAATTCCATGGTTGTATCCTGGAGGAGGAAGGGAGGATTACTATCTGTGGCGCGTGGTGAAGTCTCCCAAAAAGAGATAGTTAGGATTTTAAAAAAAGTCCCATCTTGAAGTAATTTAAATTTTTTTTAGCCAGGAAAACTGGGTTTTACTCTAGAGGCCTTTCCACAATTGGAGTACAGACTCTTATGGACAATACCATCTCTTTCTAGCCCATTGGTTTCCCCATAAGCGCTGTCCTTTTTGTACCCAGAGGAGTTGCCATTTTATAGTTTAAAATTGAATATCTTTGTTTATATGAATTTAGCATGCTATATTAAAATAACATTCATTTATGCATCTAGTGAAATCAATATTAAAACTGTGTCTCAGTTTCACTAGTTTCTAAATATTTCACGTCAGAAGTTTAGCTCCATTTATGTGGTGGCTATAGTATTAATGGTCATAAACAACGACTGCAAAGTTTGAAATGGATATCGTATACGAGGTTAAAAAACCATATTATACCTTTTTAAATATATAATATGGATATATTATTAAGTGATAATTTAGTATCCTCTTTTAGTTGAGAGCACCCCTATAACGCTAATTTCTGTCCTACATTATATACAAATTGATGCTTTGTATTTGCATGGTTTGCCGCAATAAGAGCTACCGCTGTAATAGCTGTATATGGTTTTTAAGTAAATATGACATGTTATGTTTTAGACAAACACATCTTTAATGTAATTTGGATGAATAAATACATTATTTTCATTTAAAATTTAGTACCGTCTGTCATGACTGGTTGAAATAGATAAATGATAAGTATGAATTGGCGATGGAGGGATCAATAAATTATTGTTTGATTTGAGCTTTTTTTTTCCTTCTTGGATTTTTGGTCTAGTTGATTTATGAAAGCTTACTCAATCTTTTTTTTTTTTACATTAATGTCGACACAACGATATTTTTTTCAGTTGAACGCTTAGTTATAAAAAAAGTAATTTTACTTATTTTTTTAACAGTTATTAAATCGTGGACTTGTGAAAATCATGCACATTTTCTTCACCTTGAAAAACCAACTTTATTATCTCTGACACTTTCCAGGACATGTATTTTTGATAAATTAAGAGGTTACTGAATGAAGTTCAGAAATGCTTATCTATAATTCGCTTAAAATTTGGACGGGTGTGATATGAGCGATTATTCATATACTGATTTGTAAAGTTTTTTTCAATTCACGCTCTAAGAGAATGCGTGTGCATTTATTTAAAAGTATTTTTCCTAGTACTGTATCTGTAAATTTGTTAAATTGTGGAAGGTTCAATCTGTCAGTTAGTTGTATAGCCAATGATAAAGTGGATTGGGGAGCAAATTACTCCTGTAGTAATTGACTGTTAATATCACTTTAATTGAATGATATGCTTATGTTAGCTACCATTAAGAATTGTTCAGAGTCATCTTGGAGGAGGGAAACAAACCTGGGACCCTGGGATCTACGGGGAGGGATTTAACAAAGCACAACTATTTCCCTCTCGTTTCATAAGACAGTGATCTAGTTTAAATATTTGGACAGATTACTCAAAACGTTACATATCTGGATTCAAACACGAAACCCCTAAAATATGGTAATCCAGCTGTTAAAATTGATGCCTCAGTGCCCTCATCCTTAAACACTTGTTATCAATGCTAAGAGTTTTAACATAAATACATGACATAGGACTATTGTGTAGGTCACCTCAGTGTGCTGAACTGGTTTTCATAAAAAATAATATAAATTTAACATTACAAAGCCAATTAAAAAATACTTTTATAAACTTTGAGCAAACAATTATTTTCGTTTATATGATTTTGCTAATAAGATCCTTTAGTTGTGGGCTATTATTTTCTATAGTTACTATAATTTAGGGGGGGGGTGGGGGTTGTTTCCAATTTTAATCATAGCTACTCTAAATACTTGAATATAAACCGGTAGTAGATACTTCTCAACAAATATTTGAATTGCGCGCGTTTTATTCTACAACGATACTGGCGCTTTGTGGCTTCAACTGATCATGAACTGATCTCTTGGGTAAACCAACAAGAAAGAAAGGGAATGAAGGACTACTTGCGTGTCTTGGTGAATGCTTAACCGAAACTAGAAGTTCATATATATTTTTTTAATTCACGGAATACTTTGATACTTTTGAAAATGTCGCTTATTTACTTCATGGTGGCCCGCTTAATTATTTATACTTAGAAACAAGAAAACGAGCGCAATATTTCACAATAAAGGAAATCCTGAAAATTCGCTATAGCCATTCTGTCTGCTCAAAAGCGGTAGCTCATTAAAATTGTACAGGTTTTATTTTCATGAGGAACAAAAACTCCCCTGTTTTTCTATTCTTTTACTATTCATAGTCATAGTTTGGTTATTGGTACGTGCATGCATCAGTGGTCGAAATGTCTAAGACGTCACTTTAGCAATATACTGAATTGATGGTGACTAAGAGGTCAGGATTCTAATCTCAGTCGAGGGCACTTAGGGTTTTTCACTCTCCTCCCACACAAATGCGGCTACATTTACTCTAAATTATACCTTTCTCCTCCATACTTAATTAGTGAATGCCGATAGCTCAAAGGGGCTGTATAATGTGGTGCAATTATACTACTATAAAACCACATGGCTGACTCACTCACTGACATTAATGTTTACCCACTTCCAGATGAGCTAGAAACTAGAAATTTAGCAAACTTATAGCTTCTAGCCTGTAACTGACGGGAAAATTCCAAAAAGTTAAAACATTTAATTTTTAACCCCCGAAAAAAAATCAAAATGGCGGAGCAACTTTGAAGTTGGTGCGGACCTTTCTTTGGAGGTCTCTTGTGGCTAAACGGTAAGACCTATAAAAAAACGGATTGCACCAGCAGTTACGGATTTGGAAAAGTTCACAAGATTGTTCCTATTAGTTTTTGTCGTATCTCCATCGGTTATACCTTAGATAGAGCTAGATTTTTTTATTTTAGGTAAATTTTGGCACATTTTTTAATTTTCTGACACACTTATGGGATAGCTAGAATCATAAAATTTGGCAGGAATATTGGCACATCCAATTGCCATAAGCGTGCCAAATTTGATGATTCTAGCTGCCCTATAAGTATGTAGAAACTAAAATAATGTGTGAAAATTACAATACAATACCGGTAACTTTAAGTTGTTACGTTCAAAACAACGCTGGAATTACATTAGTTTACATCCACTTGCAATAAAAATGCCTATTATTTATATACGCGCGCGTGTAGTGCATGTTGTTTTCTTGATTAAGTTGTTTCCGCTTATTTATAGCATTTTTACTAAGTTGATTCAAATATTATTTTTCAAATAACTTTGGGGCTAATTATAACTCTAACACCTTTTCATTGTAGTACCTTTAAAGTGTTAACAGTTCGTAAGTAAGTTTTCTACACTAAAACGTGTTTTTTAATTTTCAAGTGTTATACATTTTGTTTTTCCTATTTGCTCTCCAAAAAGCATACTAAATGCATTTTATCAAGTAGCAAAAGTAATATAATTTACTGTATAGCCTAAAACTCTGTAGAGATAATTCTATTCTTTTCTAGGCTACCTAATTTAAGTTTTTGTTAGCTAATCATTTTCAAAAATCTTACATTATATTTTTTAATATAAACAAAATCCTAGATTTATAACTAGTCACTGGAAATGCACGTATACATCCACCTGGACACATCCACATATTATTTTATGTTCTCTATTCAACATCGCACAACCACACCGGGGTATCCGCATATTTTAGACTAATGTGTTAGGGACGAGGAAGATTAAATATTCGTGGGAGTAAGCCCGCATTTGCGTGGAGGCAGACTGTGAAATTCAAGGGGAAAACACCCCATTTTTCTTGGGAGGAATTCGAGCCCCGACCTTCTCGTCAATGGTACACAAGACGAGACTGACGCCCTTATCCGCGTGCCCACTGGTGCCAGTAAGATTCTTGAATTATTAAAATGGTCCAATGTATGTAGGTTAAAATATGTTATCATTAAAAAATGTTAACTCTCTGAAATCTATAGCTACATAATTTTATTTTTAGAGAAATAGAGACCTTTATTTTTTACGTTATTAGTTGTTTTATTTGTTTTACCTCCCTAGTCTGATACTGAGGTCTATCTATGTAAATAAAGCTGGCAGCGCCCGTCCCTAAAGAAGCTCTGCCACCTTCGTTGACGGCTTCATTCTTATTGTTTAGAGCCGATTGTTTCCAGCTTGCTTACTTTGAACGCTTGTAATACGTATCTCGATCAAACTGAGAATAAACAGACAAGTAAACCAGTCTTTTTTCCATCCAGATTATTATTTTAGGACAATTGGCTTAGCGTCGTCACTTTATATTCAGCATGTCACATGCTTAGTTACGTGCCAATATATCTGCCAATTATTTTGAATAATTTAATGAAAGCACCTTTATTTTAGTTATTTTATGTTTTTCTCCATTTTACTATTGCACTTTTGTAACTAGTTAATAGACTATATTTTATAATTAATAATTCACTTTTGGGGTTCCCGGGTGCGTAAATGTAGTGTTTTTTTAACTGTATGCGTTTTAATGTAAAAGTAAAAATTAGGTGTTGTATGTGAAATTGATTTTATATTTATTATGGGACATTGATGTATATTTTGTTACGAGATGGTTCTGTGATTGTTGCTTTTGATAAAGGGGCAAAGCTAATTTAATTTTTGATTAGTTCGTACTAATTTCTCTAAAACGTTATTGTACTTGTTTTTTTCACTGTTTATTTTAACTGTCGATATTATTTCAGAATAATTTTTTAACGCTATATTCATCCAAATGAAAAACAATCGCAAAATGATAAGCTAATTAATTTTTTTAAACTTGTAAATATGAACATTTCGTCACGGATGTTTCTTCTACACCAATATAATATCTGATTAAATTTAAAATAAAAGTACTTTTTCTACATTACTATACCTTAAAATAGGTTACCAAGACTTTTCGACTTTCCACATATTATAAAAAGAAATACATTTACTTCACTTTGCTAAAAAAAAATCTCAAAATGTTGATATTAATTTAATTTGATAGAATTCATTATAAATTCTATTATACTAGATTAATTACGAACATGTTTTATATTCTTATTGCACATAATAATTCAATGGTCATAATAAGGGTTGAATTGATTCTTCATTTGTGTGTGTATACAATTCATATTATAATTGAAATAAAGTGGACTTATTCCATTTTCGTTCCTGGCATACGAACCCAATCTTGGTTAGCCAGAAGGTTGGTTTCGATGGAGGTAAAGAAAGGGTGCAATTGAAAACCATTGACGTGTAAATATTGTTCCTTTCCAACACGAGGACATTTGCAACAATCAATCTATTGGTACGGTTTCTCCTAATAGCAATGGATAACACTGGGAGCAGATAAACTGGAACATGTTTCTACTGACTCCTCAAATGTGTAGACTCTCGAGTGAAGAATAGCAGGAATATAGTCCTACTGGACTTTCAAGAGTGAGTGACTTTGCTAGTAGCAGGGACACTGTCCTACTGGACGTTCAAGAGTGAGTGACTTTGCTAGTAGCAGGGACACTGTCCTACTGGACGTTCAAGAGTGAGTGACTTTGCTAGTAACAGGGAGGACACTGTCCTACTGGACGTTCAAGAGTGAGTGACTTTGCTAGTAACAGGGAGGACACTGTCCTACTGGACGTTCAAGAGTGAGTGACTTTGCTAGTAACAGGGAGGACACTGTCCTACTGGACGTTCAAGAGTGAGTGACTACGAGTAGCAGCTTAACGTTCGATAGTGACTAAAGTAATATAAGCCTCGGACTGAACTTTTCTCCGATTTGTCCCCAATTTGTTCAATAAATCGGGCAATTTGTAATTTATATGGATTAAATAGAAATGTTTTAGTAAGGTCAGTTGCTAAAAGTGTATATGTTAAATCATATCATCGTGACCAGAAATGAGTAGGCCCTAGTCAACACTCATTCATTGTTTTTTCTCTAACTTAGGGCCAGTTTCATAGTCAAACTTAGCATGCCTAAAGTGCGAGTCGATACTAAATACAGGACGACACCTACCTAGATCAAAATGGAATGGGCCAGTTTCGCATATGAAACTGGCCCATTCCATTCAATTTCAGGTAAGTGACGTCTTGTATTTAGTGTAGCGCGCATTTGAGACGTACTAATCTGACTATGAAACTGGCCTTTGGGCCAGTTTCATAGTCAGACTTAGTGAGCCTAAAGTGCGAGTCGATACTAAATACAGGACGACACCTACCTAGACCAAATGGAATGGGCCAGTTTGCATATGAACTGGCTCCATTCCATTCATTTTCAGGTAGGTGACGTCCTGTATTTAGTATAGCGCCGCACTTGAGGCGTACTAAATCTGACTATGAAACTGGCCCTTTGACTCTAACATTACCCTAACAAAGCGATCACGTTCTACACAAGACCTAGCTTATTTTACTAACTAAAATATAAATTATGACAATAGGGTGTATTATTTACCATTTAAATGGTGACAACCTTCTCCAGCTCCAGCTATGGATATTGGAATGGTTGTCTCTGAAAATGACAATAAAAAATGCTCATCTTATATAAATAGCAATAACATTGAACTCACCTGCTTCGGTGGTCAAATGGTCTTAGGCTTCACTTGCATTAGACTGAACTGGCGATAACTATAAGATTGGGGCTCGAATCCCGGTTGGCTATATTGAGGGTGTTTTTCCCCTCTTGGTTTTGTACTCTCCTTCCACGCAAATGCAGGTATATGCCTTCTAAATTCAATCTTCCTTATCACTAACACATTAGCGACTTTATTCCCTATGGGTATAACCCAAACGGAGGTAGGAAGCGTCCAGTAGCCCGCATCGGACCGCACCAATAGGATTTACTTAGTGTACTGCGTCCATTGCATTCGGATTTCCTATCCCACAACAGCAAACATCTTTCAGTTTAGTCATCCACCAGTTCGCGAACTACCGCGTATGAGCGAGCTATTCTCTCTCTCTCTCTCTCTCTCTCTCTCTCTCCCCCCCCCCCCCCTCAGATCAGTAGTTATATAGTAAAGGTCTACCCTTTGGGGAACGTTTTTAAAGTTTATTTAACTGTGCTTACGAATCAACTTTTGAACTTGTTATTTTGTCAATAACTGTGATAAGCTTAAAATCAAAGCAAAAAATACTAAATAAAATGAACACATTTTGATCAGAAAAATAGAAATAATTTAAATTCAAATTAGATTAAGTATATCTTCACCAATTGTTAGATTAATGATATATTAATGATAGATCTGTGGGGGGCAGCTAGAGTATTTGCCCTCCAGAAGCCTATATCCTAACGACCACCCGTGCCACTTATGTCATTATAGATATTAGGAACACACAAGGTGACAAGATAGAACTGAAGGGTAGATGTTGGGAACCGCTAACCGGTCTCCCGGAATTCTTATTGGCATTGCCGACGTCCAATGCGGATAGGTGAATGCAATCTTATTAAAAATAATGTAAAGAATTAAAAAAAACCTCCTATGCGTTTGGTCCGTCTGATGTGGGCTAGTGGACGCTTACCTTTAGACCCGGTGCTAAAAACAACAGAAAGCTCAAATATGGCAGACCTTTGTATCCTGTAGCTCATCGGCTATCAATCTGTGATTCGCGACCCATTTATGTGTAAAGACACTGTTTTTCGTGGTTTGCAAAAACATTTGATTTTTTTCAATATAACGCGCTTCGGCAAGTGAATGTTAACATATTATGGTATATCATGGTGGCTACAGACAGGGAAAACCTGGAAAAGTCAGGGAATTTTTGAATGACAGGGAAAACAGGGAAATGTCAGAGAATTTAACTAAAAATAAGGAAAAGTCAAGGAATTATAAAATATGTCTAAACATCCCATTAATTTATCAACTACACACTAAAACAAAAGTTAATAATACCTAAATAAAATAACATTTTAATTTTTAAAATAACTGATAAAATTGTTTATGTTTAGTATATACAAACTTTTTAAATATGTGTGGTCTGTAATAAATAAAACAAGTCATCATCCACCATTAAAACTGGAAAAAGGTAGTCAGGGAAAATTGAAAAATGTTGCCTGGAAAACCTGGAAAAGTCAGGGAATTTTGTAAAATATGTTTTGTAGTCACCCTGTATATGTATTTCTTCTGGAAGCAGGATAGCTAAAATGGCTTTAGATCCACCTGCCACCCAGACAGTAATTCAGGGTAATTTGCCATCATCACTTGTAGAAGCGTGTTTGGTATTATTTTATCGGTGCATTAGTGTTTCATTAGTGTGCAGTTAATTTAATTCGTCAATTTTAGTTGGTTTTATGTACTAGGTTATATTACTGTCTCTATTGATATAAATGTTTGGCTACAAACTAGTTATTACGTTAACGAAACTCTAGTCTAATCTACCAGCTATTCGACTCTAAAGGAAGTTGAACGCTCAGATAGACGGCACAATCTACAATTCCAAAAATGAGAAAAACGGTAAACTGGATTAACAATAGTAAATATTTGAAGTGTGGACTCATTAAAGGACCTTTGATGAAATGTGTAATTTCTTTGCTATGAAAATTTAGCTACCTTCACCTTTGACACCTTCAACAAAGTTAGAAATACACATAAATAATAAACATAGATAATTTGTTTAAAGAAATCCAAAAGTTCTATCATAATGGAGGAATTTGAATTCAACCAAATTTGGTATAAATAAGCTATTAATTGGATAAATTAATAAAAAGTAATGGCGTCTTCTCATGTGCTACTATAATTAATATAGAAACAGATCTGGTGTTGAAACTGTTCAAAGATTGAGAATTATTTTATTTGATACAAATTTTGCCAAGATTCATTTTCCGAATTTAAGAAACATAATGAATTTCGCTATTTTAGTGTCAACTATCTGTTTGCACAAATGATGACTAACAAATTACAAAATAATTTTATTTACAATACATATATTATTTTGTACTTATAACGTTTCCCCCACATCGTCTCATTACACGTTCGCGCTGTCATATACTGTAAATCACACTAATGCGGTAAAATCTCTAACATAGAGAAAATGAACCCACATTTGCGCAGAATGAGTATGAGAACTATTTAGGGGGAAAACAGCCTCGGTACACCCGGTTGGGATTCGAATCCTTGCCCCTCTGTCACCGGCAAACCAAACTATATGAACTTGACATTTAGACCGTGTTTATTTGACTAAACCACAATTGTGAGATTTTGAATGAGAAAATACAAACAAAATGAAACATCTTGGTGAGTCGCCAAATGTGGATCTGAATGTAAATGGGTCGTACGCCATTGGAGTTTGTAAACTACTTCATCCCCTCGTGCTATTTATGAATACAACAGGTGTTGGGCGCAGTTTAGCTCTTAAATATATGAATTATCAAGTATCAATACATTTTGTTTGGCAAACGTGGGATGGACGCAATTATTTCAGGACGGATACTCGCAAGTTGTACTTTGCTACTCGAAACACAGGGAAACAATACTTTCACCGCTATGGAAGACAATGTTATATCCTACAAGAATTACATTTATTAATTAATTATGATGTGTGAATGTGGGTGTGTCCAACCTCAAGTGAAGATTCAAGATATCAACATAGCGTCACCCGAGAATGCAAGTGTTCTTTGTCCAATACTTCACTTTTATGTAAGAGCATTGAAGTTTGACCTTGTGTATAAAACTAATGCTACTAGATTTTTTTTTATTATTATTATTATTATTATTATTATTATTATTATTATTATTATTATTATTATTACCGCATCTTACTACCAGTTCGGGTTATACGCACTTACGCTAATGTGTAATGGTAGGGTGATTGTGAGATGAAATGGAGGACCTACAGTTTAACGTGGAATCCGAACCATGGTGGAGGCCTGGCATTCCACACATTCACAAGTTGGGATTAATACATCGTCTTGTTAGAGGTGAAGGAAGGGTTTGGCAATCAGATAAATCTGTGCCGGGACCGAGGTGCTACTAGATGACAACTCGAGTTTGTATCTTCTTAAGTAATTATATAGCAGTCTAAATTCACTGCAGGTGAATCATATGCATTCTAAACAAACGCGAACACCAAATATCTCAAATTTAACAATTTTGGAGATAGAACACTTGCATTCTCCGGTGACGATAGGCTGCTAAATCTCTGTATTCTCTTATTTCATATGTTCTAATGATATTTCATAAGGGTTGACTAGCCCAACACATAGCATAATTTCGTCACATGTTGATCAACCCCTTCACCCCTCCACCCACAGTAATATTATTTCTTAATGAATCTTTTAGGGCCAACCTCTTAATTTGATTTCAGGTGGCTCAAGTTGATTGCTCATTTAGTGTTAAACGATAGACCCGTACCAGTAAAAAATTATCGCGCTTTTATATTATCTTTACCTGGCATGACTCGATACATTTCGTTATTAATGACGCGAGATGTTCAATTATTATGTGAACTTTAAACTTTAAGCGATTATAATTACAACCCGCTTCGGTGGCCGCATGGTCTAAGGCGTCACTCACAATGGTCTAGATTGCCTATAACGGGGAAATTGATACTCAATCCCGGTAAGGTGTACAGAGGGCATTTCTCCTAAAGGGTTTTCCACTCTCCTTCCATGCAAATGTGGGTACACTTCCTCTAAATTCGATTTTTTTTTAAATTCCTAACACAGTAATTAATACATATGCGCAAAGCCCGAACGGGTAGTGAGACGCGGTGCTAAAAAATTATTGTTGGTGACACAAGTTTAGAGGAGAATACACGAGTATACTATAATGACTGTAATCAAGCCGACACAAGTTTAGAGGAGAATAAACTAGTATACTATAATGAATGTAATCAAGCCGTTAGGTAAGCTAGTGTATAAATAGTGTATAAACTCCCTAAAACTATGAAGGACTGTCGGATGATGAGGGTGGATCATGCACAATACAAAAACACTCATTTGCACATTAGACCTAATAAACTCAATCAAGAGTTTAATCGCCCGTCTAATATTTCTAACAAAACATTGTAGGGCCTATACATATGTATTACAAAAATACAAATTTTAAATAGCACTTAAATGCCTCCAATGGTGATACTAATCTTAGTGATGCTGGTTGTTATATCACTTTTGACACATCTTGAGGTAGCCTACACAAATCAATAATGATGATAATGTCGAGAACACACGGAATATACAACATAATTTTAGTATTGTTACTTTACACAAATTTAGGACTTGCTATATCTACAATAAATTGTATGTTTAATTTCTTACTAATGACTAGACGGTATCCTTTACTACGTAAACATTCACAGATTATGTAAATATACAAAGAGAACCCTAAAAAATGTCTAATTACTTTCAGCCTGTAGGTATTATTCCATTCCTTAAGACATAACTCCTAGCACAACAGCAACTGTACCAACCAACATCTTACTACACACCTCGATAGCGTAGTTAGCTAACGCGCTAGTATCGTGTTAAGCTAGACTGCCGAGGACAGGGAGATGAGGTTTGAATCTCGGTCAGGTAATCAGGGGTGGTTTTTCATTATTGGTTTTCTACCCTACCACCACGCAAATGCACTTCCTCTAAATTCAACCTTTTCTACTCATAACCCATAAGCGTAAAACCCGAACGACCAGTAGAACGTGGTGCTAAATAAAAATAACATCTTATTAAAACAACTCGCTTACTTACTGCTTATCAATCGGAACTCAGTCCACATCATTGTAGCCTACACGAGAGTAGTTAGGTGGCCCATATAGAACAGCGCTCTGATTGGTCGGTGTTGGTCACGTGACCACGCCCCCTCGCTCTGATTGGCTGTTGGCTTTTCCCCTCCCCTCTGCTCCCCCGGTAGCGGGTTTTCCCGATGACGTCATCGCTCTGTCGCAACCCGGCGCCAATTTGGTGGCTTGACAAGCCAGGAATAGATCGTGACGACCTTGAATGATGTCGCAACCTCTCCCCCGCCCTAATGTGGTAATGGGTTTTCCCTGTGTCGCAACCCGGCGCCAGTTTGGCGGCTCGACCAGGGAAGTCGAGACAGGAATAGATCGTGACATTGAAACCGTGAGTTAGGTCATTGACCCTGGCAACTCTCCCCCTGGCAATGGGTTTTTCCGATGACGTCATCGCTCTGTTGCAACCCGGCGCCAACTTGGCGGGTTGGCAATACAAGTCGAGACAAGAATAGATCATGATGTTGCAATCCGTCCCTTCTATGTGGCAATGGGTTTTTCTGGTGACGTCATTGCTCTGTCGCAACCCTATCTGGTAGCAGCTATAAATACCAGCACCGGTTTGGAAATCCTTTCATTGTATAGCTTGTCTTCGAGTATTAAACACGTAACCTAGGATGAGTGATAACGCTTCGCTGACGGATCTGGGTAAGTAAATGTACTTTTCTAACAAGCACACTCATTAATTTTTGTTGTTAAATCAAAGTGTATACATTTAATTTATTTAAAAATTACAATTAAACCATGGAGAGTTGTCTAATTTTACTAGCTTATAATAGATATATAGGAAGTAAAACTATAGATAATTTTGAAGGTGTCTAAGCATCCACTTTCTATGAAATTTGGATAAAGTTATGCCTGAACAAATGTTTATTATAATTAAGGGTAGTTTATTGAAAAAACCTGAATCGAAGCTATAGTTAAATGGTAATTAATTTTTTGGTAGCTTACTATTGGCTGAATATTATTTAAAAATCGTATAAACAAGAGTGGTTATAATAAATTAAATAATGTAATTTTTATTTAAGAGTAGTTTATTGAATACATTTATTACAAACTATAAAATTATTTGAGGAGCTAACCCTGCTGAATGTCTCAGACTCACATAACACTCTGGAGATTATTTTACCTTACTATTATATCACGTAGATAATCTGTTAACTATTTTTTAATTTAAGTTATACTGAATATCAAACTAAGCTGTTGTGTTGTATTTTTAGAGAACGAGCTGTGGGGAGATCCACAGACATCCGCGGATCTGATGGCCCTCGGTGTTTCCATGGAGGAGTTAACCGCAAACGGTTGGTAATTGCTGGCCGGTGAAAGACCAGATTTGTAAGAAAGAATAATTAGCTTTAAAAAAAAAAAAAAAAGAGCACCATGCAAAATTGTTTTGAAATATGAATAATGTGCTTAATTGCGGGGTTTTTTAAAATACTACAGTAATGTAAATTGGTGTTGATTTTATTGTATGAATTGGTCATGGTAAATGCTATATTGATTAAGTGTGGTTATTCTTGTGCATTATTGTATGACACTGGCTCATGTAAAGCCTCCTCTTATTAGGTGTCCGGTTCAAGTCGCAGGATAGCTATATGTGAAATTACTATTCAGATTAATAAGTAGTTTCTGTATGATTATTAATGGCTATCACTTACGTTAAAATTCTAATACAAAGATATGTTTGTTTCAGATGCATGGGGCCAATATATGTTGTCTCCTCAAAATCAGGTGTCTGCGACGGTATCACCTCCACGACTACCACCCACAGTGCCACACGATCCTATAATGGACATTTTTTCTGCTCTGGATGCGATTGATGCCTCTATAGGTGAGATTATTATTTTACATTAAAATAATATAAAAATTAATGTGTAATATATTATTAATATTTAAGTAGAAAGAGCATATAGTGAGCAGATTGCTAGGTAACCATTTATAGTAGAACACTAATAGGTGAAAACACTTTTTAAATAGAACCAAGCTTTAAATAAATGGAATGTCCCAAACAAGTGTATTTAAATTGGGTAGTTAGAGCAACTGGATTTTATATGCATAGTGTCCACTCCAAGGACAAACTATAAATAAAATGGTCATTTTTTAGCTACCTTATATGATAAGTTGATTGATTTAAAAAGTATGAAGAATGAATTTTTTAAACTGACTTTGCTTGGAAGAATATTGTTTGAATTGCTTACTTTGAACTTAGTTTGACTTGTGCTTGAATTCAAGCTCTTGTGTTTTAGCTCAAATGGATACCGGAGACGCCTGTCCGAGCCAGGAGGAAGATGTGGTATGGACCCTAACCACCAGACCCCCCATTCGTCAGGCAGGAGATTTGCAGCCTCCAGGCAGTGGAGGCGTAATCCTACAAACATCTAATACAGAAGATGGCAGCTCCCTCCACCCACTTCCAAGCCACGGGAAAGATTCAGTTGCGACCCCCACCTCCACAGCTCCCAATCAACCAGCTGGAGCTTTGTCGCCTCCACGTTTCTTCCCGCAAGCCGGTGGTGTTGGTGTGAAGCAAACGGGATTCACAGCCCCTCTGCAAGGCATGGATATGGTGGTGGCGGGGCCCTCATCTGCACCCCAGACGGGAATTAGTGGCCCGGTAAACCAGGTAGGTGGAGCTTTAAACCAAGGCCTCCCTCTTCGTATCGTCGAAGAGAGAATAAAACAATTGAGGCGTTTCTTTTATACTGGTAGAGAAGTTACCGTGCATCTTGGTGCTCCAGCAAGCGATCGTGACGCATTAAGCTGGCTTGAAGAACAAATTACTAATTTGCTCAATCGGCTGCAGGACCATGGTGTAAGCGCTGATGATCATGTCGGCTTACTTTTAAACAGCACGGACTCGACGTTGAACCCTGTGTACGTCTCTTTTAGACGAGCAGATCAGTTAGACGCTCGAGCCGTGCTCGAAAACGTAAGTCGTGTGTTACAAAGTAATAATTTGTTCTTGAGTACGGCACCAATGTACGTTAAACTCAGCCATTTTAAAGAGCCGCGCGGGAGGGGTAATCATAAATGTGATAAAATCTCTCCCGCTAGCACATATAGCCGTAATAGCAGAGGAATCATAACGATTCAAAATGACGACACAATTTGTCTTGCCCGTGCATTGGTTGTCGCCAAAGCTATATGTGATAATAAAAGAGAACCAGAATGCATGGACGTGAACACCGCTAAACAGATCAAAATGGGTCGTCCTATTCAAAAACTCAAAGCAGAGGAACTATGCCATAATGCCCGTGTGAATCTTTTGAAAGGTGGTGGAATAACTGAACTGAAACAATTTCAAACATACCTCTCCGGATACAAAATCACGGTGTTTAGGGAACGTCGCGGGAGACATATCCTATATGAGGGGCCTGCTCCCGCCGAACATTCCTTTAAGGGCAACCTTGATTTGTATTTTCACGACGATAAGCAAAACCATTTTGACGTCATAACATCCTTGACAGCCGCATTTAAGTGCTCGTACTTTTGCCGTGAGTGCCGCGTGCCGTTCAACGATAAGAACAAGCACAAGTGCGAGTCCTCGTGTAAAAAGTGCTACGCTAAAGCGGTCTGCAGCGGAGGTCAATCTGTGGTCTGTAAAGATTGTGGGCGTTGGTTCACAAACCAGACATGTTTTAATAACCATAAACGTCCTGGTTTTTGCAGAGGTAACAGGTCGGTCTGTGATGTCAAAAAGGTTTGTGAGGTATGTGGGCAATTTTTCAGTTTGGAAAGATCAAATTATTCACACAGGTGTATGAGACTTTTTGTAGAGTATGTGATTCATATCGTCCTTTTGGGCATTTCTGCTATATGAAGCAAGCCCCGTCCAAGCCGTTACTGGAAAAGAGTAATTTCATGTTTGTATTCTATGATTTTGAATGCAGACAAGAAACTCTTCTTAAAGGTGCGGTAAACACGTACTTGCACGAACCTAACCTATGTGTCGTGCAGACATGTTGCAAGGCCTGCCTTCATATAGATGCAAATGACAATCATTGCACCGATTGCGGGGGCGATAGGACTCGCATATTCGGGGGTGATACCACAATGGCCCAATTTTTCGGATTTATAGAACAAATTAAAGCTTCAAAATTTAAGGATATCACCCTCCTTGGCAAATTCAAAAGGGTATGACGGGAATTTCATTTTAAAATACATGATGGAGGTAAAAAAATGGACTCCAGACCTTATAATGAACGGTGGGAAAATCATGTCCATGCGTTACGGCCCGCTCCACTTTATTGACTCGCTGAACTTTCTCCCGATGTCGTTGTCCAAGATGCCCAAGACATTTGGCCTGGACGAGTCTTTGGCCAAGGGACATTTCCCCCATTTTTTCAATAAAAAAGAAAACGCGGGGTATAGGGGTCCCTTGCCGCCAAAGGAGGATTACGGCGTCGGGGAGATGTCAGTTGAGGGAAAGGAGCACTTTGAGAAGTGGTATGACGCGTTGGTCAAAGAAAATTATGTCTTTGATTTTAACCGCGAGTTGGAACTGTATTGCGTGAAAGACGTAGAGATCCTACGGAAGGCCTGCCTAAAGTTTAGAGATATGCTTATTGAAAAAGCAAAGGTGGATCCTTTCAGAGAGGCGTGTACTATCGCGGAGCGGCCATGTTGGTTTACCGCCGTAGTCATCTTAAGGAGAATACTATCGGTATTATCCCTAACGGTGGCTACCGGTGCGCAGACCAACAGTCGCACATAGCTGTACAATGGCTCTGCTGGGAGGCCCATCAACGCGGTGTCTCTATTCTTCATGCGGGTAACGGCCGTGAGGAATATGTGTTAGGGCGACGTGTAGACGGCGTTGTTAAAGCTGGAGATACCACCACCGTCTTTCAGTTTTGGGGCTGTTATTGGCACGGGTGCCCTCTCTGTTATCCGGGAAGGACCACCCCTATCAAAAACAGCCCCACGAGACCATGGAGACGCGCTATGAAGCGACCATGGCATGTGTTGAAAAGTTTAAGAATGCCGGCTACACGGTCGTAGAGATGTGGGAGTGTACGTTTAATGCGATGAAACGCACAGACAAGGACTTGAAACAATTTGTACTCCGGCACGAGGTGTACAGCAAGGAGCCCCTCAGTCCCAGGGACGCATTCTTTGGCGGGCGTACAAATTGTATCAAACTCTTCCACGAAGCAGACCTTTCTTGTGGAGAGAAGATCAAGTACTTGGATGTGTGTTCGTTGTATCCGTACGTTTGCAAGTACAAAAAATACCCCATCGGCCACCCCAAAATTCACTTGGAACCAAATTGTCCCGCTATAGATAAAGTAGAAGGCATAGCCAAAGTTACAGTGACGCCTCCGCGGGATTTATTCATGCCCGTATTACCTACACGGATGCACGACAAGTTAATGTTCATCTTGTGCAGGAAATGCGGGGAGGAGAAAAACCAAGGCGCGTGTCAGCACAACGACAAAAAAGATCGCTGGTTGACAGGTGTCTGGGTGATTGACGAGATCCGGAAAGCCGTTGAGAAAGGCTACACCGTTGAAGCCGTACACGAAGTGTGGGAGTACAATGTATCTGTTTACGACCGTCAGACACGTTCTGGCGGATTGTTTCACGGCTACATTGATACTTTTTTGAAAATCAAACAAGAAGCCAGCGGATGGCCAGAGTGGTGTACCTCACAAGATGAGAAGTTAGCTTACATTCAAAATTATGAGGAAAGGGAGGGGGTAAAACTCGATTTCGGCTCTGTTTGTAAAAACCCTGGTCTCCGCACTCTGGCTAAACTGTTTTTAAATTCGCTATGGGGAAAGTTTGGGCAAAGACCCGATTTACCACACGTAGCCGTTGTCAACGACTATCAGGGCATTCACAAGTACCTAACGGATCCGTACATCACCGTGGACAGCGTCATTGATGTAAATGATGAGGTTATGTTCCTCAATTACAAGGATGCGCGTGACGCGTTGCGCCCTAACCCTAACACGAGTGTGGCGGTGGCGTGCTACACGACTGCTATGGCTAGGTTGCACTTATACAGCATCCTTGAAAAATTGGGGGACCGCGTTTTGTATCATGATACAGATAGCGTTCTATTCACGGAACGCCCCGGCGATTGGAGTCCACCGACCGGAGACTTTTTAGGTGACCTCACTGACGAACTTCAAGATTACGGTCCGGGAAGCTACATTAGCGCCTTTGTATCTGGCGGTCCCAAGAATTACGCGTACCGAGTTTGCGTTGGTGGCGACCCTGCCAAAACAAAAACGGTATGCAAGGTTCGCGGTATCACTATAAACTATGGCAACCGGAACGACGTTAATTTTGACGTTTTGAAAGCGATGGTCACCGAACAGGCCGCGGAAAGATACATACAGATACCGCACAAAATTGTAAGAAAAGGTCTTGCGACTGTATGTACCGTTTCGCAGAATAAAGTCTACCGGCCTGTGTACACCAAACGGCGGATAACCGATGATTATAATACGTTGCCGTTTGGGTATCAGAGTCCTTGTAAACGCGTTCGCCACAACTAAAAGGTGATCATTTAGACGGGCTGAATAATCATCTTTTTTAGTCTTTCACTCTAGACAGTTCCACTGACATACCATTTTTCAAAGATTTGAAATTTTTTTTTTCATATTTTTTTCTGCATGAAAACAAGCATTTTTTTTTTATTTATTTTATGCAGCCGGGATACTTTTTTTATATTTTTTTTATCCGCCAGTATAAATCTCCACCTACCTGGTTATATCTAGTCAAATAAAATTAGTTGTTTGTATATATTTTAATTCTAGTCAAATTTGTTTGTATATATATTTTAAATTCTAATCAAATTTGAAACCATATGTTAAAATACTTTTTAAACTGGACTTTATAAAATTAGTACCGAGGCCACTATTCCCGCTACGAGCTCAAGAAATTGATTATTGTTTCCATAATATATATATATAATTTTTGTAAATAAATATTCCACGTATACTTTTCATCGTATGAGATATACTTGTAAAAAAAACACTTTGATTTGTGTAAATAAATATCCCAAGTATACGTTTCATGGTATGAGATATATTTGTAATTAAATATACCAAGTATACTTTTTTGTAGTATGAGATATATTTGTAAAAACTTTGATTTGTGTAAATATTCCACGCATACTTTTCACGGTGTGAGATATATTTGTAAAAAGACTTTTATTGTTGTAAATAAATATCCCAAGTATACGTTTCAGGGTATGAGATATATTTGTAATTAAATATTCCAAGTATACTTTTTGTGTATGAGATATATTTGTAAAAACTTTGATTTGTGTAAATATTCCAAGTATACTTTTCAGTGTGAGATATATTTGTAAAAACTTGATTTGTGTAATAATATTTCAAGTATACTTTTCATGGTGTGAGATATATTTGTAAAAACTATGATTTGTGTAAATATTCCAAGTATACTTTTCATGGGAGATATATTTGTAAAAACTTTGATTTGTGTAAATATTCCAAGTATACTTTTCATAGTGTGAGATATATTTGTAAAAACCTTGATTTGTGTAAATAAATATTTTTCAAAGTATACTTTTCATGGTGTGAGATATATTTGTAAAAACTATGATTTGTGTAAATATTCCAAGTATACTTTTCGCGTTGGGAAATATATTTGTAAAAACTTTGATTTGTGTAAATATTCCAAGTATACTTTTCATAGTGTGAGATATATTTGTAAAAACTTTGATTTGTGTAAATAAATATTTTTCAAAGTATACTTTTCATGGTGTGAGATATATTTGTAAAAACTATGATTTGTGTAAATAAATATTTTTCAAAGTATACTTTTCATGTTGTGAGATATATTTGTAAAAACTTTGATTTGTGTAAATAAATATTTTTCATGGTGTGAGATATATTTGTAAAAACTTTGATCTGTGTAAATAATTGTGTGAAATAAAATTTGTAAAAACATTGATTTGTGTAATTAAATATTATAAAAACTGTTATGTTTGTGTTTTAACGTCTACACCCCCACCCTTCTATCCTATAAATACAAGTTCATTTAGCTTATAAGCTCAGTCTTAAACATTATGGACAAGTTGAAACATCCATTTTCGGCTTCGAATCCTGGTCCACTGGCTGGCACACGCTAATGGATTGATAATTGGGAGGTTTGAGCCCGCATTTGCATAGAGGGAGAGTTAAAAACACCTCTAGTTTACCCGACCGAGATTTGAACCTCGAACTCCTTAAGTATTAATAACCGCTAACGGATTGATAATTGGTAAGTTTGAATTTAGAAGAAGTGTGCCCATATTTGAACAATATAGGACTTGTCAAACTTGTAGGGATTGAACCCTCCTACCTCCTTACAACACAGGGCGTGATGTGTAACCGCATTTGCGCGGCTGGAAAAAATAAACACTCCCTCAGAGGCTCCATCGGTTAAAGAACGGCAAATTTACCATTTAGACGATATATCTCGTCTGACAGTGAACCCCTCCCTAAGAAATAGATGAGCCTGACATTTAGACGGCATGCCCATTTGCGCCGGAGTGAAAATTGGGAAAGTATAACAATATCTTCTGCAACTGCGAGATTCCTGTTCAGTACGTTCACCTTAAGTTTGCCTGTGCGCTTAAAGTCGTTGAGAAACATTCTTACTCTGTACAAGTGGTAGAGATTAGATCTTAAAGGATGGTTCTCTCTATCTCTCTCTCTCTCTCTGAAGAGACGTTTGAGACTGGTATTTGTCTGTTAATAGAGTTTTGATTTAATCTCTGTCGAGTGTCTCACTTCATTGGTCAAGACGTCTAAGAAGACACTTGTGAAAGGTCACTTGATGTGAGGCGTTAGCATGTCTGTTCACTGAGCCAAGTGTCCAGGGTTCAATTTACAGTATGGCTGAAAATGGTGGTTTAACCTTTCATAGTGATAAATTAGGGAGGATTGGGTTTTTTGTGTACAACTAGAGTAATTTTCAAAATAAAAGTAATTATGTTGTTACCAAACCTATGTCAGATATAATCATTTGAGCCGGAGACCCCTAACTGACCTAAGAAGGTGTGAGTCAATGGACCGGATTCGAACTCTCTGCAGTTTAGTATATTGCGATAGGCTGTTTTTTTTTCACTCTCCATCTATGCAAATGTGGGCACACTTCCTCTAATATTGGCTTGCGGCTTAAGTGGTTAATTTGTTTTGCGTTAATATTAGTTATTATATCATCGAGCTCGTGTGGTCTAGAAATAATATGTGTGCCAGATCACTAGGTAATTACACTTGAGTTTCCATTTTAGAAACAGGTTATAGGGAAGTCGGGGGTTTGATCCCACAGCAAGCTATTTTTTGGGGTAAATTTTCATAAACCGTTTTCCGTTTCCAACTCTGGAAAATTGAGATGTATTCCCTTAGTAAATCTAATTTATTCAGCCTTACTTCTTTCTTGTGACAAGTATTAGACATGTAGAACGATGGGAGGTTGTGTGTAAGTTTTAATAAATATTCAGTGTAAGCTAAACAAATCCACGCCATAGTACTCAATATTATAGAATCCTTCATCAGCGTCGAGAGTATTTAGGGAGGTTTTTCTAATAGACTTTCCATTCTCCATCCGTGCAAACGTGGGCACACTTCCTCTAACTTTGGCTTGAGTCTTAAGTGGATAATTTGCGTTGCGTAAATGTTATTTATTATGTCAACATAGTTTCGAGCCTTAACCGATATTTGATATTGAATTTATGTAAAAGTTATATATTATTTCATCAAAATATAATTGCGAACTTTAAATTTCTTTGATATTTAAGTGGCTAATTTGTTTGGTGTAAACGTTATTTATTATGTCAACATAGTTTCGAGCCTTAAAAGATATTTGATATTGAATTTACGTAAAAGTTATACAATATTTCATCAAAATATAATTGCAAACATAAAATTTCTTTGTTGTTTAAGTGGCTAATTTGTTTGGTGTAAACGTTATTTATTATATCACTAAAATATAGTTTCGAGAATTAAATTATATTTAATATTGCATTTAATACTACTTATGAATTTTTGTAAAAGTTATATAATCGGAAAAATATAGATGGGAACATTAAATGATATGTAAAATAAATTCAAGTTTTTCATAATTGTATTCAATACTACTTCTGAATTAATGTAAGAGTTATATAATCGGTAAAATATAGATGAAAACGTTAAATGATATGTAAAATAAAACTTTTTTTTGTGTGTGGAACCGAAGGGGGCGCCCCATTTGAAACGCCATATTCTTCTTTCGGGTTTGACAACTACTGGGCATGAAGCACCCGGTGAAAGATATCGGGATTCGAATCTGTGTTGGGCGAGGTTGGGGGGGGGTTTTGAATACCTGCCGAGGTGTAGTGTTGGTAGTTCTCACTAAATGTTTTCCCGCTCTCCCTCCACGTAAACGCTGGAACATTTCCTTACTCCCCCCCCCACCACGCAAATGTGGCTTAAACCTTCCCAATTCCGAATCCAGATGGACTCGCGGTTCTGCTTCTTCTTTCAATCTGTTGTAATATTTGGTTTGGTTGAAGAGTCAGCCTCGTAAAGATTGTTAACTCTCTAAAAAGTGTGCATAGTGATAGATACCCGTCTCGATGGCGCAGTTGGTTAACGCGCCAGATTCGTGTTGAGCTAGACTGCCGAGGACGTGGAGAACGAGGTTCGAATCTCGGTCGGGTAAACTAGGGGTGTTTTTTCACTCTCCCTCCACGCGCAAATGCGGGTGAAACCTTTCCAATTCCAATCCATTAGCGTAAATAGTACTTAAGCGAACCCGAACGGTTAGTTATACGCGGTGCTAGAGAGCAAACTCATGCACGGCCGTGGTTTAGAAGAGTGGGTCGCTGGTTCGGTGCCATGATTGACCTCCTCCCTCCCCCCGCCCCTCATCCTACAACACCCCGTGGTTATATCGCGTGAGGGCGGATTTAAATTAGGTCGATACATGCGGTCAATAAGGGACTCTAGTTTGAGCCCATACCTGCACTTTTGTTTATGTTTTCAGCCTCTCATAGTTAAATATAGTTTATACATCGGTGGTCGCGGGCTACATGTCGTCAGGCTCGCACTAAGTGTGTGTAAAGCTCGAACCGGTATAGAAACAACTGTTTTAGAGTCCTCAAAGAGCCTTTTTTCGGACAATATTTATAAAATAATACTACAGTTTCGGTGATATGCTATAGGTATTGATAGTATATCAAATAGGTTGCTGCAGATCACTTGTCTTGACGTATGAATACGTGAAACTAAATCTAGTGGCTTTTTTAGTTGGGGGACTGTAGTTCAGTGAGACAGTGCTCGGCTGTCATGTTCATCTCTAGGATTCGGTTCGAATCTCGTTGGGGTGCAGTGGGAATAAATCACGATATTGAGATTATTCTTGCATATATATGTTTTCTCTCTTGCGGGCCGTGCCAAACGTCTATATTAATGGTACAGGAATCTATAATAATAAAAGGAAGCGTTTGTCTGTTTGTGTGCGATGCCCAGCCAAATCTACGGCACGCAGAGATCTGAAATTTTAACATAAATGTACGGGAGTGTGTCCGAATGCACCTCGAAGCCGGATTTTTTAACAAAATACCGCAGTGGGTCACGGTCAACGCAGTGTTGGATTGCTAGTTATGAATAAAGTCGCGTTTGCAATGTACTGGATCAAATATTCAATCGCCACCTTAGTGCATTCGATAGCATGTCTGTATACTAAACTATCGGTCCCTGGTTAAAATCTATGTGCTTTGAATAACATTTGCTTAATCTATTTATAAACCATGTTTGAGCTAAATGATTATCGGACATTATCTGGCTGATTCAATTACTATGTGTTAGATTAGAAGAGCTTGATTTAAATGTGTATTCGGTAGTATATCATGGTACCAAATGCCACTATATGTTTAAAGTGTTAAGTTAGCGATGCGTAAGTACGTATAACCGAACGGGTAGTAAGACGCTGTGCTAATAATAACACGTCTTATTATTTGTATGACTGACTTGCACACCTAATGAATGTAGAAATTAGAGAAAACTAGTTGTCCGTTGGCTAAAGTGTTTGTAGTTCGCTGACGTAATAAACCTTCTCCCTAACAGTTTGTTGGCATGTTTTGAAACAAAACTATCAGAGCGGGAAACCAGTACTGATGTTTAGAGGGTGTAAGGGTTGTACTCTACCGGCGAGAGGAAGTCCCCAATCCTATTCTCTGTTTGACAAATATTCTCTTAATATCTGGGCACTGCTGGGGAGAGGGAGTCCCTGTTCAATCACCTCTTTGGCAAATATCTAATATCAGGGCTAATTTCTTGCCCACACATTAAGAATATATTCATGAACGATACTTATTTTTTTTTCAGAACAAGAAAACAATTACAATTATGTGTGACTAAAATCCGAACTTTCTTAATGTTTGTATTTATAATAGCAATCTGCTTTTCATAGACAAAAAAAAGAAAAACCTTTGTCATTATTATTATTATATATCTACAATTACTTATATAAATAAATGATACCGGGACTTTCTCTCACTTCTAATCTTTGTGGAGGTACGTGATAGGTCTGTAGAAACACTAAGCTTTTGTGAAACTAAATAATAGGTATTTACAGTGTTGTAGAAACACTACACCAAATATACTCTGTTTCCTAATCTAAGCTACTAGAAAAGTATTAACACTGTTTAGCGTGAGTTATATCGGTGTAGTGCACAATACTTTCTCTTTAGCTTAGGGAAGCTAGGTGTGACCCTTGGTATGGTAAGCTATGTGATACTGCATCTTTGGAGCACCTTATATAAATAATCGTAATAGTAACTTATTATAGGCATATTTATATTCCTTGTTTGCTCTAACAGAACCAGATAATAGGGCTATGCATCGCAACGCGACCTAAGATTACAAAACCTTCAACGGAAAATAATAATA
The DNA here is from genome assembly GCA_033556935.1 of Timema podura. Classification (NCBI taxonomy): domain Eukaryota; kingdom Metazoa; phylum Arthropoda; class Insecta; order Phasmatodea; family Timematidae; genus Timema; species Timema podura. Next base: position 61,228,968 of record JAVRXN010000002.1, on the reverse strand, counting down.
TTCCAATAATAACTTTATCAGTTTTAGAATCAGGCACTCCTCCAGTTGATGATGATGATGATGATTTTGATGTAGATGCGGTGATGCATAAACTGATACCACGTTATTTTGATTTAGATATTTAAATCGTACTCGCATATTAATTGATCTAAAAGTTATATATTTAAAATAATTTCAAGATATATAATTGTACTACTTATGTTTTTTTTTTTTGTTTTTTGTAAAAGTTTAATATATTATTATATCAAAATATATTTTTTGCGAACATTAATTAACTGAATTTCTTTTTTGTTTGAGTTGCTAATTTGCTTAGTGTAAATGTTAATAATAATAATAATAATAATAATAATAATAATAATAATAATAATAGACTTTAATGGCGAAGTTAAGACTACCGCCTTTTCTTACACTTAACCAATACAATTAAAATGAAATTTAACAAAATGACATAGTATATAAAAACACACAAAAAAGGTATAAAAACTAGAGCTAAGATGGACAAGGATTATGTAATATGAAAACGCCCACACACACACACACACACACACACACACACACACACACACACACAAACAAGTTGTGATTACGTCTCACACTCCTCAATCTCACGAATGAGCTTTCACACGCAGCTTATTTGCGACTTTTCGCTTGGAACTATTCAATCATCAGATATAGTTTCCTATTTAAAACTTAACAACAACAACATATTAATTTACGTGAAGGCTATATATATTTAAAATAATTTCAAGATCCACATAATTGTATCACTTATGATTTTTTTTGCGAACATAAATTAACTGAATTTCTTTGTTGTTTGAGTTGCTATTTTGCTTAGTGTAAATGTTATATAACATGTCATCAGCTATAGTTTCCTATTTAAAACTTAACAACAACATATTAACTTACGTGAAAGTTATATATATATTTAAAATAATTTCAAGATACACATAATTGTATTAATTATGATTTTTTTTTGTAAAATTTTAATATATTATTATATCAAAATATTTTTTGCGAACATTAATTAACTGAATTTCTTTGTTGTTTGAGTTGCTAGTTTGCTTAGTGTAAATGTTATATATTATGTCAACAGATATAGTTTCATATTTAAAACTTAAAATCAACATATTAATTTACGTGAAAGTTATATATTAGTGAATTTAAATGTATAATTGTATAATTGTATTACTTATGTATTGTCAAAGTTATATATATCAAAATATATCGCGAAAATAAAATTTCTTTGTTGTTTAAGTGTTGTGTGAATAAATATTATAAAACTGTTATGTTTGTGTTTTAATGTCTACAACCGAACTCTCTCTCTCCCTCTCTCTCTCTGTCTCTCTCTGTCCCTAGAACAGCACTCCGACCGATGATTTTGCTGTAGACGCCGCATTTCCTTTCTGTCTTTGACTCTCCAATCAAACATATTCTACCACGAATTTAAAAAATAATAATAACACATAAATCAATTTAGGTCTTATGAATTGTACAAGTAACTAAGCGGAGCTCTGCCTGTATGATTGGTTGAGAAGTTCGAACACTTGTGGTATTTCCAGCTCTCCCTCCATGCAAATGCGGGTACCTCTCATAAATACTTTCACTATTCCTTGCCCTTTTGTCAGGCACATCTAATTCCGGCTGAGGGAAATTGAATCCCTGCCGTGTAAACTGTAGGTATTTCTTCCCCGTGGCTGATACCTACATCCGTGCATGTCGACGGACGATACCATACAAACAATTTCAGTATACTTTTACGGTGGGGGATGGAGGCCACTAACTGAGGATTATAAATAACCGTAAGGCTTCCGAGGCCCGTGCTTGTGCATAATTATAGCTGTGCCAATGCTCTCTAGTTGCGACTCCAGAAAAACCCATTGCAGATGGGGGAGGTTTGCCAGGGTCAATGACATAGCTCACGGTTTCAAGATCACGATCTATTCTTGTCTCGACTTGTCTTGTCAACCCGTCAAACTGACGCCAGTCACCAGGGAAAACCCATTGCCACATAGAAGGGACGGATTGCGACATCATGATATATTCTTGTCTCGACTTGTATTGCCAACCCGCCAAGTTGGCGCCGGGTTGCGACAGAGCGATGACGTTATCGGAAAAACCCATTGCCGGGGGAGAGTTGCCAGGGTCAATGACCTAACTCACTGTTTCAAGGTCACGATCTATTCCTGTCTCGACTTCCCTGGTCGAGCCGCCAAACTGGCGCCGGGTTGCGACATAGGGAAAACCCATTACCACAGTAGGGTGGGGGGAGAGGTTGCGACATCCTGATCTATTCCTGTCTTGTCAAGCCACCAAATTGGCGCCGGGTTGCGACAGAGCGATGACGTCATCGGGAAAACCCGCTACCGGGGGGAGCAGAGGGGAGGGGGGAAAAGCCAACAGCCAATCAGAGCGAGGGGGCGTGGTCACGTGACCAAAACCGACCAATCAGAGCGCTGTTCTATATGGGCCACCTAACTACTCACGAGCTTCATTGATAAATACCACATTTTGTTAGACGCACCATGGATAAGCGAGAGTATAGTATTAGATTTTTTAAAACTTCCAACAACGCCGATATTAGTCTAATATTTCTATATCAAATCGTGGTTTGTTAGAATACAATGGTTGCCATATTTGTATGACCATCAGCAAAGTGAAATGACCTATACTCCATTCACGGTAGGAATCACTCTCTGAAAGGTCTTTTTTCCTACCAATATTCTACTATATAATAGATTTCTGGTAGGGAAAAAGGCCTTTCAAAAAACAATTCCTACGCTGAACAGACTTTAGCGCCTGTTTGAGGCTGGTGTTCCACAGGACTCATGTTCCGGGACCGTTGCAATGTTCTTTATATTTAAATAATATCATTGCCTTGACGTACTGTAAATATCATATGCACGCTGAATGAATTCATACATATCCCTACTGATTGTTTTCAATAAATACAGATACACAACTTATAACAAATAGAGTTAAGTTGCAATAAATGCTTGGTCTGAAATAAATGGTAAATCAAAACTCGTCATTTTTATATGAATTCGTAGTTCCCTTGTCTGCACCGATTGTAAGTACTTTTGATTGTTTTGTATATATCTCTTACAAGCTGCCATGTTTATAAAGTATCTTTGGTAATTTTTCAACTAATGATTCGTTAGCTTATGATCGCTGTAGTGACATTTGGTCTCTTGGCTAGTTTCACAATCATCTCTTTAAATTTATAACTCCTTGCGGTCAGCTTTGTTTGCAGGTTATTTTATTTACCCAGTACGTCGTTGTAAAGTTCCTGGTGGCCAAATTTCTTGTTGGTCATCTCGTCAGTTGCCAACCCCTGGTTGAACAGGGCTGTAAAGTTTCCCACCTATTTCTTCCTATCACTGGATAGTTGGAGAAACTTCAAGCAAGAACCACCACTTTTTATAAGGTTTTGATAGAAAACAAAACAAAAAAAAGACAACTTTGTTGGAGAAGTTGAGTTAAATCCTCCATCTTTTCCTTGAATAATAATCATGTTTTCCTAATTGCGGCAAAGTTGTTAAGTGCAAAACTCTCCCTCCCCGTCTCTTGTTCGTGGAAAGGTCGGAGTTGGTGCTCGCAGCGCTTTAGTGCGCTTCATTTGGCGCATGAATAATTCAGAGGTGTTCGTGGCTCGCTGTGACGCACGGGCGCGCTATGCAGATGAGGGGGGGGGACTTGTTCGTTGGTTAACAGACTGACAGACTTCCTCCCCCACTTGAACACTTCAACACAAACTTCTGCTAGAGCGAAAACTGAACCTTTTCATGTTAGTTCCAAGGAACAGTCGAGACGACTGATAACTTTCTTTGTTCTCGTATTTTAAACAGGTTGAAATCTTTTTATTTGCGTGCGTGCCACAGTTTCAATTGTTGTTTATCAAAATCGAGGGGCTGGTAGCGACTGGGAACACACTGACAAGGAACTCCGAATGGTTTGTGCCTCGTAATATTTCGCACCACGTATATACTTAGCCAACGTGTCAAGTGGCAAGGTACACACTAAATTGTATACTTTTTATTATTAGTATTATTATACATTGATCAACTGTTTTGGTATGTTCATCCCATTGCAACTCGTGGTCATTTATTGAACCACATACAGGATCGTCGCTACCTTCATTCATTGAGCTACATACTAGATCGTTGCTATCTTCATTCCATTGTGACTCGTGGTCATTTATTGAACTACATATGTGACTTGCTACCTTCATTCCATTGTGACTCTTGGTCATTTATTGAAATTGTTGGTACGCTCATCCCATTGTGACTTCAGAGGTGGTTTATTTAATCATAGATGAAACTTTGTGTTCACTACAAAAAACTGGTTGATATTCTTTTCTACTTCTAATTTTTAGAACGAACTATTTATACTGAGTGATACCATGTTTCAAACTACACACTTAAATCTGGGCTATACATATTCATGCGTAAAACTTAGCTTATTAATATGGTTTTGGTATATGTTTACACTTATCATGCAGTGCGCAGTAAATTGATTTTATACATTTTCTCTAATACAAATATGTTTGTTGTATCTTTTTTCTAAAATGTATTTGTCGTAAATATTGGTAGATCCAAGCTTGTTTTATCCTAATGAAGTGAATAATTTTTTTTTTTACTAAAGGAACAATATTTTATTTTAGGTATAAGTATATATAGATAAATGTGATTTTCGATTCATTTTAAAAGTTTAGCTATGCTCACAATGTCACTATAAAATACATTAATAAAATGTTTAATGAAAAGTATTTAAGCTATTATTTTATTTTCAACCTAAAATATCAGACATGAATATTCTGGAATAACTATCCCAAATATTATAAATTTTCAAAAGTCCCACATCATTATTGGCAATTATATATAAATATATGTATGTATATATATATGCAGTGGTTGATTTCTAAAATTCTGGTACCGGAACGCACTACCAGGGAGTCTACCTCTCCTCCCCAGAATTAAAAGAAATTAAGCTTCAAAAGACGTGTTTTTAAGACATTGTTTTCTTCTCAAAACAGAAGATGTTTCATAATGTGATTGTGTTTGAATGAATTTTGTGTTAGCCTTAATAGAGGTACCGGAACGCCACTTTGCCGCGTTCCGTCAGAAGTTAAGTACTGTATGTATCTAAAGGAAGGTGTATGCCATGTAAAGCGGGGCCAAATGTTGTAGATGAATGTGTGAAAAAGAGAAACATTAAAAGTTTTAAGAAGAAAGCAGCATGTACGGCTTGGTGTAGACTATGGATGTTATTGAAGCTAAGGGAGTATATAGTATGCAAGGATAGAGAAGTGTTGAGAAAGTTATTGAGGATGGATTAATTACGGAGTTTTTTTTTATCTAAATGCACAGTTTCTTGCCTACACTGTAAGGAAACGGTGGGATTAGGTATGTAGCCTATGTATTTAGTATTTGTGTTTGCAAATGCCAGATGTTTTCATAAATGGGTTTTCATAGTTTAGTCATAGGCCCAACACGAAACATATAAATATAAGTGCGACAACTTCCAACAGAAGGATAACTATTCTAAATTGGTTTGTTTCATCCTCTTTTTAAGATAAGCTACTTTGTATTATCTGTCTTGGCCTTGCCTTCTGCTGGTTAGTTGTTCATTTCTTGCCTTTTGCTGGTTGGTTGTTCATTTCTTGCCTTCTGCTGGTTGGTTGTTCATTTCTTGCCTTTTGCTGGTTTATTGTTCATTTCTTGCCTTCTGCTGGTTAGTTGTTCATTTCTTGCCTTTTGCTGGTTTATTGTTCATTTCTTGCCTTTTGCTGGTTTATTGTTCATTTCTTGCCTTCTGCTGGTTAGTTGTTCATTTCTTGCCTTCTGCTGGTTAGTTGTTCATTTCTTGCCTTCTGCTGGTTAGTTGTTCATTTCTTGCCTTTTGCTGGTTTGTTGTTCATTTCTTGCCTTCTGCTGGTTAGTTGTTCATTTCTTGCCTTTTGCTGGTTTGTTGTTCATTTCTTGCCTTCTGCTGGTTAGTTGTTCATTTCTTGCCTTCTGCTGGTTAGTTGTTCATTTCTTGCCTTCTGCTGGTTAGTTGTTCATTTCTTGCCTTTTGCTGGTTTGTTGTTCATTTCTTGCCTTCTGCTGGTTGGTTGTTCATTTCTTGCCTTTTGCTGGTTTATTGTTCATTTCTTGCCTTCTGCTGGTTAGTTGTTCATTTCTTGTCTTCTGCTAGTTGGTTGTTCATTTCTTGCCTTCTGCTGGTTAGTTGTTCATTTCTTGCCTTCTGCTGGTTAGTTGTTCATTTCTTGCCTTCTGCTGGTTAGTTGTTCATTTCTTGCCTTTTGCTGGTTAGTTGTTCATTTCTGACCTTCTGCTGGTTGGTTGTTCATTTATAGTCTTCTGCTGATTGGCTGTTTATTTCTGGCCTTCTGCTTGCCAGATATTTTTCAGTATTGGCCTTCTGCTGGTGAGTCTTACTGTACCAATTTCCCCACCAATAGCTGTTGTTTTGCCTTTTTTTGGTCGATAACTCTTAAGCCATATTAGATACACGAATCTAGACTTATAAAAACCATGAAAAATTCAAGATGCATATTTATCATGTAAAATCCTAATAGTCGAGGTTCAAGTGATACTAGTACAGCCCTAAAAACAACTTGTACTGCAGCATGACCTCTCATAAAAGGTCCGCGTTTACTGTCTGTTGAAAGTGCTCGTAACCTGCTCCACTCCCGGCATTTTATTAACATTGCTCTCTTAAACAACTGCTGCAGGGCTATAGTGGCTCATGTCACCTTACCTTTGTTTCTACACACAATTTGCCAGTCAAACACACATTATTTGAAATAATTTAGCTCGTTGGTTCACAAATATATTGATCCGCACTAACCAGTTTACTGTTTACAATTTACTAAGAGTATTCCAGTACAATACATTAATACATATTGTTATAAGATAATATGCTTTGCTAATTTTAAAATGTATGTTAATACAAAACACATTAAACCTTTAAGCGTTTAACTGTTCAAGTTATTTAGATGGCATAAAATGTTAATTAGGTGGCATAAAATGTTAATTGGGTGGATTTTGAGTTGCTAAGGTTAATTTATACTTTAAAATTGAAATACAGGTTGAAACTTTTGTCCAGCAGCGTTGGGACCTGACCAAGGCCGTAGCCAGGGAGGGGTTTTGGGGGTTCAAACCCCCCGCGAAATTTTATGAACAAAAAATATATGGCTTTATTTATGGTTCAAACAATATTAAAATTAAGATACAAATACAAATACAAATTAGGGGGCTGTGTTAACATAAAAAGCACTTCAGAGAGCTTCTAGAGGTTTTAAATATTTATAAATTTTCCTAGCCTTCGGCATTTTGAGGGTTATTTTACCATAAAAAAACTTCACAGAGCTTCAAAAAGTGTTTAATATTTAGACATTTTCCAAGCCTTCGGCAGTTAGTGTGTTATTTTACCATGAAAAAAACCACTTCAGAGAGCTTCTAGCACTGTTTATCATTTAGAATTTTTTTCTATCTTCCAGCAATTGGGGGATGTGCCCACCAAACCCCCCTGAAATTATTGGCTGGCTACGGCCTTGGACCTGACAGACGTCGGTCTATACTATTTATTGTATTCTATATTTCATAATATATTATTATATATCACCGTATTGTTTCTGCATTTATATATTACTGTTTAGTAAATATTTAAATTTTTTATATTATATATACATTTAATCTTGAAAGGGTTAACTGGTTTAAGAATGTATCTACTCTATTCGATTCTATTTTGAATTTGTAACAAAGTAGGTAGCATTTGTTTGAATCTCCGTTCTTAGTAACAAATTAATAGAACGAGGTTACTTACTATTACGTATTATTATTATTATTATCATTAATAATAATAATAAGATACTATAACTTATTTAAAGATACTTCTAGTGCCAATAAATTTTAATTAAACTGTAATTAAAGATTATAAATTTTATTTTTGCATAGGGTTCTATAGTAGTTAATTATTTTAATTTTGGAGGCCATCTTCTTAGTGGCTAAGATCATTATATTTATTTGAAGGGGGACGAGGCTTTATTCTAAAAAGTTATGGAAATCAACTTTGACCATTTAGATAACCAACACCAAAGCACACCAGGTGGACCAGGTTCACTGTCAAGGTTTTTTATTTTTATTTTTACTAAGAAGATTATTTATTTTCATGGTTAAGACTTAGGGGCCTATTTCTATTTTTCCTCCAACAGATGAGAAGCCATATTGTTGCATTTTTTAAAGACATTACGAGAAATTAAAGACAAGTTATATTTTGAAAAAATAAAAGGAATGGCTAGTCAAAATTAAAACGAACCGTCAAACGGGGTGAAGGTGACTACTTTTCAACTTTAAATAGCTTTAAGCAATACAAATTATTAAAAATAAAAAATTAAATATTATAAGAGTCTTGGTCTCAAATATATATAAAAAACATCCCTTAGCTATTTTTAGTTTGATTAAAACATGAATAAATTAACTATTTTCTACTTGGGGTGAAGTTGACCAAACAATGATTTAATTTTATAAAATATTTTTGATAAGTGCTAGGGTGATGGATAAGCTGGTTTCAAACACTTTTTATATTACAGGATTTTTTTAATATATTTTATTACAAATATATAGTTGTGAAATTAAAATATAAAACACTGAAAGATTAAAATACTAAAGAATAGAACTTATTCAATTTATTAGACTATTTAAGACTTGTTCTGGACACAGGTTTATTCAGCAGGAACACTTTCATGTAAAATGTAGTCCCCGTTGTTAAGTTTATAACCAGGCACTAAATACATGCCCCACTTTGCATAGGTCCCTTTGTCAACAATGATTGACCTATCTGAGTCTCTTCCAAATTGGAAAAAATGTTTGGCCACAATGGTTTTTTTTTTTTTCCCCCTTTTCGGCCATGTACACGATTCACAAATGTTCCTTTGGGTATATTATATGTTTTACATGCCTCAGTCATTGCAATTTTCTCCTTCAAATATAAATGTAATTCTTTTTCCATGTCATGCTCACTGTATTGGCACAGTTTCTTGCTATTAGGCCTCTGAATATATTTCCTTGGCATCTTTAGCAGCGACAATAGTGGTAAGATTAGTTAACGATAGACAAAAATATAAATTTATAAGAAATAAACTGAAAATACTAAAATGCCTCATGGGCCGAAACAAAATAAATTTTAACTAGCTATATTTGAAGCTAAGGCCTATTTTGGCTGTTCTAATCAAATGCAACTAGATTTATAGGTAACTTAATATTGTGATCAATAAAATATGACCCGCCTCTGTGGCGTAGTTGGCTAACGCGCTAGTCGTGTTGAGCCCGACTGCCGAGGACGGGGAGATCGAGGTTCGAATCTCGGTCGGGTGAACTGGGGGTGGTTTTTCCTAAATGGTTTTCCACTCTCCCTCCACGCAAATGCGGGTTCACTTCCTCTATTCAACCTTCCCAATTCCTAATCCATTAGCGTAATTAGTACTTAAGCGTATAACCCGAACGGGTAGTAAGACGCGGTGCTAAATAATAATAATAATAATAAAATATGAAGAATAATAAGCCTATTGTTATTTTAACTTGTAATTTATTTATATTTTTCTTAAAAACATAACCTTTAAAATTACCAAAGCTTATTACAAAGCACTAGAGTATGGATTTTGTTCATTTTTATCAATACTATATATTAGCACACTTCCAAATATTAATAAATTAATGTTTACCTGCTTTCTTTAGAATCATTTAATTGTTTTAAACATAAATTCTTCAAAGACATAAACACCACGTGGAAAATCATAAATGTTGCAGGCTGGTCAACTTCACCCCCATAAAATATACAACTTGCACAGTTTTATATTTTTAGATAATATTAGGGTTAAAAATTATTGTTTCTTCTTGCTATCATATTAGTTACGTTCAAAAGTCTTGAGGCATTTTTTTTTCTTGTAGAATTTTTCTGTTCAAGCTATAGATAAAAACCCAGAATCAATACTGTTCCAGGGTGACCTGGCGGTTTAGGGGTAAGGTGTCAGACTCCTATGCTGGAGGTCCGGAGTTCGATCTTCGGTCCGGAACAGATTTATCTGACTGCCAAACCATTCTTTCACCTCTGACAAGACGTGTATTAATCACAACTTGTGAATGTGAGGAATGCCAGGCCTCCACCGTGGTTCGGATTAAAGCTTTAGGTCCTCCATTTAATCTCACAATCACCCTACCATCACACATTAGTGAAAGTGCTTATAATCCGAGCGGGTAGCAAGACGCGGTGCTAATAATAATAATAATAATAATAATAATAATAATACTTTTCTAAGGTTAAAATATTTGATAAAAAATATTATGCTAATTTTTTTATATTTCAGTTTAATTGTTTATGAGCATCCAAACTGGACTACAAATGTGATGAGAATGTATGTTTAAAAAAATTAAATTTGTAATTAATTAATTAATTAATAAATAAATAGTAATTTTAAGGAAAATAAACGAATTTGAAAAACTTGGTCAACTTCACCTCATATGACGGAACCTTTTTTTCCGCTATTTTTATTTTCATTATAATCAACAAAGCAGCAGGACATAAACTGCATGATCAACAATAGATTTTATCTTCTTGTAAATATTTTTGGAAACATATATTCAATCTGTGTTGTAACGAACATTGCCGATTGCCTGGATCCCAATATGTTACTAATAATTCAACCAAAATACATTTATATTAACAATGACATTGTGAAACTACAATTACTTTCTTACTGCATTTTAAAGGAAATTATTACAAGGTACATTCATTCGTCGTCTAGACAATAGTTCTAGCTAAGGGTTATACTTTCATAAAATCCAACAATGGAAATACCTGGTAAATGTTTAGGCTACCTACCTAAATTTAGGATATTTGACTTGTTGAGGGCCGCCATCATTCTGAAGTTCCACTAAGCACCACATAATATATCGCTTATACGGGCTCGTCTGACTTGGGGCATTATTTATTGTTTGTATTATCTTATAAAAGGGTTTGTTTATTATAATAAAGGCTCAGGTTTTTAATGTTTAGTTATTAATTGTTTAGTAATAATATTAACTTAGATATCCAATCATTTGGTACGACCGTGTTTTCGGGATATTTCGTGTGAGATCGGGATGGTCTTTCTTTAAACTACACTCCACAGAGCAGTGAGTTATGAATAATGTAATGAACGATGTCTTAGGTCGGTTTGTTGGCTTTGAGTGTTTGTTTACTGACGATATCTCTCGTTCTTCATGAATGGTTTGTATTTTGATTATTTAAATAACTTTTCGAACTTGATAGATCAAAATGAATACCGGTAGTTTTGTTTTTAGTTTAAGTATTACCTATTACTGTGTTCTGATCGGACTAACATTTGAGGAAGACAATCCCAGAAGGCTTTCGAGGACTCTCTTAAAATGTACGCCCTTAAGTGGTGTGTTTAAATATACAGTGTAGCAAAAAGTGTGAATATCCGATATTAGCCATCAGCTCAGCGCACACATCTGAGCAAGGGTGTTGTATGACCGATATTAGCCATCAGCTCAGCGCACACATCTGAGCAAGGGTGTTGTATGACCGATATCAGCCATCAGCTCAGCTCACACATCTGAGCAAGGGTGTTGTATGACCGATATCAGCCATCAGCTCAGCTCACACATCTGAGCAAGGGTGTTGTATGACCGATATTAGCCATCAGCTCAGCTCACACATCTAAGCAAGGGTGTTGTATGACCGATATCAGCCATCAGCTCAGCTCACATATCTGAGCAAGGGTGTTGTATGACCGATATCAGCCATCAGCTCAGCTCACACATCTGAGCAAGGGTGTTGTATGACCGATATCAGCCATCAGCTCAGCTCACACATCTGAGCAAGGGTGTTGTATGACCGATATCAGCCATCAGCTCAGCTCACACATCTAAGCAAGGGTGTTGTATGACCGATATCAGCCATCAGCTCAGCTCACACATCTAAGCAAGGGTGTTGTATGACCGATATCAGCCATCAGCTCAGCTCACACATCTGAGCAAGGGTGTTGTATGACCGATATCAGCCATCAGCTCAGCTCACACATCTGAGCAAGGGTGTTGTATGACCGATATCAGCCATCAGCTCAGCTCACACATCTGAGCAAGGGTGTTGTATGACCGATATTAGCCATCAGCTCAGCTCACACATCTAAGCAAGGGTGTTGTATGACCGATATCAGCCATCAGCTCAGCTCACACATCTGAGCAAGGGTGTTGTATGACCGATATCAGCCATCAGCTCAGCTCACACATCTGAGCAAGGGTGTTGTATGACCGATATCAGCCATCAGCTCAGCTCACACATCTGAGCAAGGGTGTTGTATGACCGATATCAGCCATCAGCTCAGCTCACACATCTGAGCAAGGGTGTTGTATGACCGATATCAGCCATCAGCTCAGCTCACACATCTGAGCAAGGGTGTTGTATGACCGATATCAGCCATCAGCTCAGCTCACACATCTGAGCAAGGGTGTTGTATGACCGATATCAGCCATCAGCTCAGCTCACACATCTGAGCAAGGGTGTTGTATGACCGATATCAGCCATCAGCTCAGCTCACACATCTGAGCAAGGGTGTTGTATGACCGATATTAGCCATCAGCTCAGCGCACACATCTGAGCAAGGGTGTTGTATGACCGATATCAGCCATCAGCTCAGCTCACACATCTGAGCAAGGGTGTTGTATGACCGATATTAGCCATCAGCTCAGCGCACACATCTGAGCAAGGGTGTTGTATGATCTTACATTTTATTTTATATCTACCTACCAGGCATTTTGTCAATAAGTCTACATTTACTGGTAAGTGTAAGAATTTCAACTATTATCGCCACTAAGATTTTTTAAGCCAAACATAGTTTGATAAGTCTTATCAACTAAAGTTGTGATGCTAGGTTATCGCATCCATTTCGACGAGTAAAGCTAACTTTCACAAAATAGCTACTTTAAAGTGATCCAGCCTTAAGATTTATTTATTACGTAATATAAAAACTAAAGGCGATCAATTTAATTAGCGACCATATTGATAGTTACTTACGCGTCACTTTGTAGCCATATTGAAGAACTCTATTGTAATTACTAAAACTTTATTTTTTTTACAATTTGAAGAACTTTAATGATATAACTTAGCAATCAAATGCTTAACTACTATATTCTATTGTCACTTTGAACTATATTTTCATAACTAATATAAATAAACTTTGTGTTTATTTTGTCGTAAAACAAACTATCGCCTCATTCTATTTATCAGAGGGTTGATAAACAACTGTACATTCATCCATTCCTCTAGATATTCTATTATATCTGGCTACTTCAAGCTACTTTGAGTTTGTTATAATCTTAGAATACTCGATAAATTATTTAATCAATTTATTCTCGATACAAACTCTAAATCCATTTAAGTTGGGTTCCTCTTCCTTGTACATTAAGCTTAGACCCAGCTCCATAGTTGGTGCCAGCCACTCTGCACTGTACTTTATCCCAGCTAGAAGCGAGTGACCATATCACACTCTTTACTGTGCATGGACTCTGATCTGTACTTTACAATCCAGTGAACGTAATACGTCCTTGTCACAAGGATTTATCGCAAGAGGTACATTTAGAAGGGAGTTACAGTGCACTAACATTATATTTTATTAAAAATTCTGCTTGTGGGGTGGGGGATGAAAGGGTGATAGAGGGAGCGAACAATTAACTAATGGCAAAACTATTTTACATTTTGGATCAAGGCTAACAAAGTTGAAATAGCTTCCCGTGTAAATTCATTTTCAAACCATTCAAGAAATAGATTTGTTGTTATTTACCCTTCCTTTTTACCTCGATATAAAATGGGGGTGGGGGATAAATCGCCCCTCCTTAAAGTCCTTTGGTCGCATACTTTCAAATTACCATGATCTTGCACTTATGGCTAAAATAATTCAGATGACACACATAACTGTCAGCCTATCCTTTGAATCCTTCTCTCTAATATTGTTATTGGATGAATTGTTCGAAGTGTGTTAGTTGTGTTTTTAGCAGAAATAGCAGACATGCATTTTATTTATGGCCATGTCAATGAAATGTTGCTACCGCACGTCTTCTCTACAAGGGAACATTTGTGAAAATACACTGATGGCTGTGGGAGTCCCAGAAGTGTGTCAACTCTCGATGTGGTATTTAGTGTTTTGAGAAGAGTGGAACAGAATCCAGGAACTAGTGTCAGAATAATTGCAGCACTTGAAGGTATCACTTCACCTCTGGTCCGGAGAAAATTCCCTGAACAGTTGCTGTGCCCGTACGATATTCAACGAGTGCTTATCAATAAAGAGTTGTGTTTAGTCAATGGCTTCTCGGAAAATGTGCTGTGAACCCAGGCTTCGTTGTTGACATTATTTTTTTTACTGATGAGGCTGGATTTATTAAAGATGCCATTGTGAACATTCATAATACTCATGTTTGGGCAGACGAACATCTTTATGCCATTCTTGAATCAAGACACTAACAACGATATTCAATACATGTTTGGCTGGCTATTTTAGGAGACATACTGATAGGACAAGGTACTCGTTTTGCCGAACATGCTAACAAGTGCAGGCTATTGTATGATCTACCCAATTTATTGTGTCCCTTAGAGAAAGACAATGAATGTGGCATTTACATGAACATTTACATCAATGAGACATTTAGTAGAATAGTGATATGTCGAGGAGGCCCAGTCTTATGTCCCACCTGGTCCCCTGACCTTAGTTCTTTGGACTTTATGTTATGGGGATACTTAAAGTGTTTAGTGTATTGGTCTCCAATAAATGATTAACAGAGCTACCACAGCGAGTTGAAAACTGTCATCCGACATTTCGAACGAAGCCAAGGATTGTTCAAAGAGCACTCAACAGTCTGATTCGAAGATGTGAATTTTTGTGTGGAAATGGAAACACATGTAAAACACACCTTTTGTCTTGATAATAGAATAACTTTGTAACATGTAAACCCAAATAAAATTTAATTTTTTATCCGAATTCTTTTATTAATTGAAGACAAAATTTCTTGTATATCTATGTGAGTTGGTTTGTGGACCTATGTTCATTTTGACTTCTCTTCCACTCATTTTAATGATTACAAAATCCTAAATTCTCAAACCCTTTTTTAACATCCTATAATACAGAAAAAACAAACTAATTTCGTTATGTAATAAATTGATGACCCCAAATATTTTTATGAATTGTGAAATTTAGTAAATATATACTAATAGACAAAATTTCAATTAAAATAAATACATGACATGTTATTGCACACATATTTCAAATTTTAAGGACAGTAATGCATTAAAATATGTTTTATGAAATAATTGCTTACATGGCTATATAGTTCTATATCAGAGGTGGGCAACCTATTTTTCAATGTAGCCACAGATGTGACGAACGAAAAGTGAAATTTGCCACACAATGTAAAAATCGAGAAATTATATTTCTCAAACGAACACTTAAAATAGCACACTCTGCTAGAACAAGTTTATTCAAGACTTAGACATATACACTTTGATTACTGAGCTACAACTGCCTAAGATGCAAATAATGAAAAATGTTTATATTGAAAATGCAAGATAATTTAATGCAAAATTTTACATTAGTTTTGTCTGAATGCAGAGATGAAACGAACAGAATAAGCCATAAGGAAAAAGTTTATTTTACTGTGAGAGCTGGCAAATTCAAATTCGCCACAAAATGGCCAATTCGCCACGTGAGGCGAGTTGCGACAGGGTGGCCCACCCCGGTTCTATATTGTAAAAGATAATTAAGTTCAACTCGTCAAATTAAAAATAATAAATGATGAAAGAAGGAATAGTTGGCCATAGAATGCAACGAAGTAGTATGACGTATTATATCACCATATCGATCATAAGGTCATGGTTACAAACACGTTCGGCTCTTTCGCCAAACACATGTAATGTATACTTTTGTAAAACCTTAGATTATGGTTATTCTCCCTCTCTCAACTAATAAATATGCTTCACATATTTATTAGTTTATCTTTGATATGTTTAATTCACTGTGTTGTAAATTTGAATCGAGCGGAGGTCTTCAATCTCCACTAGAATATTGTTTTCTCTGTGGTGCATGTGCATTCTTTGTTCGTGTTTTTTTGTTTTGTTTTGTTTACGCGTCCCTGACGCCAATCCAGTCTGGTCTCGAGAGATATTCGGTCACCATGTTTCTTTTTTCTCTTTTCTAAGTTTTTATATGAACAAAACATTACTATTGTGGGGAAATTATTATTTAATAAAAATACTTTGATGACCATGTTTCTTTTTATTTTTTCGGAGTTCGACTATGAACAAAACATTACACACACAAACAGTCAAAAGCTTTTCTCGTATATGTACTGTTATGTTTGAGATACACAACCGATATTTACACCAACTGACTTGACAATTATTTTTTTAAAAGAAATATGTGTCAAACCTATTTTCACAAAATGTTGCGTTGGATCGGTCTTTGTACTAGGCTTATATACTTCAATTGGAGGATCTTAAACCTTTTCGTAAAGGTAAAATAGAATGAAACAGTTAATTATACTGTTTTTAGAATAACGTTGAATTATATCATTCAAGTCTTTGATATAGACCTATGATATTTCTGAGATTAAATGTTTTTATGAAATCTAAGTAAATTGAACATCTAGACTGACTTTTTATGGTAGCCTATTTTACTTGTAGGTAACATTCCAAACATTTATACGTACTCATTTTTCCTTATTGCTTAAAATAAATAACAAGCTCTTTCAAGAAACCATGAAAACTTTACGTTGGCATTGAAACAGCCTGTTAAGTATAAATGAAAACTGGTTTTAAAACGTCATGTCTTATACTTCCTGATAATGTGACACCTAGGGAAAGCTTTTTGTGCGGTATTGTTATCAGGAACAATGGAAGTGCTCGCAATCAAAGTGTTTGAAAGTGTCCAACATAAGCGCGGGAGAGCTGCCTGTGGGTGACAAGGGTTCCTGCCGCCTTACAGCGCGTGTGATTGACAACCAAGACACTAAACAATTTGCATTTTGTCATTCATGGTTTGCTCTCTTCGTGGCTTGGAGTGATCAATTATCTACTGTAGTGAACATAGATTGTGCACCATACATCACTCGCTCCTGGTACAAGAACCAGCTGGTGTCACTAACATTAGCTACAGTTCTGGGCATATATATTACTAACTACGCCATACATTCTTCTATTCTGGTGCAAAAACCTTTTGTGGTTTTCATTAGTTTGAGATCTGGACATAGATAATTCGCTCAGAGTGCAAGGCCACCCCGGTGTCACACTGGTTTGGGTTTTAATTTTTATTCATAGATGAATAGTTGATGATGAAATGCTTCTCTGGGGTTTTCCCTGACATGGGTACAACCGTGGGTATATATCGTGCGTCCTTGCCAGCTCCTGGTGCAAGATACAACCAGTACCATAGCTAAATTATAAACAACCTTGACATACCTAGGGCAATATATAATTTGCTTCTCGTGTCTGAATATCACGAACCCCTACCAATATTATTTGCAGTCATGGAGTAGGAGATCGAGTATCATTAGGCCTAATCACATAGTTTCACGCTGATGTTAGGAATAAACTTAGTCATGAAGGTTTATTCCTTTTTGTCTCATTCTCAATGCTACACACTGGTAGAGAAGATTAGGAGTTTTTCACTTTTTTCATACAGACCTCTAAACATTTGCTCTAAATCCTAGGACGTGATCGATTAAAATATAATTCGGGACTTTTTTTTTACGTTTATTCTTAAGGTTTTTGGCGTGCCACCCTCCACGAAGTTGGTATTATATACTGCTTAGATATTTGTTTTTAATAATACTACCAAACAAGTAAAGATTATCAGGTCTTTAGATGGTATGGCTGGTAAAATCTGCATATCTCGACCCTCACGTACTCTGTGTACTTCAACTCCAACGAGAGCTGAACTAAATGCCTCTATTAACTAACTTTACAACCGCTTTTTAATTTTTCTTCAGAAAGTGCTAGAACAATTTTTTTCTCTTAAATTGAGATGGTAGTGAATGAATATGAACACAAAAGCATTGCATTATTTTTTATTTTTTTTTATTAACGTGTCTTAATAGGTATCCGTTTGGGTTGTAGGCCCTACGCCTATTTATTAATTACGCTAATGGTTTTAGGGATGAGAAGAAAGGTTATATTTATAGGAAGTGTACCCGCATTTGCGTGGAGGGAGAGTGGAAAACAGTTTGGGGAAAATAACCTCAGTACACCCGAATAAGATTCAAACCTTTATCTCCCAGTCATCTTTTAAACTTTTTTTACTGTTTTCTGAAATGCCATTTGTTCTTTTCTTATCATGTACACTGCTTTCACAAATCGCTTTTGAAGTCAATATCGGTAATATTAGATGTATCACATGTTGCCAACACTATCTTTCGTCATTTTTTTCCATTTGATAGTTTTAAAGTGTGAGCTTAGTTTATTTTTGAGGTTTTAAAAAAATTGTATCTACTAGTTTTAGTGGGTGTTAAATATTTGTAACTAGAATTGTAACTAAAACATAATTTACTACAAAATACGAGCTATTTGTATAAAATATACAAATAATTCAAGAGCTTGAATTGCACAATTTATTTTTAATTCAGGGTGTGCCATCTGGATAGAAGATCATTTTATTTTATTTTTGTTTGTCAGAGCTTGATAAAATAATAAATAGACCGCCTTTGTGGTCTAGTGGTCAGAGTTCTTGGCAACAGATCCAGAGGTCCTGGGTTCAATCCCCGGCGTTTCCAGATTTTCTGTGAATGGGGTCAACTCAGTCTCGTGAGGATAAATGAGGAGCTGTTTGAAGGAAAAGTAGCGGTCACGGTCTAGAAAACTTTGATTAACGATCGGAGGGCTCGTTATGCAGACCACATACCACCCTCTATCCGCAGAAGTTTGCACTATCTTCGCCAACACACTGAGGCTTCTCGGTCAGTACGGCATGATTGCGGGCTGGCGCTATGGAGTTTTATTTTATAATTTTTGAAAATAATTTCATTTTATATTCAAATGAATATATATATATATATATATTTATTGAAACAAACAAAAAATGTGTAACTAATAACAACAATGTTATTAAATTAAATTGTTTCATAATATTTTATTTATTAAAATTTAGTTGCCTTGAAAAATTTTACTGATTTTCCGAAGCTAAAATATAGCCGTGTATAAAACTTAAATAACTTATAGAAGCAATCACTTTTCATATATTTCCCAGGTAAAGGACCACTCAAAATAACTTCTGGAGGCATTTAATTTCTAAAATTTCAAATTCAGGCGAATATCACTCTAAATGTCTTCTAGAGGCATCCGATTTTTAAAAGAAATGCCCATAGGGGGCATTTCCAAATAGTTTCTACATGCACATTATATATAAAATATATATATATATATATATTTTATTTATATATTAATATATTAATCCAAGTGATGATCACTCCAATTAGCGTATAAAGGTATTCAATTTTCAAAGATCTGTTGGAGAAGACCACTTCAAATAACTTTTAAGGGCATCTAATTTTCGGGGGAGGGGGGAATCAGGCTAAAAACACTATAAAAAAGACTTCTAGATCATTACAATTTTTTTTAATTCTGGGGAGGAGCACTTCAAATAGATTATAGATGTAGATTATAGGTAATCTAATTATATAAAAAATAATCTGGTGAACACTTCTTAGAATAGATTTTAGAATCATCACAATTTTCAAAAATTTGCCGAAGGAAGACCACTCCAAGTAGCCTAAGTGAGTATCCAATTTTCAAATTTATTTTGAGTGAAAGCATTATCGTATATAGCTATTAAAAGACTATAATTCTCAACAAAAAAATCCGAACGAGAATCATTATAATTCTAGGAGCATCCAATTTTCTAACATTAACTGGAGGAAAGGAGAGTAAAAAGTCCTTAAAAACATTTTTTGTTACTTGCCTCCCCCTCTCTTTTTACACAAGTTCAACCACTACCTTAAAATAACAATTCCATATTTCTTAGGGATTAGTAGTAAATTTTAAAATCACGTCATAAGTTTAAAATTTTGAACCCCCTCTCCCTACTCCCATTCTTTCAAAAACGAAGCAAAAAACAGAGATTCTTAATATGTTCTCAAATCACTTTAAATGTTCTTTTCACCAAAAAAACCCCTACATTTGTATAAGCTTATATTAGAGTTAATAGTAAATTATTGGTGACCAGATATTTCCGTCGAATATTAACTACTGCTACTATGGTATCCCTAAATTTGTTGGTCCCTTATATTCCTGCCACTTATACAATTGTATTTATAAAATATTTGTCCTGGTATAACTGCTGCTCCATTCCCGCCTTTGATTTTCTAGTATTACCCGCCTCGGTGGCGTAGTTGGCTAACGCGCCAGTCGTGTTGAGCCAGACCACCAAGGACGTGGAGATCGAGGTTCGAATCTCGGTCGGGTGAACTGGGGGTGGTTTTTCCTAAACTATTTTCCACTCTCCCTCCACGCAAATGCGGGTTCACTTCCTCTAACTTCAACCTCCCCAATTCCTAATCCATTAGTGTAATTAGTACTTAAGCGTATAACCCGAACGAGTAGTAAGACGCGGTGCTAAATATATATATATATATATATATAAATATATATATATATATTCCTGTTATTTATTTTGGAATTAGTGCTCCTTTTGTACCTTATTATTGTGATAGCTGCAAATTGTACTCATATTACAAATGCCTTGGTATTCTTATCATCGATAAACTGATGTTTTGGTCGCAAATGCCCCGGGAGTATTTCCACTACTCTCTTTGTGGCACAATGGGTCTTGTATTCATATCCCATCCGCCTTTTCCTGATAGCTCTGCCTTTTCGTTGTTTTATCTTAATTCCTCATCCTTGTCAGCTTGCCTTTGTATTCCTCCATCATCTGCCTTTCCCTGCTATTCCTACCTCTTCTGTCTTTCTAAGGTATTTCTACCTCACGTGTCTTGCCCAACTATTCCTATACTATCGGCTCTTTCCTTCCCAAGTATTCCCTACTTAAACTATCCTAATCAGTTATTCCTACCTCCTCTATTCTATGCCGCGGTATTTTTATTTATACCACCTTGTCCTCTGCTACCTTGTCCTGATATTTCTACTAATACCGCCTTGTCCTTTTATTTCTACCGATACCGCCCTGTCCTAATATGTCTACCAAGGCTGTCTTGTTCTGGTATTCCTAAAACTTAATTACATTTATGTATTCCTATACTATATTAGTATTAATCTAACTTTTATGTTGGTATTTCTCTCCCTGCTACACAGGTACACTCCGTCTACCGTGAAAAGTACCACCTATCTTAAAACCCAAGTATGGCCAACCGTTTGGGTTTTAGAGCTACTTTTTATTTAAAAATAGTTGGTGGTCGACTAATAGATTGGCAAGGTTAATGATTAACACCACAAAAAGGAAACTGATTTATTTCAAAAGGTTTTTTTATAGTCAAGAAACTAAAATATTATTGATAAAATAACAGAGAAATAGTTACAAATATAACTTTAAAAATAACAATAGGTTTTCAGATGTAAGTAATTTCACTTACTTCCAGAAACGTGACACTTTGTTCAGTAATGAGTTGGTGTATTGCAAGTCTTACGATATTACTTGCTATCCTCAAACAGTCAATCAAATGATAGTTATGCGGTTTTGATGTTTTGGTTTTATTATGTTCATGATAAATTCTTGGTTCATTTAGGCACATCCGAAAAATTCTGTCAAATAAAATGCAAGTTTTTGAATTATTTTAGGATACGTTTTGTCAGATAATAACTGCCAAAAATGTGTACTTTTACTATCAGTAGATCTTGCTTTCAGGAATATGTCTTCATTATTTCTGCTTAGACATTATTAAGATCCCCATCGACTAATTCTGCTAATTTTGAAGTGAGTTCGTTTACATGCCCCGTTTTCATTTTCTTGAATGAAAATTTCATTAAAGTCAAAACGTTCTCCAACTTTGAATACTATATAAACTTTTTATTTTAATTCTTCATGCAAAGCATCCAATTGCTCTGAAAAGCACTCGAAATTGGCAAATGTTTTCATTATACTATTCTTCCATACATTTGAAGTTCTAAGTCACCATTCTTCAGTTGAGTTTACAAACATTTAAAAAATTTTGAAATGTTTTATCAAGCTCATACCCTCTATCTGGGATTTACTTTTCCCTGTAAGCTGAGGTTTATTTTATTAATTTTTTCTATTATTTCACAAAGAAATGATAATTTTCATGACCAGTGTTCACCTTCCAAATCATCGGGCTGTTCTCCTAGTGATGTTAACGTCTATTTGATTTGTGGAAGGTTTCCTAGCGTGACTGAGCCTGCGTACATCTGTATGCAGAAGGATATCATCACTCGGCTACGCACTCTTCGATCAAATCTTGAAACTGGCTTCCTTGTAAGCTTCTGACTCGAATCATGCTGACAATTTTAAATGTTGAAATTATAGCCTCGTCTGAAATCATAATAATTTTTGAACATAGCACTTCCTAATGGTACGACGTAAATGTGTGTGTTTACCTTCAATCAGATTTATTTCTAAATCCATTAAAAAGTACTTCTCATGGTTTTTTTAAAGGCTTATTTAATGAATTATCCATCTTCAAATGTGTTTTCCGTTTCACAAGAACTTCATTAATTTTGAAGGACGTTAATGTCACCGCCTTTGACCTGTCGGTCTTAATAAAAAATAGACTGCTGAGTGTTCATTATCTACTTTAATTACTTAACTTTGGTCTTCCTAAGTTGACTACCCTCAGAAAAATGAGTAGCAAATGTTTTATGGACGGTTCGCAAAAGTATTTCTACGTTTGCTTTCTTGCAATTCTTGGGCAACGTAACACTGGAGATACAAGTAAGGCAAACACTTATTTTAAATAATAATTCACTCTGATAGTGACACGTTTATGCTTTATTCAGTACTGCTTGATTGACTAATTTTAAATGGAACTTCTGACGGAACACCAACACACACTACACGAACACTGACAAAATAAGAATGATAATGACGATGAAACGTGGACCACACATGCATTTATATCCGCTGTGACAGCGCACTCAAGACTAAACTAGACTAGACTAGAGCTCTGCTGACGTTTCCAGAGAAATAAGGCAGTTCTTTCGTTGTAGTCTCGTCAATATTGTATTTTCCTACATCCCCATTCTGCCCATGTATTTCTGCTGCTACAACCATGGGATGTATATCTGCCGCTGCTGTTATCCTGGTATTCCTATCGCTCCAGTCTTCTAAAAGAAGAGGAAGAAGAAGCATTATATATGCTGGGGACAACCCCGGAAATGGACTCGCAAGTCGCTAGTCCACATTCTCATGAAACTCAATTTCCTGTTCTCGCACCAGCCAATCGCGGCTGCGCTTTTCAGCTAATCGCATCCTCTTATTCAAACTTAAATACACGATTTCACATTAGAAACTGTATGCGCCTTTAAAATATATTTGTCATTTTTTATATTAGAGTTTGTCTAGGGACGAAACAAACTTCTTTTGTGTTCTATGGAAGAAATCCACATGAAGAAATGTCAACAGAATTATGTCTAATTCAGACATTTACATATTATATTAATTTAACTACGCTGCCCGATTATTTTATTTTTTTAATTGGTTTCCACGTGATTGAAGTGAAAATGTGTTGTGTGTCGTGAAAATAAACGTTTATTAATATCCAAAACACGTTTTATTTTAAAGAAATACACTAGAATTTTATATAATCAGTGCAAGGAAAAACTTTTTATCATTAGCGTATCCAAAAATTTCCTCGAAAAGATGGGGGCATTTCGAAGCTATTATTATTGTTTGTTTTTAATTGGGAATTTTAAGGACAGTCTTAGTGAGTGTAATGGTACATCTTATGGTGTCGTAATTCGCTCTTAAAATCTATATTGTGCACTAGTAATATTTTCAGAGTTCTATACTGTATATTAGAAGTTGGTCCTATAGTAGGCGGTAGGAGAATGACAAATAGCCAGCTAGCTCCTCTTCCAGGTGAACACTCAGATCTTCCGTAACTCACACTTTACTTCCTACTTGACTGTTTTTATACACTCCACTCAATTCATAATTAATCTTGCGACGTTTCTTAGTCATATGAAAAAACGCATGTGGTATTTATTAGTAATATAATGTATACACTTATGATGTGGCTTTTTTAGTAATACAAACAAATACGCACGTGGTGTTTCTTGCTCATATAGTTAATAAGCTTGTGGCGTTCTCAGTCAAATAAACAGATAATATGTGGTGTTTCTCAGTCAAATAGACAGATAAGCTTGTGGGTTTCTTCAGTCAAATAGACAATATACTTGTGGAGTTTTAGTCAAATAAACATATGTATATTATGGCGTTTTCAGTCAAATAGACATATATTATAGCGTTTCTCAGTCAAATAGACATATATTATAGCGTTTCTCAGTCAAATAGACATATATTATGAGCGTTTCTCAGTCAAATAACATATATTATGGGTTTCTCAGTCAAAAGACATATATTATAGCGTTTCTCAGTCAAATAGACATATATTATAGCGTTTCTCAGTCAAATAGACATATATTATAGCGTTTCTCAGTCAAATAGACATATATTATAGCGTTTCTCAGTCAAATAGACATATATTATAGCGTTTCTCAGTCAAATAGACATATATTATAGCGTTTCTCAGTCAAATAGACATATATTATAGCGTTTTCAGTCAATAGACATATTTAGCGTTCTCAGTCAAATAGACATATATTATAGCGTTTCTCAGTCAAATAGACATATATTATTGCATTTCTCAGTCAAATAGACGCTAACTTGAGAGTTTTCTCATCAATAACATATATATGTGTTTATCAGTCAAATAGACAATAAGCATGTGGTTTATCAGTCAAATAGACAGATAAGCATTGGTGTTTATCAGTCAAATAACAACTAAGCTTGTGGAGTTTATCAGTTATATAAACAGATAAGAATGTGGAGTTTTCAGTCATATAACAGATAAGCTGTGGAGTTTTCAGTCATAACAATAAGCTTGTGGAGTTTCTCAGTCATATAACAGATAAGTGTGGAGTTTCTCAGTCATATAACAGATAAGCTTGTGGAGTTTCTCAGTCATATAGACAGATAAGCTTGTGGAGTTTCTCAGTCATATACACAGATAAGCGTGTGGAGTTTCTCAGTCATATACCCCAGATAAACGCATGTAGCTTTTTTTACTAATATATATACACATACAAATAAGCTTGTGGCGTTTCTTACTCATATTTAAAATAAATAGGCTTGTGGTGAAAATATATCTTGCAAACCTTCTAAAGAAGTGTAAATTCAATAAATATATACTTCTGGGCCTGGATTCACCAACGGGAGCAAATATGAAATAGTTGCGCTGGCGCAAGTTTGAAAGATGTGCCCAGATCCCTATTCACTAAAAGAAGCAGGCACAATTTGAGAGTAAAGTTGCGCCTTTTATTTGTTATCAAGAGTAGGCGTAACTATTCAATCATGATTGTCACGTCAATAAATTTAAATGGCGGCAAATTATTGTAATGTCTTGAAATACAATTATACCTCAGTTTTAGCTTATGTGGTGCTGACTGACAGCTAACAGCTGACTTCTGACAGTCAACATTTAGGTATATACCTAAATTTGAATGTCAGAAGTGACAACTGCTAAATACATGTTTTTTGCAGATCATATGGTTCGGCGTAGGGATACATAATTTGGTCTGGTAGCTTTTCAAAGCCGTCAGAAGTCAGCTGTGAGCTGTCAGTCAGCACCACATAAGCTAAAACTGAGGTATAGTAACGGTAACTGTACTCCAATAATTAATAATAAAGAAATTAAAATAACACATGTATGTCGAGCACAAAATTTGTTTTAATTTAGGTAGTGGCAACAAAGCAATTACTTACCTTTTATTGTTGAATTTTTATATTCAAACAACGCATTTGCATTTCTTGCATTATTACAAAACAAAACCACGAACTGTGTAATCTCTGTCTAGATCCAGAGAGGTTTGTATTCTTCAAAGTGAAAATACATCTCGTCACTAAATATGGCGGTTAGTATAAGCTTTAAAATAAGTTTATATCTTATGAATGTAACTAGAACTGGAATATTCCATTACTTGGAAAAGGCATGAGGAGTTAAAGATGCTGAATGGGAAATTAAATGGAATATAATTTTTAATTAAAGATTTTTATAAAAAAACACATTTCTGAGATTATATCTTGTAATTAACAATTACTATACAACATAAGAATTATGTGTTATTTTTGATTATTTTTTCTTACTTGAAGAATCAAAAATAACAGATAATTGTCATTCTTATACAACACTAGCAGAAGTACCTGGCGTCACAAACCCACCATTAAATTTTACTTTTACTACGATTGACTAATTTCTCACAACATATTGTTAACTAAAGAGCCAGGTATGAATGAAACGTGTTCATAATATTGTCTCGGCTGAAGGTGATCTGAGCCAGAAATTATACATTCCATGTGTTACAAAAATAAACTTCCAAATAAAAAGCTATTTTCTTAATGCTATCGTCGATGATGGGAGGTGTGGTGGTTTCCTTAGGGTTTTGACCCCAACGGTGAGCACCAAATTAGCCGAGCCACCACCATCCATCATTGTCCACTGCGTTCCTTCCCTAACAATAGAGCACAGGGAACTGGACACAACTTGCCCCTGCGAGACGTCCTCCCGCTCTGCTTGCTTGATACATTCACAGCCACTTCACTTTGTCCAAAATCGAGGGGTCGTGCAGACATTATGTCTAGGGCTCACTAAGAAACCTCGTTTGTGAGTCCGACCGGCTGTGATGGTGTGAACATAGTACAATACACAAATTTGGGTTATACAGTTCGAGTTTTTTTTCCCCACTATTTTTTACCGCATGGCAACACTGGTTCTGAGGAGTGGGAATTATTAACAATACCATTTTTGGACTCGTCACAATCAATTGCACTCAACTTTGGGAAGTGTGTGTATACCCTTCAGAAAAGTTTGTGTTTGTAACTTTTCCCCCTTCTCAGAGCTGGCTCGAGTTAACATGGTTTATTATAAGGTGCTTTTTTCTAGTAGAGAGACAATTCCTACCAAAAGTACAGTAGGCCTTTAGTTCCCCCCCCCCCCTTTTTTTAAATGCCTGAGCCCCATTAATTTGTGTTTGTTTTATCAAAGGGCTGCTACTCTCTTAAAATACTGGAAGGGGATTTAACGACAGACTAAAATTTCCAAAAGAAGATAATTAACCAAATGTATCGATTAAATAAAGGGAAACCATTGCCCTACTTATAATGGGATTGAGGAGACCGTTTTCATTTAGTTTCCAAGAGGTCATTCCAGTTTTCTATTCTCAATGATAGGAGTTCGTGCGATAAGCACGCTGTTAAACTATGGAGTTTACTGTAGCAGGAGGTTTGCAATGAAGGGCAGGGTCGTACCTAGATGTTCTAGGAGATCTCGTGGGAAAGGGGTAGGCCTACTTATCTGCATTGGTTCATGTGGATTATCATCAAAAGAAGTTGATAAGGAATGTGTTAAATATTTATTAACTTAAATACATTTTGAATCACGCCATTCTCTTACGGGATAGGCAAGAAACTGTGTATATAGCTAAAAAAACAACTTCTTATCTAATCCATCCTCACCATCCTTCTCCACACTTCCCTATCCTTGCATACTCCCTTCGCTTCAACAAATTTCACACACCGAATTATAAGTGTTCTTTTATTGTTATGACTGTTAATGTTTATCTATTTCACACATTCGTCAATAACACTTACATGGTCCTTTTGATCCACACAAACATTCTACCTTCATATATTTTCTTCGTCACTCGATCTTTGAGTGGATGGTTTGGAATTGAACAAGGTGCTGGATAAGTTTGTGTTGTGTCCGTATGGCTGTTTATGAGGGATGAAAATAAAATTAAATTGTTAGTCAAAGCAAAATACTTATAATACTTTTTTACCACATATTTATATATGATTAAGAAATGAAAAAATAAATAAAATGTGTATCTTAGTTTGAGGAAATAGGATCTATGTAATATTGTTAGGCATTCTTTTGAATCATTAAAATGTGTACTTAGGGACTTAAGTAACACCTCTCCGACCTTTGACACAACAACCGCATATAATTCCCCAAAGGCTCAAATATTCTTGTTTTGAAAACCAGTTACAGTTAGATTTAATTTCTTATACACTTCATTATAATTTGTCTGTAAAAGTGAAAATGTATTCTAGAAATCCAGAAAACACTTTGAATGTGGTAGTAAAAAAATTGTTGCAACTCTAATTTGCTTTTTTTTCTCTCCCCCCCCCCCCGCCCCCCTTTCCCACCGCTTTTCCCTCTCTAACACAAGGGAGAGTATTTTAATTTGTGTAAATTCAATGGGCGTGTAATGCGACTACACTAAGTCTAAAACTATAATGTATTTGCCATCTGTCGATTCTAGAGTTAAACACGTCATTAGGCCAGAGGGGCCACATGACAATTTAAAATACAGAAAGGGTATCATTTCCGAAAATCCAATATTGTCACCATCTTTAAGGGTAAAAAAACAACTTTTATAAAGACCCTAATATCACCGCTGAGGGTACTGCAAGTCTCATGGCGAAAAGCTTCATCTTTGCTCCCCCTCTCTCTCTCTCTCTCTCTCTCTCTTTAACTATTGCCAAATATCATAACTTCAGTAATGTGGAAGGTAGTGTGCTGGCGTACGAAGGAGCTACTGGGAACCTAGATGAACCAGCGTTGCCAAACTTCTATTATATTTTAGAGAAGTTTGACCACACGAAAACAAGAAAATGCCAACGCTTTTCCCCCCAATAGTAACCATACAGATCCCTCAGATATGATATCCAGAGTAAACTTTAAATATAGTTATTTAAGTCACCTTCATAATTGATTACAAATCGTGTCAATGAACTGTGATCGCTAAGTTGTTTTTATTTTATTTTCAAAAAATATAACAATTTCACATGCTTATCTGCTGTCAAATATTGCACATAACTGGTGTGCATATTTAACAATGTTCTAAAATCGATCTCTGTTTAGTAAAGAGTAAACATTGGATGCGCAAATCTCACTTGATAATTTCCACAAATAATTACCGTTTTTCAAATGCTATAAAATCAAATGGTATATTTCCTCATTATTGATGATAAGATTAATGAAGCCGCACTTTATTTTTGTTCATCAAAAGGTTCGGGGACCGCGTATAATCATGGATCGAGCCCCAAGTTTGACACGCCTGTTGTATTGCCAGCTTTTCGTGACTCGCGGCCTATTTGCATAATGCAGCAAACATAAGAGGGCCGCTAGCAAAGTAAATATTAATCTTGATGATACACGATTTAAACTTTTAATTTAAAAATATTTTAGAAACGGTATAAAATTATAATATAAGTACTCTTTATGACTACTACCGCCGAACTTGACTAATTTGAAGCTGAAGGGCTCACTAAAAAAATTCGAATTAGGTAAGGTTTTATTTGGGCTAGAAAAAAATTTTAAACATCAATTCATTGAAGTAAAATACAGTAGTGTATACATATCCTTTTATTATTAGATTTTCCATAGTAAATTGTACAGTACAGAATACTGTATTTACAATTTTTTTTAAATCTAGATTTTTTTTTTTTTTTTTTTAGTGAATGCTCTTGAGCTATATCGAACTCTTCTAGTTTATTGAGCGTTTGGAGAATAGAGGGGCTTGCATTATGTTGTCCCTCAATAAACCGTCTCATCTCTCCGATGTGGTCCATGGCCACGTTGGGATCGGCTTCTCTGGAAGCTACGTCTGTTCCCCTTCTTCATCAGAAGATGCACTGTTATTTCTATTGTTCATAACATATACCAGAATTTCTGCATCTGCCAGTTCACTATGAATTGCTAAGTTATCATCCAAGTTCATAAAATCCTCATAAGGAACGCCTACGCCTTGTCCAACATCTTCCCAGGGTTTTTTTTACAAGGTATCCCTTGTAAGCCTAATCCACAGCTGAAATAGATCTCTAGAGAAGTATTGGAATCTGCTCTGCTTTGAAAGTACAGGTTGACTGACATCTATTTTGTCGCTGCTTCTGTGATTCTTTGTGATTTTTTTTTTCAACTTATTTCTTCTTCTTCAGAGTCGATTAAAATCTGTGGTACGTTTTCGCATGTTTTCTTATTGCAGTAACCGCAATTTATAGAGCATTTTTTGCCCGCTTTCTTACAACCACAAGCTGCAGTGCATCTTAACTTGCATTTAAATTAGATAAATTTGAGCAAAGCCTGAGGAGCCGGATCCTTAGTGTCTTTGACTGGAGTAAGTCCAATTTTGCTTCTTTGCCAGCCTTACTCTTGCGGAACTTTGTGAACGCCATACCAAGCCTGCACCGGGTGGCACGTCTTAAATGAGTGTTGTCGTGCTGATTCTCGTGTAGGAGGCACTGTAGCGGGATTGACTTTACTTTGCGTAACAGATTTAGCAAAACGATGGTAGCGAAGCGATTCTAATAGTTCATTTACTTTATCACCTCCTTATAACGCGACCAGCTGTATCAGTACTCTTTAGATCTATGTTACTTTTCTTAAACAGTTTTACAGTTTTATTTAAGTACAAGTTCTTCTCAAGAGTAGTGAAAAACATTTTTTCCCAGGATTGAAGATAACAGATGTTGTGTCGCAGCCGCTAAATGAATGAAGTAACATTACGTTATCTGCTGCTGCTTATCCATACTTAAAACTCTGAGGAAAGTACAGTTTTTCGGAAATATTTACTTTGCCCGGTTTTCGAAAATAAATATTTGGATGTGATCTTAATAATCATGTCATTTAAACTAGAATATTTATGTCTTCACCTACGACGACAACAAAATCGTATGCTGAAGACATGTCGATGGATGTGTTTATTATCAAACTGTCAGCATCTTCTGTAGCTTGTTTTAGCTTGCACAAATATATGTTTTTTTTCATCATTGAGATTAAGAGAATGTTGTTCTTTTCGCTAACAAGAAATTTTTCTTGCAAAACTGTTGCAACTATTTCCTCATCGAAAACATCTTAACGGAACTTTGCTTTCTTTATAGGTGCAGTCTTTCTGCGCGCTTTGTATTTTTTCAGTAGTATCAGTTGGATACTCATCAAACATAAATAATGCATTCCGACCATGGTGCCATTCTACATGTTACACGTAATTTGCACAAACCGAGCCAAACGTAACGTTTGATGTTACACGACTCTATGTAGAAAGTATCCACCATACAGAATATGAATGTTGTTAGTTCCAAGTTGAGTGTCAGCTGGTAGTGGCGAGACGATTTCACGTTCTTACACATACCTTCTTTTGAAACTAATGATAAAGGAAATGGAGCAAGTTCAATTTCAGTATCCTTAAATTCTTCGTCCGATTGCTTCGCATGCACATTCTCTGAAAAAGCATTAGCGGTAGTGGGGATGTAACTTCTTCGAGATCCATCGCATCGTCCACATTGT
This sequence comes from Timema podura, assembly GCA_033556935.1. NCBI lineage: Eukaryota > Metazoa > Arthropoda > Insecta > Phasmatodea > Timematidae > Timema > Timema podura. The sequence goes on along the minus strand of JAVRXN010000002.1, from coordinate 61,197,391 downwards.
TAGCCAACCGATGCCTTCTCTTAGTCCAGTCGATGGTAAATGGTACCAATTTTTTTATGCATACATTATGGTATTTCGCATCCACCGTGACTTAATCTGAAAAATGTTGTATAGAGTCAACTATCATTTGACCCCATTCATCTTTAAGATTCTCTGTTACTTTCAAGACAGTGTTTTTCACAGATAGCTTCCGCTCTTTATAGACTGTATTTTGTAAGGCCAAACGAGTTTTTTTGCTTGCCTACAAATTCTTCAGTAATTCTTTCACTGCATAGAAAGCAGTGGTTATTGAAAATAAATGTCGGCACAGCCTATCACAGCAATGTTGATGACAAGTAATGTGAATCCTCATTACTACCTCGACGATAAGTCGCCGCAATCAATCTATCATTGTTATAATGCTTTTGGCACGTACTGTGCATAGTGACTTTGTTTAGGTTTGCCAAGAAGTACTAATTTTTATTTTATTTCGATGCCAGAAATTCGAAGAGTTTTTATACCCCTCTCCTTAATCTAAACTATTTCGCCTTCATCTAAATTTTTTTCACATATGAAACAAATGGTCACTTCAGAATTAGCCATTGCAAAATCCAAAATACACACAATTCCATTAGAACCTATATTGAAAGGCAAAAAGACCAAATGTTTAGTAATACGGTAGAGAAGGAAACCCTTTAACTGTGGAAAATAAGCTGAAAACTAAACATAAGCCAACAAATAAATAATCTAAGCTTTCGATGACAAACAAACATCTGCCGATTTTCGAGAATATCAGGAAAGTGATGAGGGGGTAAATATACTTTGGATGCGGGAAATTATTTACAAGGGAAAATGCACCATCGACCCCCGTATCTGCCGCCACAACATTGTAAGTTTATACCAATTATCCGTGTTGCGAGAACGCCTCGTGTATTTTTGTATTCCATTTTTTGTGTTCTGTGTGCTCCCCTATATTTTATACACCCCTTGCTCGCGTTGTGCTAATAGATGTTCATTGTTTCAGTTTTGAGTCTTCGCAACACACAAGAAGAGGAACCACCGGACCCGCAACTTATGAGGCTGGACAATATGCTGATAGCCGAGGGAGTAGCAGGTCCCGAGAAGGGGGGAGGGGCGGGGGCTGCAGCTAGCGCTTCAGCAGCCGCCTCTAGTGGTCCAGGTCAGCCCGACAATGCCATTGAACATTCAGACTACCGCGCCAAGCTGGCCCAGATACGACAGATCTATCACCAGGAACTGGAAAAATATGAGCAGGTGAGCTTCATCTTATCACTTACTATATGGATTTATTAAATGTTGCATTCCTCCATATGTTATTGAAAGTTTAGATGGGTTCCTGATTAAATATAGTAATACTTCCATAAATATGTACTCATTTATGTTTAGATCGGTGCACACGAATCTCGGAACAACTCATCCGAGCTCGTTAATACCCTTACACGAACTGTGGAGTAAAAATTAAATTCATAATGATTTTGTCAAAATGGAACATGACTGTTAGGTTAGGTTAGGTTAGGTTTAGTTAGGTTAGTTAGTAGGAGTTTGAATGGGATTAAAGGTTGTTCCGCAATTCGTGTGGACCGGCTGACAGGTATACTTTACTCCGCAATTCGAGAGTGGGCCCTAATTGAATGTCTTGCTGACAGGTATACCTTATTCCGGAATTTGAGTGCGCCCGTTTGGATATATGGGTTTAATATTTAGATCAATTTGTTTGTAGACATATTATATGTTCAACTTTTGGCGGTAGAATGTAGTATTCACTCTAGAACAAAGTCACTGTATATTTGGTTCAACATCCTGCTGAATAATGTAATGTTCCCTCTACTATGTTGATAGCTAGGTTATAGCCAATGTGTCTTTGGTTCAACACCTGTTGAATAATATAATGTTCACTCTACTATGCTAACGTTTCTTTGGTTCAACTTCCGTCAGTAGACTGTAATGTTCACTCCACCATGCTGGCGGATAGAATCGATCCAGGTTTGTTGGCGTGCTGTGGCATTGATGATGGTTGGGGTGATTCTCTGTGTCAGTGGGTGCCTTGTACGCAACACTCCTCTCCAGCTTGTCCCGCACACATACAGTATTCCTTCCTCGTCTCCAAGTGGTACGAGTTCATCAACACATTTAACCACCACATCTCCGTCACTGCCCACAATTACATAATGAATAACTAAGTTACTTGTAATATGAAGGATACTTACAGTGAATATTATAAGAAAAATGTTGAATCTACGTTTTGTTTAAATTTTGATCAGTAAAAGGATTCCCATGTACGAGGCGCACAAAGTGAAGAGGAGAGAGCAGATATTAATAGGCATTTTTATCGTCTGTTAAAGATCAGGACTTTTCTTTTCGGAAATACTAACCACGCAAGTGTGTTAGGGATGAGGAAGGTGACATTTAAAAGAAATGTACCTTCATCTGCATTCAGGGATAGTGGTAAACCAGTTAATAAAAAAAACTTCACTACACGTGTACAGGATTTGAATCAAACCAGACTAATGAGCATGACATTTAATCTGCTTGCCCACTGGACTAAGCTACTAAGAATTGGCCAATAGCGAGTATTGGAGCACCAATAATTAAAATGTAGCTTTGAAAAAAAAAAAGCTGAATGGGCTTGTAATGCCTCCTAAGTCGATACTAAAAGTGATTTGGGCTCCACCTCTTCTACGGTGAGCGTCGCGTAGCAACGCGTCTAACGCTTGAATGGTCCGATCCTCCACGTTGAGACGCGACGGGGAGTAGGTTCAAAGTGTTATACCTTTTTTCAGCGCCAGGATTTTGATGTCATGTCATTTTTTTACTTCACAGACTTATTATTCTCATGTGCACATAAACTCTGTTCGTGATCCATTCGTTCTATAAATATATATATTATAGGTCTTTTTTGTAATTTTAGGATTGTAGGTTATGTTTTAATACTTAGCTCCATCTTTTTAATCATGTTTAGGTAATTATGTTCAATAATATCTACGTTTTGTGAATTCATGAATGCTCAGACATAATATGTTCACACATTGTTGGACTGAAAAGATAATGTAGGCTTCAAATGAACTTTGTACACTCTTTACTGTGGTAGTATAATCCACTTTCCTGGTGAAGTCGCGCAACTAAACTGGAATGGTTTTTGTGTGAGGGGGTAACTATTGCTTCTGATGCAGGTATTTGTAAATCAATTTCATTTTAGCGAAATTGAAGAGTTTATTTGCTAGAGTTTTTTTTTCCCTTGAATGCAGATTTATTTTAGATTATATTTATAAAGGTGTTGATTTAAGTTATTCGTGTACATTCTTTCAGAGATATCGAAGTTTTTTTCATACACTTAGTCAATTTTTACTGTTATTATATTAATTTTTTTTTTTTGACATTTCATCGGTCATCAAATTCTGGCACTGCTTAAAATATTGCGCTGAACAATAACATCAGGTACACGCCACATTGGCTGGCTTATGGTACCTAAGGAACCTGGCCACGTCAATAGTCTGATACCATATATGTCAGGGACTATTAAAAGTGGAAACTCGCCTGCCATATCAGGGTTTGAAATCCACTTGTCTGGGGCACATATACTTCTTGCGAGCTTCTCTGACCCATTATGGATCTTTCCTTCGAGCGTAGCCACGCACATTAAATGCGCAGTGGAAAATTAAGGGCCGATGACCCCGTGCCCGCCATTCATCCCTGTCATCACCGGACAGCTGGGGACCCCTCCTAATTCCCCTGCCTTGGCAGACTTTCATCGGTGGGAGGAGTTGACTTCTCCTTCTGTGTGTGCTGGACTCATACGTCAGGGAGCTAAGACACAATCTAGGAATCGCTATGAAGAGAGCTTTAACCTATATTTTCTTACTTGGCTTTAACGTGCTATAGTCTAGGCATGGAAGTGGCGCAAAGCACCCCTGGACATCGTGGCCCAGGGCAGTTTCTAGGTCTGTCCCTAAAAAGCTCCAACCCCCGCACCCCGAGGGGTGGGATGATCCGGTTCAGGCTGGATACCCAAGGGGGCGAGAATTAACTCCTCCTCTTCCAGTCACTCACTGATTAGACCGGCACTGGGGACTCGTGCCTCCCACCTATCCAGGGTGGTAACCGGAGCCATTTACTTCCGCTCACAGAAGCGTTCTTGCGATCTCCATTCTTTCTTGTGTGTATGGGAATGGGGTTACACCCAATGCACGTGGGAAATTAACTTCCCACTCCTCGTGCGTACGAGTGGAGGTGCCCATGTTTTAGCCCATGCACTACTAACTGTCCGGGTTAGCACCGGAGCTCTAAAACTGTTCACCGCACGAATGGCGAGGCCCAGGCCCGCAGGCCCAGAACCCCAAGAGCCGAGGCCCGGGCCCAAAAGCCCGGACCTCACCACGCTGCCAACGCCATCACTCGTCGGCATTTAAACACACTGCCCCACAGAGTCCAACCCATTTCTGGGCCGCCGCCTCGAGCAAGCTCGTGACGTGGACTTTCGGCCCAGCCCTGTGTACTACTTATAAAGGAAGTAGTCTGAGGCAAACCAGTCCGCAGGGCCACCCCGAGTACCTGTAGGTAACCGATGCAAGCATCAGTCTTTCTGGTCTTACTGGGAGTCAAATCTCGTTCATATGAATCACCCTGAAGAGGGCTTTAACCTATGTTGCCCTTTTTGGGTCCTTGAAGGAGGTCTGGCGCCTAGCCTTAAAAATCACCCTGAAGAGGGCTTTCAACCTAAGCTGCCCAGCAGGCACCTTGTGGAGGGGGGCTCCCTGCCATTCACTCCCACACAGACGACCTCGACAGAGATTTAGCCGCCCTTCCTGTTAAACCCTCCGGGGGGCTGCCACAAGGAGGCAATCTGTCAGCCCAACTATGAATATGTCCCAGACAGAGAGGGGAAACCTGCTGTCCCGTCCGGGTCAGGCCAGTCGCCACGAGGGCGAGCTCGACTCAAGTTCATTGAGTTTACAACCACAACCCGGCGCTACCCCCTGACTTATGGTACTGTGCCACTAAAATGTTGCTTCTGCATAAAACACTCTGGCTTCATCTTGACCCGATGTTATCACTTTATGCCACATATTCCCAGTGCCTTCCCTATGTGGGTCAGCCTTACGAGGGGAAAATAAACATATTGCGTAAACTTCACCTACTGAATAAATATTGTTAAGCTCATAATCTCCCCCTCTACCACCCAATATGGAAAACCGGATTGATGGAACATATGTTAGAGTATAGACGATACAATTTTCTTTGTGTGGAACATGCTACCCTGGAGATTACATGTGTGTGACACTCAAGAAGAGATGTTCTATATGTGTGACACCTTAAAGAGATATTACTTGCAGGGTGTTTGGAAACTCAACGCCCAAACTGCACATATAGTTTGTTAGAACCAAAAGTAATACAAAATCCCTATACACTTACATCCGGCAAACTATGCCAAAACCATTAAATTGTATTCAAAATTTCTTTGTACAGCGCCGGGAGAGCAAAGCTATGCAAGCATGCATGTACATCAGGTTGCATAGGAGTTAGGTGCACGGCACTGTACATCTCAATATCTTGGAGCATGGTAGCAGAACATACCACATTTAATAGTAAACAACACACTAGTCCATCTAGAAATGGGAATACGTTCTGAGGGTTATCATTAATGGTCCTTGCCATTATTACATGGGTAGTGCCGTGTGCCTAACTCCAATGCAACTTGTTATACACATATGCTTGCACAGCTTTTCTCTCCCGGCGTAGCACGCCGAAACTTTTAGCACAATTTAATGGTATTAACATAGTTTGCCGGATGTAAGTGTATAGGAATTTTGTATTAATTTAGGTTCAAACAAACTATATGTGCAGATTGGGCGTTGAGTTTCCGAACATATTGTATATATGACACACTAAATTAGGTATTCCATTATGTGTGTCATGCTAAATTAAATGTTCCACATGTGTGACATGATAAATGAGATACTCCATATGTGTGACATGCTAAACGAGATGTTCCATATGTGTGACATGATAAACGAGATGTTCCATATGTGTGACATGCTAAATGAGATACTCCATATGTGTGACATGCTAAAGGAGATGTTCCATATGTGTGACATGATAAATGAGATACTCCATATGTGTGACATTCTAAATGAGATGTTCCATATGTGTGACATGATAAATGAGATACTCCATATGTGTGACATGCTAAATAAGATACTCTATATGTGTGACACGATAAATGAGATGTTCCATATGTGTGACACGCTAAATGAGATGTTCCATATGTGTGACATGCTAAATGAGATGTTCCATATGTGTGACATGCTAAATGAGATACTCCATATCTGTGACACGCTAAATGAGATGTTCCATATCTGTGACACGCTAAATGAGATGTTCCATATGTGTGACATGCTAAATGAGATGTTCCATATGTGTGACATGCTAAATGAGATAGTCCATATCTGTGACACGCTAAATGAGATGTTCCATATGTGTGACATGCTAAATGAGATGTTCCATATGTGTGACATGCTAAATAAGATACTCCATATCTGTGACACGCTAAATGAGATGTTCCATATCTGTGACATAATAAATGAGATGTTCCATATGTGTGACATGCTAAATAAGATACTCCATATGTGTGACACGCTAAATGAGATGTTCCATATGTGTGACATGCTAAACGAGATGGTCATATGTGTGACATGCTAAATAAGATACTCCATATGTGTGACACGCTAAATGAGATGTTCCATATGTGTGACACGCTAAATGAGATGTTCCATATGTGTGACATGCTAAATGAGATGTTCCATATGTGTGACACGCTAAATGAGATGTTCCATATCTGTGACACGCTAAATGAGATGTTCCATATCTGTGACACGCTAAATAAGATGTTCCATATGTGTGACATGCTAAATGAGATGTTCCATATGTGTGACATGCTAAATGAGATACTCCATATCTGTGACACGCTAAATGAGATGTTCCATATGTGTGACATGCTAAATGAGATGTTCCATATGTGTGACATGCTAAATAAGATACTCCATATGTGTGACACGCTAAATGAGATGTTCCATATGTGTGACATGCTAAACGAGATCTTCATATGTGTGACATGCTAAACGAGATCTTCATATGTGTGACATGCTAAATAAGATACTCCATATGTGTGACACGCTAAATGAGATGTTCCATATGTGTGACACGCTAAATGAGATGTTCCATATGTGTGACACGCTAAATGAGATGTTCCATATGTGTGACATGCTAAATGAGATGTTCCATATGTGTGACACGCTAAATGAGATGTTCCATATCTGTGACACGCTAAATGAGATGTTCCATATCTGTGGCACGCTAAATGAGATTTTTCATATGTGTGACATGCTAAATGAGATGTTCCATATGTGTGACATGCTAAATGAGATACTCCATATCTGTGACACGCTAAATGAGATGTTCCATATGTGTGACATGCTAAATGAGATGTTCCATATGTGTGACATGCTAAATAAGATACTCCATATGTGTGACACGCTAAATGAGATGTTCCATATGTGTGACACGCTAAATGAGATGTTCCATATGTGTGACACGCTAAATGAGATGTTCCATATGTGTGACACGCTAAATGAGATGTTCCATATGTGTGACACGCTACTCAAAACTATTAAAAACCATTATTTTGCACCTCACTTTACTATTCTCTCGGCCTATCCACTTAATACACTAATGTGTTAGGGTTGAAGAAGGTAACATTTTTATGAGATATAGCCTCATTCGCCTAGAACTAGAAGGGAAGCCATTTAGAATATAACAAAATACTTCCTGTCTGGATTTTAACCCAGACCTTCCAGTCAATGTAAAACCAGAATAGACAAGGCTGATGCCTTTGGTCTTGCTCCCGCCGATGCGGGTAGCTAGTCATTTACACAATTTTTTTTTTCATTAGTTGAATTTAAAATATTAAGAAAACATGGCTTGATATAATGTATTTTTAAAATGACTACCACTTAATGAATTACAATCCAAGAAAACTATATCATTTTCGTGCATAAGTTCTTAAATTAGTTAATACTTAAATCGTTCAAAACAACCTTTGTACATTAAAACATTACTTGGTTCATTTATCTTAGAGTGAAGACCGAATTAATCCATTTGAAGTTATAAAAAATCGTAGGAATACTTTTTATGTAAAAGTTTTCTCAAATCACCACATGTATCCAAGTGACGTTATGCGTAGTAACTGAAGAAATTGTGAACTATAGCGTCTCTGCCATGTTCGTAGCACCATGGAGTGGATGAATCTACGACACTGCAGATAGCATCTCGTAGAACGGCAGGGGAATGTTTAATTTCCTTGGTTTGACCCGGCCGTCATGTTATCAGCCCCAGCGAGATGTCAAGACTCGTGACATCTCCCGGCAAACTGATGCCATCTGGACTAGGAAATTAACAAATAAACTGTCACGCTGCCTGCTCACGAAAGGGAAGAATGGCGAGCCTCTCCCACAGGATAACTCAGGACTAGGGATTGTAATTATTATCTAGTATCTACGTCAATGCCTAGCAACATCAATATTGGTTATGTTGAATCCTTACTGTTGGACATGATGATCCTTCCTGTGGGGAAATGTTGAAACCTTACTGTGGGACATGTTGAAACCCCACTGTGGGACATGTTGAAACCCCACTGTGGGACATGTTGAAACCCCACTGTGGGACATGTTGGAACCCCACTGTGGGACATGTTGATACCTTCTTGAGGAGCATGTTGAACCCTTTTTGTGGGACCTGTTCAAACCTTCTTGGTGGGGGTAAGAGGGGTTGAAACCTTCTTGAGGGACATTTTGAACCCTTCTTGTGGGACATTTTGAACCCTTCTTGTGGGACATGTTGAACCCTTCTTGTGGGACATGTTGAACCCTTCTTGTGGGACATGTTGAACCCTTTTTGTGGGACATGTTGAACCCTTTTTGTGGGACATGTTGAACCCTTCTTGTGGGACATGTTGAACCCTTCTTGTGGGACATGTTGAACCCTTCTTGTGGGACATGTTGAACCCTTTTTGTGGGACATGTTAAACCCTTTTTGTGGGACCTGTTTAAACCTTCTTGGAGGGCGCATGTTAAAACTTTCTTGTGAGACATTTTATTTCCTTATTTGGGAATTTCTTAGACATTTTAAAACCCGTTTGTAAAATATTTTAGACACGTTGAAAGTGTATCAAGGATTTTAGTATAGATTATTGTTTCATACTTTAAATGAAGCGTTTACTCAAGTGCAAGAGTGGTTCGTATTTCGACATAATCAAGAGACCAGATGCATTAGAACCCAGTCATTGTTAAAACACAATATGTTACTCCATTGCACCATGCCACGCATAGATGGAAGGAGAAATTTACCTGTCTTCTCTCTGTGGGTTCAAGTAAAGTTTCTTCCGGTAGAAGTCAAGACACCGGAGAAGTTTACAACAACCACTTCTCAACAACTTCCATCAAACTTGTTGTAGACACAACTTTTCTTATTAAAATCTGTTGGCAACTTTTAATCATCGAACTTATTTAAATATATATTAATTACTTTACGTTAAGACATGTTGTAGTGAAGGTGCTTAATAATAGACTCGACGAACTAGACCAATAAGATCGCAGCCTAAATAGACCAATATAATCCTAACATAACTAGACCAAAACGATCTCAGCCTAACCAGACCAAAACAATCGGCCTAACTAAGCCAAAACATTCTCAACACAACTAGACCCACGCGTTCAGATGACCTAATTTATTGTGATTCTTAAATCTAATATTTGTCAGAAAATATATATATATATATATATATAATTATTAGGCGAGATTTTATTTTAATTAGCATATTAGTTGAGTCTTGACTCATTAATATATACAATATAAATAAATATTATTATATAGAACATGTACATTTTGAAGCAAATGAATACATAACTAAAGGCTAACCGATTGACCTTTAAGTAGTTGTTGACCCCTTCCGAGAATCCCACCAAGGACCCTTAGGTCCATAGATCTAAAACGGTTTGATGGATTTAGTTCAAACTTGATGTATAGATGTTAAAGCTTGCTACTTTTTATTTTATTCTGACCCTAGGGTAGTTTACTGATAAGTGATTTTTTTATTCAAAATTTTTCGAAAATGGCTTTAACGATGCCAATAATATAAGGAACACATTTAAACATCACATAAAATTAAACCTGGATAGGTATACACATCTTAAGACAATTAAAAAAGCTCAATAAATTGATAGATTGCAAAAAGATTTATTTAAATTGAAAGTCAAAAATTAATTCATTAGAGTTCTAATTGTAATTGAATTTTAGTTTGTCAAGGAATTTTTTTTATTGATGGCTGGAAAAAAACTTTACCAAAAGACATGTAAGATGATGGTTAAAATTATTAAACATAAAAACATATTAAAAGGTCAAAGTATTGATTTACAGGTTGACAAGATGAAAAATCTTTAACAAAGAGAAACAAATAATAAGAAATAAACAACAAATCTAGTTAGTCAAGATTAATGTGATTAGATATTTTGAAAACATGAAAGATATATATTTGACAAGTTAAATTATAACATGTTATGATTTTGATTTGTTATTTATTATTATTTGTGTCTCTCTGTTAAAGATTTTCCATCTAGTCAACGTTATTTGGTCAACCTGTTAATCAATACTTTGTACTTCTAATATATTTTTATGTTTAATAATTTTAACTATCATCTTACATGTCTTTTGGTAAAAAAATTTTTTAGCCATCAATCAAAAAATCTGTCCTTGTCAAACTAGAAATTAATTACTTTTTAATATGGTTCTATAAAAAATTAAACTATCAAGTAACATTTGTTCTTTAACCAGCTTATAAAAGTGTATAAAAATCTTAGCAAATTATAACACATTGTACCCGCATAAATATTATCAAAGACTTTTCATAAATGTAATATAAATCTGTTATTACAACTATTTAGTAACTGACTTATAACTCTAATGAATTAATTTATGACTTTCAATTTAAATAAACTTTTTGCAATCTATCAATTTATTGATCTTTTTTAATTGACTTAAGATGTTTATACCTATCAAGGTTTAATTGTATGTGATATTTAAATGTGTTTCTTATATTAATAGTCCACATATTCTCCTTAATACAATTATAATGAATATTACTAAAATTTAACAATGTTGTCTAAAATTAGTATATAGATAGTATTGACCTCCCAAACAACACTGCACACTTGGTTTTTGGGTTAATATTCGTCAAGGGTAGTTAGTTTTTTTATGAGTGGTCTTAAAAAATTTGAAATATTTTTAAACAGTCTCTAACGATTCTCTTTAAAATGTATATCTGAGGGGTATTTGATATCGCAAATAAAACTGGTTACTGGTTTTTAAGGCAATTTTTTTTATAAGTTTACTGATGACGTTTTTTTAATTTGAATATTTAAAAAAAAATTGGCTCAAGTGGTTTGGAAGTAATTTTTAATGATAAATAAGAATAAGTTTTAATTGTTACAAATTATATATAATTTTAGGGTGATGTTAAAAATATTTCAACAATTGATTTGGTTAAATTCTTAGATATCTACAACTCTACTCGATACGACCTTGAAATAATTTGATAAAAACAAATTAGAACTTTTTTTAACACTGCGTTTTACTACCCGTTCGGTTGTACGCTTATATACTAACTACGTGCATGGTTTTAGAGATTAGGAAGGCTATAATTAGAGGAAATGTACCCACATTTGCGTGTAGGGAGAGTGGAAAACTGTTTTGGAAAAACCACCCTCATTACACCCGACCGAGATTCGAGTCTCGATCTCCTCCCCGTCATCGGCAGTCTTGTCTACTGCGAAAGTAGCGCCTTATACCATGCGGCCAACGAAGTGGTTATTTGAACTGTCAGAGATGAACATTCATTGATTAATGCTTAATTTAATCAAGCAGTTGTTGAAGCTGTTGGCGTCGAGGATAGGAGCGCTACCCCACCCTCTGTAATGGGTCCTGTTCTGATAACGAACTATCTGTCAAGGGTGTCCTGGAATTTAATGACAAATCTTTCTTTACACTTAAAAATGTTCTCATCTAGTGCCGCTATACTTATGACAGGTATTCAACAACTGTTGACATCACCACGTGAAGAAAATTAAACCCTCCATATTTTGTTATAAAAGCTGCAGAAACACTTAACATTTTCTCGCGTTCCCTACACGCCCACCTTGGTGGTCTGGTGGAACCCTTCCTTCACCTCTGACAAGACGTGTATTAGACACGACCAGGCCTCCACCGTGGTTCGGATCCCACGTTAAACTGTAAGTTCTCCATTTCATCACACAATCACCCTACTCTTACACATTAGCGTAAGTGCGTATAACCTGAACGGGTAGTAAGATGCGGTGCTAATAATAATAATAATAATAATAATAACACAAGCCCACCTTAACTCGGGGATAGTTTGACTAGCGTAACCGCCCCATTATTACCTGCACCCTCATAGCTTCTGTTCAGACATCAGCTTTTCTAACCGTCCATTAACTTTGTCTAGGAAAGCTTGGCTTTGCGTCACAGCAAATAAGTTTCATTCAGTACTCGGTAGTGTTTCGTCCCGTCTCCAGGCGAATGCCCTTGCGTCCGGACAATAAGACGAATAGCATGTAAATCATCAATCACTCTCTATCGGCTGTATAACTACACTAACCTCACGCCGGGACGCCTCACTATATTGTGTTGTAGAATGCACACATTTGTTTGACCTCATTAACTTTCGATTAGTCGTAAAAAAAAAGTTATAGAAACAAATCAAACTCTTCCCGTGACTTGGTTAGAACAGACTTGGGGTTATTCGGTGCCAACCTTTTCGACTGGAATTCTCAGCTTTGACTCTGAAGCCGGATGCACGAGAATAATGTTCTACATTGTGATTTTCTCATTAAGACTTGAGGTGAGTGATCACCATTTTGTATATTATTCTCCTTCCTCAATATTAATATTTATCCAAAATGAATGTATGTTTCGAATGACCCGTAACTTACCATACTAACATTCAAACGTGTAGGAGAAAAACTCCCGTTTGTCGATAGTTGAACGAAAAACTAACCCTCCATATTTTATGATAGAGCTACCTCCTACGTTTTAGACTAGTGTACTGCCGCGTAATGCAGCTGTATGTCAAAACATCTCACCCTAGAAATGCGAATTATTTAACCTTGAAGCCCCCAAAGTGTATCGTAGGAGGCACCCTGATATTAACAGAATAAATCAAAATAGTAATAGTTTATTAACGATACAATGATGTGAAAATAAAATTCATATTTAGTTTTTTGAAATATCACTGTTTTCTAAATGTGTTTGTTTCTAAAGTTTATATGATTATTTTTATTCAAGCGAACTAAATCCTACTCTTATTCTCTATGTTTACGTTTAGAATTAGAGAACGGGGCTCACTGTAGGTAGTTTTCACAATGTGATACGTTATTTTCTCTAGCGGCGAGTGCTAGTGTATTTATTTAGCTACCTTCTTCATTCTTAACATACATACTTACTTAATTACTTACTCTATGGAGTCATAATCTCAAAAGTTCAATGCACTTACTACTAACTGCCTGTTTGAATTATACTTTTTGTTAACATCCATTACCGTTTTCAGCCTGTAGCCTGGGCCAGTTTTTTACTCAAGCCATATATTTTCCACTACCGGCCTGCAAGGCCTGTCGCAGCTTCATATGCCTTATAATCTATCTTAAGACTAGGACAGGCACAACATCCATTCCCCGGCCGTTAATTCATCACTGTGAATGGGTGAACCCACATTTTACTAATGATAAACTTTTCGGCCATGCCGGGAATCGAACCCGGGATCCTTAGCTCAGTAGACAGGCACGCTAAAGACTGAGCTTAAGCGTCGGATTGGTTATTCTCTTATATTATATTCATTTAAGTAAAAATTAACAACCATAACACGGGAATAGATCCGTGCGTGCAAAATGGTCTACTATTACTGATCCGTCCTCGTTCGTCTCGTATCCACGACCATCTTTCACTGACTGTACGAGTATAATTATTATAAGAAAGTATCGGCCACTCGGTGGGGAGGGAAAGTGGGAAAATATTTTGGAAAAACTGCGCTTAATAAATCCAGCATGGATTTGACACCTGACCGTCCTGTAACTGGCAAATTGGATTGTTTATATGTTTTAGATATTTAGACCGTGGCACGGGTTGCGTTGTTCTTAAAAGAGTTTTTAATTTATTTATTTTTAAACCAAAATGATTGGAATACATTTTCCTTAAACAAAACCCATATTTACAACAACTACAAAATTAAGTAAACGATTAATAGAGAGCTCCGGCTCCTTTGGTGGACAAGCGGGCTGGACGTCAAGCTAGTCCAGTCTAGTCTGGTTTGTAGGTAACACGGAGGTATTATTTTTATCTTACCTGGGATGACTAAGGGTGGTTTTTCCCTGATGGTTTCACCATGCTTTATTCACGTGAATGCAGGTACATTTTATCTCAATTTTACCTTTCTAGTCTCTACCCCATTAATGTAATAAAAATGTAGCTAGCACAAGCGGGTAGAGACTCAATTTCGAATAAATCACATCGGCTTACAAACTACTACTCATTTGTTTCCCTTCACTCTGGAATACTACACATTGTAGAGTAGATACTATAGTCTACTTCCAAGGCTGGTTGTTTCATCTGTGTTCTAAACTTGATCTACCAATCAAAGAAGTCACCAAGTTTGACACCAGTATGTACTTCCCTTGGCTCTATTGGAGCCATTCAACTATCTATGCCATGATGCTTCTTGGTCGCGAGCGAGCAGCTTTAATTATTTACACCCCAGCTCCTGTCTTGTGCTTGCAGCCTTTGTCTGCCCCGGCGTTGCTGCATGGATATTTAATATCGCGCCAGACCTTTTTGTCTCTTCCTCCAGCCTCCCTAGTTTGTATTTCTCGTTCCTGTTCCTTCCTGCCTCCCTCCCTCCCTACCTATCTAGGTTGAAATGCATTGGATGGGGGATGGTCTGTCTCCCTTTACCCCGCCAAGTTAGCCTTTAGATAGTCTATTGTCTCTCAAAATGGGTACCGGTAGCTTACTCTGGTACAATACAGCTACCATACACACAATCCATTGTGTATCAATTTGTTACTGTATGTACTGCATCCAGATAATATATGATCTGGCCAACTTCGCTACAATACAGTCCTTATACAGAAAATAATAAATTCTCTCAAGATGGCTTCCCCTGGCTCACCTTAGCACAATACAGTATTCACTACTCATCCATATAATATATTGTCTCAATATGTCCTCCCTTGGCCCTGTTTGGCACAATACAATCCTCATTCAAATAATATATCGTCTTAATATGTCTGTTTTAATTTGAGGTATTTGACGTGCACTTATTGAACCAACTGATTATATCAGCACACGACTAATTAACTAACTTAAAGCTAGAACATCACAACATCCAGCCCCCGGCCGTGATTCCTTACTATGAAAGGTTAAACCTACATTTCACCAATGATCATTTTTTCAGCCATGCCAGGAATCTAACCCGGGACCCACTGGCTCACTTTGGTACAATATAGTTGTCTTGCACTATAAATTGAGTAAAGTGTACTCACGTTGCTCTGGGCCATAGGTCTAGAACAACTCGTTCAGATTCCTGGCCTGTCTTGGAGGCTCGATGTTGATATGTGGTATCCTCAACGTTCTTTGTGGTCAGAGGGAAACAGGTAGGAGACAATATTGGTAGGGCTGTGTGTGTGTGTGTTAATAAGTCGTAGCTGGTAGTGGGTTTGAGTAAGATGGAATATTTGTTTTGGGTGGCGGATAGCGTCGAGGTACATGTTGTAGGCGGGTGACACGTGGGGTGAAGGAGGGGGGAAAGTTGCGGTGGCCTGTTGGCTTTGGGCTGAGTAAAGTATAGGGGTGGTCCTGGTGAGAAGGTAGGAGTGAAGATCCTTAAGGTGGGAATGTGTGTGATTTGGCTTTGGAATGTCTTGATGGTGTGTGGGGAGATCTGGTGCCGGCGGTGGAAACGGGGGTAACTTGGCCTTTTGGTTGGGGGTAGTCGTCTGCTTCTTCTGACCGGAACGTTAAGTGTAGTCCATTAGAAAGGCCGTGTGGGAAAGATAGGGAGGGTACTCAAAGTATCTCAGAATGGGAGACCACGATGAATTGGTGGGTATGGGGTGAGTACATATCGGTGTCAGATACCGCGGTGAGCTGATATGTAGAATGTTGGAACAGCTTGGCATTGGATGCCGCGGTGAGCTGGTGGGTAGGAGATTAGAGCAACTTGGCATTGGATACCGCGGTGAGCTGGTGGGTAGGAGATAGAGCAGCTTGGCATTGGATGCCGCGGTGAGCTGGTGGGTAGGAGATAGAGCAGCTTGGCGTTAGATACCGTTGTAAGCTGGCGGGCAGGAAATTAAGAAAGAAAACACACGTGTAAACCACCACTTGTTTATTTATCCAATGGATATTGTCCAGCTGATGGCTGGGCAACATCTGATAACCTGGATTGTTTGTCGCTATTTTTTATTCGCTTCTGTCTGGATACTTCGGGCTCTAGCCATGTGACGTAGATGATAGCAAGGGTGGGGGTTGGACACTAAGAGGGTGGGGGGGGGGGGGAGAAAGTCAAAGTGCGTGTACAGTATTGCAGTAGGCGTGAGAGGGGAGTACGGGGATGAGTCTAAAGATTGGAATGTAGAATTATTTCCATATAGAATATTTTTCAAAGCTGAGCACTGGTCACTTTGGAGTACAATACGCTCTATCTATATAATACTTTTCTCAATATGGCTGCCACTGGCTCACTTTGGTACATACAGGCCAAATCTATATAATTGTCTCAATATGCCACTGCCACGACAGTCAGTCTAATCAATCTATTTGTCTCAATTATAACTGCCCCAAAGTGTGCCATTTTGCATTCTGATACATTCACTAAGCTGAACTAACCTAGCAACTTAGGCCCGCTTGACACACAGACAGAGCTTTATTATAGTCTTACAACGTAAAGTAACGTTTCAGTTTGTCAAGACATTTATAATAACTCCTTTACTCAGAACCCCGGAGGATTCACGGAGCCTGGGGTAATGGAATGTCGGGCTGACCCCTTTTGCATAAAATAAATAACTCAATTTATATGTTTTACTGATCCTTATTTAATTAATATTATAACTATGTACACTTTATTTACCCTGAAAGGTTAGCCTAGCAGACTTACGTTGACGAATTACACTATGACTTTATCCTATAAGTTATATCATAATGTAATAATGCAAGGTAATCTTGCTACTTTACAGGTTAAATGAAGGGTACATTATAAAAATATCAACGTTTTCTCTCACTGCCATTCTATCTTGACTAGGCTTACACTGTATTCTTCGCAAAATATTGGTAAACAAAGTAAAAAAAGTCTTGCATTTAATGCACGTGTCAAGACTTGCTGCCGTGAAAGAAAAATATTTGGGTTGTTGGAGTTTTAGAAGCGGGATCTTGGTAACCATGTCGTATTTGCTCCCATCATTCCCTTGGGATGGCCCTTCTCAAAGATCAGGATACACTCAAGCATTGTAAAAAGATAAGATATAAAAAGTCACCACAGTATAATTTTAGAACAAGCTAAGCTTGAGCTAATACATTAAATTCACCAAATGACTTCATAAGGATCCCCTTTACAAATAGTTTCTAACACTTTCTACTCACATTAGTTGAATACGGAATAAAGCTTTAAACAAAATTGGGGTTTATTGCAGATCAAAAGTTAATAAAAATATCCCAAGAATATGTTTTGTCATTTTATACAACTTATGTCAACTGACTTCAATTTTTAAATAGTTAAAACTTATTTTTGAGATGGATAGTTATAGAACTACTTTTGAATAACTTTTTGACTCACAAAAGGCCAAAGCGAACTAATTATATCAACACAACTTACAGAGGACGCCGTGGAAAGAACAGTTCAGAAAATACGTTTTATTTTACAGTTAAGCTTGATAAAAAATAACATTCTTTTCTATTGCTAGTGTTATTTTTAGAAGGATTGATAATATCTATAAAAAGTGACGGATCCAGATTACTGTACATGACTTGACGTATAAATACGTAATTTTTATAGCTGACATCAAGGCTCTTCATATGGAAATTGGACTATAGCAATACCCTTACTACACGTGTGTTTTCTACTTATAATATTTTCTATAGTCACAATAATATATAATAGAGTATATTAATGGCATTTAATAATAATAATAATAATAGTAATAATAATAAAATTCGTCAATAGTTGGTTTTGATGCTCAGAATTATCTTACTTCTTACTAATATTATAAAAGCGAAAGTTTGTGTGTTTGGATGTTTGTTACTCAATCACGCCAAAACTGCTGAACGGATTCGAATGAAACTTGGTATGTAGGTAGAGTATGTCCTGGAACAACACATAGGACTATTCCCAACCTTTGATTTTACATTAATTTTACAATACTAATGTTTAAATTTTTCGTATGTAGGAGATATAAGAGATAAGAGATATATTGTTATTTTAATTTTACAAGTAAATATGAATGTGATTATAATTAAAATGTTTAAGTGAAGATAGCATAATAAGGAAATATTATTTACAGCTAGAGCTGAGAAAAACTCATAGATATTTGAAAAAAAAAAGTTTGATTTATAACCAAAACAGTTTAGTTAAAAATTAAAAGGTTTTATAAATTGTTGTGGGCGAAGCAGTGACGGGTAAAAGCTAGTAATTAATAAGCGAAATAATTTCTCCGAAAACTATCAAGACATTTTTCACAAGCTCTCAAAAATGATTGCCAGCCCTGTCTTAGTGTGTGTGGAATGTCGCGCAGAATGTGTACCCAGCGGGGCTGTCGTGCCCCAATCAGAAACTGCTACTGTTTGTGTCCCAGGGTCACAATCCCTAGTGAAGGAATAAACCCATCAGTAAAAGAGTGCCGCTGCTGGCTTTGGGCGATATGGAAATAAAAAGAGGAAAGAGCTAACTGGGATTACGTTGCTGTCACATTTCATGGCCTTGAGGAGACTCGCAAACATGTAGTTTGGACTGATTCGTTCACTCACTCTTTCACTAACTCGATTTTATTCACTAGTCTGCTATACCATCCCCTAATTCACAAACTCATATCATTCACGCAAAAATAATTTATTCACTGGCTATATCACTCTCTCACTCATTATATAATTCGCCCGCTCACCATATAATTCACACGCTCACTCTAATAAATTCACTTGCTCACTCTATAACTCATCGGTTTACTATATCATTCACCCGCTCAATATATAATCCGCCGACTGACTATATCATTCACCCGCTCAATATATAATCCGCGACTGACTATATCATTCACCCGCTCAATATTAATAATCCCGACTGACTATATCATTCCCCGCTCAATATATAATCCGCCGACTGACTATATCATTCTCCATGGCTTGCCATCAACGCACCAAGCAGGCAGGGCCCCTGAACTAACTCTGAATTCGGCAGGTACAGTACATAAAGGAATAGGAAGTGAGAGTTCCACATTGCCATGGAACATTTGGCGACAAATGTAATCCAGGCAGGAACAGGGTAGGCAGCCCGACCATCACTTGGCTTAGTCACACAGTGCAGCCAAAGCACTACCAAGTCTAAGAAACATCCACCAAGAATGTAAAGAAAGAAAAGAAAAATATGGTAAAGCAGTAAACTGCGTTAATGTAAGGTTTAGAAATTAGTAAGTAGAAGTAGATAGTAAAACTAAATGTAAATGTGGATAACCTAACACATGCAGATAACTTAATGTAAATTCAATAGATTACATGGACGTTAGTAATCGTTAGAAAGGATCTATCCATAACTTATTCACAAACTCGTCACATTGTTCACTACTCACTCACATCACTCACTAACTCACGTAAACAGTATCGCTCACTAGCTCACCATCTCGTTCGCTCGCTAACTTTATCTCTATATCATCCACTTACTAACTTGGTTAAGTATGAGACAAGTCGTAAGCCCCAACTCTGACTAAAGCCATTTAAAAATAATATTAATAATATATAATTCACTCATTCAAATTACTTATTCAATCTTATTTCTGTTGTGCCCATTAATTGGATTAATTGTATCTAAGAATAATCATGGGTCGTCTCTGGGACATAGGCCTACACCCGCCAAATTATAATCTTCTGACTTCACGACGGAAATTACTCAATCTGGTTTATTAACTGGCTTTCTATAAATTTGGGCAATAAATTAAATTAGTAATTAACTCGTTTTATTATTGGATTTTATGAGACACAATATTTTAATATTATTATATAAATTTAATTTCTTTAAATGCTCTATGATAGTAAAAATTAAAATACATAAACTTTTATCCGTGGTTATTTAAACATTTGACGTATGAATATCAGCCATTCCAAGCGACTTAAGGTAGCCCGACGGAAGTAGTTAGGAACATGCCTCTTGATGAGGAACACCCGATAAGAGTGATGGTAAGCCAGTTTAGAGGGGGAAGGAGGGAGTTCTAGCCTAAGGGGTGGGCTCGGAGAGTAGTAGTGAGTGCTAAGAGTACGAAATACGATTCAGGAATGCTACGATTTGTTTGCTGTGCAAGCAATGCTTGGTACGAATGGATTGTACCGAACCGACTTTGAGCATATACTTGGGACTTGTACTCCAGGTAAGTCTATTGTGTCTACACGCAACTTATCCGCACCATTGGCACGCTACATTAAGTGGCTTCATAAGATGTGGTTAATATAGTGTGTATATATGTTTATATTTTTTATGTTAAAAAATGTTCACGATGCTATAAAAGGCGCGTTTCGTTAGGTTGTATAGGGATTATTTAAGTATTATTTCTGTTCCTGAAATAGTCGCGGTACCGTCACTATAACGGGGCACGAGCTAGTTAGGGGAGAAATTGTGACCGATGAGCTAATAATATAAATAATGGCAAAACTGCCAGTGCAAATGGTTTTTGGGGCTAACTGGGCTGAGCTACAGTAGCTCTGTAAACCATTCTGCCTGTTGAGTAAGTTTAGTTCGGATCCTATGACATCGGAATTGTTGCCGCTTTGTTTGGATAGTGGGCACTGACTACGTTTTCGGGCTTGCTGGCGGCTATCCGGGAAAGCTGGGAACTCATCGCCAGGGCTCTCTCGGATGCGTTCGCGCCAGATGAGTGTATCATTTTGGCAAGTTATGTGGAGGTCAGGAGGCAGATTATTTCCTTGGTTGGCCGACGTTTGAATACGTGTCTTCCAACAGTTGATAGAGCCAGGCATCTCACAGTAGAACCCCAAGGCTGGACGGTATTACCGGGGCTATCAAACTAGTCTCCTAAAGGAGCATCCTCTAGGTGTAGGCGTCGAATATAGGTCTTGCCACTCCTAAGTTTCTCGTTGTTCGTGAATGGGGGTGTCTTTTTTGTGATTGTAGTTGACATTGGCACAATGGTGTCTTGTCAAGGCTGGTTAGACATTTTTCTCGGTGGCAACAAGAATAATAAACTGCTCTGGTATTGGGCCCTACGCCCCTCTCAATGGTGTTGTTTGTAAACTATTGGCCATGTATGTCGCTTTCGAAGATAAATTTTTCATTTAGTATAACACCTGGGTCAGCCGTGTGATGCTCATATTTTCGTAAAGTAATACTAATTTAAAAACATTTATTCATAGAAAATTTGTGAATTGTATAACGTAAACTATACCTTGTATGGTTCCACGATGTTGTTATTTACAATGGCCGTGTCTGAATAGCTGCAATAATTTGTAAATCGCATTTATAGTCCATTTTAACCTCCATGCTTTGTAAGAATGTTTGTCGTTCTCAACATTTAACATCGTGCCTCTGAGATTCGACAAATAGGCGCGTGTTTTTAGTTGTGTGATCGTCATTTGAAAAACAGTTTGACAAGTACTTAGCAAAGAGGCGAATATTTAACCTTCGGCGAATGCCACTTGGGTAACGCCGCTTTCAGAAGTATTCAGCAGGAAGCTCTAACTGTACTAAGCTGTCTAAAAAGTATTATATACTTTAGTGCGCCAAAAAGTTTGTGATTAAAGCTGCAGTAAAAGTGTCTAATGCTCAGAGTATTCATGCACGGGCAATTATAAGCTAAGACTGCTGCTACCCTCAGTAAAAACGAAGCGTACATTGTATGCTGGAGAAAATTTGTTTTTCAATAAATGATTATGCATTTTATATTAGTAACTAAGTAAGAATGTTTTTGAATTTAATTTTACTGCTTATCTTGGGATATGCAACAAGATTACAATGCATTTGATGAACCTTCTAAATGCAGTCTTCAAAAAGTAGGTTTTATTTCCAGGCTTTTAATTATATGATTCTGCTGAAATAGTAATTGAGAACTAAGTTTGCTTTCCAGGCTTCCAACAAAACGATCCTGCTGCATTCAGTCATTGGGAAGTAACATGATTAAATTAATTAATATTGTTTTGGTGTACGCTGTATTTTCTGGCTAGCAACATGTTCCCAGCGCACGTAATAAACATCCTTATTGTGTTTCCAGGCCTCTAGCCAGTGACAGAGCACGTAATTATCTCTCTCACAACAGTTCCTGTAATCTGTGGTGTGTTTCCAGGCCTGCAACGAGTTCACAACGCACGTAATGAACCTGCTAAGAGAGCAGTCTCGCACAGACCTATCACCCCCAAAGAGATCGAGCGTATGGTGCAAATCATCCACAAGAAGTTCTCGTCCATCCAGATGCAGTTGAAACAGAGCACGTGCGAGGCCGTCATGATCCTCCGATCCAGGTTTCTCGACGCTAGGTAAGCACGTAATAAACACTTATCAAAGATTTTTGTTTTTCATTAGGGTTTTTTTAGTAGCTAACCATGATGCAAGTCATGTCTTGTCCTCGAACATATTGTGTAATTTAAAATATGCGTTAAGCTATCATTATTGCATCTAAGTTAAGTTAGGAAACTTTAATTAAATCGAATGATCGAATGCATCGAATGATGACATTGTCCAACCAATCAGAAGGCTGAGATCTAAACGACATTCTTACGATAGGTTCAAATTACCGTTTCAAATAGAAGTGTTCTCTGACGTAATCAGATAAATGGAAAGGGAGGCTCTTAGAGAAACAAAGCTCGGGGTGCACAGATGCGAAATGACTACGTAGTCGATAGGACGTGAAAAATGTAACAAAGATATGGTAAATTATAATACCATACACATGTCAAGTATTTATGATGTGTTATAAGAATAAAATTTAAATACACAGGCTGTTTCAATGAAAGTGTGCAAAAGTTTAACAGGACATAGGACATAGACCGAACATTTTGAGACAGTTAGGGAACGTGTGCTCTGCAAAGCCAGCTAAGTGGGCTATGGGCCTAAACATGTCTAACAATGTTACTGATGTCCGGTTTATTTACAGCTAGTCATTACATGTAATTTAATTACGTTTAGTTGTAACATTACGTACAGGTAGTACTGTACAGTATAACATATCATTGGCAAACTGGAGGAAACCTACCATTTCGTACCTCACAACCGTTGCTCAAAATGACGGCCACCAACCCCAATGCAAGCATGACATCGGCGTACGAGATTCTGCCTCACCCGTTCAAATATTCCATGCGTGTTGCGAATAACATCACAGGCGACGACAATCCTGGCAACCATTTCCAAGTCTGTGTCCACTGGGGTCTCATACAATCCTGGCAACCATTTCCAAGTCTGTGTCCACTGGGTCTCATACAATCCTGGCAACCATTTCCAAGTCTGTGTCCACTGGGCGGTCCTCCATGTCATACAATCCTGGCAACCATTTCCAAGTCTGTGTCCACTGGGGTCTCATACAATCCTGGCAACCATTTCCAAGTCTGTGTCCACTGGGTCTCATACAATCCTGGCAACCATTTCCAAGTCTGTGTCACTGGTGTCTCATACAATCCTGGCAACCATTTCCAAGTCTGTGTCCACTGGGGTCTCATACAATCCTGGCAACAATTTCCAAGTCTGTGTCCACTGGGGTCTCATACAATCCTGGCAACCATTTCCAAGTCTGTGTCCACTGGGGTCTCATTCACAAGTGATTTGAGATATCCCCTTACGAAATAATCGACAGGATTCAGGTCGGGTGACCGCGCAGGCCATGAAATGGGGCTACCCCTTCCAATCCAGCATCCAGATGGTTGCGGACATCCACACTGAAGTAAGGTGGTGCACCGTCATGCTGCAGATTAGCTTTAAATAAACCGGACATCAGTAACAGTGATAGACTTGTTTAGGCCCATATCCCACTTAGCTGGCTTCTCAGACCACACGTTCCCTATCTCAAAATAGTACGGTAGAGCATCCCCTATGTCCTGTTAAATTTGTGCACGCTTTCACTGAAACATCCTGTATAAATCAAACTGATTGCATACATTTATGAAGAAAAGTTTCATATCGACAGTATAGACTATAGAGTATCGAGCGTCGACTTTAATAATACCCATAATGGCCCATTGTGGGACATGAAACAAGGAGATCATCATAGCAACGTCGATGTCATAAATTGAGCTTAAGCCAGGGATATAAAAGAGATGATTAGAAATTCCTGCTTGTGTAAAATACCCTTAATCTGTTTTTGGGAAAATGAGAGTTTCCATTTTATGTATAATATAGGACATTGCCTATTTACAAATTTTAACCAAAATCGTTTTATTGGATTTCGAAAAAATATATTTATTTCTTTTTTTCCCTTTGGTAAACTACCATTCTATTTAGGGTAAGGTAAATGATTCAAAAAATCCCTCTGAGAAACCTTACAAAAACTAAGGTTGAGCCCGATCGGTAAAATTGTTTCATCTCTAGACATAGATAGACAGACAGACATACATACTTTAGCGTGAAAACAATTTTTTTCTGTTTCTGCAACTCATGAAACATCGGTATTTATCCTTATTTCGATCTTGATTTTTTTAAACGATCGTAATACTAATCTCTCGGAAGGGTCTAGAGAAAGTTTTATATATAAATAGTGACCTAACAAGAACAGAAGCAGCAATCTGGAAAACGTGGAAATGTCAGGGAATTTACTTGGCCAGGAAAAAGTCGGGGACTTTTTACGTGTTGACTAAATAAACTATTTTCTATAGAATTAGGTAGGAACTCGAAAGTTTCATTGCCGTACTTACATACGCCACCTCTCTCTATCTTGAGCTAGTTCTATCCAGTCCACCTCCTTACACCCTACTTATTTCAAGTCCACTCTAATTTTCTCAGATTACAGTGGGCAGGACATGCAGCGTTAATGGAAAAATCTAGGATTTTGTCCAGGTTATTGACTACAAATATATAACGTAGACTCCCGACTATCCGTCCCTCCGTACTATCTGGCCTAGTAATAAAAATCTCCGTAATAAAATGAGGTACATATTACTTTGCCAAGGCGTTGGAAGTGGCCGTCTGCCACGATCTACGATCCTCCTATGTGCCGTGTGCTACGATCCTCCTATGTGCCGTGTGCAAAACACAAGTTACGACATGAAAAACGCAGGCCTCCCCCCGCCCTGTTTCGTCAGTTGTGTCTCAGGTGTCAACAAGTGCGGAATACGTTTGCCGCTGTTCCTGGTTACGTTCGTAAACAGTTTTTTGGCGTGCTTAGTTTTTTTAATTGAAGATTACGAAATGGGTGATAAATGAATAAAAGGTTGAAGTGACTTTGGAGGAGAAGCTACGTGCTATAAAGCGACTGGACTCTGGAGTAGTGGCAAAAACTATTAGTTTGAAGTGGGGAAAGGTGCTGTTGGTGACCGGAAGAAAAATTGATCAGAAATTGAAAAGTGCTGTGCTCCCCAAGACAGTGGAAGTGGAATGAAAATAAGATAAACCATGCTGAAAGGTAAGCATAAAGAAGTCGAGGAAGCTTTATTTTTTATGGCATGAACACTTAAGAGGAAAAGGCTTGCCTGTTACTGGGTCGATATTGCAGGAAAAAGCACTGAAATGTAAGTGACTATTAGAAGGAGAAAACTCAAAATTTACTGCCATTGATGGATGGTTAGATTGCTGGAAAAAACTATTCGCTATTCGTCAGATTACCATAAGTGGGGAGGCTTTAACTGCTGAAAAATAAGCTGTACCTTTGTTCAAAGACTATCCTTTTTAAGCTTATATAACAGGAGGAAATTTCTGGGGAGCAGTTGTACAGTTGTGATGAGACTGGTTTAAATGATAAGATGCTCCCTACAAAAACGCTTGAATCAAAAAACGAAGCCGCTGTACCAGGATACAAGAAAAGCAAGGAACAAGTCACAATCTTGTCCTGCAAGCGGCAACCATAAGCTTAGGCTGACTTTAATAGCAACATCAAAGAAACCTAGAGCTTTTAAAAAACTTAAATCAGAATATATTACACACATCAAAAGAAAGCATGGATGAATTCAGAAATATTTAAAACCTGGTTACAAAATGACCTCGTACCGACTGTAGAAAACCTTTTTAAAGACAACAATTTGCCGAGAAAAGCTGTGCTAATTCTTGACAACGCACCTCCACATCCGGCCACTGATGAACTCACAGATGAAGACATCAAAGCTTGACTTTTACCACCCAATATGACGGCTGTTGGTCAGCCGATGGACCAGGGCGTCCTCAAATGCTAAAGAAAAAGTATCGCTGGCGTTTTCTCAGTTCGTTAATATCAGAGATTGATAAAAATGAAGACTACTTAACCAATATGAAATATATTTACATGCTAGATGTCATAAGGCGTGGTGGCCGAAGCAGGGGAAGAGATTCAAACATATCACTTGTAAGGTCTTGGAAAATTCTTTTGTACCATGAAGGTGGACATTTCAAGCTTGAACCCGTTTGTGAAACCGAAGTGGAAGATGAAAGCGATAAACTTGTTTCGTTGCTGGAAAATGTACCGGGCTGTGACGATGTCAATGCAGAGGACATTAGAGAATGGATTGCAAATGACGAAGTTGATGAAATAACTGATAACGATATTGTGGAAATGGTGACACAGAGAGAAATAATAGAAGAAGAAGAGGAGGAGGATGGGAGGAAAAGTCTCATCCTACATTCGGAAAGGTACAAGACGATTGAGGCAGCACTCCAGTACATTAGTCAGCAGGAGGAAGCGAGGCCAGCTGGTATCATCTGCTTGTGTAAGTGGAGGAACTTTGTGTCGCGGAAGAGGGCTAAAAGGGAGAGAAACAGTCATCTATCAAGGACTTTTTCAAAATCTAAAAACTGTAAGTTTTGATCCTTTTATCTTAGGCCTAGCTTTTCACATTTGTGTAAGCATTTATCAAAGAACAGTAAGATAAGTTTAAATACATTTTAAGAAGAACTAGGCTTACGTTTTACGTTAGGGTTTTGTTTATTTTAAAACTGTATGTACTGTATTCATACTGTACAGGATACATGATTTTATGTTTCCTGCAATTAAGTTGGACATTATAAAATTTATCTTAAAATGTGTACAGTAATTTTATTCTTGGACTTCCTTTTTCTGTAAAAAATTCTTAAAACCTACATTACAGTGCATAACAAACATTTATAAAGTACCGGCCTGTATTAAGAGGTCAGAAAATATTAATAAGAGTGGGTTTTGGTATACAACTTGTGTTTCAATGTTAGGAGGGGGAGGGGGCAGGAAGTAAGTATTTATTAAACTTCGGCCTATCCGGCTTTTTTGTTATCCAGCCTGCCCTTCCGCCACATTAGGTGGGATAGTCGGGAATCTATTGTATATGCATGTTTTATTTACAATAGTCAAAATAACAGTTTCATTCCAGGTCATGCATACCGCGAACATCTTTTAACACAGTTGTCCCGCTATTTTCAAGGTCAACATGTGATTTTCTTGTCATCTTTCTACCCCTTCACCCACGTCTTTAGCTAAAGTAAAATCATGGCTATGTCCATGACGAGAATTCGATTGTGCTATATGAAGAAGAAACTAAAAAAGTGTCTCACTAAAATGTAAACTGTGCTGGTGTAAGGCGATGTTTTATTGGCTGAATATGAGATCACAGAAATCTAACCCAACTACCCCTCTTCCCAACACCCAAACTATTTGAGACAACGCTGCCCTTCACATGTCAGATTTTCCTTGCGAAGCTCCTGTACCCAATATTTAAAAAAAAATAAGCCCAAATTTGATTTGGTAGCATTTTTTTTAAAGGAAAATTGTCATTTACATTACAAGCTTATATTCTTTTAAATGTTAAAATACAAAATTAAAGCAAAACTACAGAATTGAATGAATTAGAGTATACATGTTTTCTTGTATGATTTATTCCATTTTTTAAAAAATATTTACGAGTACACGTATTGAAAATTTGCATGTTGCATTACACTATACGTTATAAGTTTTAGTTTGTCCTTATAGCCGCGTGGCCCCAGGGCGCCACAACGCACAGTTTGGAACCCCTTCATAGAGTGACACGATTTCAGAATGGTGTACTTGGTCTAAATACATTATTTCACTAAGCTGTGATTTTAATGAAATAATGTTTGTAATATACTTAATATTTACAGTGGCTGGAAAAGTTGAAAAGTCAGAATTTAATAATATAGTTGCACTGGACTGCCTGAATACCTTCGGATATGGTAAAAATATTCTTAAATCGTGTATAATAAGAGTTTTTTTTAGTTTATTAATTTATTTAGCACTGCGTCTTACTACCCGTTTGGGTTATACACTTAAGTACTAATTACGTTATTGGGTTGGGAATTGTAAAGGTTGAATATAGATGAAGTGAACCCGCATTTGCACGGAGGGAGAGTGGGAAACAGTTTAAAAAAGTTCACCCGAACGAGATTCAAACCTCATTCCCCCCGTCCTATGTAGGCTTGCTCAACACGAAGCTAGAACGTTAGCTAAATACGCCACCGTCCCCTTAATCGCAAATGAGCACAATATCACGAAGATACTATTTTATAAATACATTCTTATATTTACTTATCATATAGTTAAAATGGATGTGTATTTTTGTGCGTTTGTGTTTAGGTGCTATAACTCTCTCTATAACTAATAAACATAGACAGCTGAAACTTCGCAGACCTATGTAGAGGAACCTAAGGTTGTGCACCATGGTTTTTTTTTTTACATTTATGCGAGACAGACGTTTTAAACTACGTGAAAAAACTGTTAATCAGTATGAAAATAGTGTACCTTTCAAGTTTTACAGCATAACTATTTTAATTTGTGAATCAATCAATGTACTATGAATTTATAAATTATAAATATATATTTTATTAGTACTATTAACATTAACAAGGTTGAAAATTACATACATTATCATTAAATATCTCCTATAATAAAGAATAACGGTCAAAACATATTATAGAGCCTTTGTAATAATTTTTTTTAGGACATTACATTTAATGTAGCTTGTTCATAAATTAATGGTAAGAAGATAACTATAAATAGAATTACTATAGTTTGATATATTATTTACTTAATATTTTAACTAACTTAAACTTATGATGATGTATGTTTACTTAGTAATTAAATTGAAACAGAAATTATTGAGGACTAGTTACATAAAAAGTTTTCAAAATGATAGTTAAAATTAGTTAGTAAGTAATAGAAAATATTAAAAAGGTAATCTTACAAATAGACGATTCATTGATGGGCAACTTATACTGTGTGCTAACTTTTGTGTCTAATGATAAGATTTTTACGTGAGAATCTTTCGCCGCTTAAATTGTAAAAACTATACCTTGATCGTCGACCACATATTGACAGTTGTGTATATTACTTTAAGTTACGCTCATTTCTTTAGTGGTAAGGCGTATAACCCGAACGGTAGTAAGACGCGTGCTAAATATTATTATTATTTAGTGGTAGATCTACATCATTTGCCCACCTTATGATCGTCCCAAATTTTTTACAAATAGGTGGAACTTAAGCCTATACATTTATTGTTCCTTTGGGTTTGTAGATTTAGTCAGTCATTTCCTATTGAACACCTCTTCTTGGTGTCTCTTATCGGATACATTAGGAACTACTTTACTAATATATCCCAACACTAGGAACACAGTATTCACTAATGTATCCCAACACTAGGAACATAGTATTCACTAATGTATCCCAACACTAGGAACATAGTATTCACTAATATATCCCAACACTAGGAACACAGTATTCACTAATGTATCCCAACACTAGGAACATAGTATTCACTAATATATCCCAACACTAGGAACACAGTATTCACTAATGTATCCCAACACTAGGAACATAGTATTCACTAATATATCCCAACACTAGGAACACAGTATTCACTAATGTATCCCAACACTAGGAACATAGTATTCACTAATATATCCCAACACTAGGAACAGTATGTTCTATAGTATCCCACACAAGGAACAGTATGTTCTATAGTATCCCACACAAGGAACAGTATGTTCTATAGTATCCCAACACTAGGAACATGGTAAGAAAGAAAATCTGTCATTTTCTAATTTTTTTAAAATAAAGTATTCCTCAAAATCCTGAATCCTATCGTTGGCCTATACCTGGACACACGTGAGGTCATTGGAGCGTATTTAGGGCACTTTTGTCTACTCAAAATCTTGACAAGAGTTCACTTCATATCTCAAACGATAATGTAGCCTACAACATTTAATTATCTTCGGTTATTTAGGTACAGTCCACTTTTCATAGGAAGTACCTTACCTGACGGCTAGAAACGCTACTAGATCTACTATCACGTATTTACACGTCAGGTCATATTATCTGCAGCTGTCGCGTTTGACATGAACAGTATCATCAATTCCTTTACAATTCCACTAATAAGTTGTATACTTATATTAAATAGTGTTATCAATTTTGGCTGCAAAAAAAATTTAGGTATTTTCTAAAATGCCCTTTCTATAATAATTGAACTGCCCATGTGTTTTGTCCTGGATTTTAATTGAAAATGTGTGAAATAAGTTAGATTAGTTAATGATTCCAAGGACACAATAAAAATATATCCTCGGAGATCATAATAGGCTAATGGGGCAAAAGCAAAATAATACACCTATTTGTTGAAATATCTTTCTAATGCTGTGGCGATGTAGCAACCGGCCGGCCATGTGCTAGAACGGTCTGGAGATGCCAGCCAGGCCTGTATCCTTTGCTCCCGTCATTTGTCACCTGAAGGGGACAAAAAGCTCCCTGTTGCAAGTTTAGCCATGAATATGTATCAGGGGTGGTTCCAAGTCAACAAGTTGGGTAACTTCAACCCCTCGGCAAGTTGGAACAGCGCCACAGAGCCACTTTCACTGCGCGCTACCTACAATCGCTCACTTTATTGTTTTTAATTGGCTATTCAGAACTACTTGACGCCAGAGATCTGAAAACTGGGGTTTGACAACTCTCAACAGTTGACCTATATACATTAGAATACTGAAATGATTTAAAACTACTATTATTTATATTCTACAATTAATATGTTGGTCACTAATGATTTACATTTAAGTTGTTGCACATAAGCTCTGACCCGATATTCATATTAATCTAATGTATTGCATGGTCTAAGGTAAAATAAAATAAATGCTCTCAAAACTTGCAATTCTTTGTAAACTCATTTCTTAAATGTGACTGTGCAAAGATATGAACTCATTGCTTCAACTTTGGGGTGTCCTGCAATAGTTGAAAGATCACGAAATGCTCCCGAGAAACGTTCTCTGATATATGGATACAGTTATCACTTTCTCGCACCCTTCAGGTAACGAGAATGTATTTTGATCGTAAAAAAATACCTTGAAATGCTGATGAGTCCCTGAAACAGAAAACTTTTTTTTGCAAGGCCGCTCACCTGTATGTCTCGCCAACGGTGTAACAGATTAAGCTCCCCCCCCCCCGCAAGATTTATTTTCGGACCCCCTTTTCCAATTCATCTAAAACCTTAATAATAAATGTTATAAGAAATAATTTAATAGTCCTAAATAATTATTAATTTAGTAGTCACACCTTATGATGACTGTTTTAGCATCGATTTTGTGTTGGGAAAGTAATCAGTCGGCTTGACTGCATGAATATAAAAAATATTCTTCGCTATTTAAACCCGAATGAAATAATTGAAATAATGCTATAGCTTAGTTATAATTTACAATACTTTATGTTAAACATATTCAACTATCTAAATTGTCAATAATAAGAACATAAGTTACTTGATTATAATTATTTCCACCAAATTTATAGTAATTTTAAAGTTTCCTTTCGCGGGCCCCCTTATACCATTGGGGCCCCCCCGCATTGCAGACCCTGTGGGTCTGGGTGTTACAACACTGTGTCCCCTGTGTCTCACTGGAGCTAGAGCCGAAACCATTTTACCGATCGGGCTGAAACTTGGTATTTAGGGTTTTAATAAGCTTCCTCAGAGGAATTTTTGGAATTAAATAGCCAACCCTAAAATTAAGGGTGGTTTACTGAAGGAAAAAAGAAATAAACTCAGGTTATTGTACTATTACAAATAAAATACTTTTATTTGAAATATACAGGGTCTTAGAAATAAGATGTCAAAGATTTCACAGTAAAATATCTATGAAAATAATCAAACAAAGTAAGATTTGTGTTTGTTAAAAGTTTTGTTTGCCACCTTAATATGTTTCGATGTGAGCACCCCTTGTAACTATGCGTACATATAAGGAAGTCTAGTTTTCTCCAGGTGCGCTGATAGTCACTAATGTGGGGGTGATCCTCAATTTAAGGTGGTTCACATCACAACCTTTTTCTGTGTAGATAATGTTTTTTACATATCCCCATACGAAAAAGTTCATTGGTGTTAGATAATGACTTCTTAGAGGCCAAGAGACAGAGCCACCTCTACCAATCCATTGGGTTGGAAACCTGTAAATGAAGGCGTGGCGCACTTTGACTAAAACGATGCTGTGCACCATCTTGCTGGAGAATTACTTCAATGCATACATACTATCTAATGACGCCGTTCCCTTATTGGGTAGGCAAGAAACTGTACATACAGCTCAAAAAACATTTAGCCACGTCTTATAAGGCCTGCCCCTTCTGATCCACACGTTCTGCCTTCATATATTTTCTTCGTCAGTCGATTCACACTCAACATGCCCAACCAAACCAATGCAAAACGCTTCTTTCGCATATACCTTTTGGGCTCCCTTTCAAACCGCAGTAACCCTTCAGCACTGACTTTCTCTACACGTATATAATAAATTAGAGGAAAAACATTATTTGTCCAAACTTAAGTTTAGGGCGATCTTCAAGTTTAAATTCCTTTTTAAGCTGACTCTTATATCCATGCAATCATAAACGCTAATCGAGTGTATTTTAAATGTGTCTACAAGCTTCTAACTATGACGAGCAATTGACCTTTTCGGATGCGCACGCAAGATTGAGTTGCATAGTCTCTTCAGATGTTGATGGTAGGTCTAGAGATTTATTTATATATATATATATATACTGCAACAAATGATATTATTGTCTGTAGGTGCTTCTTGTCTATACGTTTGTAGAAAATAACGTTGCACTGATACAACTTATTTGATCTAAACGTACCACAACACACACTATGCTTTCTGTTGCACGTTCGACATCTTACTGATGGCGTGATGGTTGATTATTTGTTACTGTGCAGCGTGACTGCGTACCCACCGCCAGTGTTTTCGCTACACAGAGAAAACTTGCAGTGTTGCCACATTGTTTACAGCAAAAATCACGTACATCGGTCAAATACTTCTGAAGATATTTAATTATGTAATCCCCAATACTGTTTTTGATGATCCTGTATTTTTTTAAATCAAATTTATAGTTTCCGAGTTTCCAAGCTATAAGCAAATATATAGCTTAGATATATACACACATATATATATATATATATATATATATATACAATTTGGATCTTTAAAATGGAAAATTGAGTTTTATAGTCTTTGAAGAACATAGTTGTCCCTCTTTCCTCAATGTTTTTGTAAAAGTATATATTATTTCTTTAATGCTCATTGGTAGAATATGATGCTCTTTTTTCCCCATCATGTTTCCTCTGTAACAATGTATATTATTTTGTTTCACAAATTTTACAAGTTTTAAGTAAATATCTCCATTTTTAGATAAAGAAGAGAGAAAGACTGAGAGGTGCACCGTACCATTTAGTATATCTTCGCTGTAGGCCGTTAATGTTACCACCGTTCTTTGTATCTAATAGGCAGATATTCTGCTGCATACATAAGTAGATGGAGATATAAACCTAGAACCTAGAGTAAGGAATGGAATTACAAGCCTAAAACCTAAACGAATATGTGGAAACACAAATCTCGAACCTAGAGGATTAGACTGAGATGCATGAAAAATAAAGGGGTATATGGAGGTGAACATGATGTAACATGAAGGAGTAGATGGAGGTACAACTCTGGAACATGAAGTAATAGATGGAGGTACAACTCTGGAACATGGAGTAGATGGGGTACAACTCTGGAACATGGAGTAGATGGGGGTACAACTCTGGAACATGGAGTAGATGGGGGTACAACTCTGGAACATGGAGTAGATGGGGGTACAACTCTGGAACATGAAGGATTAGATGGAGGTTCAACTCTGGAACATGGAGTAGATGGAGGTACAATAGAAATTAGAGATAAAGGCTACGTGACTAGTTGCTACATGTTCTTTTACCAGGGGGTACGAGAGGCAGCTCTGGCGGTCGTGTGACCGAAGGAAAAGGACTTGTACATGTAGACTTGAGTGAAGTTAATATTTACTTAAAATATTTGTGAACCTTGTAGGGGGTGACGATTAGTTTGTTTGTTTGAAATAATGGTTTATTTCATTATTTTACATGTTTCATATATTTGTTTATGTAATCTCTTATTTTGGTACTCGCTTCAGAGGGGTAATGGTCTAAAGCTGAGATTCGAACCTGAATCTCCCAGTCATCGGCAGTCTATTCTACTGCGAGAATAGTGCCTTAGACCATGCGGCCACCGAAGTGGGTTATAACCGTTGTTAATAAACAAATCATAAAAAGACATCAATATTGATTAATTATGGCTTTGAATATTCTCTTGCCATATCAAAGTGTTCAGGGTGTTCATAAATTACTCACACCATTATAAGCCCATAGTAAATGCTTTATTGTCAAGAGCAATCTTAAAACTGTTTGAGGTAACACAACTCAAAACTTCCTCAAATAACAAATCTATCAAGGCTTATAATTGAGCTAATAATTTATAGACACGTCTATAATTTCTCCCACACTCCAGGAAGTATCTTACCCGCTGAGATTTAAAGTAATGAAGACGAGAAAGTTGAGTAGAAAGAGACAATATTGGGCTACTATTTGGCGACACTGAGGAATACACTTTTAATTCAAACAGAAGACACTTATATCACTTTCATGGACACTTGGAGTCAGCATAACAGCTAATTGTACTCAAAGCGCACAGGTCGAATTTGTGTACCTTCTTTAGACTACATCAGAAGCGCACAAGGTAGGTGCATAAAAAAAACACCATTGTTTTTAGTCTCTGGAAACACCCAATTTAACCAACCTAACCTAATTAATGCATATCATATTCTGAAAATTGAAAAATGACACCTGGACACGGGAATCGAACCCGGGACCTCTGACTTAGTACGCCAATGCTCTAACCACTGAGCTATCCAGTATTCCAATATGTGCGATCCCGTACAATTTAATAATTGTGTAAATGGCAGCATAATGCCAACTACCGAGTCGAAGATGGCTGCGTTATCTGATAGCTCGTGATATTAATATAATCACATACATGTAGCCGACGATTTCCGCTAAGTCCATCATAGCCTCTGCCTTAAAATATGAGTGAAGAATGACCCAGGGCACGAGACGAATCCTGGATAGCTCAGTGGTTAGAGCATTGGCGTACTAAACCAGAGGTCCCGGGTTCGATTCCCGTGTCCAGGTGTCATTTTTCAATTTTCAGAATATGATATCTAGGTGGAGTAATCCCCACTAATAAGCATAAATAATAGCTCTGGCTATTAATTCTTAATATGTGCGATCCTATACAATTTAATAATTGTGCAAATGGCAGCATAATGCCAACTACCGAGTCGCAGATGGCTGCGTTATCCGATGGCTCGTGATATTAATATAATCACATATTTGTAGCCGACGATTTCCGCTAAGTCCATCATAGACTCTGCCTTAAAATATGAGTGAAGAATGACCCATGGCACGAGACGAATCCTGGATAGCTCAGTGGTTAGAGCATTGGCGTACTAAGCCAGATGTCCCGGGTTCGATTCCCGTGTTCAGGTGTCATTTTTCAATTTTCAGAATATGATATCTAAATGGAGTAATTCCCACTAATAAGCATAAATAATAGCTTTGGCTATTAATTCTTAATTATTGCAATCTGACAGCTAGGAAAAGTTACCATATATCCATGCGCCGAACCTTATGATCCTCAAGACCATTTGTTGATATTTTGTTACTTTTGCCAGTCAGAACATTCACACAAACAAACAATTTATTTTTAATTATTAAACGTTTTTATTACATTAATGAGCCACAAACTTATGAAAATAACCGTTTGGATTTTTTTTTTTTTTGTGGAAGTGGCGTCTATGGTTCACTTAAAAATGCTTTTCAAACCGGAGCTTCTAAAATGCGGCGTGCTCTACTGAAATCAAGATGACTATAATAACCAGCCAAAACAAGGACGGCTGATGACGTCACACAAACCCTCAAGGCGGTTATGTTCTTACGCTGTTAACAAAAAATAAACGTTTGATTTTGAAACTAATATTTTGTGTGATTCTCTCTCTCTCAAAGTTATACAAACTTTTATTTTTATTTTGGTGGCCAGTTATTACAAGACACAAGTGTGAATATAATACATTTTAATTTTTGATTTCATATACTATAATATCTCTTGTCACCACGAAACAATTTTGTTTTTCATAAAGTTACGAAAACATCAATCATAGAATAATCTTTAGGGAAGTATTATCAGACTCGTTTGATAAACTTTTTATTGATAATATAGGATTAGCAAGCAAATAATAATTATTTCCAAATAGGTTGACTTAGTCATTTTCATTCAATGTTTACAATAAAGACCTTCTTCTGGCTGTCAACCATGGATCTATAGGTGTCGTCCTGTATTTTGTATCGACTCGCACTTGAGTAATAGATCAAACTATGAAACTGGCCCTAAGGGTTCGGCCAGACTGACAAGCGTGCGAGCGACTGTGTGGCCAGACTGGCGGGCGAGCGAGCGCGTGATTAGCAGATAGCTCTCGATAGTTGTTGACGAGGAGGCAAAGGTTCGAATCTTGGCTTAGTGAACTGAGGGTGGTTTTGGACAAGTAATTTATTTTTGTGGCACATCCTCGATCCGCACTAATGATGATTATTATTTGTAAAGGCCTACTTTGATTATACTATTCAAGTATTTTAACATATCAGTTTCACACACATACATATATATCGATGGTTTATGATCTTACCAATTGACAAATACCTTTAGTAGCAAGTGTGCTAAGCCTATCGATAATTATAAAAAATTCAAATATCATGTAAAATTGAAAAGTTTTTCTACCACTCTATGAACCAACATACAATAATTTTGCCTAGCGCCTGTAAACTAGACTGTACCGGGTCGAACGTGCGAGCTTGACAAATAGAACCAGTTCTATCTTTCAAGCGCACGCTCGCTCCAGTCTGGCCACTTCTCATTACAACCAATATGTTCTATTTTATATTTTAGTCACTCGCTCCAGTCTGGCCACCTCTCATTACAACCAATATGTTCTATTTTATATTTTAGTCACTCGCTCCAGTCTGGCCACTTCTCATTACAACCAATATGTTCTATTTTATATTTTAGTCGCTCGCCCAGTCTGGCCACCTCTTATTACAACCAATGTGTTCTATTTTATATTTTAGTCGCTCGCCCAGTCTGGCCACCTCTCATTACAACCAATGTGTTCTATTTTATATTTTAGTCGCTCGCCCAGTCTGGCCACCTCTTATTACAACCAATGTGTTCTATTTTATATTTTAGTCGCTCGCTCCAGTCTGGCCACCTCTCATTACAACCAATATGTTCTATTTTATATTTTAGTCGCTCGCCCAGTCTGGCCGTCCCCTTATTCTTCTAGACAGCGCAAGCGTAAGCCACTCACTCTGAGCCAGCTGTTAGATTCTACCAATAGCCCTCTGTGACCGTGACGTCATTGAAGGCAAATGTTTTACGGGTTCTAGGACATGATGGTTCTACTTGACTTTATTTTAGGCTTAGGCTCAAAATATAAAGTATATTGTTAACCTGCATCTGTGGTTGCAATCTCTAACGCGTCACTCTTGCCATAGAATGGACTTCTGATGACGGAGATTGGGGTTTGAATCCTGAATGGTTTTACACTTCACTCCAAGAAAATGTGGTACACTTCCTCTTTATTCAACCTTCCGCATCCCTAACACACTAGCATAATTAGTTCATTGGCGTACAATCCGAACGGTTTGTAAGACGTGGTAAAAATAAAGTATTTTGCTTTGAGCTACCCCCATTTGACTTCCCATTTTATTGTTTATTTCAAAGCTAGGATATTGTATTTTGAGAGAACCGATCTCTTTGAGTGTGTTTATATTGAGATGGTTGAATTCATGAATGACTGAAGGCTCTATTTCTCACTGTGTCTTTATTGTAGTCCTTAGGAGGTAACTAGAGGTTAAAAACAGTTAACCACCACTGTTTGTTCTTATCCGCCAAGTCTTACTACCCGTCCAGCCTATCCGCATTTATAGACGCTAACGAGATGGAAATGCGACATGAACATTTTTCTATTTTTGAACTTTTTCAACTTTTTTTTTTAATTCTAGCTATTTAAACTGAATGAATGCACTCGTTGTATCCCAAGTTTTAAATTTTACACTTGAGTTTAATTTATCCTGAAACCCTTAAGGAACCTCATAAATTATGTTACAATAAAGCAATAACAGTGATGCCAATTCTTTTCTCACACGACCGTATCGACTACAGCGCTCGGTGGTTGAATGTTTAGATGACGTCAGGGCTGCTGTAGACCAGATATGTTAATGCTTCATTTTTAGAGTCAAAGGGCCAGTTTCATAGTCAGATTTAGTAGACCCTACGGATGACATGCAGTGGACCTAATTTCACAAGACCTAAAGTTTAGGAGCTATGACTTTAGGTCTTATAAAATTAGGTCCAGTGAAGTTAGGTCTTATGAAATTAGGTCTTATAAAATTAGGTCTTGTGCCTTTAGGTCCACTGCCTGTTTGAACAGTTAAAGATATTTTAAAGTAATCGATGAAAAATGAATTTTAGGTCCAGTGCTTTTAGGTCTAGTAAAATTAGGAGTTATAAAATTAGGTGCTATGAAGTTAGGTCTTATAAAATTAGGTCTTATAAATTTAGGTCTTATGGGTTTTAGTTCTTGTAGCATTTAGGTCTTGTGCCGTTAGGTCTTGTGCCGTTAGGTCTTGTGCCGTTAGGTCTTGTGCCGTTAGGTCTTATAAGGCTAGGTGTAATAAATTATAACTTCCATATCATCAAAAATATTCAGGCCCATCGTGATCATCAAATAAACAACATTAAAAAACATTAAAATAATTCATCACCTCCTAGATTTTAGAACCAACTACCTTGCCTTGAGGGCTATATAACCTTGGGTTGAGGGTGCATATCGGGACCTGCATAGGCTGAGTACAAAAAGGGGGGTGGGGTAGGGATCCATTGTGATTTTCCACATCACACTATAAGGTTAAATATAACTTTAATTATATTTTAATAAGATTTTATTTCTATTTTTAATCCCATGCCGCCATCTCTAAATTGTCGTGCGGGTTAGAGAATGTAGGGTATGGAGACAGGTGTTAGAGGAAAGGGGGTGGAAAGCCTGTCGATACCTGCTCTGGTTGGGAGAGAGGGGGTCAGGATGAGAAGTTATTGATATGAGCTTGAGTTTCTAGGAGCAACAGGGCGCCAGGTATTTACAGCTATGGGTTCGAGTTGTTGGGAGTGCCGCGGGTGTCGTGTTCGTGGGGCGTCCAGACGTTGAGGGTAAATTACCGTTATGAGGTCCGGGTGTTGGGGGCGTCGGGACGTCATTTTGGAGGAGGTTTCAGAGCGTCAAGGGTAACTACTATTGTGGGCTCTTGGGCTCAGGGGGCAATACCTGTCAAAAATAATGTTAATAGTATCAAAAAGGGAATTTTTCAGCAAAAATGGGTGTGTCAGGGAGATAAAGGTAAGTCAAAGGGAAGAAATGTCATAACCTTAGGAGGAAACGTAGGTAATTTACCGCTGTGGAGTTAGGTTGTTGAGGATGTGGTGTAGAGGAGGTATTCAGAATATGTCAAGTGCATCAGCATTCACCTGGAGAAAGAATGTAAATTCGTTGCTGGGCGTACGGAATTTGTCATCATGAGGTCGCGTTGATGGGCTTTAGGGTTCTGTATCCCCCTCTACTTATAAGTTATAGGGGTGGCGAGCTTTAATTTTGGTGGCGGCCATCTAGAATTTCCACATCACGTTATAAGGTATAGGGCGGTCCTTTTGGATTTTCATATAAAGTTGTAAGGATTTTTAGCGACCATCTTGGATTTCCACATAACGTTTTAAGGTATTTTGGTGGCTATTTTGAATTGTTCAAAGCGATTAATTAAAGTAGTTAATTAATCAATGCAATTAATAAGGGACGAAGAGGTGGGGTGGGGACGTCACAACGCCAGGGGAGGGGGCGGCGTTGATGTCCCCCATTTTAATAAAAAAATTCCCCCCAGAATTATCTGAATCTCCCTATTTAAGTATCAGGAAGTAATTCAAGCGGAAGTATACCAGCATATTCCTAGAAAAAAGGATAGAAAATCCTTTCCAGTAAAGTGGGTGATTCCAGCCGGGACTCGAATCCAAATCTTCTTCACCGGTAAGCCAGATGATACTGACTCCTTAGCAAGTTTTCCTCCTCCTCCTTCCCCATCCCTCCGAAAAAGTTTCAGTCTCGATCTGGTTTTACAGTGTCAGAGGCTGAGGAGATATTCCTGGCTATAGGCGGTATACAAGAACGAAAATGAGTAAGTGAGAAGTGTGGGTGAATACTCATTACCAAGAAAAGGCTTAGATAGGACAAATTAAACAGAAGTGCAGTCCCGAGCAAAATTTTCCTTACTCATTCTTTACTTTAGCCGCGTATACACGAGGCCATTTGTCAGGCAAATTCGAAAATTGACGCGTCTAACCTGCTATCAACTGGCCTCGTGTAAGCGTGGCTTCACACTATTCATTTCTCGGAAGTGAGGTTTTCACTCTATCCCTAGTCCACAAGTCATTTCTTAGAGTTGAGTGTTTACTTTTTAAAACCCAGCTCGTTCTGTCATATGACCTATGTGTACTGAGGTGTATTTTCCTTTATGGTTTCCCACTCCAACTCCATGCAAATACAGTGATAATTACTTTACATTATACCTTCTTCATTTCTACCTTAGTGATTCAAAAGTGTCAATATTTTGGCTGGGTAATATAATGCAGCATTATTTTTTTATATAAATAGGTTTATTACTCACATTGTCATTGATATATTACGACCTTATCAATAATGCAGCTATCGTAAACAATCCTGTGGTGCTTAAAAAAATTTATGCTTCATATTCTTCAAGATGAACTGAATATTCTCGAACAAAGCTAAGTTTTAGCTCCTTTATAAAATTGTAAAGAAAGACATGTAAAACAAAATTAAGATGGCTAATAATAGTAATCATAACAATAATCCATGGCGTATTTCTCTTTAACACACCCCTTGCAACGGACCAAATCGTGACACCAAGTTTGTCGTCTGCTTGCTAGCTAGAGGACAAATTTAACGGTTTCTTTTAATGTTCTTGAGCAAAACGTGTCTCTCGTGAATAAAAGTTTGTTTATACCCTACTTGACTCAAGACACATTTACATTAGAGGATATACAATTATTCCATTTTAAATGTGACATTGTACAAATAAGAATAAAATCTTTGATATATTAAAATAAGTAGCTAAAGCCAATGTGGTTTACATTCTGCCAAGATTACAGTATGTTTAAATTGATTAGCTAATATATTGGTTTCAGAAACAATATTATGTTTAGAGTTCGATATCTAAAATGAAAAAAGGTAGCTTCAAACTTACTTACGTTCGTTTAAATGACAAACTTTGTGTAGTAGTTTTGTATTCAAATTATCATTTAGGCTAGAGGTTCATACGAAGTATTACTATATTATAATATTATTAAGTTGGCTTTTAGCGTGTATTGCCTTTTGCTTTCAAAAGCCATATTATATTTAATGTTAGATAACTATAATGAAATATTTGCTAAAAACCAGGCTAATTTTGTTCAAGCTACAAAATTTTGTGTAGAAGTCTTACGTTCAAACGATCATTTAGCGTATAGGCGTGTAGGAAATATTACTATTTTAGCCTAAATCAACTTATTTAAAGAAACAAGTCATGAGTGTTGAAATTAGTTATGCCCTTCAAACCTTTTACTAACCCATTTATTTCGTTTAACTAATCATACATTGATATATCTCCTAAATTCAATAAAATTAGCGAATTATGTTTAAATGCCACATTGCCTTGTATGTGTATAAGAGAGAAAGAGATACCCTAATGTTTCCTTCTCTCTTACACAATGTTGTACAAATGACAGCTCAAAAATTTTAGCCGCAGATGTCCATCCAGTTATAATATAGAGATCAATGGGCTCCAGCTATGCTTATAAGGTATAGGAGTGGCCATCTTTGATTTTGGTGGCGGCCAGCTCTGATTTCCACATAACGTTGTAAGGTATTTTGGAGGCCATTTTGAATTTTCCTAAGTGATTAATTAGGGTAATTAATATATTAGGCCCTAATGTTAACATACTTTGGCTTTCAATAAAATAAACTCACATTTTATAAATAGTATTTATATATGCTACCTATTTATGTGATTGTTGCGGCTCTAAAGACTTTCAACTTTCATCGGTTAAAATATAATAGTATATAATATGTATTTTAATAAGAATTACTCATTAATTGACTCAACAAATAAGTGAAGTTTTCTAATCCCATATTCCATTAGATTAAGCTGATAAAATACAAGCATCCAATAATGATATTTGGTTTGTTCCCTCAATAACTGCACTTTAGTCCACATCGGTGATCGAATGATTCAGAGAATAGACTGAATTTTTGATGATGGCGAGACCCGGTTCAAATTCCAGTCAAGTGAGGGTGAGTTTTAATAAATGGTTTCTGAGTTTTCCTCCACGCAAATGAGAGTACATATCCTCTAAATTGTACATTTCTCTTTCTTACACCATTGTGAAAAAAT
Organism: Timema podura; assembly: GCA_033556935.1. Taxonomy (NCBI): domain Eukaryota; kingdom Metazoa; phylum Arthropoda; class Insecta; order Phasmatodea; family Timematidae; genus Timema; species Timema podura. The sequence goes on along the minus strand of JAVRXN010000002.1, from coordinate 61,154,032 downwards.
GTGGATAGCCTGAGCGTGCTAGTAAATACATGATACGGGTGACAAAAATTTGGGCCACGATTATTGCACAGTTAAATTTTATTTTAGTTAATAATAATTATGTCTCCACAATACATTTTTAATATCTTTTTATTTTAAATACGGTGAGATACGTGAAGAGAGAATGAGTAAACAAATAAGTGGAAAAACACTTCTAGCATACCTGTAAAGGATAGACAAATACTTCCTAAATAAAAGCTGTCCACGTCAGTCGAGATTATTAACATTGAGGCAATCCTACCTGCCAGAGATTTTCATCTTACTTCTCGTTCGAACTATCCGCATTTAATTTCACTATTTTAAAGTGACCGAGGAAGGAATAATTTAGGGGAAATGTTCCCACATTTGCTTGAAAATAGAGTGAGGAATCCTCTAGAAAAATACCTCGGTACGCTCGGCCAAGGTTCTAATCCCATCTTCCTTGTCAGTGGAAAACTAGATTAGATGAGCTTGACATTATTCCACATTCCAAGCGTTTTGGCCGTGTTTATTAAAACCACTTTATCGATAATGGTATGTTTTATATGACGAGCGAAATACACCCAGCAGGATTTAAACTACGACCTCCCATTCCTCAGAAAATTAGACAAGACAAAACTGACGCCTTTGTCTGTGTTCCTATCATTGTGTTAAAAAGAATGTAGTTTTAGGACTTATGCCGGCATGCCATATAAATTTAGGTCTTATGAATTTAGGTCTTGTGAAGTTAGGTCTTGTGCTTGTTGGCTTGTGAGATTAGGTCTTGTGGGGTTAGGTCTTATAAAATTAGGTCCAGTGAAGTTAGGTCTTGTGAAATTAGGTCTTATAAAATTAGGTCTTATGCCTTTAGGTCCACTGCCTGTTTGAACAGTTAAAGATATTTTAAAGTAATCGATGAAAAATGAATTTTAGGTCCAGTGCTTTTAGGTCTAGTAAAATTAGGAGTTATAAAATTAGGTGCTATGAAGTTAGGTCTTATAAAATTAGGTCTTATAAAGTTAGGTGTTATGAAGTTAAGAAATTTAGTTTAGGAGTTGTGACTTTAGGTCTTATAATTTTAGGTCCACTGCCGCATGTCCGACCCTACGCCTCAAGTGCGGCGCTATACTAAATACAAGACGTCACCTACCTAAAATTGAATGGAATGGGCCAGTTTCATATGCGAAACTGGCCCATTCCATTTTGGTCTAGGTGTCGTCCTGTATTTAGTATCGACTCGCACTTTAGGCGTACTAAATCTGACTATGAAACTGGCCCAAAGTATTTACGAATACATCCTTATCTCCTGGATCTCAATAAGCTGAAAATTTTCTTTTATAATTGTCACTATTTGTAAAAAAAAAATCATCTATAACTGCCAATATTTATTTGGCTTTTTTTTTTTCAGTATATCAATAGGATGACTAAAATAATGTTTAGGTTGACTAATTTGCTAACACCTCCGTTATTCCCTTCCAACACACTATATGATGGATCTATGTATGTGCCATTTCCCCCAAATCAGCCCCTTGACCTAATTACTAGGTTGCAAGCCGCCACTGCGGTTTTGTTTGTTTTCATTTTTAAAGATTCACCGGAAAGTTTCCTGGAATTTTTTCTTGTTTAAAATTTACCGAAAAATGTTCATCTCTCTGTAGGGATCGGGAAATAAGTAACTTAGAAGAAATGTGTCTACATTTGTATTGATATAGAGAGAAAATGGGAAACCATTTGTGCAAACCAGCCTTAGTACATTCGGCCGGGATTTATTTCCAACCTCCAAGTCACCGTCACATCAGACTATGAGGTTGACCCTTAGTACCCATGCCTACCGGTTCGATTGTTTTTTCATCTAAACTAATAATGATGTAATCTGGGTTACTCTACTTGAGTTGTTAACGGAACAGTTGGATCGGTATCGAAAGGCATGTTTTGTAATCTCTATATTCTACGTGAGTCATTCAACCATCCGAGTAGACTAACAACTAGACAATAATGGCTGGAGGAAGAGGGGAAAACTGTCTTAGTATACCCGGCCGGTATTTGAACTTTGATATGCCAATCACCGAGAATCTGGACAAGACTGGCACCTTTGTCCGTATGCACACCGATTCGGGTCTATAATAGTTTAAAAAATGCTCTTTAAGGTTTTATGACGAGTTGCTTTAGAATGTCTTGTGAATGTTGTCTGGTAAAGTTAGGTTCTACGAATTAAGGAAATTTTGAAGGAATTTATGAAAAAAGAATTAGTTGCAGTCCAGTGATGTTAAGGTTTTTTTTATAAAATTAGGTTTATCGAAGCTAGGTCTAATTAAATTATTAAATACAGTTTAGGTGCTGTGACTTAAGGTGTTATAATTCTAGGTTCACTGCCGCATACCGCACTCAGCCAGGACTCGAATCCCACCGTTGCGGGTTTTCAACACTATCAACTAAGAGTAGGCCTATATTTCTATATTTATCTAATAACTATGTGCATTCTAATTTGAATAGTGTTTAGCAATAAACAACCAAGCGCCAATATAGATTTTTTTGTGTTTTTGTGTGTAAGTGATAGAAAAGAGTCCTCTCTATCTTGTAAATAAATATGAAAGTGTTTCCTGCATCGTGCTTCCATCTACAGATGTCCAAACCAACCACCATTTTGTAAAGGTCTTTTCTTCAATTAGCAACAAACATCCAACCACCATAATGCAGTAGTTTGAATGTATTTCTGTCATTTGCTGATGAGCAACAAACAACCAAGCGACACAGTTTCCCACTTTTAGCTACTGTATTTGTATGTCAGAGTGTGTTTGATTGATTCTTATAAGCTGCGTAATACTTTTTGTGCTACCAGTTGAGTTATTTTGTTTTAGGAAGATGTTAATATTATTGTTTATAGAAAACATTTAAAAATATATTGAATAGCCTATTAACATGTCAGAACATTCAAAAAGATTAGTAGGCTTGGCACTTGCCACGTTCTATACAGAAGACAACCAAAATGATAATTCAAATATATCAGAAAAAGCTGAAACATTAAGTTTCCCAGGATTTTATTATAATTTCACACAATCTAACTTCCTACAGCCATAAAGTTCAATAGTATGATTTTATGTTGTGTTGTCTGTTCTTGCAATGTTGTAATTACCTCATGGGTAAATCTTTGTTCATATTTGTAGCTCAGTAACAAATTAATAATTCTTGATAAGGCTTCGTCAATAGTTCTACAATTTGAAAAATTGATGAAGAAAACTGGAAAAGTTCAGAAGTTTTTATTTTACAGAAAGTTAGAAATAATAACAATTAATATACATAGCATTATTCGAATATTTGTTACATTATTAGTTTTTGAAAACAAGAATGTTCTTTAAGATATATATATTATTTATCACCGCTTCTTACTACCCTTTCGGGCAATACAACTATGCACTAATGACGCTAATGGTTAGGGATGAGGTAGGTGTAAATTAGGACGTGCACCCAAATTTGCGTGGCGATAGAGAGGGAAACTATTTAGGAAAAAACTCCCTCAGTGCACCCGACCGGGATCGGTCTGGGAATATATTCTGGAAAATCTGGAAAATGTTTTTGTTATGTATTGATGGAAGGGGCTGCTGGAAGAGAAGCACCAGAAATCAGCTCATGTCTGTTGAAGCACATGGAAATTAACTTGTCAGAAGAGGTTGTGGTTCGTTTCATGTGGAGGACAAAACCGTAATATTAAACTCACATTAATGTGGAATGTTTTATTAAAAAATCATCCAACACTAAAGATTATCCATATTAAATTTCTGATATCTGGCCATAGCTATCTGCCAAACGATAGTGACTTTAGCGACATCGAAAAAGCCCTTAAACACGTGCAAAGACTATATTCAGTTGAAGACTATGTGGAAATAATGAGGAACTGTCGCCGAAGAAATAAAATGAAGGTTACAAAAATGAGTAACGATGACTTTTATGGAACAGTTTTACTGGAAAATTTGATAGTGAACCGCAAAGTTGACCGCACTGGCCTGTAAATAAACTGGTTTTAAATACGAGCAATAAAACTAGTTAAAGAGAAGCCATACATTTTATGTGTGAAAATGAATAGTGTTGATGTGATCTACTCTGAAGTGGACATTAGTAAGAGAGTACGTGGTCGTTTAACAGCCACAACATTTGCGATGGAGAACCTTGTCCCACTTTGGCCTAACGGCAAAGCAATATCATGTCCTAAACTGGCAGATATTAAATCAATCCTTCGTCTTATTCCCGAAGATACAAAATCCTTTTGTAATAATTTATTTGATGACCAAAAGATCATTGATGATGTTGATGGTTACGATGGTTAACTTGACTTTTCCACTGAAATTATTTAAGTGAAATGACAGTACCAATAAGAACAAAATTTTTGTCAAAATATTTTTGAAAACCTCATTATTAATATTCACTTATATTATTAGATTCACAATTTTTAACAATATATCAGTGGCATTTATACAGGTTTGTGTATTATGGTTTAGTTGACAAAAATAATTAAGTTGTTTTATGAAATTAGCAACACTCAACCAAGTGCCAAATGATTTTTTTTTAAGTAAATAGCAAACTATGTGTATTGGTCTTGTATATTAAAAAACACCACTTTGTACTATATGTTCATGTAATTAATTTTATTATATAAATAAATAAGAATTTATAGTGGAGCATTTACTTTGAACTCAATTGACTCGGTTTCATCTTAGTGGCGCTTGGATCTTTGTTGCTTAACGCCATTCATTTGGTTAATTACTTGCTCAATTGTGCATGCAATCATAAAATAAAGTTTTAGTTATAATTTATCCATAGAGTATTTCCAGCGAAGATAAACTATATCATTATGAAACGTGCCCACGTGTTTTAGCCTTAGACCCACTGATCTTAGTAATGTAAATGTCGGTGACCTGGTGGTCTAGGGGTAAGGTGTCAGACTTCTGTGCTAGGGGTCCGGGGTTCAATCCTCGGTCCCGGCACAGATTTATCTGAATGCCAAACCCTTCCTTCACCTCTGACAAGATGTGTATTAATCACAACTTGTGAATGTGAGGAATGCCAGGCCTCCACCGTGGTTCGGATTCCACGTTAAACTGTAGGTCCTCCATTTCATCTCACAATCACCCTACCATTGCACATTAGCGTAAGTGCGTATAACCCGAACGGGTTGTAAGACGCGGTGCTAATAATAATAATAATAATAATAATAATAATAATAATAATAATAATAATAGTAATGTAAATAAAGATGTGTTGTATTAAGTAGCGGCTTGCAATGTATATTGTGTGCTTGTACCTTTTACCGATGATTTTATTTAGAGTGAGTAGATTATACACACAACGATTAAAAATGTCAGAATCAAGGAAATATCCTAATTAACTATGTTCTAGTCAAGTACATACTCGTACAAGTGGATACGACGATTACTATTAAAAGATCCAATAAATGGCCTCTTCGTAATGCCTCTTGTGTTCCACAACGTAGGCATTGAAATTCCCGAGGCGTCTTTTGTCGTCGCGACGTTGCAGTGAATCACAGTCCCCGCCTTCCCTTCTCCTCCCCGAATCCCTGAATAAACAGAAATGCTGCTATTTGTATGCAAATTGGCCGTTTCAAGAGACTGGGAGTAGTGTGTTGAAATTTTGAACGAAACCTTTTATATCAAGCGAGAGCAAACATGTATTACTACAGTGCAACTGTTGCCAACTGTATAGTCCACTCGCCATAGGAGTGGTGGTAACTGATAGCTAGCAAAATATGCAAAAACTGTTAACGGAAATACTCGAGTAAAAACAAATGGTTTGTTGTGAAAGTTTTGACTGCCCAAAGTGACAACAAATTGACATGATCCTGTAGATCATATGGTTTGGCGAATGGATAAATGAGAGTAAATCTGGTAAAATTTGCTAGTTATAATTTATCAGCACTCCTATGAGGAATGGAGTATAGTTTTTCCTGCTATTGCTGATATTGTTACTAAATAGAGCTTACGTATCTCTACATTGAAGTACTACGTTACAATTGTTGCCGATTGTAGTTTCATCGGCTACTGCTCACTGCTGGTATGGTTTTTACTTAAAAATTGTTTGTGTGTGTTTGTATATATACAAACGCATTGGCAGCACATACACTAGTAGGATTCTGGTAAAAAACAGTTGTTCATTACAAACATAATTTTTACAGTCATCATTGATATTATTTTACTATATTAACAGTATTATTTATAGGTATTGATACGAGCTATCAAAAGTTGCTGTTGCAGACCACGTGACTTGACATACACGTAATTAAAATTATTTTAGTAAATGTCGTCACTGCCAAAAAATTGTCTTCCTATCTGAATATGGACTGCGTGTACATGCTAAACTGACTTTTGATTAACTAGAGACATGTTGAAAGCCGTGTTAATGCTAACAATGTCAAATAGTGTGGTTTTTATGGACATGTAATGGAAAAATGCATGTAGCTTTGTGTGATCACACCTCTGAGATAACATTTATACAGTAGTAAAGCAAGTCATCTCGAGCTTATATCGAGAAACAACCCAAATATATCATTCTGGTGATGCTTTTGTCGAAATAAAAACTAAAAGTTATAATAATGTATCATATTGTTCAGACTTTTATCTTAAAATCCATGTGAAATGGTCACATTCTATTTCTCTAACCTATCCTCTATCCCAATTCAAAATAACCTTAATATTGAATAACTAACAAACTCTGTATTATGTTCCTCTTTCCTCTCCCCCTAAAAGAGGGGGGAGGGAGCTATCTCCCGCATAAGGGGGAGTGGGATGAAAAAGAAAACTTATAAAACAGTGCTGATTTTTTAAAGCCAGTTGAAAGGCTTATTTTTGCGAGAAAAGGGTACTAAGCCCACCGTCCTCCTAAGTGTAGAGTAAATAACACCAGAAACAGGAGATGAGCAAACACCAAGTACAAAATTTGGAAACGTGCTTTGTTTAATAGAAGCTTAAAATATGAAACACGAACTAGAGATATGTGATGTAGGCCTACACTCAGTATACCCTAAAACAGCTGTTTCCAAACTGTGCGGTACAGTGGTATACCCTGATTTTGGTTGGAAGAACAGTCGAGAAAATTCAAACATATTTCTTTGATTTTTGAAAAAAAATTAATAGTTAAAAAGGAACTAATTATATTAATAGTAGAAGAATTCAATTTTAAGTAAAGTTGATAACTATGTCAATCTAGCATAAATAAACTTGGATGTATATGATGCAATATAACAATTGTATAGGCATCAAAATTTATGTTTATGAAAAAGTTTGGTAATACAATCACAAGTCAATATCATTTGAAGAAATACATAATACAATGACTTAAGCCCTAACCAACATCTAAAAAGTTTTAAACCTTATAAACAATTATAAAAAATTGTGAACTTTTGAGTTAAATTGCTTTTAGCCAGTAATATGACAAGATAATCCAAACATGTATATGTTAATTGTCCCGCGTTGAAATGGGAATAAAACAAAACATCTATAAATAAAGAATTTTTCCCCTATTTCTACATACCCTGAAATTGTTTCTCCTAACCTACCCATCCTATTACCCTCCCTTCCCTATCCTATTCTATTCTAGTCTTATCCTAGTCTTACATCTAAATAATCTAAACAAATTCTTACACTCCGGGACCATCCGATGCTGAGCAGCCGCCTATCTCCATCTTGACGCAGAGGGCCCTTACAGGACCTTATCCTACTTTGTTTCCAAGGAGAGGGATTTGCAGTCACATTGTTCCCCCCTGCGTCCTATTTCTTTCCCCTCATCTTTCCCCATTGTTCGGCTGGAATGAAGATCCTTAGGATTACCGGGGTTACCTCAGTAATCTCTCAGATCCATCAGCCGAACTGGTACACCAGTTCTAAAAAGCTATGTGTTTGCCACTTCCCGGCATCTCTCCTGGTTCCTCATGACAGGTTATATATAAGTATTTCCGCAAAAGCAACTTTCTCCTTCCACTATTCGCCCCCCGCTGAGATCTCACCCGCGTCCGTCTCAGTCCCGCTTCCCGTGTTTCTGCCATCGTCCCTGTCATTGTCCTCGTCATCGTCTCCGTCTTCGTCACTGCCACTAGTCTCTGCCCCCCTTCCGTCTCTGGCCCTCTGCCTGTTTAGTCTTTGTCCCAGTCTTCGTCTCTCTCGCAGTTCCCTTACGTATTCCGTCTTAACCCTTTCTGAAGCTTCCGTTGCTAGCTTGTCTAGGAACCTCCAAAGGGTTGGATCGGTCAGGATATCACCCACCAGTCTCCCCTGCACTTCCTGCTGGTTAGATCTTCTATCTCAAGCGTACGGGCACATTCCAACACAACGTGCTCCGGGGTACCCATCTCACCGTATTCACACAGATTATATTCGACCAATCCCATCTTCCTTAAGGATTCTGGGTATGGCCCCTTCCCCGTGATGAATCGGACCAGACCCGGGAATGGTTCCAGATGTACATTATTAATCCTTTCAACCACATTGGGAAAGAGTTGATAAGCCCTTCTACCAGTTTCACTGCCCTCCCAGCGTCTTGCCATTCCCTCAACAGAGCAATCTCTGCGTCTTCGGATGTTTCCACTTCAGGTGAGGTGAGTAACCTAACTTTCTCCCAGTTATTCTTCCTTTTACAGTAACTAATCGCTTTATTCTTTACCAGAAGGTCCAACGGCCACACACCTAGGGCAGCACATAGTGCATCTGTCGCCACTGTCCGGTAGGCGCCCGCAAGTCTTAGGAGGACGTTCCTCTATATACTCTGGGCAGCTCTAGCCGGCAGGACGTTGTTTAATCTGTGGGCCCAGGCGCACGCTTCATAGCCAACAATAAAAATAAGGATCGCGTGGTGATATGTCTTTATTATCCGCATGGGCAGGTGTAACCTCCTCTGCCCAATGCTTATAATCTTATTCATAACCCGCTGTGCTCTCCCCGATCACTTCCTCTATATGCGCTTTGAAGTTTCTATTCTCATAGAGAGTGACTCCCAGGTATCTGATCGTTTGGCTCCTTCTCAAGTTCTTACCCTCGACCTTTATTGCAGAATTCTGCACCAATCTTCCCCTAAATAGCATAAATGTCATCTTCGCCGGTGCCATCTTTAGTTTGACACTTTTTCACCACCTTCCCAGCCCATCTCGCACCCGATTACATCTTTCCTCCAGGCTCTTCCTTGAATTACCTTTTACCACTATTAGAAGGTCGTACGCGAAGGTGACTATTCCATGATTCAGGGATCTCCTCCAGCATCTGCAGCCCCGGCTCCAGTCCCACATATCGGCCCGCAGACCGATCCCTCGGGGCATCCCTTAGTCAGTCTTTTCTGCACGCTGGTACTCGAACATCTTAGGGTGGCATACCTATTCCGGCAGTAGTCCTTCAAGCTTCTGTACAATTGACCTGGACACTGTAGTTCTCTTAACCAGTCGAACAATGCCGGCCACCGTAGGTTGTCAAACGCCCCTGAGATGTCTACGAATATCCCCACCACGTATCTGTCAGCGGCCGAGTCGATCAATTCCATTGCTCTACAAATGACATCCTCTGTCGATTTACCCTTTCGAAAATCATACTGCTGTATCGGTCTGTACGATTTAGGAAGTTGAGGATCCTTATCCTCTCTCTTACTCAGGATAACTACCTCACTTTGCTGACATATATTTAGTACGTAGCCCTGAGCCACGCACTCATTCATCAATCTAACTAAGAAAGGTGCTACCTGCTCGCTGATCTGTTGAAGGACCTCCGCCCTGATCCCATCCGGTCCAGGTGCCTTCTTCTTTTTAATTTCAGCCACAAGTCTTATAACCTCATGCTGGGTTACTGGATCTGTCCCCTCATAATTGTCGTAACTACTCGTCTTGTCTTGTCTAGCTATCACTTATCCTTCGTCGTCTGGAAGTAGGGTGTCTATCAGCAGCCTCGCTGATTCTTCCCAGTTTGATGTAAATCCTCCCCCCGGCTTCCTTAGTGTCGAGATAATTGTTGGGGGCCTTACCTTTCCTGTATCTATCTGGAACGGTATTCTCCATGCGTTACTTCTCAATTCCTCCTGCACATATCGCTACAAGCTTTCTCTCTTCACCGTCACCAGGGTGGATTCAAACTTTTCTTTTTTCCGTCTATACCCATTGAGGAGCAGTCCACGACTAGCAGGATCTATAGGCCTCTGATATCTCCTCGTGATACCCTCTCTCCTTTTGGAGTCTACCAAGTCGTTCGTTCCATGGTTGATTGTTTATAATCAATGTATCCTTCACCATTGGGATGGATGCCCTCATAGCTCTCTGAACTGACCTGGTAAACTCCTTGGTGGCGATATTGACATTTCCTCCTTCAGCCACCTCAGGCGGGAGCACCAGCAGCCCCCTTAGTTTGTCCCAGTTTGTCTTCCTTATGTTGTATCTTATCCTTTTCTCCATGTCTATCTGATCTAGCCTTCTACCTTCTATTTATATTTCAAAGGTTGTCGTACCCTCCTCCGTACGCCTTCTGTCATGCCCCACTTGTGTGGTGACGTATGTCGTACCCCGTACCTTGTCTCACGTGGTAGTCCTATGAAATAGTCCGTCTCTGGATTAACTTGGTACGTCCTACGCTATACTCGAATATTGGCCCTTTGTTGTGGAGATAATTAATGATTCTTGTAGGAAATAAAGTTTCTTATTCATTTATTCAATATTTTAGCCTCGCTAAGATGTTAGAAAAATGATCATGATTGCTTGTCAAACGTCGCAGTTTTGTAAAGGTATATGATTCAAAACACCCACATCTATTTGAATTATGTATACACTTTATATACGCAAGATTACTTTAACTTGTTTCTATAATAGAACTTCCAGGTTATTTTATTAACGTGTTGCGTATTTGACACACGCACATTACAAAAACACGTCCTTTCAGAATGAAGGATGGTATCGAAGAGCAACCAAAGCGGATACCGATTTTAGCATCTCAGTCCAATAGAATATTCGAACATATCACTAGGAGCTTCGAGAACAGCAAGCCGTCACTAAAATACTTCCACGTCAGCCAAATACTGCTGAATGCATTAACACACTGAAATTAGTTACACTGGCTGATGCCTTCTACCTTCAGGGTGTTAACTTAACAACAAAAAACAACTAGTACTTTCTTAGTTAGAACCTGATGAACGTATTTTATGCATGAAATAATATAATATAGAATTCACATAAAAGGAACATATGTTTAATATAGAAAATTAAGAGGAGAATATTGTCAATGCTTTCAAATATCCTTTAGGGTCAAATTAAGGTCGTTACAAAGTGATCAAATTATGGTCACTGATCGTCACTCCGTTCAGCACTTTCCAGTTAGCAACCATTTCCCCAGCTTCTTGATTTTGAAATGTCACGTCTATGTTGGAACTCGCCCCCAATGGTATGTTGTTGGATTCCCTGGTAGGTTCGCCACTATAAGTTTTCTCGCCGCAATTTTCTCCTCCAATTTCTCTCCCCTCTTATAGCCACGATGTCCTTCTTTTCTTCCATCCACTCTCCTCCACATATCGCTGAATCACAGGGGTGACCTAGAATTCGTATCTGCTAAGTGAATAACTGGAGTCCCTTCAATATACGTCATCTACTGCATCAATCGTTCCTAAATATGGTTCTATATCTTCTCTATACTGGAAATACATATTGAGAAGAATGACTACCTATTTTCGATCTTACCTCATCACAAGTGATTCTCTCGTCGCATAATTGATCAACCCTTGTGATCGTTAGACGCTTATTAAAGACCACTATTGCACTCATTGGTGACTTCCCAGATACCACTACTCTCGCATTCACCAGCATCTATGGTATCTTCCCACCTCGGATACTATGTTATACCCCACCCACCGAGAACATAGCCGGTCCTTGCACGGACCGGCTATAAGTAGGAATTAGGACGCTCTTGCACCCGCTACCCCTGCCGTCCGACACTGCGTCAGGGGAAGGGGATGCGCGCGCTGCGCCAACAACCCCTCCACCACAGTCTGACGGGCGGTTGAGGGAATAAAAGCGGCTGGCTCCCAACTCGGAGCATCAGTACCGGTAGCAAGGCCGGATCAGCACGATCCCTGTTCACTTGTAGTGGCCTCGCCCACACTAAGACAATATAAACTGTTATCCAAGTAGACCACCGAGTATGAGTAATCAATTTCGTATTTTTCCCGAGGTCTCTCTCCCTGCCTCACCGCGCCGTTTGAGTGCCGAGGTCTCTTTCCCCACCCTCTCCCTGCCTCACCGCGCCGCTTGAGTGCCGAGGTCCTCTTTCCTCACCTTCTCCCTACCTCACCACGCCGCTTGAGTGCCGAGGTCTCTTTCCCCACTTTCTCCCTGCCTCACCGCGCCGCTCGAGTGCCGAGGTCTCTTTCCCCACCTCCTCCCTGCCTCACCGCGCCGCTCGAGTGCCGAGGTCTCTTTCCCCACCTTCTCCCTGCCTCACCGCGCCGCTTGAGTGCCGAGGTCTCTTTCTCACCCCCATCATCACCACCCCTCCACCATTCCCTTTTATCACCCGACTTCATTCTTCCCCCCTTCTAATCCCTTATCACCAAATGCCCCCGCCAGTACTTGGTAGCTAGCTCGGAACGACATGGGCTACACCAAACGCGCCGGAAAGCACAGCAGATGAGGAAACACAACGCGTCGAACCGGTCCGACAGTACCCACTCTGCCCCACTGGGGCCCAACATTCCGCGAGCGGGATACTCCACTCAAGGGCCCACAATTTATCAAGACGGCACACCAGCCATCAGACCCCCGGGATTAACCCCTCCCGAACTACCACCCCATACTCCCCACCGATCACCCAATCGTACTCCCACCTACCTTCCCCCATACTCCCGCGACTCGTCCACGGTCCGTGCTCCCCCAACCCCAATCTCCCCACTCAGTCCCACCGGGTACCATCCGAGACCCCTCGCCAAACCACCCCGACCCTACTCCTTCTTCCCTACCTCCACCCCCTTCGCCAGCCATCGTGACCCCCGAGTGGGCCAGCTATCCCACGTACACCTGGTGCCCCACGGCAAGGTCCAAAAGGTCGTGAAGAAGCTAGTGACGACCTTCGACTCCGTCCCAGTGCCGGAATAGCTACGCTATCTCCAGACAAATGGTAAACAACGGGCCGCCGCAAGATAAACCCGATCGGCAACCGACAACTATACGGTTCCCGCAGACTGACTATGTCTAGCTGCAGTTCCTCCGCCACTTTCCTGATCTCATCCATTACAGTCGCACTCCGTATAGCATTAAACTGCCCAATCTTTACTTTTTCAGCTGTAGCCATTATGGGTTATGCGTAAAAACATAACATTTGGGCCAAGCTTCCTTCGAGACGAACGCTATGCGACCGTTTGCTTTTACAAAATGCCAGTAAAGCTCCTCTAAAATGGTGCTTTTCGTCCCTTCTTTCAAATCTTGTGAATCCTTTCCAGTAGTTGTCCCGCCTACATAGGTAGGTTCATGGCCTTAAGTTGTATTCTGTCCAAGTTCTCGGGGTGACGAAAGCAACAGAATTGCCTTTTGCATGGCCAGTTCTTATTACGTGCCTAGTGGCGAGATGGCGGGTTTGCTGCTCTTCCAGCCTTGACATCTGTAGAGTCTCCTCAAAGATATTGTATATCTGACCAGGATCGACCACATCCTCCAACTTATTCCCTTTTTCTTCCTCCGCTGCCTTTCCCTCATCCCCGTCACCTGTCTTCCCTCTCTCAGTGAACGCTTCCAGTAGCTTCAACTGGTGCCGCTTTTTACCTCTTTCTTCCTTTTTTTCCTCCTCAGCTTCGACAACTCTCCCATGTATTATAGCCGGTCCTTTTTTCCAAAACTTCCACCTCTCGATGTTCCAGAGCTTACGCTTATATGCTTCCACAGTTGAAGTTGAAGTTACTTCCTCTGTCTCTACCTTTACCTTCTCCATTACCCGTTGTTCCAGTTGGGTGCTTATCTTAGCCTCAGATTTGCCTTCTCTATACCTTTCTGCTCTCCTCATATTCCTCCTTCTTGAGGGGAATTCTTCCGTTTATTATCACACTTACCTTTGCTTCCCCTATTGTGTCTGTCCACGTCCATCTAATTTAATCTGTCCAGTATTTTCTGTAGCACCGTCATTAGAGCCCTTATGTCCTTACTCCTCATAGTCTGTACCTGTCTATTTAAAATCAGTTGGTATGTGGAGCACTCTCTTGTGCTAGGATGCTTACAATTATCTTTTTCTCTATTACCACATGGTATACACGTCTGAGTTTTCACCTTACATTCCTTGAGTTCATGTTTACCTTCCCACAGTGACCACATACCGACTCCTTTTTAGGGCAGAATTTTACCCTGTGCCCTAAGTCCCTACACCTGTTGTATCTCGTAATGACTAAGTAGTCCTTCACAGAGACGCTACTGAAATGTAAGTAGACACGGCACCCAACCAGTAGGTTCCGGACCCTTGCGGATACCTCCACCACATGGTTGGTGATTCGTCTCTCTCTCAACTCCTTCTGTGTGATTCTGCCCTCTAGGTTTTGTTTATAAACTGTCTCTGCCAGTTCCTCCACTTTCATGTCCAATGGCACGTCTCTAGGTTTTGTTTATAAACTGTCTCTGCCAGTTCCTCCACTGTCATGTCCAATGGTACGTCAAATATAGTAACGAGGGGTTGTCTCTTCCTCGGATCTTCACACTTGAGGCCCTCAAATAATTGGATCCCCCTTTTTTTAAAATATTTTCTGTGTCCTCATTGTCCTCCGTCTCTATTACAACCATCTTCCCTTCTGGACAAATATACATGATCCGGATCTTATCTTTGGCAGGATTGAGCTGGGACATTATCTTTACTTGTATATCCTTCGTATCTTCCCCTTTGCTGGATGAGATGAAAACTTGGGCTATTTTGTTTCCCATATCTCTGTTGATCCTCTGTGCCGGAGCCATCTTGGCACCCGGTTATGGAGTGCTCGATATTTGTGTAGCAATGCATACACTCGCATCTGTCATCAGTTCAAGGACTCCAACCAAAATGTTTGTTAAACATGCAGGGCTGTTGCAAAGGTTTCGTGCGCTCTGGGAGAGACTTAAAATTTGCGTCCCAGTTGTATTTTGTAATAATACAAGTAAACCGCACCCCCTGCGTGACGCATAATAATAATAATAATAATTGTAATAATAAATAATAGTAATAATTGTAATAATAGGCTGCCAAAATACTGAAAAGAGATTTTTAAAAAAGTGGCCACTCTTCCCCCTCCTCCCTTAATCATTATGTGGAAAATACTAGCTTTTCTTCTCTTCCTTTTTTCTTAATAATTTTGGAGTGTTTTATTTAAATATCAACTATCGACAAAGCTTCCCCGAACTTCATAAAACCATAAAAGTGATAATGTTGTTAATTAATGCCTTAATGTTCTTAGTATTGGATAAAATATTTAAATATTATTGCTTTATTTTAGCTTATTTAAATCAACCCGAGGATGAATTCGTGGTTTTCCCGATTCCGAGTCAAATTTTACAGCATTACATTTTTAAAACTTTCAGATTTACAGCCTTATTACTTTAGGAGGTCTTCACTTAGATATTAATGAACACATTTTCAAACTTGAATTAATATGCCTTTCATAATAAAATTTAAATTAAATTAAAATCAAACTTACACGTACTATGCAATCCTCGGGTTTTTCAGACCCACTTATATTGGTAGCTGTATTGTGGTTTAAATTCAGTGCTTCGGTGTAAACGAGACTTATTTCAATTACATAAAGCAACGCGCATGTGTGAAGTCCGTCCCTTCACTCCCCCCACCTGGATTCAGCCCCTTCCCCCACTTATCCCTTCCTTTACTTCTTGGACTTTTGTGGGTGGGCACCATTACATCGCATGACCATTACATCGCATTTCGGAACAAATACATTGCAGGTCCATCACATCGCATTTCCCCCACCTCTCTACACACAGCTAACCCTACTCTGACGTAAAACTAGAGATGACTTGTTGAAAGGATAGTGTTCCTGACTGTCAACTCTAATTCCCACTTTGTAGATAAGGCTAGTTGCAAGGATAGTGTCCCTGACTCTCAATTCTAATTCCCACTTTGTAGATAAGGCTAGTTGCAAGGATAGTGTTCCTGACTCTCAATTCTAATTCCCACTTTGTAGATAAGGCTAGTTGCAAGGATAGTGTCCCTGACTCTCAATTCTAATTCCCACTTTGTAGATAAGGCTAGTTGCAAGGATAGTGTTCCTGACTCTCAATTCTAATTCCCACTTTGTAGATAAGGCTAGTTGCAAGGATAGTGTTCCTGACTCTCAATTCTAATTCCCACTTTGTAGATAAGGCTAGTTGCAAGGATAGTGTTCCTGACTCTCAATTCTAATTCCCACTTTGTAGATAAGGCTAGTTGCAAGGATAGTGTTCCTGACTCTCAATTCTAATTCCAACTTTGTAGATAAGGCTAGTTGCAAGGATAGTGTGCCTGACTCTCAACTCTAGAGCTATCCAGGAATCGTCCCGTGCCCGGAGTCATTTTCACTCACATTTTAAGGCAGAGCCTATGATGGACGTGCGGAAATCGTAAAAGCATAAATAATAGCTTTGGCTATTTAAGTCTTAATATGCAATCTCGTACAATTATAATATATGTACAAATGGGAGCAATAAGCCAACTACCGAGTCGAAGATGGCTGCGTTATCTGATAGATAGCTCGTGATCTTAATATAATCACACACTTGTAGCCGACGATTTCCGCACGTCCATCATAGGCTCTGCCTTAGAATATGAGTGAAGAATGACCCTGGGCACGGGACGGCTCTGGATAGCTGAGTGGTTAGAGCATTGGCGTACTAAGCCAAAGGTCCCG
Organism: Timema podura; assembly: GCA_033556935.1. NCBI lineage: Eukaryota > Metazoa > Arthropoda > Insecta > Phasmatodea > Timematidae > Timema > Timema podura. The sequence goes on along the minus strand of JAVRXN010000002.1, from coordinate 61,137,172 downwards.
GGTTCCAGTCCCATGTACAGGTGTAATTTTTCAATTTTCAGAATATGATATCTAGATGGAGTAATCCTCACTAAAAGCATAAATAATAGCTTTGGCTATTTAATTCTTAACTGTATTAACCTTGTTCCATTCAATTATCCCAAAATTATGCAATCCCCGATTTTAAAAGTTAAACTAATATGAAAATAAAACACGTGCCTCACCATGTTAGAGACTCATTCAACTCGATAGCGCATGCGCAGAACCTTCCAACTCGGCCAACATGTTGGGTTGGTCGTTTATTATCTCCAACAAATGATCCAAAACAACTCTTTTCTTTGACCCACTCTCCAAACACCAATAAGTTGGGAATACGTTAATATTGTAACACAACTTGTTGGGATCATGTTGGCCAACATGTTGTGTTACAATATAAACTAGACTTTAGAGGGGAAAGTCAGGCACACTATCCTTGTAACTAGCCTTATCTACAAAGTGGGAATTAGAATTGAGAGTCAGGGACACTATCCTTGCAACTAGCCTTATCTACAAAGTGGGAATTAGAATTGAGAGTCAGGAACACTATCCTTGCAACTAGCCTTATCTACAAAGTGGGAATTAGAATTGAGAGTCAGGAACACTATCCTTGCAACTAGCCTTATCTACAAAGTGGGAATTAGAATTGAGAGTCAGGAACACTATCCTTGCAACTAGCCTTATCTACAAAGTGGGAATTAGAATTGAGAGTCAGGAACACTATCCTTGCAACTAGCCTTATCTACAAAGTGGGAATTAGAATTGAGAGTCAGGAACACTATCCTTGCAACTAGCCTTATCTACAAAGTGGGAATTAGAATTGAGAGTCAGGAACACTATCCTTGCAACTAGCCTTATCTACAAAGTGGGAATTAGAATTGAGAGTCAGGAACACTATCCTTGCAACTAGCCTTATCTACAAAGTGGGAATTAGAATTGAGAGTCAGGAACACTATCCTTGCAACTAGCCTTATCTACAAAGTGGGAATTAGAATTGAGAGTCAGGAACACTATCCTTGCAACTAGCCTTATCTACAAAGTGGGAATTAGAATTGAGAGTCAGGAACACTATCCTTGCAACTAGCCTTATCTACAAAGTGGGAATTAGAATTGAGAGTCAGGAACACTATCCTTGCAACTAGCCTTATCTACAAAGTGGGAATTAGAATTGAGAGTCAGGAACACTATCCTTGCAACTAGCCTTATCTACAAAGTGGGAATTAGAATTGAGAGTCAGGAACACTATCCTTGCAACTAGCCTTATCTACAAAGGGGGAATTAGAATTGAGAGTCAGGAACACTATCCTTGCAACTAGCCTTATCTACAAAGTTGGAATTAGAATTGAGAGTCAGGAACACTATCCTTGCAACTAGCCTTATCTACAAAGTGGGAATTAGAGTTGACAGTCAGGAACACTATCCTTGCAACTAGCCTTATCTACAAAGTGGGAATTAGAGTTGACAGTCAGGAACACTATCTTTGCAACAAGTCATCTCTAGTTGTACGTCAGAGTAGGGTTAGCTGTGTGTAGAGAGGTGGGGGAAATGCGATGTGATGGACCTGCAATGTATTTGTACCGAAATGCGATGTAATGGTCATGCGATGTAATGGACTTGCGATGTAATGGTATACACCCGACTTTTGTATACTCTGATAAAACCGTTGTCTGCAATCGCCAAAGCTTTTCTTGTAAGGTTTTATAGTAAACATTTTGATTGTATTATTTGCTGTTAGCTCAATTTGTAATGTTTAGAAAAATGTACTTCAATGTCGCCAAAAGATACCTGGAATATTTTAATTTCAGATAATATAATAGGTGAAATTTGTACCAACACAAATAGAAAAGCCAAGCGTTTTGCTATTTCAAAGAATACAGTTTGGCAAGGGGTTAAAAAAAAAAGAAGAGATGCTGGCATTTTGTGATCTCGTACTGCTGGCTGTATTTGAAAATAACTGGTATCCACCAATTCGTGAACATTTTGAAGATATATTTTCAAACCCTATGTGTCGTGCAACAATGTCAGTCAGTAAGTTTGAAGTTATACGTCGTTTCCTCAGAGTTGCTGATAAGAGGACAAGATATTTTCTTCTTCAGTGTGATCACCTTACTGCATTCATACACCTCTGGGACATATTCCTTTAATATTGTCTAAATGTATTTGTGCCCCATGAATCAATAACAGTACATGAACAGCTTGTCCCATTGAGGGTACGCTGCAAGTTTTTACATTTTTACAATAGTAATAGTAAGCCTGCAGAATATAGAATAAAACATATTTTGGATATGCATTCAACGTAATTATTTACACATTTAAACAACATAGAGATGATGTACAAAGAAGTTTGGGAGCAACAACTGTCAACAATCTTTGTGGTTAATTCCGAAACTCTGGTTGGAATATAACAATGGATAATTATTTCACTAGCGTGCCCTTAGTTGGAGAAATGCTTCAACAGCGTTTGGTCATTGTCACCATTCATGAAGCCTTCTAAAGTTCGTGCTTCAAGTACAAAGTCACAGGGGTGCTATGTTCCAAAAAAGAGAATTGCTGTAGTACTTCTTAGCACAATGCATAATGAAAAAGCGGCGAATAAATAATATTTTTTTTATCACAATACCACAAAAAGTGGGGCTAATTCTCTGGATCTAATGGTTCGAACATACACTTTGTAACGATACTGATTGGGACCCCTTTCATATATTTAAAAAGTCATGGATGAAGGTATTTTTCTTCAATAAGTTGTATGTAAATCATCCTTTTAAGACTTCATCCATGGAAAATCACGCGCTTTTCAAGAATAACGTAGAAGGATTGCACCATTAAAATTTATTTTTTCTTTCAAAACACCTGTCGCAGGGAAGCTTTCAATTTGTTGGTTTTGACACTGGTCACGAGAGGGGCAAGGGGTATGTCATATATAAGAGTTGTCACATAAATCCACAGAGTGCCGGTGACATAAACAGAGCATAATCACATAAATCTACAGAACGTTGTAATAAACCAGTTCCATGATCTAAATAAATCGTGTGCAACATTAACAGTTGTATTTATTCAAGTAAAATATCGTAATAATTGGCGCTCGATCGCGGGGCTATAAAACCAATTATATCTCAATAATACCGTAACGTAATCAATTGACGCCCAATCGTGGGGTCAAATAAACCGTAAAATCATAATTGGCGCTCGGTCACGGGGCTATAAAAACCAATTATATCTATATAATTCCATATCTCAATAATTGGCTCCCAATCGCGAGACAATTATATCCCCAAATAAACCGTGACATTTTAACTTGTAAACGACAAACAAGGAGATTGCCTTTATTTTTGTGGTACAATCTTCTTGGTGTAAGTACCATGAATGTATATTTGATATATTTTCTTTTATTGCACATCATCCAAAATACGAGAGAGTGTCAAACAAATATCGAATCTTTTTGAAAGAACTTGTAGGAGAGCCTATTATTCCCAATAAGAAGAATAGACTAGGAAAAAAAAAAAAAGCTACCAGAAACTGTAATAAATGCCATGGAAAGGTGTGGGGTGACTAGAAAAATTCAAAATCAGTAGGATAACGGCCAAAAAATTACAGAAAACTAAACTACGGTGCACATTTTGTCCTGCAAAAAAGACATTAAAAGCTCCATGATACGTGTAAAATGCAGCCGCCATGTGTACAAAGAACACAGCCAAATATTTTGTGAGAAATGTGTTTGAATTCCAAGTGAAAAAAACACAAAACAAATGAGGGCAGAAAGGTTTTATAATATACAATTTAAACATTATATTTGCTAAAAAAATATATATTCATTCAAATAAAAACAATTCATATGATAATGTCAAAGTGCAATATGTTGTTAGAGCTAAATAAAACTTTAATCGGTTAATGTAAAAAATATATAATTATCAAATAATCATAATATATAATATATTATATTATTAATATATCAATATCTATATAATGATATATACATTTATCTCAACGGTGAAACTAGTATGGCTCTGTGAGACCAAGGATTGAATTAGTGTAAGTAAATTCAAGAAATGCATCCTAGGGTTAAATATTTTTAAAGCCTACAAAAATTAGATATTGTTGTAATGCGCCGTAGGCGCTGCAAACGTATATTAGACATCAAAAGCACAAGTAGCACATACCGATACCGACAATCCATAAAGATTAGGAGGCGGAGGCAACCCCACCTTGTGCCACCATTAGGAATCAATTTCACCGCCCACAGGAGAAACAGCCATAGCGACAGTAAAACGCACATTCCGCCTTTCCACCCCAAGGCCTGGAATTTCCTAATAAAAGGGGGCGGTGGGAGTTACGTCATTGATCCAGCGGGTAAGGGGGTACGGGGGCTACCCGGCTGGCAGCAGAGAGAAACAAAAGGTTCCAAAAGTGAAACTGAAAGCTTTTTTCTAGTCTTCATTTAGCCATGTATCCAAACTTGGGTGAAAGCATTAAAAGCAACATTCATCTTCAGAACCAGCGTTCGTCACATTTCTACTGTCAAATGACTCGCTATAACAATAAAAAGTCGTGCTAAGTTAAGCTTATTAGAACAATACTCTTGTGACAACCTTGCGCGTTCGTCTCGACCAGGTAAACTATTTTCTCTATTAAAAACACCAAGCCTTTGATAACTTGACAGCATAATTTGAGTCTACAAGAAGAGGTTAATATTCGGTAAACTCACACTTTCATAAAATTAATATCAAAAGTTATTTTTCTTATGTTTACTTTGTTGTTTTTCTTTGTGTAAGTACACATGTAGTTAATGAAGACTGAATCTTTGTTTTGACAAGTTAAGGGACCCAATGTTATCTAGTCTGATGGTTTATTGTCTCCCGATGGCTTGAATACGTTTTTTATTATCTAATAAATAGTACTTTTTTTTTCTTAAGTTTCTCTTCAATATTTCATCTCACAAGAGGCCCTGGACTAGGGCCCATACGTTCCTCCCCTCTCCCCTTCATAAGATGCCACAGTTAGGTTATATTTCACGACTTCTTCCTGTGACACCAAATTAACGGCCTTGTCCATGTTCACACATTTGGTAATTAATGGTTGGGAATCGAGTAGGTGTGTCCATCCTAAATGTATCTCTATGTAATAGTGATAGTTTATATTCACCAGGTGCTACAATAATAGTCTGAGGCTAGGTTTGATAGCTTGTGGCCCTTATCTATAGACACGTGGACTGAGGTACCTGTTTCGTCTTGTCTGGCTTGCCGATGACGGGGATATTATTGTGTTTGAATCCCGGCTGCTGGTTTTTCCCTTAATTGTTTCCCACTCCTTCACACAAATGCAAGTACATTTCTTCCTAAATCTACCTTCCTCGTTTATATCACGTAGTAGTAAATATTAGGATATCCCAATTGGACTGTAAAGCGTCATACACGCATGATCACACACACACTCACACCTTGACAAAAACCTGTGTGTCAATGTGTAAAATCAATTGCTGTGTTTACAGCTCTGCCAACCAAAAAAGTAGGCCTAGATATCAACAACTTTTCAATTCAATAATCTCTTAATCGGCGTTGGTGGTCACATGGTCTAAGACGTCACTCTCGCAATAGACTAAACTGTCGATGGCAGGGAGATCGGAGTTCGAATCTCAGTCGGGTGTACTGAGGGTGGTTTTCCCTAAAATGAAATTCCACTCCCCTCCCTCTATGCAAATGTGAGTACACTTCCTTTGAATTCAACCCTACTCATCCCTGATACATTAGCGTAGTTAGTAAATAATCCTACCTGAACAGTTAGTAAGACGCGGTGGTAAAAAAAACACATGAAACCGTGAAATAATGCAAGTTGATGTCGAGCATGGCTACGATAATAGGCTAGGGATGAATAAGGATGGATTTAGAGGAAGAATACTCGCATTTGCTGGAGAGAGAGAGAGTAGGAAACCATTTAGGAAAAACCATCTTTAGTACACCATACCGGGATCGACAGTCTAATCTATTACGAATGTAGCGCTTTAGACCATGCGACCACCTAAGCGGGTAATTTTTATGTGAATATAAATATCTCCCAAATATGAAATCATGTTCAACTGTGAAAGTGATCAGAAGATGGAAGTGTGAAGAGAGTATGAATACATTAAGATTTCACAGTATTTAATTTGTTTTTTTTATCAACATCTATCACATACATTAAAAAAATATTTACTTGCTTCAGTGGACCCATGGTATAAGGCGTTATCCTTGTGTTATACTGGACTGCCAATGACAGGGAGATCGGGATTTGAATCCCGGTAGTGTTTACTGTGGGTGGTTTTTTTTTTCTAAAATTGTCTTATACTCTCCTTCCACGGGTACACTTACTCTGAATTAAATCTTCCTCGTCCCTAACTCATCATCGTAAATAGTACATATTTATGCTTATAACCTGAACATGTAGTAAAAACTGTGCTAAAAATAATATTTCTTTAGCACCGCGTCTTATTATCTGTTCGGGCTATACGCCTACATTACATTAATTTACAATGTATCCACATTGTGTTGGTACTTTTCTATGTCATTAGGAGATTATTCGTTTTTATAATCTTAATATTAGGTATGTTATTCGCCAGGGTGACTGTTATTAATGAATAACCTTATATTCAGAACTACTAACCTGTCCAGTTAAAAATCTCAGAGGAAGGATTTGTAAGGTGGGAATGAACAAATTCAAACTCAGAATTGCTACACTTATTTTGGTAAAGTTTAAAGGCATGGAAAAATAACATTAATAAATAATTGGAGCGAATTATTTTGCTAGTAATATTTTTAAAAAAAATTTTGAAACTCCAACCTAAAGTTAAAGAAGATTCTAAAGTTAAAATGCGAAAATATATTAATAAATTACCGCCTAAAGATAACTTTCCTATATAAATCAACGAATCTTTTGTCCTAAGACAAAAAGCTTAACCCTTAGCTGTGCGATTTTTTTTAAATAAAAATTTAAAAAATGGTGATGATTTTAACATTGAAGGACTAAGGTATAATGTAAAAATAATATTATATAGTCTACAGATAAACCACAAAATAAGATTTTTTTTATTATGTTGCATTTGTGCTACTTAGAGCAGTAATAGAAAGTCTCGGTGTACCATTTAAATATTATGTTCTTGAAGTAAAGATTTATATTGCAATAGGTAAAATCAAAATATGTGAGTCAATTTTATTTATATATTACTCCACCAAGAAAATTTAATTTTACACTTTTCAAACATCACCCATCAACATTTTTAAAATACTTTTTATCTTTGTTTGAACAAATATAGATGCGACATATACAAAACGCTTAGGTTAAGTGAATCTTTTGCATTTAGGTAATATACATCTGTTCCCTTTTTTTGTAATAGAATCACGTCAAATAACTTTTTAAACAATGTTTCAGAATGTACATGATAACATGAGAGTTGATTTGTTTTGATATGTATCAAGTATAAATCTTTAAGTTTAGTTACAACATTTTCTCACTGCAAAAGCAGATCAAAAAACAGAAACAAAAAATTGCCAATTTTTTTTCCATAAACTTGTAAATAAAGGGGATATAGATTGAATTAATAAAATAAAATATTACATTTTGTAGATGTTGATATTCAACTCATAAGTGCGCTATGATTCATAAATCAAAAAGTTATGGATGAATAACACATAATTTAAAGTATCATAACTTTAAAGTGGTATTTCATGAAGAATAAAATCCTACTGAGTGCTATTTTAATCAACTAATATATGCTAGAAATATAATTTGAAACTATATACTCTTTTTCTTTGCCTCTAGTAAAGTTTATAAATTTCAGATACATACATATACCAACATGCTGTGTGGATTTCCTCTTTTTAGTAGTGGAAGACACAAACGATGGTCACGCAGTCTAAAGAGATCTACTCGCAGTTACATATAGTAGCTGTTGACGGGGAGTTCTGAGTTTGAAAGCCAGTCTTGGGCAATGAGAGAGGTTTTACATAATTTACTTTTCACTGTGGTGTTCCCACCTTCTTCCCATACTAATGTAGATACCTTTTTCTTGAACTACCCTCCTCATCCTTACTTCTAAGATAAAGAGGCTATATAATCATAGATTTAAAATATACCTAGTAAAAAAATCCTAATTCAAACTTTTTTTTACTGTCTTATAGTATTTTGAATTTAAGATCCCAACATCAAAATGAATGAATCTAAAACATGTCTGCATGTAATAAAGTTTGGTGTGTAGATAACAAGTCCTAAACTCACATGTGGAATAACTAACGTGTGTGGGATGTGGTAACTGTTAGTAACACACGATAAATAAACATTTACCGAACGTTGTTGATCCCATTTCTGCTGTCTAAATAATTTTGGTTTGAACTTTATGTCTTTATTTAAAATTATAGTTGTGTAAAATTGTTATTATACCATTTTCCATGAGACTTGGCTCCCCTTGGCTTCTCTAGTTTCAGCCCTCTTAAAAAATGGCTCGAGTGTTAAAGAAAAAAAATACATTAAGAACTTACACCGCTACAAAAAGAACACGATATAAATAACAGTTTAAAAATACAAACATACTTATTTTCGGTCATTTTCAACATTTTTATATATTAATAGTATCTTTTTTTTAGTATCAATCAAAAATAACATCTGCAGATCAAATTACCTGACGTATGATTACATAAAAGTAGTTCTAGTAACTTTCTTAGCTGTCGGATGTTGTCCTTGCCGTGTTCCTAACCATAGCTTGTTTATAAACTGGTTTTCTCACTTGCCGAGGCCAGGTAAACCGAGCCGAAAGGTCGGCAGTCCTTAGCCACAAATTACACGCTTTATTTATTAAGTGCATCTACAAATGAATACCATTTTAAGCCAAATAACAGCTCACCGCAAATTACACTATTTATTTACTAAGCACATCTACAAATGAATACCATTTTAAGCCAAATAACAGCTTACTAGTAAATCTTTCTTTCCCTGCCATTATGAACAGTTAGTGGAGAGTTGAATGTAAAAGGCATTTCATCTCCAAACGCACACCTAGTTTATAGAAAGGATATGGGGTCGTTTGATTCACATAAACATTTTTTTTTTAGTAAATATATTTCCCACTATAATTTTGATACTGCTCGTAGGTTAGATACAGACAATATAAGTAATACCCTTACATGCAAGATAGTAACTGTGTGGTTGACAAATTTCAAAACAGGACAATAACACAATAACTAAAGTAGATTTTGGAAAAGCAACAGTCAAGTAAGAAACAGCTGCGCTTCGGTCTATCTAGAGGGTTGGGAGGAAATAGGGGATGAGGGGAATTTATCCCTCCCTCAACACATGCATATTAAAATTAATAATGATAAATAGGTATTTTCAAGATGACTTAAAAAGCCCAAATTAGGGCAAGCTGCAACCTACATCTGATGGTGCGATTTGATCTGCTAGACCGGGACAATGCAATTTCTGATAAAACACTCAGCGATGAGATTAACAGTGGAAAAACTCGCACGGATGACACTGAGGCCTAAGGCGACTGGATCACAACATATTTGATTGCCACTGACTAAAAGATAAAAGTTTTCATTCTCATAGGGTGCGCGGAAATGTGTATTTTCACATGTGATTTATCAATGTGGTCTTTCCATCCTCTTTCCGCGTTAATACGGGTGCATTTACTCTTATAATTACCTTATAATTACTCCTTAATTTATTAATCACCATAGAGTTACACAAAACTAGGATTGAAGAAGAATGGGAAAGCAAGGAAAGTAAAATATGTGTTTTAACCTTAAAGTGATTGGCCCTTTTCGTTTAGCGTGGAAATGCAGAGCCAAGGGAGCAAACATTTATCTTCAAGAAAGTTATTGTTTTGCAATTTTCTTTTCGGAAACGGTTTGTTCAAGAATAGAAGACTGTTGATTAAGTTTAACAATGTAACAATTAATAAAAATCGATACATTATCTTAGAAGGGGTGTTGAAAATATTAATATACAAATTTCACTCGTTCTCGAGAAAACTGATATTTCCAAACGTATCTTGTTGGCGCGGAAGGATACTTTGGTCGGTTGTGAAGCCACGCCACACCTTTCACCCTCCCGCCCACCATCCCACAAAATAGGTTTTAGATTTGCACTTGACAGGGCCAAGGGCCTTAATGAGCAATATTCAAATAATATTATACTATATAACGAAACCCTTTCCTATCTTATATAATTAAATCATTGTTTTTCATTCTTTTGTTTAGTTGCCTATTTGTTTGCATGTGTAAAATTATAATTCTATATTTTAAATTGTATTAGTTTTCCTTTAGTTTATGTTACCGAACTCCCTCAACTCCCGGAAAAAACCCACTATATAAGCCTCCAAATAAGTAAGTGGGTACGTAACAGAACTAAGAGACCGCTAAGAATATTTTAGATAAGCCCCCTTTCACACGTGACGGCTTGTTGCCGAGGACGGGGCGCCGCTGTGATTATCGAGGTACACAGATTTAAATGACAGCTATCACACGTGACGGCCGCCGTGCCTTGGACGGCGCGCCGAAATGGTAGAGACACATTATGTTTAATGCATCTCTTCACACGCCGCGGTGTTTCGCCGTCGGTCCGCACGGCGCGCTAGCTTCATTCCCACGTTGCTCGTTATATTGAGTAGACGCTATGGCTTCTGGAACTTCCGAAACCGATGTTGAGGTATTAATTGCACAAGTGGAATTGAGACAGAATCTTAGAGGAGTACAAATCTCGGACTGAGTTATCGTGAGCTTGGGGAGAGGTTTGCGCTCTAATCAACTCGAATTCGAGACGTTAAACGACGTGGAAAAAAATGGGGTTCATGGTTCATGTTAGCACACTGGAGCATAACGAGGAAATGGAAAGGGCAAATTTGAGGGAATTCAACAAGATACGGCACGCCGTTGGTACAGACAGTGAGCGCCGTCTTTATTCACAACAAGATACGGCACGCCGTTGGTACAGACTGTGAGCGCCGTCTTTATTCACAACAAGATACGGCACGCCGTTGGTACAGACTGTGAGCGCCGTCTTTATTCACAACAAGATACGGCACGCCGTTGGTACAGACTGTGAGCGCCGTCTTTATTCACAACAAGATACGGCACGCCGTTGGTACAGACTGTGAGCGCCGTCTTTATTCACAACAAGATACGGCACGCCGTTGGTACAGACTGTGAGCGCCGTCTTTATTCACAACAAGATACGGCACGCCGTTGGTACAGACGGTGAGCGCCGTCTTTATTCACGGCACGGGCCGTCCACAGCGACGGCGAAGAACCTTGACGTGTGAAAGCCACCAGATGTGTATGTAGCCAGTAGTGGTGAAACTGAAGACACTGGCTGTAATCAATTTTCCTCTCTTCCCTGGAATAGTACAACAATGCCCCCTATTAATTTATTTCACTCCCCTCTGATATTCTCGAAACTGAATCTGAACGATGGTCTTGCATCAAGCTCCACATCAATTCCATAGGCATCCGAGTTTCAAAAAATTTCAGAGAAGGATCTTTTATAATAGCGGTTTCTGACATTTCCATGTGGATAACCTCCATACGCATCCAATTTTCAAAAAATTGCTATTGAGAGAGGACCACTCAAATAGTTTCGATAGGCATTTAATTTTCAAAACATTTCTAGGCAAAGTCAACTTTCAGTAGCTTCTCTAGAGACCTCCAAATTCTGGAGAGGACCACTCAATTTAGCTTCTAGGGGATACAAATTTTAAAAAATTGCTGGGAAAGGACCACTATAAACAGCTTCTAGAGGCATCCAATTAAAAAAAATCAACAGAGGACCACTCCAATAAGCTTCTTGAGGAATCTAATTTTCAGAAAATTTCCGGATGAAGGCATTTTTAAATGTCTCCTAGAGATATCTAAATTTCAAAACATATAAGGGGGCCACTTCACATAGCTTGTAGAAAAGTCTTAATTTTCAAAAATCTCCAGAAGAGGACCATTACAAATATGCTCTACAGGGATCTAATTTACAGACATTTTCCAGGGGAGGTTCCCCGCCCCCCTGCCACCCATTCCTTTGACTTGGGGTACGAGTTTAAAAAACTATTATTTTTTGTTGCAATTCCACCCTCCCCATATGACCTCCTTTCCCAGCCCCTCACCCTCACAAACACACACACACACACATAAGGTACCTCTGCCACTGTTAGTAGCCCATTTTGTGTGTGTGCATATTCCTGTTCAGCTTGCCTACTCTCAAGCCGTGGCTCAACACAAATCACAAGTGGAGTAGTGATTTTCTTATCCACACCTTAAAATAAATTGTGATAATGATATCGAGAAATTCCAGGAAGGAGGTATGTGGATAGTGGCAAAGTCTTCCAACAGGAGATAATAGGGATTGTTTTCTAACATATACAAGTAATTTAGTGTTTTAAAACATAATTATGAATTTGTTAAGATTCCAATAATCTACTACTTTACTAACTTAAGCAATGGGTAGAAATACTTATCATTAACACTGGCTCAACTACAAACATATTTGGAGGTGTGTTCAACACATTTCTTAAGAAAACATTTTCATTTGGAATCATATGTTCAAAGTCACACTATAGAAAGTAATCTTTTAAAAATCGGGAAATATATATATATATATTTTTTTTGTCAGGAAGTCCGGGAATTATGTTGGAATTTTATTCTAGAGTTTGAGTGGCCACTCTGGCAGACCTCGCTGATCATAATACCTTTCACATGTAGGGCTGATCGTGAAACTTTCATGTCTCTGGGGATAACTGATTATTGACCTTTCATAAGTATTATTCACTTATTATACACTGCTCGTAAAGCTTTAATGTATGTCGGTAGGGTTCACTGATCATGCTATATTTCATATGTAGGGCTCACTGATTCTGTACCTATCATATGAATTGCCCAATTATCCTGTACCTGTTATACTTTGGGCTCATTGAGCATATATATAATATGTACCTATCATATATTACACATTTATCCTGTGTCTGTCGTATTTAGAACTCATGGAACCTGTATTTTATAACACATGTTGTTGTTCATTGATCCTGCACTTATCGTACGAAGATCCCACTGTCATTCAGTGCACACTGATTCCTGTACCTTTCAAAAGTAGTGTCCACATGACGTGTATCTTTCATCTAACCTCTACCTGTCATTTATAGAGCCCACTGAGTGGCTACATGCCGTATGTAGTGTCCACTGAGCGTGCACATTGTAAGTGGTATAAAGTGGTTATTATTAAATGCCTACTGAAAGTGTAAATGTCACATGCACTTACAATTTATACTTGATTATATCAAAAATATTATATTAATGTATGCTCATTGTCTGGCATTGGGGAAAGTGGTAGTATGATACACTAGTCTTCCTTTGAGAACATTCTTTGGTTAACCATAGATTTGGTAGAGAATGAGTTATTTTATGTACCACCGCATATTATTTTAGGTCCAGCACGGATGACGTAAACATTATGTGATGTGACAGCACATTGTACCCTGCTTAGTCCCTCATGGAAGTTGTTTGGAAGGTGTTATAAAGGTTGTCTATCTTTGGTTACAGGAGAAAGCGGCGCAACTTCAGTAAGCAGGCGTCTGAGATCCTGAACGAGTATTTCTACTCGCATCTAAGCAACCCGTATCCATCCGAGGAGGCCAAGGAGGAGCTGGCCAGGAAATGTGGCATCACTGTCTCTCAGGTGAGGATATAAAATACAATGTCAACGTTTCATGTTACCTTGCTAAGCACAATACAATTACACCACTTTCTAAACACATAACACACCACGCTCCTTCAAAACACAATACTAGCAGCTACTGCAGTCTCAGTGCCACAATGCTCTCTATTAATTCTGTCTCAATTCCACAATGCTCTCCGTTAATACTGTATCATTATTACAATATTAGCTCTTAATACGTTCTCACTAACAATACTATCTATCACTAAGCTGTCTCACTACTGGAACAGTATGCCTTTTTACTACATACAACTGACTATTCTGGCACACCAGATATTCCTGGGGCCACGTTATACCTCCAGCACCTACTATTAGCCATCTTGGCTGCCTTTTTCTAAGAACCGAAACTCATTCTTGTTCACGTTTCGGCTACAAGATTCAAATTAGACTTAACTTAACACTAAACAAATTATTTTTGGTGCACTCCTACTTAGTACTGTGACATATACATCTTGTTAAACTAATATTTTTTGTTCGAACTATATTTATTTCCAACATACAATTTAGCTACAAAATAATTCTGCAGGAAAGGCAATAAAACATAACACATTATTAAATCTGCAAATACAATAAAAACTAAAATATAAAGTCTTTCCTCTACCTAGGCCTTTTAATCCGAACTATTTACACAGACATTTTCGTAACTGAAACAGTTAGATCTTTTATTATCATATCATAGACACTTTAATTAATCCTTGCTAAGAAATGTTACCAACACTGTTTCAGAGGAATTTGAGACAGAACACAGAAATTATTTTTAAGGCTAAGTAAATCAAAACTGTAATATTAGCTCGGCTTAAATAATTAATATCGCCATAAATGCTCTTTCGCTTACGCATACACATACTTGTTCTACAATTCTAATAAAACTAATATAATGAGTATGTCCCCTTTCTTTCTCTAAATAGAACCAATATTTCGGTTTGAGCACAACTCCAAAATAATTTAAGTCAACAAAGCCCTGTTCGTCAACCTCACATACCTTACTTAATATACCATGAATCACAGGTATTGTTGACTGTAACTATATATTAATTTTGGATGATTGCTCTATTTGTGCCTTCCACCAACACGACATTTGATGTACAGTACTTGTCTTCTTCCTATACTATAGTCTTACACCGAAAATGGGAAAGTTAATAATTATATATTGCCTTGCCTTGCAGGCTCATCACATATATAGGAGTATTGGGTTCGTATAGCCCACTTGACAACAGGGTAGTTAATGATCGGGAAAACCGAGAATTATACTGGAATTTCGTATATCGGGGGTAAAAAAAAACCGTGAAAAGTTCTTGAATTTTCACGTCTATCGAGAATTTAAAGGTGAGTACCCCTCTAAAGAGCTTCAAGGGGCATTTAAATTTCCAAAACTTAATCGGGGTGGACCCCTCTAAGTACCTTCTAAAGACATCTTACTTACGAAAAATTTTCAGGTGAAGTTTCTAAAGACATATAATTTAAATAAAATCCCATCTAAGTAGCTTTTAGACAGAATATCCGAGTTGCATCTGACAAGTGAAAGTGACGTAATAGAAGATGACTGGAAGACAGTCTTGGAAGGGAACGTGTGGAGAGCGAACAAGAGACTCGCATTTCCAAGGGAAGCCACAAGAAGCGTCATTAAAACTACACGGGTAGAAAAAAAACCATCTGTGTGTCAATAGAACTGCTAGGGAAGATAATCTCAGTAGAAAATAGTAGAATCATACCGCTACACCAAAGGAAAAAATTTGGCATTTCTAGGAGAAGAACAAGCTATTTTTTTGGAACAAATTATAAAACCACTGATGACTAGAAGCGAACCAACGATTCAATTTGTGAGTGAGAATCTCAAGACGTGCGAGAAAAATGTCACTCACGCGAATCCAGCTGAACTGTAAAGGAGGGTTCACATTTCAACCAGATTGAAGGAAAAGAAGAACGGACTAAACTGCAAGGACAAACTACGAAGACTAATGGCACCAACAGCCTGTTAGAAAGCACAACCAACTATGTAATATGTCGAGGATTGGATCTATTTGACGAAGACAACTATGAGGAAGAACCAGGTTAGGAAAATGTTGACAAAGTTCACTGGGCCTAATCAAATCCTTGAGGTCCTGAGTAAGGTTACAGTAAGAATCCAACTTCCTTATCGCTCAATGGTAGTTAATGTAGGGAGGCTGAAACCTTTTGTGGACCTAGGAATCCTATCCCAGTTCTGTCCACAGTTCCAGAAGCATGACAACGAGGGAGACCGAGGAAGACACTTATCAACCAGGAGATTGATAAGTAACCGAAGAGGTCCAGCCTTCCTACCCCGCCGGCGACAACACCAACTAATCTATTTTTTGACACCTGTTCATTTTTTTTTAAACTTGCATGCATTTTCCAAATGAATTGCACATTCCTCATGCTTTTAATTTTTTCGCTTAAATGTTAAAGATCCTCACAGCCTCTCACCAATAAATAATAAACATTAAAAACAAAAGTTTGGTTTTTTTTTCACTTGCAGTTAACCACCATTTTTATCAAACCAAGCATTAGAAAACTTTTTTTCTTGCCATCCACCTGCATAAATGTAAAGTTATTAGGCTGATGTACTCCTAACCGTTTAATGACCAGTTTTTTCTTGCCGTTTTAGTGAAGAAAACGGTGTTTTTACTAAAGAGTCTACTCTATTCATTTTAATTAATTACTTTCACACGTCATCTTATTTCTGGGGTCTTAATACATACTAAAACCTAGACAGATTAACGCAAAATCAAAATATAAACTACCATAATTGTAGAGCGGGCCCGCTCAGACAGGGTCTATTCGCTACTGTAAAGCTCAGCAATGGAATGGTAGGGGATTGACCTTGAAAAAAATTCACACTGCGTGTGGCTTCTCTGAGAGGACCTGTCACAGCTGGTCCGTGTCAGCCTCTACATTCAGTCACTCGAGCGCTGGTACGGTCCTCGCATGATGATTGGGGAGAGGAATGAATCATCTTGACTGGAATACTGTATAACGAAACCATTGCGTGTAGAAAATGGTGCGACATTTCATATTATTCTTTATTTTTCAAAACATTTTATAGTGCAAACAGAAATAAACAATTCTTTATGTTCAAAATAATGTTGGTTGAGCCTGGCTGTGGTGGCCCCTAAGGACGGGTCGCCCCGGCTCTATTTACTATACACTATTCGGTATTAGTGTGTGGCTCGGGACAACAAAAACGCGCCACCAAGCATTCACTTACACTTAGTGGTGGTTTTATTTGATATTTTTATGTATTTATTTAGCACCGCGTCTTACTACTCGTTCGGGTTATATGGTTAAGTAATAATTACGCTAATGGACTAGGAATTTGGAAGGTTGAATTTAGAGGAATTGAACCCGCATTTGCGTGAAGGGAGCGTGGAAAACCATTTAGGAAAAGCCACCCCAGTTCACCCAACCGAGATTTGAACCTAGATCTACCCGTCCCCGGCAGTCTAGCTCAACATTACTAGTGCGTTAGCCAACTACGCCACTGAAGCGGGTCTTAGTGGTGTTCTTGTATACTATACATACTATAAGTAGTCTAATTGACTTCATACTCATACCTGGTCCAATAACCAGTCTATTTGACTGTTGTACTCATTTTTAAACTACTTTTACTTTCTATTTATTTCTTAACCACTTCACGGCTATCTCAAAGCTCTAATATTTGCATTGAATTTAAATTGTAATTTATGCAATCCTTTGGTTGTCATTATACTGTTTTTTGTTGTTTTTGTGTGACGCGTCTTAATACAAATGTGTAATATTCACTTGTTTTCACTAAAGTGGTAGGAATTAAGAATGTAGAGTCCAGAGGAAATGTACCCGTATTTGCATGGAGAAAGAGAGAGTGGAAAGTCATTTATATAACACCAACCGGCCAGGATTTAAACCCGACCGTCAACGGCAAACCAGACGAAACGAGGTTATTAAGCACTTGGGGCTATAGGCATACCCTCAATAATCTGCTCTTGTATTAAACTCAGTGTTAGACATGATTGACAAACTATAAAATTATCTTCATTGAGCTGTATTACATTTTTTGCCAGGCTCGGATAACAAATTGGAGGAGGATTTCATTGAGCTCTATTAACTTAATTCTTGACTTGGCGGCCAAGGTTGAATATTTTAAATGGGCTGTTTTAAATTAATAGGAAAAACAATCTTTCAAAACTGAAACTTGAAAGTGTTTGATTCTCGTAGCGACACCTTCTCTTTTAGGTGATTTAAAGGTATCTTCGTTTTTCTTTGCCACTGCTAGAATTTGCCCAACCGATCTTGCTAGTGAGGGTTAGTGGTCCACATGAAGGGAAAGTGCGCTACTTTGATCCTGTCGTTTGATTATTGATAGAACGTGACCATATCATGGTTCGTTGGTTAGTTCTTCCCTCTTTGGGGTCTTTCATTAGTTGAGTAAAATGATGAAAATCGCCTTGAAGAGTGGTAATAAGTGTATAACGTTCCTTTCAATCTTCTCTCGCTTTTCCGCTTATTTTATTCTCTCTTTCTTATTACCCTTTTCGACTTTTCTCTCCCTTTCCCTAACATGTCTTGTTTTCGCGTTCCTTTTGGTTTCCTATTTCACGGTTCATTACGCTCCTCTCTATGTTCTCCTCGACTCTTCTGTTTCACTTTGCGGTTAACCTAACGATTGTTTTTGTTGAGGGGCGGGTTAGTAAAATAGTGTGATGCAAAAAAAAAACGAATCTTATAGCTCAAATTTCCCCAGGACTTGGGTTTATTCCTACAAGTTAATTTAAAACCAAACGGACGTAAGTTGAGAGCAAGATGTATGGTAACGACCCCAAAATGTATAAAAACACACACACCACATTGCATATTGTTAACTTTATTTATTAAGTTGAGCTGTTAGTCTTCATGCTTGAACAAAGAACCATTTAATCTCGTCAGTTTCCTTGAAATGCATCCCTCATTATTCTAATGCGGCTAGTACCTGGAGGGGTACCAGGAGGGGAAGGAATATTGAGCTCTCCTACCTTATTCTGGGGATGTTGTAATATATTCAGATTTGCAAAGAAATTAACTAATTGTTATCAATAATTACGCATTCATTATTAAAATCTCTTGTTACTATAAAAAAGTAACAAAGTGTTGAAGCTAAACTCTGAAGATTTAGTAGCAATATATGAAACAACATATACATAGCTGATCGCCGCCTAGACTTTCGTTGGTATTTTTAATCTTTTCTATTACTAAAATATACTATATATATAAAATAAGTGTGATATTACAAGCAATATCAACAACGCATATATTTGATACTATTCTTTGGTTGTTCTATCTTAACTATGAAATATACACGTGTTTGTCAATAATTGTTTGAATTTATTTTTCATTTATTTTTAATTCTTATTTAATTACTGCATCAATACACTTAGTTTTTTTTTATTACATTGCACTTGATATAAAACTCAAGTAAAGCTATTTTGTAAAAACCAACTTTAACCTTGTAAACACAATAAATATTATGTTGTTGGAAACATAATTTAATGGCACTTTAAATACTTCTTCACCCTTAATAGACCGTAAAAATTATGGAAACAACCTTTACATTTATTGTAGCTCCTGAGGACTCCGCCCCGCCCATTTCACAATCCTGCATACACCACTGGTTATCGCGGAGACATACATACACACGAGTAAATTCTGTTTATCCACCAACTTCTAGAATTGAAATTGGTAATTTCAGTTTATAGTCAAATATCTGCTAGCACATTTAACAATAAAAATACACACGTCCTTTCAATACATAAGTCTATCAATTTTGTTGCGTTGAGTGATGCCTTAGCTTCGACCATGCGGCCACTGACGCTGGTTAGAAAAAAAGTTATTAGATGTACTTTCACGTATTCCTACATCAAGTCAGTGGCGGAGCGTGATTTTTATTTTTGGTGAGGCCAGGTCTGACCGGTAATAATTTTTTTCTCGCCACGTGATAACATTTTAAATTTAATTCATTTAAGTTTTCTTGCTTTTCATTGTAGTCTCTTAATGCCAGTTCATGAGTGCCACAGTATTTTAAGCATTCTATTACTCTTCCTAATAGATGCCTATTTTATTACACCTGTTCATTTTGTTTTTGACCTGAAATTTTGACCGCGGAATTTATCTGTTATGCAATATTTGTTGTTCGAAATGTATTAAACTTATATACATTTTTCAAATGAATTGCACATTCATGTTTTTTAATTCTTTCACCTAAATGTTTAAGATCCTCGCAGCCTGCGGTTGTGCACGATCCCTCACCACCAAATAATAAACAATAAAAACAAAAACGCTTGTTTTTTCTTCTCTCGCAATTAACCTTTTTTTTTTTACCAAAACAAGTATTAGAAAAGGTTCTTTTTTTCTTACTATCCACCTGCATAAATGTAAAGTAATTAGCTGATGTGCTCGTTATGGTTTAATTTCAAGTTTTTCTTGCAGTTTTTAATAAAGAATTTACTTGATTTGTTTTAACTAACCACTTTCACTCGTCACCTTATTTGACAGAGCGTGTCTTCTCTGACAGGACAGCTGGCTCCGCGTCAGCTTCTATATTCGGTCACACTAGTGTTGATACAGTCCTCGCGTGACTATTGAAACAAGGAATTAATAATATATAATATTGACTGGAATACTTTATAACGAATCCAATACATTATTGCATGTGGAGAGTGTTGCTCCACTTCATATTCATGTTTTTTTTTTGTTGTTTTTTCAAAAATATTTTATACGGCATAAAGAAATGAAGGGGGGGAAAAAATCTTTGTTCAAATAAGGATGGAAAATATTGGTGGGACCTTGCCCCTGAGGCCTCTAAGGACGGGGCTGCGCCTGCATCAAGTCATATAATCTGCAGCTCTTACTTTTGATAGATATTATCAATACCTATAAAATAACACTTAAAGTGTAATAAAATATGATCATTGTTGGCCGACAAAATAATGTGTTTGTATTTTCCAAAAGGTACTCCAAATGTCAATTTGTAAGAAAATCAAGGTATACTATGATACATACCCTGATCCTGCTAGGCAGACATTTTTTATAAAATACAAACATAATATTTTTGGAGTTAATGTTGATAGCATTTAACATAATTATTTGGGTGACCTGGTGGTCTAGGGGCAAGGTGTCAGACTTCTGAGCTGGGGTCCGGGGTTCAATCCTCGGTCCCGGCACAGATTTATCTAATTGCCAAACCCTTCCTTCACCTCTGACAAGACGTGTATTAATCACAACTTGTGAATGTGTGGAATGCCAGGCCTCCACCGTGGTTCGGATTCCACGTTAAACTGTAGGTCCTCCATTTCATCTCACAATCACCCTACCATTACACATTAGCGTAAGTGCGTATAGCCCGAACGGGTAGTAAGACACGGTGCTGCTGCTGATGATCATAATAATAATAATAATGATAATATAATTTTACTGTCCTACCTACAATAATCAGGGTATACTTGAAGTCTTGTTCTGTTTTATTAGTTTTTTTAGAATCAATTTTATTTTTAAATCACATTCAAGATTACTTTGTTTCAATAGTAAGTCTAACATTCAAAAGCAAGGACAAAATCATTATAGAGTGTGGTGCACCTAGAGGTGGGGGGCAAATGGGGCAATTACCCCCCACTTCCCTCCTCCTTCCTAAGACCTCAAAATAATTTTTTTTAATTTACCAGTAAAGGACCGCTCCGAATAGCTCTTAAGAATCATCAATTTCAAAATAACTGGAAGAAGACTATTCTCTTGTAGATGAATCTAATTTTCAAAATTTTGGGAAGACTACTTTAAATAGCTTCTAGAGGAGGCATGTTCAAAACTGTGGGCCGTTTGCAGCCCCAAAGTTCGTTTTGTGTGGCCCACCAGCTCAAATTGAAATACTTCAATTTGCAGACATAAACAGATAATTTATTATTCTCTTCTAGCTGATGTATATTCTCGCTAACTTTCATATAGTTTCCAGAATATTAAGTAGCTTATAATGTAATTTGTGCTATGTATGGATATATATGGGTGTGGGTGTCTTATGTACTACATTTGGGCACTACGCGGCCCTCAGTCAGGGAAAAAATGAACATTCCTGTTCTAGAGGAAGCTAATTTTCAAAACATTTCCAGTCAATGATTACTTAAAAGCTTCTAGAATCATTTAAATTTTTAAAAAATTCTAAGGAAAGACCACTCACAATAGCTTCCAGTTGCATCAATTTTTCTTTTAATACCTTCTCTGAAGAAGCTCCTTGGACTACCCTTTGGGCTGGGAGGCAAAGCCCTATGTTTTTTACCGCCCCTCTCCCCTACACAAAATCAGGTTTTGCCGCCACCGATTACTATCTTAGAGTTAAATACTGAAACTGTCCCGGTTTGTGAGGAAAATATGATGGTCAGCCTACCATTACACACATAAAAGTGCCCCAAAAGTTATAAGTTGGAAACAATAGCTTCGATACATGATACCTGAACTAAGGTCACTTACATTGAAATCGCTCTCCTTAGTTCTCACAAACAGAATTGAAATAGGATCTAAAGGTATTTAATAGTGATGAATTGGCTTTGTCTCCAGTGGTTATGGAACTATGCCCCCTAACCACCCTACTCTTCCCAAATGTAATTCTGACTCCTTACCGCCCTCCACCCCTAAAAATGTATAGGCGCGTCACTAGTCCAGGACATGGTCACCTCAGCAAGTCTAGATTTGACACAAACTAGGACTTATACGTAAAAATCCGTTGATATCACCTAATCTCTGTACCTTGCCAGTCCTTCATGAGGAACAAATAATATTTGTTTTACTTTTTTAATTTAATTAGATAGGTCCTAATTGAGAACCACTGCGTTAGCTAACCCTAGCCTTGGCTGGTAAACCTGCCCACCCCACTAAGGTACACTGAGCAATGATTTTCCTGTCAATCGACATATAGGATCATATACCGCTGTTGACTTCCTACTCATTTCAGGGTAGTTACAGTTTGATTCATAGAAAGCACCAGCTGTTGGAGTGAAAAATAAAAGTTTCATATTGCACGTACCGTGCAAACCAGGACGTGACGTCACAAGTTGGTACGCTAAAAGTATATTGGTCACCGAGCTAGCATGTTACAGTAAACATCGTAAATAAAACCGGGCCTTTGAAAAATATCCCACACTAGCCTAATAATAGGCGATATTTAGTGATCCGCCAAATCATACCTTGCTACGATTACAACCATGGGGCTCCTAGAAAATAGTTTACAAGCACAAGCACTTTCAAATGTAGAGTTAATGACAGTAACCAGCCTCTACTTCAGCTTGGTGTGGTTAACACTCATGTTAGAAGTAGGCTTTTTTTTATCAACGTTTCGGGCTATGCGCATATATAATTACTCTCATGGGGTAGGAATAAGGAAAAAAGTATTTAGAGGTAATCTACCCGAATTTGCATGGAGGGAGAGTGGGAAATAATTTAGGAAAAACTACCCAAAGTAGACCCAACCACTGTTTGAACCCCGATCTCCCCGTCATCAGCAGGTGAAAGTTAGCTAGACCGTTTGGCCACTGAAACGGGCTAAAAGTCATTTAATGGTTGTAAATGTTATTATCTGTGATGAACTGTCCCACCACGATACACAAGGTTGTGTGTCAGCACATACCTAAACACATTGTGTGTTTGACAGACACCTTGATACACATTGTTGTGTTTGACAGACACCTTGATACACATTGCTGTGTGTTTGACAGACACCTCGACACACATTGCTGTGTGTTTTACAGACACCTTGATACACATTGTTGTGTTTGACAGACACCTTGATACACATTGTTGTGTTTGACAGACACCTTGATACACATTGCTGTGTGTTTGACAGACACCTCGACACACATTGCTATGACACACAATTGTTGTATGGCTTACGACACCTTGACACAAATTGTTGTTTGTCTTGCGACACCTTGACACAATTGTTGTTTGTCTTGCCGACACCTTGACACAAATTGTTGTTTGTCTTGCCGACACCTTGATACAAATTCGTTGTTTGTCTTGCGACACCTTGACACAAATCGTTGTTTTATCTTACTGAACCTTAATAAATATTATGTGTGTTTAACAGACAGTTGGATACATATTGTTGTGTGTTAGAAAAACACCTTGTGATACACATGATTTTTTAATTGATCTGATTTTACACTGTGAAGTGCTGACCATGACTATCTGTGTGCTCTCAGGTGTCCAACTGGTTCGGTAACAAGAGGATTAGGTACAAGAAGAATATCGGCAAAGCTCAGGAGGAGGCCAACCTGTACGCGGCAAAGAAGGCAGCAGGTAGGGGTGGCAAAAAAGGTAGGGACACGACCCTGGCTGACAGCTGTGGCTCTCTCGACACCCTGGTACCATTCCCTCACACTAGGCTACCATTTTTTACTATGGCATGAAACCACAATTTTAATATAAGTTTGCTTATTTCGTATTGCTATAGATTGGTTCCATATAACGATTTGATTCATCCCAACTGGACATTGTTACACAGAAAAAATGTCGAAAAAAATATTATGGTCGCTTTCTTTGAGTTCCAAATACTATACCGCTGCATTTAATTTGTTTGCTATTTTTTTACTTACTATTTTAAAACATGTTTGTTTAACTGCACGATTAAGTCTAAAATTAAAAATGTCTAAAAATAAATCATTTTTATATTAAATCGGGAAACATTTGAAGAATTTTGTGAAATTGTCAAGAACTATAGCAAAATCCAATAAAAGTTAAAATAAATCTGTGTTTGCATAGGAAATGTATATTAAAAATTCATGATAATTTTTAGCAATTATTTTTGCAAAAGTTAATTTTTTAAAGGGAAATTTAAGCATGTAATATCAAAAAGAAAAATTAATATTAAACCTAGAAAACCTTTTAAAAAAAGATCATTTTCAACCATTTTCGCTTATACTTTTTTTCAGTCCAATATAAATAATTGTTTCTACATAAATTATATTTATGTTATTTATTTTATTCTTTTGTCCTATCAAAATTGCTAACTATTTTTTTTAAGTTAAGTACTATTTTTTTTAAACATATTTTTACAAACATACTAATTTTTTTACAAATTGTGTTTGTTGCCTAACCAAATGTAATCAGAAAGGCCACTGGAATATTTTGTATCTAGAACTACAATAGTGCATACCTTTATATTGCTAAATGGCTCTAAAAATATAAAGTAAAATAAAATATTGACTCTTTGATACGTCATTCATTAATCTTTAAAATGTCTGTCAAATTTTTTAAATAAATTTATTAGGTAACACACTTCACTTAACTCTGACCATCAAATCATAATAATTTTAACATTCTAAAAGAAATTCAAATCAAAAATTCTTGAAATTACAAATGTTGTTTCCATAATAAATTTGACATTGAAATTGAAATTTTTGAAAAATAGACAGTTTTATTCTATTTTTTTTATTTTTGTTGTTATGTTAATGATTATAACTGTGTTGATGTCATGTTTGCCAGTTACAGATTCTAGTTGAAACATCATATCAACATTTAAAAACTTTTTTAGATCTTGTTTAATTTTATGCTTACTTGGAATTTCACACATCATCTTTTTATAGTGGACAAACACAATCTACAGCTACATATTTCAACCAAAAAATGTAAATTAAGGAAAATGTACCATATCAAGTTACGGTTTTCACCCACTTTGCTAACAAAGTTCTAAAAATATTATCATTTTATATCTCGTGTGTAGAGTATTGTTTAAAATAAACATTTCAAATATTCAAATATTTCACTAAAATTATATTATGGAAAACTTTCTTTTTATATAATTCAGTAACAATTCGAGCTCTTAACTCCCCAATAGATTAAGCTTTTGAATAAAAATCACTGGTTATTTATGAAGAAATACATATTTTTAGAAACAAAGGTTTTTCCACTTTTATGTTGAAAAATTCAATATACAAACAAATAACCAAAGAAATGCACCAAGAAAGAGTTTAGTAGGTATTTACATATATTTTATAAATATGTAAACACTAAAAATCAAACTTATATTAGTTCAACATTTATGATGATTTTGTAAGGTAATTTTTATCATTTTTGCAATGGTTTTATGTAATTTTCAAAAACTTTATTTTTTATTAATTTTCAACTTTAAAAAATGTGAACCCTGTCACAGTTTGACAAATGAGAAAAATAAAAATTCCATCACACATCAAGTAATATAGGAATAAAACTTGAATCTAGCTTATATTAGTAATTGCAGTTAATATAAAAATGATTTGTGTGTATTTTATCTTGGTTGTGTTTCTGATGGAGCTCCCATATGACACGGTATATAACTATGATGTTGTTTGATGCATCAATCGGAACGTGTGTGGTGGCTATCACATACTAGTGCTGGGTCAAGAGAGCCACAGAGTTGGTCAACTGCTTGGGGTACATTTATCATGACATGGCCGGCATTCAGGGAACATTTTAATAACAGTAGTAGCTGACATTCAAAACTTTTACCATAGCTTGAATGCATCTGTTACCTATGTCATTAAATTACAACATGTGATTTTATAAAATCTTAAAAATAATTGTTTAAAATACTATTATATAAAAGTAATATTTTTTATTTGTATCAACCCATATAATTCAGACGTGTCAAACTTGTTTGATCATGAAAAATACTGAGGGGGGCCATATTCCAAAATATTATATATTTTCATATAACTAAAGTAAAAATAATTCTAGCCACGTATCATAGACTATTATTATTAAAAGAAAAGAGTTGACCCTTTATATAAAACAATGAGACTAACCCTATAAGTTTTAACAAAAAATTTGAAACCTTTTATTTACAACAATGTTGCTAATGTTTAAACAATGGCATTAATGTCCGGCTTTAAATCTAATAACATACTCCTTTTTATAATAATTGTTGAGAAATATGTCTCTCTAAGCCGCTATTTTGGGTGTTTGGTCCCATTTCATGTGGGATAAAACAACTGTTAATACATTCATGTGTTGCCAAATATTGCATATATTTGGTGTGCCAGTTAAACAACTTTTGGGTATTTATCCTTTTTGAAGAATGGGTATAGATTTGATACACCATGCAATAATTTTCCGGACTATACGAAATTCAAAAATGTTCTATTTTCCTAGACATTTATAAAAATAAGAATAGGGTATCATCGCATGTTTGCTCATTATAAGATTTTCGGGCCCCACAAAATCAAGTCTAGGGCCGCATGCAGGCCGCGAGTTTGAAACGCCTGACATAATTAAATAACTGTTTATCCCTACAGAAATGTTGTTCCATAACTGCCAGTTCAGAGCACTACCATCCAAAGTAAAAATAAACCTTACTCTTCTATTAGGTATGTGTAATCCATGCAACATGTTGATTTTTAGTTTATTTGACATGTAGTACAGAGTACACAAGTGGGTTGTATTTCCAGATTTTTTAATTGATTTTTTATTTGTTTGTTCACATATAGTTACCTAGCTATATGTAAGTTGTGATAAAGCTCAAACATATTGAAATGTTTATCACACCATATGTCATTTCCCCCCTGTTTATAATCAAAAATAAAAACCACTTAATTTTTGTTTTAAATTTATTTCTCCCAATTTTTAAATATCTTCACATTCGATTAGCTGGGATTTTCAAGATTTTTTTTATATTCATTTTAATAATATTGCCAATAGAAAAATGTATATCTATCTTAGATAGGAAAAGTATTTCATACTCCAAATCATTTTGTATCTATTACATAATAAAATTTAATAATTTTGGTTCGACAAGTTCTTAATTTAGGAAATTTAATAATAGTTCCAGAACCTTTACCCCTCAAAAATAAAAGCACTGGCTAAAACTACTCTTACATTAAAAAAAATCCACTTATCTGTACTCTATTCAGCTTAGTAATGAAATAATTCTTTTAGAAATTATTTGATACAAAATTTTAATGTAACAATATACCGTATTATGTCAAAATTGTTCCTTTAAATTATCGATGTGATGCCCCCATAAAAGGCTATTTCTTGAGTTGGATTGCCAACAACATTAGAGTTTTATCACCACAGCTTCTGTGTCATTTTGAGAAGCTTTATTTTGATATGATTTAGTCATGAATTGACAGACTACACCAGCAATTGTTTGATGAAACTCCCAGTAGTAACAAATTGTTGGTATTAGCTTGCAATTAACACATACGCACTGGAGATTAATTTTTGGCCAAGCCATATCAAAATAAATTTGAAACCGGTGGGACTAGAATAATAAAGGTTAGAGGTAATTCAAATATAGTAGTTAGAATATGTATAGATTAGGATATCTAATCCTTGATATGACTAGGAGAAAGTTTGCACTTTCTTCCCCAAACCTTGATTCATATTTGGTTCGCCAGTATCTCATTGAGCTGGTCATATACCACCAATAGTTGAATATAAGTTACCGGAAAAGTTTTTTTATGTTCATACAAAAAGTAATTCATTGTTTATGTTAGGAATGGGATAAAGCATGCAAACCTGCCTCCTTTGTAAATCAATTATTTTAGTTGTGTTTATTCTCCACTAGCACCAAGAAAACTTCTCACTTTAAAACAAATGATTGTGAATGGGGGGAAAGGGGAACGGGGCTATCTTTGGGTGTATTAAATTTAAATATTAGATTATATATACACATACAATACGTGGTTTTAGATTATTGTTTCTTTGGTCATTTTTGTGACATAAACTAAAAAAAATTCATCCAGATTACTAAAAAATAGAAATATTTCTCTAGAACCTTACACTGCAATATTTACTGGTCAAATTTCTAACAAAATTACGCTTCGGATTTTTTAGTATACAGTGGTGAGAGTAATAGTAGAGAGTAATAGTAGCCAGTGAATGAAATTGAAGTATATACTAGATAATTGGACTTAGGCTGAAACTGTGTTAATTATATTACTGTGTCATAAATATTAATACATCTACTACAAAAAGATAAGTCATCATACTCCATTGGTAAGAGTATAATTGGGTTAGGGGGTTCATTAATATATTACCCAGGCGCAAACATACATTGGTAAAACACTGAATAACAACAGGTGGTGGGCTGGATCTGTTATTGACTGTACGACACTGAATAACATAAGGTGGACTGGATGCGTTATTGACAGTACGACAGTGAATAACATAAGGTGGACTGTATATGTTATCGACGGTACGACACTGGATAACAGGTGGGCTGGATGCGTTATTGACAGTACGATACTGAATAACAGGTGGGCTGGATACGTTATCGACTCTAAAGCAATGGATAACAGGTGGACTGGATGCGTTATTGATGAAGTGAACCCGCATTTGCGTGGAGGGAGAGCGGAAAACCATTTAGGAAAAACCACCCCAGTTCACCCGACCGAGATTCGAACCTCGATCTCCCCGTCCTCGGCGGTCGAGCTCAACACGACTAGCGCGTTAGCCAACTACGCCACCGAGGTACGACACTGAATAACATAAGGTGGACTGTATATGTTATCGACGGTACGACACTGGGTAACCGGTGGGCTGGATGCGTTATTGACAGTACGACACTGAATAACATATGGTGGGCTGTATATGTTATCGATGGTACGACACTGGATAACAGGTGGACTGGATGCGTTATTGACAGTACGACACTGAATAACATATGGTGGGCTGTATATGTTATCGACGGTACGACACTGAATAACATATGGTGGGCTGTATATGTTATCGATGGTACGACACTGGATAACAGGTGGGCTGGATGCGTTATTGACAGTACGACACTGAATAACATATGGTGGGCTGTATATGTTATCGATGGTACGACACTGGGTAACCGGTGGGCTGGATGCGTTATTGACAGTACGACACTGAATAACATATGGTGGGCTGTATATGTTATCGACGGTACGACACTGGATAACAGGTGGGCTGGATGCGTTATTGACGGTACGACACTGAATAACATAAGGTGGGCTGTATATGTTATCGATGGTACGACACTGGATAACAGGTGGATTCGTTGTCAGCTCGCTGGACAGAACACATTGACATACCAGTGGAGACCCCTTGAAAATCTGGACAATACATAATATAAAATGAGGATTAATTATTGATGTGCTCGACAATACACAGAGGTAGTGAACAAGGGAAGTTGTGTCCAATGCGTCAAGGGTATGTATTTGGAATCCTAGATACATGCTGGTGTCTGGACCATCGTTGCATATGACATAGATTTTCCTGTACTTCCAACTGATGCAATTGCCCTGCGTGGGCGAATACAAGAAGCAAGTGACATAGTTCAAACAAGTAACCATGATGTTACCGTTTGAACATAAAATATCTCAAACAAATTATATCTGCTCGGAGAGGGAATCCCTTCATAATCAAAAATATAAGCGTGGGTCATTAATACATCATATTATTTTCCTGCTTAGTAAAAGAATTTTCAACCCGTAACCAGATACCTTCTACAATACCTTGTACTGTTTTTGGGCGCCATGTAGTTAGTGTCGTACAACTGTTTTATGATGAGGTTATTATTACATATTGAATTAATATTGTAGTTATTAATTTAGTTGATTTATTAAATATTTAACTGTGGTGAAAATGTTATTTTATTTCACTGATTACTAATTCATTGGTCCAACACCTTTTCTCAGTCGGTAGCGTGTCTGTATACTGAGTTAAGAGTATCGGGTTCGATTCCTGGCATGGCCGAAAAATGTAACATTGGTGAAATGATGAATTAACATTATGCCTGTTCTAGATATAAGTATTGTGCTGATAGTCGGTTCAGGGTGACCTGGCGGTCTAGGGGTAAGGTGTCAGACTTATGTGCTGAGGTCCGGGGTTCAATCCTCGGTCCCGGCACAGATTTGTCTGATTGCCAAACCCTTCCTTCACCTCTGACAAGACGTGTATTAGTCACAACTTGTGGATGTGTGGAATGCCAGGCCTCCACCGTGGTTCGGATTCCACGTTAAACTGTAGGTCCTCCATTTCATCTCACAATCACCCTACCATTTCACATTAGCGTAAGTGCGTATAACCTGAACGGTTAGTAAGATACGGTGCTAATAATAATAATAGTAATAAATTAGTCGGTTCAGAAAGTACACGTTAAATACATCAAATAAATTTAAAAAACTTTAAACTAATTCAACGAATTTTAGCATTTTAATTACCCAATTGGATGTGATTTGATCCAACCAAAATACACACAATAAACACTGCCATTGAATGTTTACAACAGACGTGGTGAGGTAAGACGCGCGCGATTCGCCCGAAAATATCAAAGTGATCGCGTCAACCGCTTGGAGTTCGACCGCTTCGCTTCGCCTTGTAGGACACTTTTACATGCTAATAGTGCATTTAATATTCTTACCTCACCCGCTCCCCTCGTGTTTGGCCCATCCTCTACAAATTAATAACTTATAGAAAATGAAAAATCAATGGATATATTTTTGAAACCATATGAAAACATATTATTGTATTAAGGGCAGTCTATGGTACAAACCACATACCCAGAGAGGGTTAAGGGGGCCGCCTCGGTACGTGAGAAAGTATCATTCGTGTTAGACCTCATGTCTTAAAATGAAAATGCTCTGTGCTGTTATCTTGAACTACAGCGTCTGTCTCTCTCTAATCTTATCCTCTTCACACTTACCCTGCCACCCCATGTCAGAAGAAGAGAAGCAAAGAAATGGAAAACTATTTCAAGGTCAAGAGGAATAATGCGCGTGGCTGATCGCCTCCCCACTCACTACACAGTCCAGCTGTCCGCCTGTGTTTATCTTGTGATATTTTGCTAACTTGAGATTCTCGTGAAGGGTTCACAAACAAGCACAATCCTCTATTGATGGTTTAACTTGTCTTGAAACCTTATAATACGAACGGGTAGTAGGACGCGATGCTAAAAAAAAAATTGTCTTGAAGAACACACACTTTTATACATGTCACTTTTTTTTTAGGAAAATGTGAATATTAACTATACAATAATTAATCACGTGTAGACTAAATTTCTATCTTACCCTTACGTAGTTGATAGCAGGGCGTCGGAACCGAGGAGTATAAGGAGCTCTAACACACGGCCCTATACCCCCAACCCGTCTTAGATTTATTCTATCTGTGTAAAATGTTTAGTAAATACTTATAAATATGGAAGATGTAAAAAAAAAAAAAAAAAGCCTTCAACTAGCTTCTAAAAGCATTCACTTTTTTTTTAAAATCGGGAATAATCCTCCCCCCTTCCGACCTCATCGTTGTTAATCAAACCAAAGAGGTTTTTCCTTTTAGAACTGCGTCTTACAACCCGTTCGGATTACACGCTTATGTAATAATTACTCTAATGGGTGACCATGCGGCCACCGAAGCGGGTCAAATTAGTTAACTTTTACTCTCAACTAAAATGAGATAGACTACACATTGTTATATCACCTACACTGTTTACGCCTACACAAAGCTAGAGTTTACATAAATAATAGGTTAAATGGTCATGTGTAACCTATTTTCAACAATTAATTCATTTTAATTTCAGGTGCCTATTCAGGCTATCAGTAATTTCCACTGATTATTCTAGCTGATAGGGGAAGAGGAAGGAAAGTTTTGATGAAATGTACCCGTATTTGTTTAGAGAGAGGGCTACGGATAAACTACCCTTAGTAAACCTGGCCGAGAATCAAACCCCGACCTCCTTGTCACTGGCAATCTTGTTTAGCTTGATCCTTACGTTTTAAATAATTAAATCAAGTAAGAACTTATTAAAAACAATAAGAAATAAACAATATTATTAATTTTGAAACACATTGACTGTTTCATATAATACACACACACACACAGAGTGGCGGATCCAGAAAAAAATGACAGGGGGGCACCATGATAATTTATTATTATTATTATTATTATTATTATTATTATTATATTGCTACCTTACATCCTTTTAAAAATCTCGTATCTGTATGTGAAAATTAATATTTAAACAAGATTTACAAAGCTATGTTGGATAAAAGCCTTTTGAGTCCAATGATAAATGCTGATAAATAATTATTTATCTTTAAGAGTTTGATTTAAGTTTTCGAGTGTGTTTTCTATCAACCATGTTTAGAACCTCTTCAGGATATATTTCAATACTTTTATTTAGACTAGGCAATGAGCCTGGCCAAATTATAGAGTCTTCCCTGACCTATTGTTCTCTAGATTTATTTCCTCAAATTGCATATTACGAAGTGACGTAAATGTTTTTGGAGATCTCCTAGAAAATAATTGTTCAACGTCAATCCAAAATTTTATAGATAGTTTACATCCTTGAAAAAAAGAACGAGTTTAAAGTGGGATAGAGATTATTGTTAACTATACGTTGTGTGAAGTAGTACATTGTGCCCCCGAAGGCTTAGTTGTGCAAAAAAGATAATTTTAAGGGCAGATAGTGACAAAACAGTAACCGTAATGAGATTACAAAAGGAGGAGTTAGGGCAGTGATTCCTAACCAGGGTTCCGCGAGAATCTCCAACCTTTGTTTTTATTAATCTGACAATATTTTTTGGACAGTGTGGAGATATATAAATATAGCTCATGTACCCGAGGAAGATGAAGAGAATAGTGCCGATAGTAATATTAAAAGTGAGGTTGGTAAGAATAGTGATAACCCAAGTTCAAGTACCGGAGGACAGTAATTAGTAATAGTAAATAGAAATAGGCAATAAATAATCCTGAAATATTTTATTCAAAAGTATAAATTTATTATTATTATTATTATTATTATTATTATTATTATTACTCGTATTTAACAACCCTAATGATCTATATGTCTATTTTATAATTTACCCTTGTCGTACCTAATGTGTGATAAGATTTTATGAAATATTTTAAGAGTTCTTCGAAAGAAAAAAGGTTGGGAATCACTGGGTTAGGGTCGCTTTCCCACGCAGGAGGCCAAAATATTATTAATATTGGATGCCTTAGCAAGCTATTTAGCGTTCAACTTAGTTTATTTTAGGGGAGACTTCAATTCAATCTATAATATATACGGATAATATAGATATATCGAGGTGAGTGCTCATAGAAATAAGAATATATAATAAGAGGGCAGGGAGAGGGGTGTTGGGTGAGGGGGGTATTGTGTTTTTTTAGAGACCAAAAACAATTATAATGTATTACTTCATCAACAAAGTGGGGGTAGTTAGAGATCTTTACTTTAGTTTACTATTGGTTAGAGAGTAAACAAGACAGTGTTAAATTATTTTCCAAATTAAAACAAAATCGTAGTGAAAGATAACTCCAAATAGTTTCTGAAAGCATCCAATTTCCAAAAGTATGTCGGTGGAAGCTCACTTCAAATATATTCTAGAGCAGGGGAGCACACAGAAATTATTCTAAAGGAGGATCCAAAGTATAGAAGTTACAAGTCAATAATCAATTAAATCCATTATCACTAAACAAAATACTTAACGCTATACAGACTAGACAGCGTTAAATCCAGTTGGGCATGTTCCACACTCAGGCATGGATTCAAGGGGGTGGGACTAAGGAGCTATAATCCCCCCTTTTTGAGATATTTTTCAAAAATTAAATTGACGGATTGAAGGGTGCTGTGCTTCTCTGCAGACATACGTCCAATGTGTTCGAACAACACATGTTTCACCCCGTTTACTCCGAACACTGGCTTTCCCGCACACTACCCTCCTATCTCACCACTCCTTTGTGTAGTAAAGAGCGTGTTATTTACTATTGACTTATTTTCATATTTTAACTAAAATACAGTCACTTGAGTTAGGCATCTTTATTTTTAACAGTTCATTTTTATATTAATTTAAAAATTATACTCACAAACTAAATGTAAATTCTACAGTGAATATACCTAGAAATTAAAGCTGGCAATCAAATCGAAGGTAACATATATTTATAACCCATATAAGTTTAATCAGAAACAATTAGGTACAAAATATAATTAAAGGGCACCATTTTGAACCTTAGAATTACAAATTTTTCTCCAGGGGTGAAAAGCCCCAAGGGCACGGACCACCATTTTATTGGTTCCTAAAGGTGACCTGGTGGTCTAGGGGTAAGGTGTCAGACTTCTGTGCTGAGGGTCCGGGGTTCAATCCTTGGACCCGGCACAGATTTATCTGATTGCCAAACCCTTCCTTCACCTCTGACAAGACGTGTATTATTCACAACTTGTGAATGTGAGGAATGCCAGGCCTCCACCGTGGTTCGGATCCCACGTTAAACTGTAGGTCCTCCATTTCATTTCGCAATCACCCTACCATTATACATTAGCGTAAGTGCGTATAACCCTAACGGGTAGTAAGACGCGGTGTTTATGATCTATTGGTTCCTAAAGGTATTTCTTTTGTGGTGTAGGCACGCCCCCCTCCCCCCTCATGACATAATCATGGATGCACCACTGCTCACACTGTATCAAGACATTGGGTTATTTTCAACCACTGCTTTAAGGTGATTTAACATTGCTAAATCGTCCCTTTGTATTTAATATTTTATTTATCCTTCATGTTCTCCATGGGGGGGCTGGGACCCACTGGACCTCCTTTGTGTGTACGCCCCTGTTCTAGAGGAATATTATTTTTAAAATTTTCTGGGAAAGGGTCACTCCAAATATATTCCAGATACAAATCATTTTAAAAAATCCATCTGACAACTCCAAATTTATTCTAAAAGCATCCTATTTTCAAAAATGTCCAGGTGAGGATCATTTCAAATAGCATTTAAAGATTTACATTTTTTTTTTTAAATTAGAGAAGACCACTTTAAATAGTTTCTAGAGACATCTATTTTTATTTTTCAATTAAAGGCGAGGACCACTCCAGATGGCTTCTAGAAGCATTTAATTTAAAAAAAAATTTTTGTAGAAGACTTCTCCAAATAGCATTAAAATAATTTGATTTTCTAAATTTGGGGAGGAGGACATCTCCAAATAACTTTTAGGGACATCCAAGTTTACAACATTTATTGCGAAAAGGGGCAGAGTAGGGGAGAGGTGAAGGGGGGAAGGCAACTTCTCAAAAAACTTATTTTTCGTTTGCCACCGCCGCCTCCCCCTTCCACCCTTCTACACAAATAACGTTCCGCCACCAGTGGTAGCAACCAATCCGTGCAACTGGTACAAAATTATGGTGCACCCCTGAACATTTTTTTTTAAATTTACCTACTACTGTCAACAGGAGAATTTACGGCCAAGAGGTTTACAAGGGCGAAAGTTGAGAAATAGAATTTTATAGCTAAGTTTTCATAAATAAGTCTTAGACTTTAATTTTTTTTAATACAGTAGTGATGAGTTTTTATTTAACTAGATATATATTTGCTATTCATAAAAATAGAGCCTAAAAAGACTTTTCTAAAATCTTACTGTGGACAGGGGTGGACTAAGGTGCAAAAGAAACAAGCGGACACTTGGGGCACCAGTGGCTGCCATGGGTGGAATTTCGTAGCTTGCAATAACTATAGCAAATACTATTTTGATTATAGTACTTATATTTATATAAAATATATTATGTGACTGTATATACAAATACATCATTGGATGCAATTCTTGTATTGTAAATTCTACGTAACCCTTTAGGGTGAAGGTTATCTAATGTACCTAATACTATTTCTTTGTTATGGTACGCAATTAATTATAACTAATGTCAAAACTTTATAGTTCGTTTCATAACTATTCATATAGCCATTTTCCTGTGTAATGGATGGTATGGTATTGTTTACAACTTGATTAAATTATTGCAGACTTCAACAAAGACCCCAGGATTGATTTCATCATCACCACGATGCTTGAAGGGTGGGGCGGGATGAGGGGTGGCAGAATTATTCTCCGCTTGTGACAATACATTTAGTCTGCCCCTGGCTATAGATATTTCCTTCACCATAATCACCATGGTTTATGATAGTAGGCTGATAGTATTGATATAAGAAACCCATTATTAGAAATATATTAGGCCTAACAATTAGCACAGAAAAGTCAAAACCCCAAGAACTCCTCCCCCCCCCCCCCCCACACACACACTAAGACCACACAAACATAGATATTCTATATTAGTGATTCCCATCCTTTTCCAGTTCACAGACCCCCTCAAGCCAATGATAATTCATCGCGGCCCTCTAACCTCCCCAGCCATACATGGTGAGATAAAAACACTTACACATTTATGGTACTCTACGTAACCAATTATATATATAAATATTGTCGAACTGGAAAAAAGAGATTTTTGAGAAAATTGTGAATACCATATATTTTTATATGATGTGAAAATTCAAATAAAAGAAAATTTAAAAATACTAGGGCTTATATTTGTTTCGCGGGCCCCCACAGGTGCCTTCGCAGATCCCTAGGGACCTGCGAACCCAGGTTGGGAACTTCTATCACATTCAATCTCTGAGTGTGGTACATTTAGTAGACTTATGTCAAATATAACGTGTGGAGATTATTACTAAATTGGACAAGCGGCCAGGATATTATGGATCGTGAAAATGAAATAAATACCGTATGTATGCTAGTAGCTATGTAGCTATGTTCACACAAAACTATTTGCTCCCGAAAATTTATAATGGATAACCTATTAATTTAGTTTTCCTACCCCAGACAAAGCTGACTAATCTCCAAATTTATTGGTTCCATAGCTTTGTCTTCAAGTTGGGTTGAATCCAACGTTGTGGACATTTCAATGGGAGTGGACTGAGAAAGGTTTACTCTGTCCCGACAGTCAGCTTTGTCCTCTCTGCCTGAAGAGAGAAAAACACCTTGTCTGAAAAAAAATAATTATTTAATTTATTGTTATCGATTATTAGTTTTTTATGGCCTACTGTAGGTATATCATGACAAAACACGTTCTAATTTGAGTTAACCGTTTCTTATAGAACATTTGTGTTCACTATTATTATTATTATTATTATTATTAAAATAAATTATATATATATATACACTTTGTTCTATCAAATAAATGTTTCCACGGCTTTCTTTCTGTTTTTTTGCGGCGAGCACAAATTCGTAATTTTGTTTTTTCCCCTCTAAGTTTGTCTTCTTTACGTGTCACGTAATCCATTTAAAAAATAAACAAGAATATGTATCACAAGCAACTAAATAAAAAATATATAATTGAAAGTATATCAAACTTAATAGAAAACTAATTAATTACTGTGCCAAACATTGTTTGGGTCTTAATTATATTAAATGAGCAGACTATATTTTTTAACTCATCACTGATTAAATATGACGGGATTTCTGGAAGTCTGCACGGAAACTTCTCGCCTACCGAGGCGGCCCCCTTAATATTGAAAAAGCAAATTCACACTTACTCATAAATTAAATATATTGCTCAAGTTTTTTATATTGTAGAGCTGATTTTGGAACTTTTTCAGTTGAGACAACCAATCAGGCACTAAACATTGTAATAATTGCTTTAGAGTTAACCTTCACGTATCAGAACTGAATTAATATTTATTAAAATTAAATGTTATCTTGGGTGTAATAAAAATTTTGTTTTAATATATAGTTATACATATTTTAAGAAATTAAATTGTCCATTGTCACTTTGTTAGTAATTAGTATACGTACAGTAAATATATACTTTTCCCTCTTATTTATCTTTATGTAATGTTTTTTTTACAGTACAAGGAATGACCAAATAAATAAATAAATGTTTTATCCAAGCAACAGAATTCAAATTATGGTTCTTTACTTCACAGGACTAGCTTTATGAAACTTCCGGACGGGATTTTAACCCCGTCCTCCTGAATATAGGAGCAACACGGTAAAATGAAACTAACACCCAACCGTTGAACAGTGAACTAGATCCTGTTTTTATACTAATCAATCAGTATGTACTTACTTTGATCCATTAATAAAACGCTTCTTCCCCTTTTTCCATCCTAATTTTTTGCGGCGGGCAGATAGTCGAAGTCTAGTTTTTTCCCCTTTACGGTAGTCCCTTTTGCTTGTGTTATTGTTCATAGTAGTTTTAATTTATCGAAAATAACAATATTATTCTATTTTATTTATATATAATTATAATGGCTATCATAAGAAGGCAAAGCATACACAACTGTTCGGAAACACTTGTGTTATTGTTCATAGTAGTTTTAATTTATCGAAAATAACAATATTATTCTACTTTATTTATATATAATTATAATGGCTATCATAAGAAGGCAAAGCATACACAACTGTTCGGAAACACTTGTGTTAACTTTCATAGTAGTTTTAATTTATCGAAAATAACAATATTATTCTACTTTATTTATATATAATTATAATGGCTATCATAAGAAGGCAAAGCATACACAACTGTTCGGAAACACAGGACCAGTTTGTAAACACATTTCCAGTAAAAGCTACAATAAATATTATTTTTAATATTTTCTAATGAACACCTAAAACTTAAAAATGTGCCGGCTCACTGTGCGTTGTCTCAACTCTCAACAAGGCGAAGGCAGACATCCAACTAAAAGAGCGCATGCGCAAGGAGTCAACTGCCTTTCCTTCTTTCTCCGGCTATTCTTTACTTCCAAAGCATAGATGGAGGATATGGCTGCGCCACTTGATGGCTGAAAAGCATTAGCTTTGACGCATCAAAACAGCAAAAGGAATTAGCAATTATCTTCACATTTTCTGTTGTGACCCTATCAAAAAATGACTTTATTTGTTTTTGAAAGGTTGTGTCTAGGATTATTTATAAGTTACCCTCGTCTCAGAACTGTGACAATATACTTAAGGCCATTTAAAGGTCATTGAAAATGAGCAAGTTTCGAGTTTTCATTAATTTTTTATATACATAGATTATCAAAATGTAAGGTTGATAATAATAAATAAGCATGTTCCCCACCTTTATCTTCCTTTTGGCTTAAGTCAAGTTTGTAAAAAATTAAACACTACCTAACCATCGCGTATTTCCTGAACGTCTGCAACGCATTCCAACTCTCTGGTAGGCGGCCCCCTTAAGAATAGGATTTACGTGACAAAACCTGATAGTTAGAAATATTTGATTGGAAAATCCAACTCTGAAATGAGCAAACTTGCCCTCATTGAAATCAACAATCTGAAAAAGTCTACATCGAATCCAATATTGTATCTCCGTTAAAAACAAAACACTATTAATCATTGAATCACACAATTCCAATCATATTACTATCATATAATCAACAGGTCAGATTGGGGTCATATTATCAAGACCAAAATAAATAACGAACCAGCAGGCAAGCAATACCACTAAAACACATCAAACATCCAGAAAGTAACTGTATATTTCAATTGCAGGAAACCATGTGTGATCGAATTGCTTGTTGGAAAGGGGGATAGGTGACATGTCAGCTTGTCAACTGTCCACACATCCAGCCACCGCAGGTCGGGGAAGGCATCAACCACACTTTGTTTTGTCGTTCAGTGCTGCGGCCTGTCACTAACAGGCGCTGCCATCACTGGCAATGTCCATCTATTGCAAGCTCCTGTCATGATGGACATTTGGGTTTATATAGCATGTTAAAGTAGATTTCCTGAGAAACAAAATTAGTGAAACTGGTTGTCTTTTCAACGCCGTTTTAATCCATTACATATAAATATTACAATTAAACTGGAGGACATGATAACAGTGTATTCTAAAAACCTCGGTTGCAGGACAAGTCTATAACACAAAGCTATAGTTAAAATATGGAGTGATTTACTTGAGCTTCTATAAAATAAGTCCGTGGGGTTCATGCCAAGTAACTATGCAACATAACCAAAACGTTGTATATTGGTTAACAGCGGACATTTGAATCGATTGACACAGCCTATTTCGAACTTAACGAGTTTGTGTGAAAATGAGATATTCATATCAACTTCTATTGACGACTTCCCCTTCTCTTCTTCCCCTCTTTGTGGACTTTCTCTTCAGAGCTGCGTATCTACATCTTCTACCAAAGGAGCCAGAGATATAAAAGGCAAAATATATTCAAAGTGTATCAGCATTTGTATGAAGAAGGAGTGGGAAACCACTAATGTAAAACGGCCTCATTATACTCTTGTACTGTTCACGTCTATTATTTGTAGCGCCAAATTGAACTGACCTTGTATTTTACAATCGCTCCCTTTCCTCCACGGCTAAGGCTTTGTATATTTTGAAACATGTTTAGTGTGTAGTAGTATATCTTGTGATCCATAAAGTCGCAAGCCTGGTCTTACAATGACACCTCTACATTCGACACATCTTCCCTGCTCTATATTTTAGTTCTACTTCATATGCCATCATATCATTTTACCCTCCCCTCCTATGGGTACGCAACTCTAATTAATGAAAATAATAGAATTACATATTCACTAATGCGTTTTTAGTATTATGTTTTGACTTCTATGATCAAATATTAAAATAAGGCAACCGGATTATACCAGATTTGAATGAAAATTATAAAATACTCTAAATATATTTATACTCTTTTTAGATTCACATTAAACTCAACGATTTCAAATATAATGTAATATGTTTTAACTGATATAAATTACAGTTTTTTTTATGTTATCTTTTTGAAAATATGGGCCGTGATATTCACCACTGCAATATAAGCTGATTAGTTTTCATCAAAAATATTAAAATAGGCATAACTTATGGTGAACAAGTAATAGTAATAGTAATAGTGTGTTCACAATTTTAAAGCAAAACGCCTTGTGTTTAAACAAACCTCCATGGAGTCAGCCCGAGCGGCTGCTGCATATTGGTGAAGATAGTGTCAACATTCGCGGATAGAGCGTGTCGTGTGGTCAGCACAGTAAACCCACCGGTTGTTAATCTCAGTTTTCTTGACCGGAGACGCTACATATTTAAACCAGTAGCTCCTCACTTTTCCTCACGAGGCAGTTGACTCCGTTTCAGACCAACTGCTTCACAGATAAATCTGGAAGCGTCGGGGATTGAACCCGGGACCTCTGGATCAGTAGCCTTGACCACTAAGATCACAGAGACTCTTTATTTAAAAATACTAACCTCAGATTAAAGGAGTATTTTAGGTAAAATACAAACAAATTAATTAAAACTGTTAAAAAGTGATATTAGAACTAAATAATTATTCGACAAGCCACTCTTACAACTACACCTTCCCCCCCCCCCCCCCTGTTTTTAAATCTTGTGTTAGTAGGCTATACAGTGAAGTGAACAAGGAGTCGATACAGGATTGTATCGGGGGGGGGGGGGGGGGGGTGACATTCAGGAGAGTACGTGCTGTCTTTTCTAGATAATCACAAGGACTCTGTTCAAGTGACCGAGGACCTGAAAACATTGTAAGCAAGGATTACTTTTTTTTTTTGTTAACTACTTTGACCGAATATTTGCCAGATTGTTCGCCTACATTTGTGTCATGGAACCTATACGAATATTCGACCTCTGTGGTCCTCGCACACTTCTCGCGAATTCTACCCCGAATATTGATCAAATCATTCACGTCGGCTGCCAATGCGGAGTGTACCGCGTAAATGATAACACTGCTGCAGCTATAATATCGAGTGTATTGTTATTGCAACGTGATAAGCCCAGAAAAATGTGGTAGATGGTATATTATACATACTTACATACGTTACATTATATACATTACATATATAAACTTTACATTTACACAATACAATACAATACATACATAAAGTTTTTCGAAACCCCTCAAAATGTGTTCTAGGGTTCTGGGTCTGTACCAAGTTTGATACAATTCGTACCAAAGCAAACATAAGTCGACATAGCTATTTGGTGTTAGCAAAACAATTATCAGCTTATTAAATAAAACTAGTATTTAAAGTTACATTATATGTTACACTACAACATACAATATTGTTTAAATAAATAGCTAAGCATTAAATGTATGAACTAGTACAGTACCCAGTGTGTACAAACTAGACGAACGTTTTGAATATTCTGTCAAGAGACCGCTCCCAAGGCGAAACACCTTCGAATGCCGAATATTCGACTGAACTTTCGGCATTCGTATGCCTCCCACACTGCTCGGCCGGTCACCCGGTACACGAACATTCGTTAGCACTCACGAATAGTGTAGGACCGTGTTCTTCCCCAAATCTAGCAGCGTTAATGTGTGGGAAGTTAAATATAGTTAAAGTATTATTGTTAATTTTTGCACTCCACATTGTAGTAATCCATAAATAACGTATAGTAAAATAAACAAGCCTGTCCATTTTAAAATTTGTTAGCATGTGCGCTACGCGCCTTGTGTGTGATCCCCAGTTTGGGGTCGCTGTAAGCCGCTGCTGCCTGCCGGCTGTAAATCAACCCTCTCCGGGCTTGGGATCACGTGATATGTGTGTTGATGGTGGAAAGTGGTGCGGGGAGGATCCCTGTGTGAATACACAGATCCTCGCTCCACGGTCGTCTACATACATCCACACACATGGGACCCGTGTAGGCAGGAGACTTGCCAACATGCACGCACAAACTTTACCAAGCCAATCACGAATACCCCTCTCTCTATTCAGCGTTTGATAAACTGGATCTGGACGTGACGTCTGATTCTTTATGTTATATCGGATACTGTGACCTTGATGTTATTTTAGATTACAGAGAGAAGGGTCAATACCGCCCTATCAACCTAGTGTTATTTTGGACACAGAGCCACGGGGGCAGGGGGGTGGGGGTTAATAGCACTCTGAATACCTCTCCAATGGCTCAGTTCAAAACAACCTCAAGATCAAACGTCAGCAAAGAAAATGGAGGAGCAATACAGTGACCTATCTCTCATCGGTGACCCATTCTTTGCTTTCCTCTATTTCAATGTCAACTTTCAACGTGATAAGAAAGGAGAAGCTGCAAACTAGCACTTAGCTTTATGTTGTT
Source organism: Timema podura (assembly GCA_033556935.1). Classification (NCBI taxonomy): domain Eukaryota; kingdom Metazoa; phylum Arthropoda; class Insecta; order Phasmatodea; family Timematidae; genus Timema; species Timema podura. The sequence continues at coordinate 61,093,637 of JAVRXN010000002.1, read as the reverse complement.
AGAATATAAACTTGCCCGAAGTTTCTAAACACCTGACTTGAGGAAATGAGCTTTGTTCATACTATATTGTTTAGAGTTCTCCACCATTAAAAACTGTATTAGTGAGAGCCATAAAAAACGGTGGCCCCTGCAACGATATATAACGTTCTGTTTTCGTCATATCTGTACTTAATACTTAAATACTTAATCAAATTCTATTAGTAAAAAATACGCACTTAAAGGTAGCTAAATATGTTTTTTGGTTGGAGTCTCTCTCTAGCAAATATCAAAGTCTTTCCTGTAAAAATATGTAGGCATATCCCTACAGACCAAACTACACTAGGTCGTAAACCAAGGCCCGAATTTTGATGACATCTCGCCATTTTTTTATATATTTTTTCAGTGCATCACAGACAATGATCATGAGCACATCAGTATAGAATACCAAGGTCAATTTTATCCGTACCAATTGGTGGCACTGTCTCTCTGCCACTGCTGTTTTGATTGAATCATGTTTTGTATTGCCTTGTAATTTTTCTACTTTACTTTTGTTCTCATGTGTCATTTTTGGTCATTTTTGTTATTAAAGTAGTTTTTTTATTTGTCAGCGGTTTTTTAGTTATTTTATATAGGCATTTATAGAATAAACAGTTGAGTGGAAATATAGAAACACGTGACTGGATGGGGAAATATAAGAAAACAGTGATGGAGTGGGGAAATAGAAGAAAACACGTGATGGAGTGGGGAAGTATAAGAACACGTGACTGGAGTGGGGAAATAGAAGAAAACACGTGACTGGAGTGGGAAATATAAGAAAACACGTGGACTGGAGTGGGGAAATAGAAGAAAACACGTGACTGGAGTGAGGTGGATAGAAGAAATACGCGACTGGAGTGAGGTGGATAAGAAATCACACGACTGGAGTGAGGTGGATAGAAGAAATCACACGGCAGGGTGAAAGTGGTGGTGAGAAGTCTAACGTTACCGTTTCAGCTTTGCTTGTTTCACCGTGCAATACTGTTGTATAAAATGAACATCAAAACATAGCTTGTGATATATTTCAGTATCTTAAGCTAAAGATGAAAATTATCACTTGGAGAACTTTTATGCAAATGTTTATTAAATGTTTTCGTAATGGCAGCTTGCGGCCTACTCAGTAGGTGAAGTTCCAGGATTGTTGGAAGATGGAGCCTCAGGTGAAATTGTTCGGTAAAGTTTTCTGATCAATAAAAGTCAGGCCTCTTGGTTTAGCGGTCAGCATTCCTAGCTACGTCCATTACAGACTCTGCCTTAAACTATGAGTGAGCATGGAACGATTCCTGGATAGCTCAGTGGTCAGAGCATTGGCCTATCCAGGGGTCATTTTTAATTTAAAGAATATAAGTATAGTTTGGTGGTGACGGACAATGGCTGACAGGGCTCTAGCCTGGGGGGTGTCTGAAACGTTAATAAATGTTACAATTCCTCCTCCCCCCCTTAAAAATGTTAACTCTCGCTCCAGGTAGTAACATATCTGTAAGTAACCATTCTTATAAAGGCCTGCTAATGACAATGTTTTGGCACAAAATATTGGCAAGTAATGACAAGACCGTTGTCATACAAAGTAAAGGAATATCCCTTGATTTCGAGACCGCACTTAGTGCAAGATATTCAGCACTTAGGTGACTCGCGGGAATGTGTTGTTAAAGAGGCAGGAGTGCAACCTCAATCTCGCGAAAACTGAAAAATGTCTAAAGAACCTGAACAAGATTTCAGAATTCCCGTAGCTAACCCAGTATTAGCTTTTATCATCAATGATTTAAATACAAGATTTAAAACAGCATTAGCAGTGAATTTTTCTCACCCATTTTAAGCTTACAGAACGACGATGGTCACCTTACCGCTAAAGTAGCAAAACTTTTAAATTCATGGGTGACCTGGTGGTCTAAGGGTAAGGTGTCAGACTTCTGTGCTGAGGGTCCAGGGTTCAATCCTCGGTCCCGGCATAGATTTATCTGATTGCCAAACCCTTCCTTCACCTCTGACAAGATGTGTATTAATCACAACTTGTGAATGTGAGGAATGCCAGGCCTCCACCGTGGTTCGGATTCCATGTTAAACTGTAGGTCCTCCATTTCATCTCACAATCACCCTACCATTACACATTAGCGTAAGTGCGTATAACCCGGACGGGTAGTAAGACGCGGTGCTAATAATAATAATAATAATAATAATAATAATAATAATAATAATAATAATAATTTTAAATTCATACGAGAAATATGTCAGAAGACTTTTCCTGCATGAAATACTTCACCTTAAAAGTATTTACAAGACAGATTTCGGCACTGAATGAAGCCTTATTAGACATCTGAATGCAATTACACGACCAAATAAACTGTGCAAGATATATATGTCAATATCTGCCTCGCCATTAAAGTGTTTTGTACAGTACTAGTTACTGTTTCTTCAGCTTAAAGATCGTTAAACAGACTAGCAATTTCATTGAAAACATGGCAAAGAAGCACAAATGGTCGAGAGTGAATTAATCATCCAGCAATTTTATGCATAGAAAATTATTTAAGAAAGTTGATTTTACTTAAGTTAATGAAAAATTTGTGTCGACAAAAGCTAGAAAATATACTTTGAAATACTTTTTGATATCATTGTAGGTTTTTATTATGCAATATCCATATAGTATTTTTAATAAATATAAATATTACTCTTGCGTCATCATTTAAACTGACTTATTTTATCCTAAATCCCGTAGCGCGTAGAGCATCCCTCTGCCCTTAAACTTAGCGGTAGATAGGGGGCCCACCAAAGATCCTGGCCCGGGGGTCCGATTCAGGATGTGGGGGCCATGTGACGGGAATTTAGAAGTTCAAATCCCGGCCGGGTGTACCGAGGGAAAACGTTTCCTAGATGGTTTCCCACGCTTTATACACGCAAATGCGGGCACTTTTCTTTATTTAACATTATTATTTTCTTCTCAAATAGTTAAATGGCCTGATGGCTAGAAAAACAGTAGAGCAACGTAAAAAAAAAGGTAAGCTCTTCATATTATATTTCATGAGAATTTGATGTGATTTCTTGTTAGAACCCGAGTAACACATGTTAAACTCGACCTCGGAGGTCTTGAGGTAAATTTCTCGCCTCAAGACCCGATGTTTGTGGGTTCTCACACAACCGGGGTTGACTGATACAAATCCATAGCACAACTTTCTTCGGAGGGGAAGTAAAGCAGTCGATCCAATGTTGACTGTGGCATGTTAAAGAACCCTGGAAAGTATGTGAAAATAACTTTCCCGGGAATTTGGAAGGGTCCTTTCACAATCGCTCATAGAAATGGTCGTGTGCGGATATAATCAGTCGGTTCAGAAAGTGCACGTTAAATACCTCAAATAAATGAAAAATGAAAAAAAAGTTAAACTCATTGAAAAAACAAAGTTTTGTGGATTTCACAAGATTTCTATGAAAATGCATTTTTAAAATTTGGCAAAACTATATCTTAGGGGCTGACGAAAATACTCGTGCTCAAGATGAGTCAGCAAAAAAAATACGATGTTTTTAAGGGGTAGAAAGAAATACTATGCACTATACAGACTTCCATTTCTACAGAAACTACACCATTCTGTATGTGAAACCTCCAAACACTGGCGTCACTATCCTGTGTTTCTTGATTTATTAAATGTCCGATCCATAGGCTGTGACTTGTATGGCTCTCATATGTATTATTATTAGGTTTTATAGGCCCGTCGACACAATGAGGTCATTAGGGCCTTTAACAATATGAAAACATAGTAAAATCCTCATAGGGGAAACATCAAATTAAACAATTCACCTGTATGAATGGGCAGGTGAAAGGACAAGATTAAAAAAACCATAAACATAATAATAAAGTTTACATACAATTGTAAAAATATATCTCAATATGAGACACCCATTTGAACACTCCACGGGAGTGCGCAAGTGGACTATAAGTACAAATTGAGCGATACACCTGCTAAAAAAAACCACAGGTGTATACATTACATTAAAAATACAAAATAAACATTTAAAAAATATAATATGCAAGTTAAAAAAACAAAACGAACATATTAAAATATAAAATGTTATCAAGACAAAACGGACATTTTAAAGTATGCTCCATTCACGGTAGGAATTACTCTCTGAAAGGTCCTTTCCTACCAAAATCCTACTATATAATAGCTTTCTGGTAGGGAAAAAGGTCTTTCAGAAAACAATTCCTACGATGAACAGACTTTACATTAAAAATGTTAAAAATATTCTTAATATGAAATAGAATCCAAATGAGCCACTTTTAAAAGTGGCTCAAATGGCGTTTAAAAGATTCGGCTAGCGTATAAAACGAAATAAACATATCACTCCATTCGTGCTGTCACGTAATAAAAATTGAAGTTCACCATTAAAATCTAGAGCCAGGCGAATAGGGACATACTTGCGACACTCCACCAAAATGTGGTACACACTGAGGGGAGCATCGCAAAAATCACACACTGGAGGTGGGTCCCCTCTCAATAAAACCCATGGGTCTATGAAATATGCCCGACGCGGAGTCTTGTCACGATGACCTCCTCCCTTCTAAACTTTCGTATAGAAGAGGGCCACCACGACACTTGTTCTTATCAGGGGTCAAAACCCACTGCTCCTGCCAGGTAGATCTAAAAACATAACACCCAAACTCGTCTCAGGAGGAAGAAGGACCGCCTCCTTTGCTGCCTTGTCCGCCAGTTCATTTCCGGAAAGACCAGCATGATCAGGAATCCGGCAGAAGGCTCGTGTATCATTTGCACGAGGAGATTCCAGGAGTATATTGTTGACAATACCAACAGAGCATTCGTGGAATCCGTGCAGATGAGAACAAAACGGTGACAGTTTCGATAAATAAAACGTAAAGATTTAAAAATGGCGTATAATTCAGCCGTAAAAACACTGATTTCTTCAGGTAAACCGAATTTAAAATTGGATCCTTCCACAATAAAAGCACATCCTACGGAAGCTCCAAATTTAGAGCCATCAGTGTAGATGCGCTTAAATCCCTGAAAGCTAGTGTAGAGGAGCTCGTTAAGGGTCCTCTCATATATAATAGGTGGAGTGGTCGCTTTAGGAAACTTGGCAAGATCAAAATGGCATTGAGGCAGACGTATCTTCCAGGGAAAGACTCTACCTGGAGTTGTGGAGATAGCCTTTGGCAGGGCCATCCCACACGTGTCGAAAACCGATAACATCCGGATCCCCACTGGCCTTGCACTACGCCATTTGGTTTCATACAAGACAAGGTTGGGAGGATGGAACACAACCCGATAGGCGACATACTTTGTCATACAATGCAGTTTAGACACGTAAGATGCCAGAAGATAGGACCGCCGATAAGAAAGAGGGGCTCTCATATGTAGATACTGTGTGTAACGCCAGGGTCGGACCAAAGGGTTCTGTTTTGAGACTTCAAAATCCTTACAAAAGTATTGTTACTAAATCTTAGTTATATTTCTCTTCAACTCCTAGGTTTGAAGCTTAAGAGTCCTTTAAATTCCAAACGCATATAATACCTATTGCATTTCCTCATCATGGATTCATTATTCATGTTGAAGAACTTCATGACGGTCGACTGAAGGTCGAACCCTATTCCCAACAAATATTTTAAGCTCGGTAATAGCATCTCGGCATTTTTTATTATTTGTTTGTATATCACAAGACTTTTGGAAAGTACCTACATATAGAATGATTTTGGTAGGAAGGACAGTAGAAGTTGGTTACTAAAGTTACTAAAACAATGTTAATATATTCATACATAAAGTCATGACATTTGGAGATGTTACTTTTGATAGAAATTATCAATACCTATCAAACAACACAAATAATACAAGAAAATGTTTTTATTTTTGGCCGCAAAGAAATATGTTTTGATTTTCTCTACTGTTCTTCCAACCAAAATCAGGATATAGCTTTATATTATCAATAACATACACTCAAAGAACTAAAAGTTTCGCCTTTGTTAATGCGCACATGCTTTTGTATTTTATAAATAAACCAATACGTCATAGTGGTTGTAAATAGCTGTTTGACTGTCATTTCAAAAACTACACTACTTGTTTTACAAGTTTTGTTACTAAAGGAGTTTGTAATCAACGTAGAAACCACCACAAATGTTTATCATAATATGATGGTACGCTATGGAGTATTGCCCTCGGCTTCAAGATTACCCACCCTGTTTTAATATAAGTAAGCGCTGTTCATGCTGTGGTCTTGGGCGTGTGAAACCGCCCCGCCCCCTAGAAACATTGCCTTCCTGAAACTGATTACAGGGTTAGACTCGACTGATTGCAGTTCTAGCAGTAGTTATAACCAAGGAGGTTGAATTTGGTAAACACCAGGTACAACCTCCTTACAAACATCTGGCACAAGACAATGTTGATTATCTTGTTGCAGAACTCAACTTTTCTGAGTGTAAACTGTAGTTTTCAATTTTGTTCAGATTTATTTTCAAATAATAAATGAAGCACTAGTTATTGTGCTGGCTCCAATGTTAAGTTTTAATAAATCATGACATTACTAGCTATAGTGCGAGCATCTTATTGTGGGTCCAATGTTACACCTTTATAAAACATGACATCACTATCTATAGTGCGAGCATCTTACTGTGGGTCCAATGTTACACCTTTATAAAACATGACATCACTAGCTATAGTGCGAGCATCTTACTGTGGGTCCAATGTTACACCTTTATAAAACATGACATCACTAGCTATAGTGCGAGCATCTTACTGTGGGTCCAAGGTTACACCTTTATAAAACATGACATCACTAGCTATAGTGCGAGCATCTTACTGTGGGTCCAATGTTGTACCTTTTATAAAACATGACATTACTAGCTATAGTGCGAGCATCTTACTGTGGGTCCAATGTTACACCTTTATAAAACATGACATCACTAGCTATAGTGCGAGCATCTTACTGTGGGTCCAAGGTTACACCTTTATAAAACATGACATTACTAGCTATAGTGCGAGCATCTTACTGTGGGTCCAATGTTACACCTTTATAAAACATGACATCACTAGCTATAGTGCGAGCATCTTACTGTGGGTCCAATGTTACACCTTTATAAAACATGACATCACTAGCTATAGTGCGAGCATCTTACTGTGGGTCCAATGTTACACCTTTATAAAACATGACATCACTAGCTATAGTGCGAGCATCTTACTGTGGGTCCAATGTTACACCTTTATAAAACATGACATCACTAGCTATAGTGCGAGCATCTTACTGTGGGTCCAATGTTACACCTTTATAAAACATGACATTACTAGCTATAGTGCGAGCATCTTATTGGGTCCAATGTTATAGTGTTATAAATCATAACATTGCTAGACTATTGTGTTGGCATCATTTTGTGGGCCCAATGTTATCTATCTATATATAAAAGGCATTCTGTGTCCTTCCTTCCGCATGAATTGTTCGGACACTCCTAAACGTCCTAGATATCTGAAATTTAGCAAGCTGATAGAGGCACTATCCCATACAACAAGAAAAGTCTAAAAATCCAAATAGAGGGAACACCCCAAATATTTCTTAGGGCTGGTCTTATGACTACCGGATAAATATTACTATCGGGAGGTTAAAGCTAGCGTCTAGATAAAGGTTATCAGCGCCTTTAATATTTTATAGTATTTAATAATATTATGAACTGGATTTATCTGCCGTATAGCTATCTGAAGAATAAATATATTTTTATGCAGAAAACATTTTTTAGATAAGGGTGGCTAAACGAGTGCAAGTAAACAGATAGCGTGACGTGGGCGCAGAAGCTAAGATGTCTTGAAAGTACCTACTAATTTCGATTTCTGCCAAATCTGGTCAATAGTTGGGTACAACGTTTACAAAATTTAATTTATTGTACTCACATTTTGATAATTTGTGCTTATATAAATATAACGCTACAGATATACCCTGATTTTGCTTGGAAGAACAGAAGAGAAAATCAAAACATTTCTTTGTGGCCAACATTGATAACATTTTCTTATAGTATTTGTGTTATTTGATAGGTATTGATAATAGCTATCAAAAGTGACAGCTGCAGATAACATGACTTGATGTATGAATACACTAAAAGTGTTTTAGTAACTTTAGTAACCAACTTCTACTGTCCTTCCTACCGTTCTTCCTACCAAAATCATACTATAGCTTGTCAGTTTATATGAAAGTGTGAATTAAATGTTCTAACTTTATATAGTTAGAGCCTGGGCCTGTGTTTACTAAACACGTGAACGAAGATTTTAACCTAAAAACAGATTCTGATAGACAAAACCTCATGAAAAATAAAGCGTCACTATGGCAACAACCATTTTAACTTTCAGATTAAAGTTATCAGGTACTTAAACCTCCTGATACAAATGTGATAGATAAATACATTTTATCTAGCAGATAAATGCTATCAGGCAGTCATAAACCACACTTTTAACTTATCGTCCATATATAAATATTTATCTTGCAGATTAATATTTATCCAGGAGTCATAAGACCGGCCCTTAATGTTCACAAGTCCTTTGTGGCTACAAACACAGTGTCTTTTGTATCGGTCACTTTTACAAATAATTGTCTTAAATCCCTAGTAGCATTATTTGTAGTCAGCCAACAATACCACATAGCACATGCACTACTAATTGCTGCCCTCCATTTTACACCACCTGATAGAACTATACCAACTCCTGGTACAGTAAACTACACATACCTACTTTGAGGAACACACTGGCTCAACAATCAACATAACACTAACTTGTTACAATACCCATATAGTACAGCTGGGATAGGTTTTTTGCTTGAATTAATTCAAACAAAAATAATTTTTAATTTCTGTCAAATCATATATCCGCTAGTTTAACATACTAAAAATCTACATATGTATCTTTATGCCTTTTGCTGCTATATTGGAAAAATGGCGTCCACAATAGACCTTTATGATTTTTTTTTTCTTTTTATCATTTGTAGGAAAACCTTATTTCCTGCAAAAAATGTGTTCTGAGTCAAAATAAAATAATACAAAATTACCTATAAATATTGTACATAACATTTTTCTCTGTGACCCATATTTTACCTGCAGATTCAATTTCTTTAAGATTTGTTAATTCATCATTTTCTTAACAATAGTTTTTTTGTTGTTGTTATTTACTACTTTTAATCTGAAAACTGTTGGCCCAATGAAAAACTTTGCTGGAACAAATTTGCAGAGCATACTGTATTACATAACAAAATTAAGTTTGAATGTATAAGGGTGGGGCAGGTGAGGGTGGGGTACGCGGGGGAGCGCCCTGAATAGATCAAAGTTGGATAGCAAGTTTAAAAAAATTTTGAAACAATTTGGAAAGAAAATACTGCTACCAATACTTTATGATAATTAATTTCAATATTTTAAGTAAACTAATACACAACATGAATGTTTTAGTCCGTCAAGAGTTCCCCAAATTTTATTATAGTTCATTTTCATAATCACTCCCACAGTCCAGGGCACGTGGTAAATTACTACAGTTCTTTCTGCTGCATTCGGTGCAATTTTACTTCATGCAGTTTCATATTTTTGGCATTTGCAATTCCCGGAACATGTATCCAATCGCACTCCATCTGTCTTGCATGTACACCTTATCATTTTAAGCATTGCTTCTGGCGCTGGTCCAAGGTCAGTTGTCACAGGGAGGAACTTGCCACCAACATTCACCCATCCAAAGTTTTGGGGATTTACTGCATTACTATCCAGTGTGTTTTGCAGATTATACACTGATAATGAACTCTGAGTAAGTGGTATCTGGCTGAGTTTTCATTGGGGGATAGACGGAGATTTCAAACTCGTTATTTGCTAAGAAGATTTTCTTTAAGTATAAATGTACCTCAGTGACTCTAATGAGTCTCTAGCTGGATCCCCTACATACACAGAAACTAACAATTTTAATCCTACTAATACAATATCATCTAGTGGCATATCTGAATGCCAAATTTGCAGCCATAGTGATAAAGATCTGAAGAGCACATTTTACATAAGACTGCTACTTTTACCTTTCCCAAAAAGAGAAACTCGTAGAGTCGCAGTCTGTCAAGTATGAGTGAAAATCAGTATAGCACAAGCCCTTTCACCAAGAGATGCCTTCATATCAATGACACTATGTTTTGTTTTGCATGGTATAGGAGCATCAATAGAATATCTGTATCGGCACCCACTACTGACACCTGCCTACTCTCCGAAATTTCTAGAGCGGTTTTTACTATTTTTGCGTCTGCATCTGCAACATCATATATTTCATTATTTCCCAAAAACTGTTCTTTCCTCGTGACTACGAGTGTGATTTGGTCAAAAGATATGGTCACTGAAGAGTGCTTCGTTCGGACGATTCTGTTCCATATCTTTAACGCTGCAGGTCATGTAGCCATCAAAAACTACAGTAACTTTCCCGTAGTGCTTGTCAATGTGTGTTTTGTACATGTGAATAATCTCACCAAAAGTAGCACCTGAACTCATTTGAACAAATGCTCCGCCATCAAGGAGCATAGTAGTGTGGGTTGTAATTATAACAGTCAGAGGCGCCACCATACCCTCTAAATGCTTTAACAACACTGCTTTTTCAGTTTTTCCAATACTCTGTTTCTGAGGATCAAAAAGAGATGGAGGCTATGTGCAAAGTTCATATTAAAATTGCTGCTTGCATTCTTCGAATCGGGACTCAAGGATTAACACACTAATATTATTTTTGTCATCAAACATGGATCATTGTAAACTTTCTTTCCTTCATTTAGTGTACATTTTCTCAACACCTTCATTGTTACATTATTATTACTATTAGCACCACATCTTACTACCGTTCGGTTATACGCACTTACGCTAATTGTAATAGTAGGGTGATTGTGAGATGAAATGTAGGACCTACAGTTTAACGTGCGATCCGAACCACGGTGGAGGCCTGACACTCCACACATTCACAAGTTGTGATTAATGCACGTCTTCTCTGAGATGAAGGAAGGGTTTATGCAATCGGATAAATCTGTGCCGGACCAAGGATTGAACCCCGGACCCCAGCACAGAGGTCTGATACCTTACCCCTAGACCGCAGGTCACCTTCATCGTTATAGCTTGATTACTTTTTTCATCTTCACATCGCAGAGAGATTGTCTATCCATCACTGCTATGATTAACTGGCCTAATTTATCTGCATCATCTGCAGTCACCTTACATTCACTATCCGTTAGACCATTTACTATATTAGTGAATTAAGGAAGATCTCTCTGGAAAGGGTTGTAAAGTTTAAGGAACTCTGGTATATTTATGGAATCTTTTAAATCATCATGACATTCTTGCTAATGACAGGTCCGCATGTTTCTGCTCATCATATCGGCCATGATAACATCACTACAAGCAGGGATACTCAGGATCAATTAAGCACGCTGACTGTATGTCATTCCAACTCCATGTGTCATTCCAGATCGACCTTTTGCTGACTTCATAAGTGTCTGTCAATAATCATATCGCTCCAGACACCTGCCCATTGTCTGTCATATCTTCTTATTGTGAAATGTAAACTTTTCATAAACATGGGGATGCTTATTTTTCAAGTCTCTCATTTGTTGTACATATACTCTTGCACATTTTGCATAGTTGTTACATCCATAACTTGCAAAAAAGGGCAACATATGTTCAATCGCTTACAGATGTATTTCAAAATTCCCTGCTCTTTCTGCCCAAATGAAGTCTTTTGCAATCCTGAACATTTTTAAGTACATTAGCCATAATTCGGCAGTATGACTTTCTATGCATAGCTTAGCCTTTATAGTGACCAGGTTTCCAGAAAGCTCTTTCAGGACTGGTGATTTAACCGCATCATTAGCTGAAATCTTACTTTGGAAAACATCATCAAATAGCTGAATCAAGTTATTTACATTTTCTGGGTATATAAATGCTTCCATTGCTTGATCACGTGATTTAGAAAATAATTTGAATGTGATTCACTAATGTGACTAATCACCGTTTCCATCACTTCATATTTTTAATTTAGCCATTCATTAAATGTGACTCGCTGTTTTGACTAATCACAGTTTACATTGCTTCATCTGTGTCATTTAGTCAAAACACTTGAATGTGACCCACGGTCAAGAGTAATTACAGTTTCTATCCCTTCATCTTTATTATCTAGCAAATTATTTCAATGTGACTCACAGGTTAGACTATAGTATAAAACATCAGAAATTAGTAGTGTTTGAAGAGCAGCAGATACTAACATATGGCCACGTATACTCTTGAGTAGGCTTTCCCAGACAATATGTGAGTACTTTGTTCTGGGCATATACAACCTGTAACACCTCTTCTAGGCCATAATCACAAACCATTGTACTTTCTAACAATGGTACCTACTGCTTCCACCCCTTTAGTGAGCAAGCGGGAATAATTTCTCTTCTTTCTCAGTGAAGTCGTGACATCTATTGCAAATAATATGCTTACTAATCATTAGACTAACAACACTAAGTTGAAATAAAGTACACAGCTATACACAGTAGTTAAATTGAATTAACTTCCAATTAAACCAAAAATGAAACAAATATGATAATTATGTGTGTGGCTTAAAGATCAATAGCAGTAAATTACTCAGCAAAACCCAGTCAGCTCTGTAGGTTATATTGTGATAGTTTATGTATAAGAGTTCATACTATTTATTTAACCCTTTGCTTATGAATTTTCTTTGTTAAAACTTGTATTCTTGAAATATAATCCTAGTAGTCAATAATAATTGCTAGATCGCAGCTCTAACCATCTCTACAATCGAATACAACATAACATGAAAGATTAAAAACAGTAAAACACTATTGATAGTAGCCGGGGTGAAATTACAATAACTGTACACACAGTGACCGAAAGGGTTAAATACTGACCTTCAATAAAGATGTTTCAATGAAAGATTTGATTACTCCACTCAAATGTTTACACAAACTTGACACACTTGCACCACACAACAAAACATAACCTCCCGCCAAGATTTGGGGAGGCTGGTTGGGAGCGTTTCATTTGCTCTGACCTAATACCTAATCCCCCTCCCCTTCCGTTTGAAATTTTAACTATTTTGTATTAAAAGATATGCTCTATAAATTTGTTCAAACAAGATGTTTCATTGGGATAGTACTTTTGGAATAAAAGTGATAAAACTTCAAAAAATAACAAAAATATAAAAATTAGAAACTAAGAAGTTTTACAGAAATTGAAGCTGTGGCTAAACTATGGGTCACAGTAAAAAAACAAGTTATGAAATTTAGATAATGTTGTACTCTTTAATTTTCTTCAGTAAATTATTTTTGTAGGAAGTAAGGTTTTCCTATAAATTGAGGAAAACCTTCCAATGTGCCTGGACTGGACGCCATTTTCCAATATGGTGGCGTGAAAACCAAGATGTAGATTTTTAGTATGTTAATCTAGGGGTATAAGGTTGAACAGGAACCAAACATTAGTTTTGTTTGAATTAATTTTAGCAAGACACACTATTTTTGCTAGCCGACTCAACTAATAGTTTCTAGTCTTGAAGATTTAAAAAATAATTAATCAATTTTTATCTAAAAGTATATAACTAATTGACCTTTTTCATATATGTCTTTGTTTAGTTATTTGGGTGATAGAATGAACAACTGTGTACTTAGGGTGTAAATAAATTGTTTTTCAAGATGTATTTGTGCAGGGGTATAAGAATGTTTTGTGTTGTGCTCAGGAGCGTCCCGTACAGCATGGGCCCCGCCTCTCAAGGAACACCCACCCCGATGATGTCGCCTGCGCCCCCAGGGGGCCCACAAGACAGCATGGGATACAACCTTAACATGAACGGGGGCGACTATAGTTCATCCATGTCCGGCTCACAGGTAAGACAACTCATAAGTACCTTTTTTCACATTCAGAGTGCAAAGGGACTGGACCATAGCGACAGGTGCCGAGTTGTCGACAGACTGGTAAACAAGGAATTTGGTAGATAGGATGAAAATTATACATTCTAGGAAATGGTCTTAACAAATTTTGCATACTTTATGATTAATCTAAACATTGATCTTATTTCCATTTTAATTTTTTTGAAAATTACAATAAACATAGGGCTGCCACCCATCTGAAAAACGGGAAATGTCAGGGAATTTGGTTTGACCTGGAAAAATCAGGGAAATGTCATGAAATTTCTCAAATTTTCTAAAAATTACTGGAATTTTAAAATATCATAGTCAAATTTTTGGAAGTGTTTAACTATTTTGCTAGCAACCTATTTTTAAATTAATGTTTTTCTGCTTATCAGTTAGTTAAAATTGTGATCGTAATTTGTGAATTTCACAGTGAAGGCTATTGCGGAATTATATTATCCAAGAACATTGTATAAACATCAGCGTATGCGCCGTAGTCACCGTTCTAGTTTTGAAAAAGTGCCGGGACAGCCTTTGATATGACACATAATACTCATCGCGGGTATTTGATATTTTGTATTTTTAGTTCCAAAATAGTGACAAAACGGTGCTTTATCATAATGTTCTTCATCATTTGTAACTTGATTTTTTTAAAATAATTTTTTAACTAATTATTATGTTACGGCGCTGTACAAAATTGTTTATTTAACACGTCAAAAGCTTTGCAAATTTGTTTTTTCAGTTTAGTGACCCTTTGCGCATGCTCAAATACAGATTTATTTTAGTGTGTCTCACTTGTAAAATTACATGCTTACGGTATTTATTTTGAAGTCCAAAGCTTTGCCTATTTTACAACCAGAAATAAAATATTTTGTGTAAATGTGTGAAAGGCGGTGCATCCATACTCCAAAAACAGCTTCAAATAAATAAGTAAAAAATAAATTTATTTGTTCATTATGGGCCCAGGCCCTAAAGTTTTTCATCTTTAGTAAACTGGCTATCATTAAATATGGAGTTGGGGCAAAGACTACTTGCATAGCATGAAATGACAGGAATCCCGGTTAGGTGCACTTGGGGTGGTTTACACACTGTCTCTCCATGCTAATGTGTGTGCATCTATTCCAAGCTACCTTCTCGTTCCTGCCACATTATATTGAGTTGTTGGAATTATTATACTTTTCTCCGGAAACCTGGAAATGTCAGAGAATTTCACTGTTAAAAATTAGTAGCAACCCTGAATAAATACCAAATGTATTGGCCTGACCAGTTTATAAAAGTGTTTTTTTATTGGGTAGTATTAAACATACATATTTAAGTTGTGTGTAGATTTGTTTTGTTGAACATGTAAACACACTCACACACACATACATGCATTCTTGGAAACTTGTACCGGTACACATACATTTAGCAAGTAAATAGCTCCTGAATTCTTTAAGGGGCTTTATCATTAAATTAAAATTAACAACACTAGCCACTACTGCCATTAATTTTTAATTGTATGACTCACTAAGAGTTAAATACACCTTAAAAGTTAATAAATATGTTTTATTTAACAATTACACAGCTCATGTCCAATCTTAGTAATCCATATGCTCAAAACTACAGATAACTCATACAAAATTAGTTATTTAGCGATTGACATGTTGCTTAGTGGAACTTACTTTTAACATCAGTGTTGCCAACTATTTGATATTTTTAGAATATTAACAACTCATGGACGCTAGTGTTAAATGTTGTTTTTATCAAACATACTTTCTATTTATTACTGTTTGGAGGGTTGGTTAATGAAAACTAAATATAATGCATGTATTTATAAAACTGAACTTGAAACAAGTCCTGATAAAATCCATATTATTGTTTATAAGACTCTAATTAAAATACATTATTGCCTAGTATTTTTATGGTTGTATTTTATGAGTAGTAGCAAGTATGTTGCACTGGTTTCAGCCTCCATACACAGATGGCAGCATGGGGTATGACCCGATGCACCAGGTGAGCGACTATTCCGACTGATATGTAGGTAACACTCCATTATCCTCCAGCAGTGGTGTGCGGTGAGTGCTATTATAGGTATGCAGCACTTTTTATGTCGACAGGCTGCTCTCCTGAGCACTCTTATTAGGTTTGTGGACCAACCACATTACATATAGTCATTTAACCAGCTATAATTGTTAGTGTCATGTGTCGAATATAATTTTTGAAAATCTGCTGATGAAAGGAAAAAAAGTTATTTCTTTACCTATTCCCAAGATGAAGATAAGGATTTTGGTTAAGACATTGACAACCCTCTGTAAAATTATATATTTACAGCCCCCACCCACGCTCTTGAATATTGTTGTATTCCATTAATACCACTCACAGTACACCACTGTTCATACCATTATTATTTTAGTATATAGGATTGTACCTCATGCCCAGTGCCAACATCCAGCGTTAAAGGAACCCATTGAGGTGCTGTAGTGGTACTTATTTTGCGATATTGGGGCAGACCTTGACTGGTAGTACCACTATGCTGTCTCAGAGTAGTGTTGCTGGCAATGGGCTGAGAGAACTAACTTAAGAGTGAAACACCAGAGAAGATTAAACACAATAATTCCTATATAGCAATGAAAGTAAAACATTCTGATCTCAGAACTAGTGTGTGGTAAATAAATATGATGCACATAGTTTCACTCTAATTAGTAAGTACTGCACTTAGATAATGTTCTAAGCTTTGTACACTTCATTTATACTGAAAGTTGGTCATCTTACCTAGATGATCGTAGTGCAAATTAACTAGACTACTATCTTTCAAGGTAGAGAGAGTGTACATTGTTTCACTTTAATGAATAAATAATGTACTTAGCTACTAACACTAATGAATATATACTTTGTACATAGTTACATACTAATAATGAGTAAGTACTGTATTTAGCTACTAACCCTAATGAACCTAATACTTATTACATAACTACACCCTAGAAATGAGTAAGTAGCTACTGTACTTAGCTACTCATCCTGATGATCATATACTTTGTATATAGCCACACACTAATAATGAATACGGTAAGTAAGTTGTATTTTAGCTACTAAGTTTGATGAACATATAATTCATGTAGTTTCAATTTGATGAGTAAGCACAGGATATAGCTTAACCATGATGAGTAAGTACTGGATGCACCTTCACTATAATGAGCATGTTTAATGCAGTGCGATGAAATCTTGGGGTTAAATTCTTTAAAAATATTTTTCTATTGAAATAATAGCTATTCCCGTTTCTAAGGATTTGACTTTAGTGACAAGTAGGCACTAACGTTTCTACCAGCACTAGACGCATAGTGTGTCATAATTATTTGCCAATTTTGTATATCATATATTTTAGTTTTAGATATTATGTTCACTCTGCACGTTGGGGGCTCTGCCCCCAAACCCCAGTGAGTTTCTTTGCAAATGGATGTAAACAGTAATTCAGCATTGTTTGAATGTAACAACCCCGGTGAGTTTTCTTTTCAAATGGATGCAAACTAATGTAATTCCAGCGTTGTTTTGAATGTAACAACTTAAAGTTACTGGTATTGTATTGTAGTGTATTTTTCACATGTCATTTTAGTTTTCTCCATACTTATAGGACAGCTAGAATCATCAAATTTGGCATGCTTATGGCAATTGGATGTGCCAATATGCCTGCCAAATTTTATAATTCTAGCTGTCCCATAAAGTGAGTCAGAAAATTTAAAAATGTGTGAAAAATGTGCAAAATTTACCAAAAATCAAAAAATCTAGCTCAATCTTAAGGTATAACCGATGGAGATACGACAAAAAGTAATTGGACCAAACTTGTGGATCTCGCCAAATCCGTAGCTGCTGGTGCAATCAGTTTTTTGATAGGTCCTACCGTTTAGCCACAAGAGACCTCCAAAGAAAGGTCTGCACAGACTTTAAAGTTGCTCCGCCATTTTGAATTTTTTTCAGGGGTTAAAAAATTAAAATGTTTAACTTTTTGGAATTTTCCCATCGGCTACAGGCTAAAAGCTATAAGTTTGCCAAATTTCAAGTTTCTAGCTCATCTGAAGTGGTTGAGTGAGTGAGTGAGTGAATGAGTGAGTGATGAGTGAGAGAGAGGTGTGAGTGAGTGAATGAGTGAGTGAGAGAGAGAGTGTGATGAGTGAGTGAGTGAGTGAGTGAGTGAGTGAGTGAGATGTGAAGAGTGAGAGAGTGTGAGTGATAGTGAGTGAGTGAGTGATCAGCCATGTGGCTTTATAGTAGTATAATTCTGTAACAAAATTCCTTGAAAATGCAATTCCTCCCAAAAATTCCACATTAAAATACTTTACCTTAAACTATTAGTTAAGAATGCCCCTGAGTGAGCACAGGACGAGTCCTGGATATCTCAGTGGTAGACCATTGGCGTGCTAAGATAAAGATTCTCATGTCCAGGTGTCATTTTTCAACTAATTTATATTAATAAAAATACTCATTAAGTATTTTTATTCTTAATATTAAAATACTATACATAACGTAGCTAGCACCACTTAATTAACAATGGTGTAATATGATGTGAAAGATTTTAAAAATTTTACAGATTGCATAAAAAAAAGAAGGAAAATCACCTTTTCAAGCATAAAGCTACATCATTTCTTTAATTGCCAAACAATTTTTTAATACAAAATGTGAGCATGCACAGTAAAAAGTGTAGTACATTTTACTGTATTACAATTTACATATTCTTTATATAAAATTTGGAAAATGAAATGTGATATCTGAATAAAGTATCCCACCAGATGTTTATATGTTTATAATTTATATAATTTGATAATATTTATTTGTACTAATTTTTTTTATCTAAAATAACATCAACACAATGTATATTTACTCACCCCCTTCCTCTTTTATTTAATTTATTAATTTATCCTTTCACAGTCTATCAGCTTGTGACACTATGACTACCATTAATAAGTTTCACCTTAATTCAGACCTTCACATCATAATAGCCTGCTAAGTACATTCCTTGATATCATAAACTGCAGTTTGCTATGAGCACAAAAATGTTATTTTAATATTGAACTTTAAGACTTTAAAACTAGGAACCAGATATATTCATTAGGCCCCAATCTAATTTGGAAAAAAAAAAGAAAAAAAGAGAAAAAAAGTAGTGAACAGTTTTGAGACAGAAAAGTAGGTTGAAAAAAGTGGAAAATAAAAGTAGTTTTTATGTATGGTTGTAATTTATAGAATACTGGAAAAAAGTATTTTTTTGGTCTTGGAAACTTGGAAAATTCAAGGAATTTCAAAACCTAAAACCACTGAATTATTGCTAGTCAACAAGCACTTAAAGACATCGACCACAAATATAACCCCAAATTTTGAGGAACTTGAAATCTTAAATTTTATTATTTTTTCCATATTTTTTAGGAATAAAACAATCGTTTTAAGGTAATCAAATCTTATTGTAATCATTCCTTCCGCAAGCTTGTATACATACAAGAAGTAAACAGAACATAAATTATGTGTGTGGTAAGAACAAAAGGGAATAGCAATAAATTATCTGGGCCCTAAACAAGCACAAGGAATTTATTTTTAATCCTTGCCTCTTTCCATGCTGTGCATCCTTGCATCGGAACCAAGCAAGACAAGCTTGTGAGTGTACAAATGCAGTAGGGCCCCACTCATGTGGAGGGTGAGGTTCCGAAGCCCTACTATAAAGTGGAACATAGCCTTTTTAAACTTTCAAAGGCGTTTAAAATCCTAATACCATGTTTACAATATTATATATAAAGTGTGCAAAAGAGAGAGGCATAAAAAATTATACAAAAGTAAAATGAATATATGTACAGAACACACATTGCTTACCTCAAAAATATTCTAATCCATAACTTAAAGTAGCTAACAAATCTAAACATACAATACACAGGTTTGCTACATATATACACTAGCTAACATAATACATTAGTTAAATAAATGGAAAACTAAAACACTATTTCAAATCAATAACTCAACGTTCACAAAAACAAACTGTGAAACCTCCAGCAACCAATATAATAATTATCTCTGTTTATATTTGGTGTATTTGTATTTCATAGAAGGCAAGTGAGAAAAAACCTATCAACATTTTGAGTAGTCAGCTTTGATATAACTGGAGATATATTAATGACACATGCACAAAGCAGCTATGAATGAATAGGACATTCAGTTAAATGAAACCAATTGAAAACAATCGAATGAATACTATTGAATTTTGATTTTTTCATCAATCGATCATTGATAGTTTTAATCATTCTATAGTGCCCATGACTATTTATAGAGACTGAATTACTGACATTGGTGGCCAAAGTGATTCACTGCGTGTCATGCCAAAAAACTCTGGCAGAACGAGACAAGCACCGAACATAATGAACATGTATATAATTTAAAACCTCATTATTAGTGGAATGCTCAAAGATTTTATTTTTAAAGTCATATCTAAAATGGTAATTTTTTCTATAAAGCTCTGAGCTTAAGTCCTAGTGGAACTAAGCACTAAGTGATATCATTTTTAAACAGTTTTTAATATCTACAAAAAAAAATTTTTTTTTAAACATTAAATGGACTGAATCTCAATGTTTTTCTTTCTCTGAAAGTCTGAGTTTGCTCGTGCTCACCCGAACTGCCCGCAACGTATGGCTTTTCTAATTTTATACCTTTTTTATATCTTGCCATACACATAAACGACCTATTTCCCACCATAGTAAAACCTTTTTTCCAAAAAGCCACTGGAATACGACCATTAACTTTTAATGGTCTGTTAAGAAGTTCTTTACAGATTTTTGATCTGTTAATAATTGGCTTAGCTTTAATTTTCTTTACATAAAATTTAGTGCAGCTCAACCATTGTTACTTAAGTAGGGAAACGGTGGCTGGCTATTGAAACAGTCAGGTTGATGATAGGGAGATATCTACATTCAGGTTGATGATAGGGAGATATCTACAGTCAGGTTGATGATAGGGAGATATCTACAGTCAGGTTGATGATAGGGAGATATCTACAGTCAGGTTGATGATAGGGAGATATCTACAGTCAGGTTGATGATAGGGAGATATCTACAGTCAGGTTGATGATAGGGAGATATCTACAGTCAGGTTGATGATAGGGAGATATCTACAGTCAGGTTGATGATAGGGAGATATCTACAGTCAGGTTGATGATAGGGAGATATCTATGTGGTAGGCTTTTAGCCAGCCACATTCAATTTTCAATAGCTTTCAATAGGAAGCAATGAAATTGAAACTATTGAAGCCTAATATCATGAAAAAATAATTATTCAAAAACTATAAACTATTTCACTGAGTCTGATTTTGTTGTAGTTGAGTAAATAATACAGAAACTACACTTCAATACATTATCTCTTTCATACATAATCATTTATCCAATAGCCCAGTTAATTGGACATGAGATGATCTCTCAAAGAGAATTCACCTGCTATGTCTTATGTTTTTTAAATGTCAATAATATGTTAAGTTTTAATTATTTTTAAGAAACTAAAATCCTACATATAATTTAAAACAAAAACTTACATAATGTACTATTCATTTCATTACAATTTGAATAGTGTATTTTATTATATTGGAATATTCTTACTATCTTAGCCTAAGAAAGAAATAATTTAAACAAAATATGTCAACCATGTGTATATGTGTTTAGTAGGAAATCAAAGATTGAATTTAATACAAGGTGGGGCAGAAAGTATAGACACATTTAATAACACCAGGTCTTTACTATATTAACCACAAACTGCTTCAAATTAAACTTAAAATAACAACACGATATTGGCAAATTCTTACATAACCCTGGGACTTTAACAGAAGAAATTTGTTTTACCACTATATATATATATATATATATCTCCCACATCACAATTTGCAAGTGTGTTTTGAATAATTATTGCATTAAAAAATGCATTTCCATTAATTAAATGGATAGCTGATACAAATTAAAACCTCACAATAATAATGTAAATACTTTGAAAAACTAATTGCACAAACCTTTAGGCCCACCAGGTGCTCAAACCAGGCCCAGTACCATGAGAAAAGCGCGGGCCCCCTCTTTTTGTAGTATTCAACTTCAGATGTGGCAAAACCTTATTTGTATAGGGGGCAGTTAGAGAAAAAAGGGGGGTAGGGATTTTGAGGAACCTGGAGGATCATCTCCCATAAAATGTCTAGAAAATATTTACAATGGCCTTCATCTGGGATTCTTTTTTTAATTAGAGTTTTCTATAAGTGATTAGGAGTGGTCCTTCCCCATAAATATTTTGAAATTTGAATGCCCATAGAATCTATTTAGATGGGCCTTCATTTAGACATAGATTCCTTTTATAGAAACTATTTGAAGTGGTCTTCCCCCTGCAATTTTTTGAAAATTAGTTGACTCTAGAAGCTATTTAAAGTGGGCCTCTTTCAGCAAATTTTGATGATTAGATGCCTCTAGAATCTATTTAGAATGGTCTTCTCCCAACAAATATTTGAAAATTGGGTGTCTCCAGAAGTTATTTGGAATCTTGTACAAAGCCATCTTTCAGCTTCATGTTCGAGAATATCAGAGGGGAGTGAGATAAACCTAAAGGGGGGCAAGTTTATTCCAGGGAGGGAGGAGTTTATTCCAGTCAGGGAGAGGCAAGTTCTTTCCAGGAGGGGAGTGCTCCCTTCATCCCTGTTTCCACATCAATTCTTGACTTTGGTTGTACATTTTTTTTAAACTTTGTTGTCACTTTTACAAAAGAAAAGCAATGTATGAAAATCAATATGTAACTTAAATAAATACTGAAATATCACGCACACTAGAAAGTATTTAAATTTAGCCTAATTTACTGCTTGACTCTTTCTCTTTGTGTGCCAAATTTAGCTTTTATACAACAATTAAAGACTTCGTGAAGTTTCTAACACTTCGAAACAAAGGACAAGACTGAGCCATAATAATGATATAATTTTGACAAACACCAGTAAGCTTCTCTGTAGAAAACCCCATCTGGTGGACGGGACATTCACTGTTTTTTATTTTAGCTAGACATTTTATTCATCCTCTACATTTTTTAAACTTGTGAATCTGGATCTCAGGCCCATGGTACCAATAGTTTCCCTCCTCCTTGTGGTGGGTCTGTACCCCTTTAGTTTATTTTTTCTTTGTATGTAATTATGATTCGTACAAAAGTGTCA